>JARQOD010000007.1:134054645-134126798 GCA_033576555.1 Oophaga sylvatica
TTAGTGGTCCATTTTTTGGTTACCCTTTGAAAATAAAAAAAAATGGGAGTAAAAATCATTTGTGTGGAAAAAAATGTGATTTTTTTTATTTTCATGGCTCTCGTTATAAACTTCTGTGATACACCTGGGGCTCAAAGTGCTCACACACAGCTAGTAATTTTGAAGGGTCTAGTTTCCAAAATGGGGTCACTTGTGGGCTTTTTTCCATGTTTGGCACATAAGGGGCTTCCAAACGCGATATTCATCGTCTCAATTTCCCAATTTTGCAATCAAAAAGCCCTGCGTGAATACAGTAGTTTTACCCCATAGGGTATCGTGTACTAGGGAAATTGCACAACTTTCGTTTTATTTTTCCTGTTTACCTTTGTGAAAATACAAATTGGGGCTAAAAGATCTTTTTTGTGATAAAAGTTAAAGTTCATTTTTTCCTTCCCATTGCTTCACTCCTGGAAGCACCTGAAAGTTTAAAATAAACTTCTTGAATGTGGTTTTGGCATGAGGGGTGCAGTTTTTTAGAAATTGCCACTTTTGGGTATTTTCTGCATATAGCACCCAAAGTGACTTCAAAGTGAGGTGGTCCATAAAAAAAATGTTTTTTGTAAATTTGTTGGAAAAATTAAAAATGCTTTTTTAATTCTAACGCTTATAATGACATGACGAAAAATCTTCAGCTCCTCGTTATTTGGCAGCTATTGCTTACAAGAAGTTGCACAGGAACCCGATACCGGAGGGCTCCAATAATCAGGTGTGTGGGCGGCAGTGCATGTGCGCGGCGTTGAAGTCCAAGCCGGCTCTCCATGTTTTTATGTGTTGTGACTGTCAACAGCCGCAACACATGAGCCGGGCCGGACAATGATTTGGAGGGTCCAGGATCCGGGTTCCAATGCGCTTCTTCGGTAAGCGTATAGCTTGCCGAATAAGGAGAGGTGTGAATTCGCCATCTTACTTATAACTTCTGAAAAAAAAAAAATTTTGGTTCCAAATTGTTGTGATGTAAATTAGAATGTGGGAAATGTTATTTATTTATTTGGTGACACGACCCTGTTTAAGTGATAGGAATTCGAAGTTAAAAAATGCAAATTTAAAAATTTTATAAAATTTTCTAATTTTTTTCAAAGTAAACGCGTCATACAAAGAAATTTACCACTATAAGAAGTACAATTTGTCAAAGAAAACATTCTCAGGAATCGTGAGTCCATTGAAGGTTCAGAGTTATAATTATTGTGACAGTGGCAGAAGGAAGGTGAAAGCAGGTTGAGGCGAAGGGGTTAATTGACCCAGAACAGAGATTCTGTGCCCAGCCCTTGCTTAACATCAAAAAATGCCCTTTTGGATGAATGAGCAAAAACTCCACAGCAGACAATAGTGGAAGCTGTTACACCGCAAATTGGGTACCCACTCCATATTAAAGTATTTTGTCACGTGAATCTTAGGAAACGCATTGCTCCTGCTCCCAGCTTTTCCATTGGCTCTGAATGACAATTAGCCTTCATGGTGGCACGTGGTCCACACGTGCTATCCCAGGTGCTAAAGAACAGCTTTTCTTCTGTAGGATGGGAGAAGCCCAGGGGAGGGGGCTGGTCAAATAAGCAATTCGGTCGCTTCAAGAAATTTTCACATATCCTGTGAATCCATGGCTGAAAAGCGGTACCTCATCACGACTTTTCCCCAAGTGCGGGGTCACCGCTTCTGCCCGTCGGGGACCGCAGCCTCACTGAGGCAGGTACCTCGACTCACCGCTGGTCAAGGATGCTGCGCTCGGAGCTCATTCCTAGTGTTTCTCAGCCTGGACGGTGCATCTTGCACCATCCAGGTTGAAAAATATTTATTCCCCTAGACATGGATTACGATGGGACAAGCCACGGAGAGATGAGGGATATTGTTGTTTTTTATTTTAGTTTTATACAGGAGTTGGAATTACTTAGGTGATTAACTAGTTTGTTAGTTTTAAATAAAAAATAAAAGTGTGTTTTATTTATTTCTAATAAAAGACTTTATTGTGGCTGTATTTACCATACAAACTATAGAATTAGTAAGGATAGGTGTCTTATAGACGCTTCTCCATTACTAAGTCGTGGGCATGATGTCACCTGACAGTACAAGGTGTCATGGGTGTCGCCACGAAGATCGTCGCGATTGCACATTCTGACTTCTCGCAGCTGAGTTGCTGTTTCTTTGTGTTTGGTAATGAGGGAGTTAATTTTACCTAGCTCTTTGCTAAACAGGTCCAGTCCCGGCTGCTTTTGATTATGTTCTAATAGCTTCCTTTATATTCCTGCCATTCTGGTGTTAGATGCCGGTGAAAGCATTCATACAGACTGCAGATAGGATCGGTTCTGAGAAACTTAAGCTAAGAGCTCTTTTGTTGTTTCTCCTCTCCTTGCTTTAGTTTATCTCCTAGACCTTTGGTGTTCCCTCTGTGTGTTATGTTGTATGCAAGACAGTATTTACTTTATCCCTGTCTGTCTCGTTTGTCTATACTGTTTTGAAACCTTTACCTGTCCATTCCCTATGGTGGTAATCAGGGTCCTTCTAAGGACTAGATTACAGTGGTCAGGGATTTATAGGAGACGGGTTTACGCTGGTGGCCTGGCCTCTGTACCATTAACAGTACCTCCAGGTAGAGGGACTATCAGGACCCCCAGTTTAGGGTCAGCATAGACCCCCGGTCCACCTCTAGCCAAGACAGCGTGAAAGGATTCAGTATTGACCCACAGGATATTATGTCAGGTAATACTTGCTTATTACATGTTATTGTTACCTATTATATGTTATATAGAATTGTCCCATTGATAGATTATGACATTATATATTTATACATTGCTAGACAGCGTGACATTTTCACCCCGGCCCATACTAAAGATTCTCCCAGCTACCATGGATCAGTGGCCCAGTTGCCTGCATTGCAGAAGTTGTCATGGAGCTTACGTACATTAAGTCCAAGGTTTGTCCCCCCCCGGAGCAAACCAGATCTGAACAAGGTTGCTCTCCCGGACAGGTTCACTGGTGGGGGGACAAATTTTTTACCTTCCGTGAGGCATGTCAATTGTACTTTCGGCTACGGCCTCGGTCATCGGGGAGTGAGGAGCAGAGGGTGGGAATTGATCTCGCTCTTACAAGGGGACCCTCAATCCTGGGCGTTCTCTCTTCCTCGGGCTTCCCGGCCCTCCAGTCAATAGATCGATTTTTTTGCTGCCTGGGCTGGTGTATGATGACCCGGATCGGGTCTCTCTTGCTGAAACGAAGTTACGTAGCATACAGCAGGAAATCGTCCGGCGGAGGAAATTTTCTTCTGCGTTCCGTAGATGGCCACAGATTATCAGTGGAATGACCCAGCTCTTAGGAGCCAGTTTTGTCAAGGGTTATCTGACAAATTAAAAGATGTTTTGGCTCAGTATGATTCTCCTCCGTCACTGGAGGCTGCATGGCCCTTGCTATTCGTTATTGATAGACGGCTTCGGGGGAGGTGTGAGGTAACTCCGCCCCCTGTTTTACTCCACCCATACTAAAGTCCCTTATATGGAGGTTCCCCTGGTCTGTTCTGAGGAACCTATGCAGTTGGGTGGACATCATTTTGTAGGAGGGAATCGGCGGTGCGCCGCAAGACAAGAAGGTGTTTCTTCTGCGGGAGAGGGGACATTTGTTGGGGGGTGTCCCTCCCGTGCCTCATTGAGCAAAAAGTCACCGAAAAAACTGTTAATCCCAGGTTTGTGGTGGACGACAACCTGGGAGTAGGTATTTCGTCCCAGGTCCGTCTCAATTTCTCGTGCCTGCGGAGGTGGTGGTTGGTGCGAGAGTTGAGAGGTATTTCTGTTCTTCTTGATAGTGGGTTGGGGCTAATATGGTGGACGCTCGGTTTGCCAGGTGCAAGGTATGCAACTGAGTGTATTGGCCAAACCGATCCCTATACTTTCTATTGACACCAGACCTCTCGGTCAAGGTAGCTTTGTACAAGCTGTTCAAACATAGACCTTCGAGTAGGGGAATACATAAAGAACAGTTGTCTTGTTATGTGTTGGAGGGTCTTCCTACTCCTATTGTGTTGGGACTTCCCTGTTGGCTAAAAATAACCCAGTGATTGATTGGCATCCGAGAGATAACCAGTGGGGGGTGAATTTTGCAAAGAATAACTGCATGAACACGGTCATCGGTGCGGTCGTGCCTAGGACTTTGCTCCTTTCTGGAGGACTTTGGGGAGATGTTCTCAGAGGAGGGGTGTCAAAAGTTTACCTCCTCATCGCACGTATGACGTGCTCAATAAAATTGCTTCCTGATGCCTTATCTGTAGTTTCCCAGGGGCCGGAAAACGGATGACCCGGTTCTATCCTTCAGGAAGGAGTGGTGGTGTCGGCTGTGTGCTCTGAGCTTGGGAGGAGGTGTTGGAGGCTCAGGGGGACGTGCTGTAGGCCTCCAGGGAAACTGTTTGTTCCTAATCAGTTAAGACAAAAAGTTTATCGAGGCACACATTAGTTCTGCTTTAGCAGGACATCCAGGGGTAAAGCAACTGTGGATCTCCTTTCTCGCCGGTTTGGTGGCCTAACTTAAATAAAGAGGTAAAACTTTTTGTCGCGTCTGTGGAGTTTGTGCTCGCTCTAAGACACCACATACCATCCATTGGGGTTCCTGAGGAGGGGGAAAGATTCTCGTCTTCACTTGCTTCAGTTTGGAGAGGAGTGCTGAATGGTCGAGTTGCTATGGGGAACTGTTTCAAGCGGAGGTCTGATAGGAGGAGAGTGTCTGGTCGGACCAGGTTTGTGAACGATCTGGTGTGGTTGTCCTACCAAGAATATAAAACGCAAAGTTCCCTCTGGAAACTGGGTCCCAGTTTCATCGGTCCATACAGGATCAGTTCTATAATTAATCCGGTGGCATTTTTGTTTCTGGACCTCCCTCCTACGTTTAAAATCCAAATGTATTCCACAAATCGTTGTTTAGAGGTACGGGCGCCAGTTATACCGTCACTTCTACCTCCTCCTCCAGTGGTGGTCAATGGTAACTTAGAATTTCAAGTGTTGAAAATCATTGACTCACGTCTGAATCGCCGGTCCCTTCAGTATTTGGTTCATTGGAAGGGATATGGTCCTGAGGAGAGGACGTGGGTCCCTGCGTCTGAGATTAACGCAGATCGATTGGTTCGGACCTTCCACACAACTTACCCGGGCAGACCTGGCCCTGAGGGTCCGGAGACCCCTCGTAGAAGGGGGGGTACTGTCATGGGTGCATCGCCACGAAGATCGTCGCGATTGCACATTCTGACTTCTCGCAGCTGAGTTGCTGTTTCTTTGTGTTTGGTAATGAGGGAGTTAATTTTACCTAGCTCTTTGCTAAGACTAGGTCCAGCCTCGCCCGGCTGCTTTTGATTATGTTCTAATTAGCTTCCTTTATATTCCTGCCAGTCTGTGTGTTAGATGCCGGTGAAAGCATTCATACAGACTGCAGATAGGATCGGTTCTGAGAAGACTTAAGCTAAGAGCTCTTTTGTTGTTTTCCTCTCCTTGCTTATAGTTTATCTCCTAGACCTTTGGTGTTCCCTCTGTGTGTTAATGTTGTATGCAAGACAGTATTTACTTTATCCCCTGTCTGTCTCGTTTGTCTATACTGTTTGTTAACCTTTACCTGTCCATTCCCTATGGTGGTAATCAGGGTCCTTCTAAGGACTAGATTACAGTGGTCAGGGATTTATAGGAGACAGGGTTTACGCTGGTGGCCTGGACCTCTGTACCATTAACAGTACCTCCAGGTAGAGGGACTAGTCAGGACCCCAGTTTAGGGTCAGCATAGACCCCGGTCCACCTCTAGCCAGAGACAGCGTGAAAAGGATTCAGTATTGACCCACAGGATATTATGTCAGGTAATACTATGCTATATATACATGTTAATGTTACCTATTTATATGTTATATAGAATGTTGTCCCACTTGATAGATTACTGACATTATATATTTATACATCTGCTAGACAGTGTGACAAAAGGTGACATCAACCCCACAAATATGAATCCCACTTGCCACCACTACAGGGTAAGTGGGAAGAGCTGGGCAAAGCGCCAGAATTGGCACATCTAATAGATGCGCCTTTTCTGGGCAACTGCGGGCTGATATTTTTAGGTTGGAGGGCAATATCAATGGCCCCTTACCAGCCTGAGAATACCAGTCCCCAACTGTCAGCTTTAGCAATGCTTGAGCTGAAAAAAGGGAGGGACCCCATGCGTTTCTTAAAATTATGTAAACAATTAACAAAATACGGCATGGGGACCCTTCTATTCTTGATAATCAACATGGCTGAAGCTGACAGCTCAGGTTTGCAGCCCCAGCTGTAAGTTTTGCCTGGTTATAGAAAATATAGGGGAACCCACGCCGGGCTCATCACTTGTGAAACCAGCCTAAAGCATAAATCTTGCTTCTTCCCCAGTTAAACTGCCAGGCTAGGATTGCAGGGTGATCGTTGACCTATGCAACAAGATGTACACTATAAAATAAAAAATACCTTTGTTCTTGAAAGGATTTTTAACATGGAATAAATTGCAACGTTTTGCAATCTTACCCATTGCTAAAACTCGTTTAATGCCTATGGATCTAGGAAGGAATGGTCTAAAAACTCATGTGGGTATAACGTGAACTTGTACTTTTGTCCATAGAGTGGATTTCTTAGCAATCGATCATGGAATCAGTGTTTCAGGAATGTGCTAAGAAGTCAGAGCCTATTATATTCCCATGTACTGTTACATCATCTGAGTTTAGGTAGAGACCCTTATTTGTCAAACCTTAATTTCACTTCCCCACTAGATGTCAGCCTTTCTATCTAAACCGGTTCCTACTTTATAAAGGAACTATCAAGAAAAGGTTAAATTTGTGCAAAGCAGAAATTACAGTATGGTAACTCAAAAATGTTCCGCTCTGCCTTCTGCAATCTATTCATGCTTGGAATGGTAGTGAATTACCCTTCTAGAAATCGCTGTGCACCAAAACTATTCAGTCGCACTCAATCTTAGAGCCACTTCCAGAAAATTGAAAGTTACGTGAAATAACCATGATGTACATTATGATGATCCCGGGACCTTTTGTACTCACAACTTGATAGTCTGATATTTAGGAGAAACTGAGGAGAAAATAGCAAAAATTGGTTTTATTTATTTAAAGGGAATCTGTCAGTAGGAACCATCCTCCTAAACAGTCTATAGGGGCATGTAGGTCATAGGAAGCTGAATAAAATTATACTTTGATATTTTTAATCCGATGTCTTATTCAGAAGAAATCCATGTTTTTCTTATATGTAAATGACCTGTTAAGATCTATGGGCCGGATATAGATCTCCCTGAGAATCTGCCTCCAGAGATTATTGTAAATGAAAGGAGTTACCAGTGTGAGACATGTAATGACTGATAGTCTGCTCTCCTGATCTATATGTCTCAAACTAGTAACGCCCCTTTTCTTTAAAATAAGCTATGGAGGTAGATTCTCAGGGAGATCTATGTCCAGCCATAGATCTTAACAGCTCGTTAACATATTAAGAAAAAAGATGAATTTCTCTGGCATGAGACATCGGATCGCAGATATCAAAAGTAATTTTATTCAGCTTCCTATGACCTACATGCCCATATAGACGGTTTAGGAGTTTGAGCCTACTGATAGATTCCCTTTAAAGGAATCTGTCACCAGGTTTTTGCTATGTTATCTGAGAGCAGCATGCTGTATGGACAGAGACCCTGATTCCAGCGATGTGTCACTTGTTAGTATTAAAAGCAGTCTTCCATTTGTCACTCTGCCAAATGCATATGAGGTTATTTGCCCCCCTCAAGTCAAGTTTGTAAAGCTATTTAGCTCCAGACAATTGGTTAAATAGGTCAGGTCAGGTCAGGGGTAAAGGATAAGGATCGTGAACCTTGATTTTATTAGTCTCTATAAAATCCAAGCATGGATGCAACCCTCCATCTTTTTTATCTAACAAAAAAAAAGCACGTTAACTGGAGAGGTAGATGGCCGTATGTGACTCTCAGCCAGACTCTTTTGAATATATTCTTTCAACAACTCCCTGTCTGGAAGAGAAAAGTAAAACAAATGAGATTTAGGCATTTTAGCTCCTGGTATGAAGTTGATAGCACAATCATATGACCTATGCAGTCGTAGAACATCACTAGGACTGCCATCAGGAATTTCAGGGCCCCATACTGACATTTTTTTTCTGACCCCTTGAGAATCTACCCAGGCTCCACCCCAGTTCCGCCTCCGCCCCTCGAACCTTCCACAGTCCCACCATCCACTCTTGAAAAAACTCCACCTCTGCACCACGTCCTCACCAATCACAAGTTAACAGTTCCCATCAAACACCAAATCACATATAGCCATCAGCTTTTATTTTGTCCAAAAGATTTTTTAAGCTGCCACATATGACAAGGTAGACTCTTTTGGCTGGGCCCTACTCTACTCTGACCTATTAAACGATTCTTAAAATATCCAATACTCTTTTTAGAAATATTTTTCTTTATTTTTCTTTAAAGGAAAGTGTCACATACATTTTTTAAGATGATTAATAATACCCCATACAAGAGACAAATATTGCCACACCATGACCAGATTACATATTACCATCACATAGTGACCTAATAATACCACATACAAGGAACAAATACCCCCACACCATGACTGGGCCACATATTACCACCACTAAGTGACTGAATACTACAATACTGATCATTAATAAAAAAAAACAATACCAATATTGACCAAAAGTGTCATTATACACAGGAGCTCTGTGCATAATGTCAGTGTACATGTAATAAAGGGATCACCAGTGACAGTATACAGAGGAGCTCTCTATCCAGTATACCAGTGTACACCAGTGATGTCTCTAGTTGAAGTCCTTCATGTTCACTTTTCTTCATCCAGTGCAGACTACCATCACTTTTTCCAGCCATGACTCACCTCTGTAGAAAATAACACAGTTATCTAGAGTACCACTTCCAGAACACAGTCCCCACTTTTTCCCTAACTTTCACACTATATCAGATGAAGAAAAAAGGGACATAGTGCTGCTCTGCACAGTAATAGGATCCCTTCCCCATTGAAAACAGTATCCTCAAAAATAAAATACATCATATCAGTAATAATATATCTTAATTAGCCCCTACAATAATAATTTCCCACAACTTGGCCCCTTCCTGTAATAATGTCCCACATCCTGGCCCCTTCTGGTAAAAATGTTCCACATCCTGGCTCCCATGTGTGTCATTCCTGGAACCACATCCATTATGTCTTCAACCTTCTGGCCCCACATCCATCAAGTCTCCATCCTCCTGGCCCCACATCCGTCATTTCCCCAATCCTCCTGGCCTCACATCCATCATGTCTGTATCCTCCTGGCCCCATAATCATTATGTCTCCATCCTTTTTCTCCATCCTCCTGACCCCACATTTATCAAGTCTCCATCCTCCTGGCCACAGATCCATCATGTCTCCAATCTCCTGGCCCCACATCCATTATGTCCCCATCCTCCTGGCCTCACATCCATCATGTCTCTATCCTTCTGGCCGCACATTCATCATGTCTCCATCCTTCTGTCCCCACATCCATCAAGTCTCCATCCTCCTGACCCGACATTTATCATGTATCCAACCTCCTGGCCCCAAAACCATCATGTCTCCATCCTCCTGGCACCATATCCATCATGTCTCCATTCTCCTGTCCTCACATCCATCATGTATACATCCTCCTGACCCCACATCCATCATGTCTCCATCCTCCTGGCCTCACACCCATCATGTATACATCCTCCTGACCCCACATCCATCATGTCTCCATCCTCCTGGCACCAGATCCATCATGTCTCCATTCTCCTGTCCTCACATCCATCATGTATACATCCTCCTGACCCCACATCCATCATGTCTCCATCCTCCTGGCCTCACACCCATCATGTATACATCCTCCTGACCCCACATCCATCAAGTCTCCATCCTCCTGGCCTGACATTTATCATGTATCCAACCTCCTGGCCCCACAACCATCATGTCTCCATCCTCCTGGCACCAGATCCATCATGTCTCCATTCTCCTGTCCTCACATCCATCATGTATACATCCTCCTGACCCCACATCCATCATGTCTCCAACCTCCTGGCCTCACTCCCATCATGTATACATCCTCCTGGCCTCACATCCATCATGTCTCCATGTCCCCCATATTGCGTCTGTTTACTAAAAAGAAAAAAAAGTTTCTTCATACCTGACCGCGGTCCAGTGGTGACCTCTTCCTTCATATGCTGCGCAGACGGGCCGGCACATGGCAGTGACGTCATATTTCGGCGACGTGCGCGCCAGTGTCGGCTGTCGGCCTCTGATTGGCTGGCGGCTGTTAACCAATGGCAATATATTTAAACTGAGGACGCACGTTCAGTTGAATACTAAACAGGCTGAACCCACCCCTGCCTCTGGGATCCGGTGAGCGGAAACAAAAGAGGGGGGCCCTGACGGAGTGAGAAACGCTGCTAGCATGTCTTAGGCTAGTTTCACACTAGCGTTTCACTGACCTGCATCGGTCTGCGCACGGCAGCCGCTAAGCTACGCCCTCGGCCGCGCCTCCTCCCGGCCGCTCCGCCTATGGGCGCATGACGCTGCATGCGACCTGCATACCCTATGTTTAGCATTGGGTACGCAGGCCGTGTGCAGGTATGCGTTTGACTGCGCATGCGTCCTTTTGACGGTGCGCCTACCTGTGCCAAACGCACCGTGTTGCATTTTAGTGCGCTCGGCGCACCGTCAAAAGTACGCATGCGTCGGCAAACGCATACCTGCGCACGGCCTGCATACCCAATGCTAACGATAGGGTACGCAGGTCGCATGCGGCCGTGCGCAGACCGACGCAGGTCAGTGAAACGCTAGTGTGAAACTAGCCTTACACAGTCTGGGCTCCCCTTCATTGCTTCTGCTTACCGGCCCTTATACACCAGTACGAGTAGTAATGCCCTGATGGTGGTCCTGAACATCACAATCAACCTCAGAAAAAACATCACTGAAGTCCTGAATGAATTCTGGAAGGTGAGACCTTGCAGAAGCCAAGGATCTCAAAAGACATTCAGAAAAATAAGAGTCACCCCAAGACCTAATCTCTTGAGTCTCCCAAGTGATAACAGGGCTGTGCTTAATTAACCATGGTATGCCCAATACTAACTTTGCAGGTATAGAACGAAAAACTATGATGAAATGGACTGATATACATTCTCAACCTTCAAAGTAATATGACTGTGAAAAAAGAGAATTGTCAATAACAGAAACTGGAATGGGAAGGCAGAGAGTAGAGATATCATAACCAGTTTCCAGCAAAATCATGATCAATTAGATTCAACACAGAGCCTGAATCCACAAATGCAGGTGGAAAAATAAAACCAGACTTAGTTTCCAGGTATACCTCTATGAAAAAAAATGTATGCATGTACAAGAGACAATCTCAAACTCTTGGAACCTGCACCTTTACACTTTAGAGACCCCTCCTGTTTTTTCTTTAGAAATTAATTATTATATATAAATATTGAATCATTACATGAACAGAACAACCAAAATAAAAGCAAAAAATGCTGATGCTCCGATTTCTGTACCCCCTCTGAGATCTCTGCAAGCACCAATTTGCATAGGTTCAACAGTTTCAACAAATGGGGAAGATGCCACCGAAACCCCTTTAAATGTATCTCTATCTCTCAGGTGTATGTCTAAATGAACAGCGAGTCTCATAACTTTTTCTAGGGACTGTGGACAGGAACTATAAGTCATCATGTCTTTAATCTTTTCCAAAAAATCCCTGGCAGAACTGACTCCGAAGAGCGAAGTCATTCCTGGAGGTCTCTGCTGTCCAGTGTCTAAACTTAGAGCAGTAGTCCTTAGCTCTATGACCTCCTTGGACCCATAGATGGATCTTAGTTTCAGCCACAGTGTGTAATGTATGTAGTACAGTTCATATAGCGTCTTGTGCTTGGGTGCGATGAAAATACATGAGACACAGGTTTGATATAGAAAGTCTTGTATTACTTCATACAAGTTGGTAAAAATAGTCACACAGTTTGCAGACACAGAAGCAGGAGACACAGCAGGCCAGAGTAATCTAAGCTCAGCAATCACTCTCCACAACAGGTTCAGGATCTTCTTCTCTGTTACCGTAAGTCCATGCAAACGTGGGTCTTTCAAAGAGCAGGGTTCAGAGTCCACAAGTGCTTCAGAGTTCCTCAGTAGGAATAGCTGGAGTACAAGGTCCAAAGGCTTCAGGGGTCAGGTCACAGGTTCACTGCAGGCTAGATTCTGAAGCACTGATTGCTCAGCTGTGGCTGCTTAAGAAGCAAAAGGAGAGAATCAGGGCGGGAACATGCAAGCTGGAAACTCCATTTTGACTGAGGGCAAGATAGCTGCAGCAAGACAGAAAGTAAAATGGCTGACGAACAAACTGAGTTTCAGGAACATGTACACAGAACCTTACATTACTCCCCCCTTAGGGACAACCTCCGGATGACCTCAGACCAGGCTTGTGTGGGTACCTCTGATGAAACTGACGGAGCAAGCGAGGAGCATTAACGTTATTGACTGGTTCCCATGAGTTGTCCTCCACTGGGTAGCCCTGCCATTTAATCAGATATTGTAACTGATTTCTATACAACCTGGAATCTAAAATCCTTTCCACCACAAATTCTTCCTGACCATCGACTAGCACTGGGTCAGGGCAAGGAGAAGAACGTCCAGGAAACGTATTGGGTGTCGCAGCCTTTAGTAGGGATACATGAAAGACAGGGTGGATTCTCATAGTTCTGGGCAGTTGAAGACGACAAGCAACGGCACTTATAATTTTACTGATTTTATAGGGTCCAATGTACTTATGTCCCAGCTTAGACGATGGAATCCTTAACTTAAGATTTCTGGTTGACAGCCAGACCAAGTCTCCTACCTTGAAAGCTGGTGCAGGTTTACGAAATTTATCTGCTGCTTTCTTGTACCTTTCCTGAGCCGATTCCAGATTCTCCTTTAGAAGATCCATATTCTTCTGTAAAGACGTGATTCTTTCAGCCACTGCTGGTAAAGGCGTTTCTATGGGAAATCGTGGTAGAATGTTAGGATGATAACCTAGATTAGAGTAAAAAGGAGACTGCTTAGTGGAGGCACTCTGAGAGTTGTTATACGAGAACTCAGCTAATGGAAGTAGATCCACCCAATCATCCTGTAGGTGGCAGATAAAGCAGCGGAGATACTGCTCCAGGGTTTGATTGGTTCGTTCGGTCTGTCCATTAGTCTGGGGATGAAAAGCAGAAGAAAGGTTTACTTTAATGTCCAATGCTGCACAGAAATTTTGCCAAAACCTAGAAGTGAATTGCACCCCTCGATCCGAAATAACCTCATCCGGTACTCCATGTAAGCGAATCACATCTTTAATCATCAGATCTGATGTCTGTTTTGCAGTGGGTAAGCCGACACAAGGAATAAAATGAGCTGCCTTTGTTAGACGGTCAACCACCACTAGAATAGTGTTCTTCCCTTGAGAGGTTGGTAACTCCACAATGAAGTCCATAGAAATGGATCCCCACGGGCGGGACGGGGTGGGAAGAGGTTGTAACAGACCAGTTGGTGAGGAGCGAGGTGTTTTGCATCTTGCACAGACTTCACATGAAGTGACATAGTTTAAAACATCCTTCCTGCAAGTGGGCCACCAAAAGAAACGAGAAAGAAATTCCTGTGTCTTTAGAATTCCTCTATGCCCAGCTATCTTGGAATCGTGAATGAGTTGCAATACTCTCAATCTGACTGTTTCAGGAATATACAGGCGTTGTCCCTGAATCCACACACCATTCTTAAAGACAAGACTTACGTCCCTTGGGGGCTGTGCCAAAAAGGAATCCGCATGGTATGCTTCCTTGATGTCCTTAAGTAGGTCTTGATTATGAATTACTCCTAGGAATCTAGAGTCAGGAAGAATAGTCTTAGGAGGAGTAATTGGACGTGTCTCTGCTGAGTAAATCCTAGAGAGTGCATCAGCCTTTCCATTGCGCGATCCTGGTCTATAAGAAATGATAAAATTAAATTGGTTTAAGAAAAGATTCCAGCGAGCCTGGCGAGGAGTCAGGCACTTAGCCGACCTGATAAACTCAAGGTTACGATGGTCTGTCAGGACGACTATTTGCTGTGCAGCTCCCTGAAGAAGGTGTCTCCATTCTTTGAAGGCGGCAATAATGGCCAACAACTCTCTATTGCCCACATCGTAGTTCCTCTCAGCCGAAGACAACTGCTGGGAAAAGAAGGCACAGGGATGCAAGACATTCTTCTCACCTGTTCTCTGAGAGAGTATAGCTCCAACGGCACAGTCTGAAGCATCCACCTCTATTATGAAGGCAAGCTCGGGGTTGGGATGTACTAGGATAGGTGCAGTGGTAAATTTATCTTTTAGACGGGAAAATGCTTCCTGGGCTTGGGAGTCCAGGAGAACCTAGACTCTTTCCGGGTAAGTTGGGTGATAGGTGACACTACCTCAGAGAAATTTCTAATGAAACGTCTATAGAAGTTGGCAAACCCGATGAAGCGCTGTACCTCCTTCACATTTCTAGGACTTGGCCAATCCTTGATGGCTTGGGTTTTGCTTCCATCCATACTAATTCCTTGTGTAGACAGTACATACCCCAGAAATTGAATTTCGGTCTTATGGAATTCACACTTTTCAAGTTAGATGTAAAGATGATTTTGTCTTAGACGTTCCAAGACCATTCTCACATGTCCATGATGTTCCTCTGTGGAGTTAGAAAAAATTAGAATATCATCCAAATAAATTACCACGAATGTATCTAGGAGATCCCTGAAGATGTCATTCACCAAGTGTTGGAAAGTGGCTGGGGCGGTACTCAGACCAAAAGGCATAACTAGATATTCAAAGTGTCCATAGCGTGACCTGAATGCAGTCTTCCATTCATCCCCAGGTCTAATACGGACTAAGTTATAGGCCCCACGAAGATCTAGTTTAGAGAAAATTTTGGCATGTCGCACTCTCTCCAATAACTCAGGGATTAAAGGCAATGGATAACGGTTTCTAATAGTAACCTTATTGAGTTCCCTATAGTCTACGCATGGTCTCAGAGATCCATCTTTCTTCTTTACAAAGAAGATGGGTGCACCTGCAGGAGATGAAGAGGGGCATATGAAGCCCTTGGCTAGATTTTCGTCTATGTAATCCTTTAAAGCCTTTAGCTCGGGCCCCGCCAGGGGGTAGATCTTACCAAAAGGTATCTCTGCTCCAGGCAATAATTCAATTGGACAATCATATGGACGGTGAGGAGGAAGCTGGTCAGCGTTCTTCTTGTCACATAAATCCACATAGTCCTGGTATACAGCTGGTAGTTCAGGGACTGACATGGTTCCTTTAGGAACAGAGCAAGCTGAAACTTTTGGACTCATCTGTTTCTCTGGAAAGTGTAATTCCTTGGTCTCCCAGTTAATGGTAGGATTCTGAGCCTGCAGCCTTGGTAGCCCTAGAATAATGGGAAAGTGGGGAGAAGAGATAAGCATAAAGGACAGTTTCTCTTGATGATCTTTACCCATAAGAACCCTCAAAGGCTCTGTTTCCTGATCCACTGGTCCAGAGGTCAGCAGGGAGCCATCCACAGTTTCCATCTGTACTGGAGTAGCCTTCTTCACTGAACGTATCCCCTGTTTCAGAGCAAAGGAGACATCCATAAAATTTCCACTTGCCCCTGAGTCGATCATAGCAGAGCTAGACACCCAAGCTGAGTCAACCCAGAGTTTGATGGAAAGAAAGCAATGAGAATTGTTTTTCTTACAACTCAGCTGGGACACCGCTGAGGAAACTTGAAAAATGGCAGCGTTTACACAGTCAACGTCCTCAGAGGTAACGGAGTTTAAGTCCGAGAAATCAAGATCTGTTGCTGCAGATCTCTCTGGAGCCTGAGGCTCGGACCTGACAGATCCCCTCTCGCAACACTCACAATGAATGAGTGCTGCAGTAGTCTTACGAGAACGGCTGGGGCAGTTTATAATGAAGTGCCCTGACTTACCACAATAGAAACATAGATTCTCCTTAAAACGATGTTCCTTGCGTGCATCACTAACCCGTCGTTGTAAAGAGTCTACCTGCATGGGTTCAGGTTCAGGTTCCCGTGTAATCCTACTCAAAGGTTCCTTAGCTGGAGAGGAAGGTAGGAAAAGGTTAGTGCGATTGCTTTCGAACCATCTCTCTTGCCTGCGTTCAGTCAGACGAGTATCAATACGGATGCAGTAGTTAATAAAGTCACCTAACGCAGTGGGAGGGTCGGCACGAGCAAGTTCATCCTTAATCAGTGGAGATAACCCCTTTCGAAAAATAGATTTTTTGGCGGAACTGTCCCAGGTGGTATCAAGGGCCCATCTCCTGAAATCCAAGGCATATTCAGCTACCGAGTGCTTACCTTGGCGCAAAGCTAACATGGCTGCTTCAGCTGTTGCACCTCGATTGGGGTCATCAAACACCTGCCCCATGGCTGAAATAAAAGCATCAAGGTGATTCAAACAATCATCCTCAGTCTCAATCAGAGGGTTTGCCCACATCAAAGCCTTGTTGGTAAGCAACATAATTATAGTAAGCACCTTAGATCGTTCAGTGGGAAATTGTGAAGCATGTGCAGAAAAAAAAAGATTGCATTGATTAATAAATCCCCTGAATTTCTCACGTTCACCGCCAAAACGAAAAGGGGGCAACTTGGGAATCCCAGAACTCAGGGCTACGGCAGGAGCCTGGACTCGCTCCTCTAGAACCTCAATCCTGGCTCGCAAATCCTGGGCAGTCTGTCCAAACACTTGCAAATTGTGATTAGTGAGGTCCTGTAGGCTTGAAAAACGGGTCTTTATATTCTGCAAATCTGCAAGGATATTATCAGTCACTCCGCAAAGTTCCTTTATGCGGGCCTCCATTTTCCAGATCTTTTAAGACAGGAGTAATGGAAGAAAAGGAGAGGAGAAAAAAAAAAACAATAGTGTTTACCTGTGGTAACACTGCAGAGAGAAAAAAAAATTAAGGGAACTGCTCACCTGGAATGGTTGTGAGAAGTCACAACCACTATCATCACAGAAAGTTCACCCGGACATCTGATATCCACAGTTACAGCAGACAAAAAAGAGAAAAGAAAAAAAAAACAATAGTGTTTACCTGTGGTAACACTGCAGAAAAAAAAAACACTTAAGGGAATTGCTCACCTGGAATGGTTGTGAGAAGTCACAACCACTGTCATCACAGAAAGTACAACCGGACATCCGATATCCACAGTTACAGCAGACACAGCCTTTCCAGACCCAGCAGACACTAACGTTTGGCTTCAGAATCTTGTAATGTATGTAGTACAGTTCATATAGCGTCTTGTGCTTGGGTGCGATGAAAATACATGAGACACAGGTTTGATATAGAAAGTCTTGTATTACTTCATACAAGTTGGTAAAAATAGTCACACAGTTTGCAGACACAGAAGCAGGAGACACAGCAGGCCAGAGTAATCTAAGCTCAGCAATCACTCTCCACAACAGGTTCAGGATCTTCTTCTCTGTTACCGTAAGTCCATGCAAACGTGGGTCTTTCAAAGAGCAGGGTTCAGAGTCCACAAGTGCTTCAGAGTTCCTCAGTAGGAATAGCTGGAGTACAAGGTCCAAGGCTTCAGGGGTCAGGTCACAGGTTCACTGCAGGCTAGATTCTGAAGCACTGATTGCTCAGCTGTGGCTGCTTAAGAAGCAAAAGGAGAGAATCAGGGCGGGAACATGCAAGCTGGAAACTCCATTTTGACTGAGGGCAAGATAGCTGCAGCAAGACAGAAAGTAAAATGGCTGACGAACAAACTGAGTTTCAGGAACATGTACACAGAACCTTACACAGTGACTTTGTCAGGGTCATCATAAATGAGGCCAAGAGTTGAGAAAAATGCCTCAAAAGAGAACAACGCCGGGGAACCTCAGGAAAAAAAAATGCCCATTATGTTAACTAAGTACCCTATATATTTTCATGCTCTATTGATGTTTATTCATTTACTGCAAGGTATTTGCTTATTATGTTTCTATCTTGGGTTTTGAAAGAAAATGCCCAAGCCTCTGGATCTCCTCAAAGTAAAGGCAAAACAATGCCTACTTGCTGACTCATGGACCCAGAAAATACCGGACATAGGTGAAAATATAACTTACACGAGGCAGAAAAGATAGAAAACCTACTTCTGTCCCCGTCTAAGCAATCCGGCAATTTTACATTGGGCTCCACCACAACGCTCTGATGGCCTGAGTCATTTGTGGTGGCAGAAGGTGCATGCTGTTGTTGATACTTGATATCCGCAACCTCAAAGGACAAGGCCTGTAGTTGTGCAGCAAGGCGCTAACTGACTCCATGCAGACGCCCCAGCACACACTAAACGGGCTAGCTATAAGGTTATGATCGTACTCACACTGGTAACAGAGGAAGGAAAGAACTAACAAAGAAAGAATCTGCACCTGTATCCAACTGTTGCTGTACAGACTAGCAAAGGCTCTAGGCGCACAACCAAATACACCTCCTCAGATCTGGCTCCCTAAAAGGCCATTGAAGGGTTATTCATACCTCTTAAAGAACCTAAGGAGAGGCCGCAACACATTTCCAACAAAGGTAGAGGACTGTAAGGTTCTTTGTCTCTGTTGACATGTTCCTTGAAACTCAGTTTTCCATCGGCCATTTTGCTTTCTGTCTTTCTGCAGCTCTTGCCCTCAGTTAATATGGAGTTTCCAGTTTTCATGTTCCCGCCCTGATTCTTCCCTCTTGCTTCTTAAGCAGCCTCAGCTGAACAATCAGTGCTCCTGAATCAAGCCTCAGTCAGTCTGTGACCTGACTTCTGGAAACCTTGGACTTGTACTCCAGCTATTCCCTACTGAGGAGCCTTGGAACACTTTTGGACTCTGGAAACCTGCTGTTTGGTGAATCCATGTTTGCAGAGGAATTACGGTACAGAGAAGAGATCCTGAACCTGCTTTGGAGATTTATTGTAGTGCTTGAAGTTACTCTGGCCTGCTGTGTCTCCTGTCGCTGTTCCTGCAAACTGTGTGAACTTTTCAGCATGCTTGTATGAAGTAATACAAGTCATTTCATATCAACCTATGTCTCCTGTGTTTTCCTCGCACCCAAGCACAAGACGCTATAGGAACTGTACACTATACATGACAAGATTCAGGAGCCAATGTTTAGTGTCTGCTGGGTCTGGGAAAGCCGTGTCTGCTGTGACTGTGGATATCAGATGTCCGTTTAATACCTTATGTGATGACAGTGGTTGTGACTTCTCACAACCATTCCAGGTGAGCGCATTCCCTTAAAATTTTACTCTGGAGTGTTACCACAGGTAAACACTATTGTTTTTTTTTTTTTTTCCTTTCCTATTCTCCTTCCAGCACTTCTGCCTTAAAAGATCTGGAAGATGGAGGCCCGCATAAAGGAACTTTGCGGAGTGACTGATACAATCCTTTCAGATGTACAGACTTTAACCCCTTAGTGACAGAGCCATTTTGCAGCTTAATGACCGGGCCAATTTTTACAATTCTGACCACTGTCACTTTATGAGGTTATAACTCTGGAACGCTTTAACGAATCCAGCTGATTCTGAGATTGTTTTTTCGTGACATATTGTACTTCACGTTAGTGATAAAATTTCTTTGATATGACTTGTGTTTATTTATGAAAAAAACGGAAATATGGCGAAAATTTTGAAAATTTAACAATTTTCAAACTTTAAATTTTTATGCCCTTAAATCAGAGAGATATGTCACACAAATTTCTTAATAAATAACATTTCCCACATGTCTACTTTACATCAGCACAATTTTGGGACCAAAATTTTTTTTTGTTACGAAGTTATAAGGGTTAAAAGTTGACCAGCGATTTCTCATTTTTACAACACCATTTTTATTTTAGGGACCACCTCACATTTGAAGTCACTTTGAGGGGTCTATATGATAGAAAATAGCCAAAAGTGACACCATTCTAAAAACTGCACCCCTCAAGGTGCTCAAAACCACATTCAAGAAGTTTATTAACCCTTTACGTGCTTCACAGGAACTGAAGCAATGTGGAAGGAAAAAATTAACATTTAACTTTTTTTGCAAAAACTTTACTTCGGAACCTATTTTTTTTATTTTCACAATTGTTAAAAGAAAAAATGAACCACAAATTTGTTGTGCAATTTCTCCTGATTAAGCCGATACCCCATATGTGGGGGTAAACCACTTTTTGGGCGCACGGCAGAGGTTGCAAGGGAAGGAGCGACATTTGACTTTTTCAACGCAGAATTGGCTGGACGCCATGTCGCGTTTGTAGAGGCCCTGATGTGTCTAAACAGTGGAAACCCATCACAAGTGACCCCATTTTGGAAACTAGACCCCCTAAGGAACTTATCTAGATGTGTGGTGAGCACTTTGAACCTCCAAGTGCTTCACAGAAGTTTATAACATAGAACAGTGAAAATAAAAAATCATATTTTTTCCACAAAAACAATCTTTTCACCCCAATTTTTATTTTCCCAAGGGTAACAAGACCCCAAAAGTTTTTGTGCAATTTGTCCTGAGCATTCTGATACCCCATATGTGGGGGTAAACCACTGTTTGGGTGCAAGGCAGAGCTTGGAAGGGAAGGAGCGCCGTTTGACTTTTTCAGCGCAGAATTGTCTGGAAGTCATGTCGTGTTTGTAGAGGTCCTGATGTGTCTAAACAGTGGAAACCCCCCCACAAGTGACCCCATTTTGGAAATTAGACCCCCTAAGGAACTTATCTAGATGTGTGGTGAGCACTTTGAACCTCCAAGTGCTTCACAGAAGTTTATAACATAGAACCGTGAAAATAAAAATCATATTTTTTCCACAAAAACGATCTGTTCACCCCAATTTTTATTTTCCCAAGGGTAACAAGACCCCAAAAGTTTTTGTGCAATTTGTCCTGAGCATGCCAATACCCCATATGTGGGGGTAAACCACTGTTTGGGCGCACGGCAGGGCTTGGAAGTGAAGGAGCGCCGTTTGACTGTTTCAAACCAAAATTGGCTGGAATTGAAATTGGACGCCATGTCGCGTTTGGAGAGCCCCTGATACGCCTAAACAGTCGAAACCCCCCACAAATCACATCATTTTGGAAACTAGACCCCTTAAGGAACTTATCTAGATGTGTGGTGAGCACTTTGAACCCCCAAGTGCTTCACAGAAATTAATAAACGTAGAGCCGTGAAAATAAAAAATCATTTTTTTCCTCAAAAATGATTCTTTAGCCCGCTATTTTTTTTATTTTCCCAAGGGTAACAGGAGAAATTGGACCCAAAAAGTTGTTGTGCAATTTTTCCTGAGTACGCTGATACCCCATATGTGGGGTAAAACCACTGTTTGGGCGCATGGGAGTGCTTGGAAGGGAAGGAGCGCCATTTTGTAATGCAGACTTTGATGGAATGTTCTGCGGGCGTCATGTTGTGTTTGCAGAGCCCTTGATGTACCTAAACAGTAGAAACCCCCTGCAAGTGACACCATTTTGGAAACTAGACCCCCCAAGGAGCTTATCTAGATGTGTGGTGAGCACTTTGAACCCCAAGTGCTTCACAAAATTTATAAACGCAGAGCCATGAAAATGAAAAATCATTTTTTTTCTCAAAAATGTTTTTTTTAGCCAGCTATTTTTTATTTTCCCAAGGGTAACAGGAGAAATTAGAATCCCAAAATTGGTGTGCAATTTGTCCTCAGTACGCTGATACCCCATATGTTGGGGTAAACCACTGTTTGGGCGCACGGCAGGGCTCGGAAGGGAGGGAGCGACATTTGACTTTTTGAAAGCCACGTCGTGTTTGGAGACCCCCTGATGTGTCTAAACAGTGGAAACCCCCACAAGTGACCCCATTTTGGAAACTAGACCCCTTAAGGAACTTATTTAGATGTGTGGTGAGCACTTTGAACCCCCAAGTGTTTCACAGAAATTTATAAACGCAGAGCCGTGAAAATGAAAAATAATTTTTTTCTCAAAAATGTTTTTTTTAGCCAGCTATTTTTTATTTTCCCAAGGGTAACAGGAGAAATTAGAACCCCAAAATTGGTGTGCAATTTGTCCTGAGTACGCTGATACCGCATATGTTGGGGTAAACCACTGTTTGGGCGCACGGCAGGGCTCGGAAGGGAGGGAGCGACATTTGACTTTTTGAAAGCCACGTCGTGTTTGGAGACCCCCTGATGTGCCTAAATAGTGGAAATCCCTCAATTCTAGCTCCAACCCTAACCCAAACACACCCCTAACCCTAATCCCAACCCTAAACCTAACCTAAATCCCAACCCTAATTGTAGCCCTAACCTTAATTGTAACCCTAACTCTAATTGTAACCCTAACCCTAATTTTAACCCTAACCCTAATTGTAACCTTAACCCTAATTATAACCCTAATTATAACCCTAACCCTAAGGCTAGGTTCATTTTGCGTTTTACCAGCCCGTTCAACACATAGCGTTGACGGGCTGGTAACGGTATAGCATAACACGATCGCGTTATGCTATACCCGCTAGCGCAGAGGAATCAGCAGATGATTCATCTGCGCTAGTGGTGACGGAGCCCAGACGCTGCAGCCCGCGTCCGAGGCTCCATCACTGAATGATGGCACGTCGCAAACGCATCCCGCTTTACGGCATGCGTCGCGATGCGCCCTCAAATGGGGGTGAATGGCAGCGCTAACGGACTGCGTTACACCGCGTTATACCGCGGTGTAACGCAGTCCGTCTAACGGACTGCCATAACGCAGTATGAACCCAGCTTAACCCTAACGCTAATTATAACCCTAACCCTAATGCTAACCCTAACCCTAATTATAACCCTAACCCTAATTATAACCCTAACCCTAACAGAAAAATGAAAATAAATATAATTTCTATTTTTTATTATATGTCCCTAACTAAGGGGGTGATAAATGGGGGGGTTATGTACTGTTTTTTTTATTTTGATCACTGTGATAGTTTATCACAGTGATCAAAATGAACTTTCTGGAGAATGAATGAAATCATTTTTGAATCTGCCGCCAAGCAGATCGGCGGGCGCACTGCGCATGCGCCCGCCATTTTTTTTTGCAGGAAGAAGACGCTGGGATCCTGGGGCCTGCGGGAGGACGGAGGACACCGGTAAGTATACGGGGGGGCGATCGGGGGACCGGGGGACCCTCATTTTCTCCCCTCTGATGTGCGATCACATCAGAGGGGAGAGAAATCATTTTTTTTTTTTTTTTTTTTGCGATCGCATCTATGCTTGCATAGATGTGATCGCAACACTGGGATCGGTGAATACCGACCCGGATCATGTTCTCTGGGGTCTCGGCTACCCCCGGTAGCCGAGACCCCAGAGAATATTTGCCCATCCCCCCCAGGACACAGCGGCACATAGCGGCGGGCGCACTGAGCATGCGCCCGCCATTTTCTTCATCGCGCCGGCCCCGGGGGACACCGGAGGGCCCTGGGGCCACATACAGGACATCGGGGGCCACATGGGGGTCCCGGGGACCCTGTTTCTCTGTCCTCTGATGTCCGATGACATCAGAGGACAGAGAAATTAAATGGCACAACTTTTTTTTTTTTTTGTTGCGGTCGCCGTTATAGGGTTAATAACGGCGATCGCAACATCGGTGTCAGTAAAAACCGACCCGATTCATGTTCTCTGGGGTCTCGGCTACCCCTGGTAGCCGAGACCCCGGAGAAAATGCGCCTCTGGGGGGCGCTATTCACTTTTTCCACAGCGCCGTTAATTAACGGCGCTGTGGTTTAAAGTACCCTTAATGACCGCCGTTAAAAGGCGTATCGGCGGTCGTTAAGGGTTTAAAGACCCGTTTTGCAAGCCTACAGGACCTCACTAATCATAATTTGCAAGTGTTTGGACAGACTACCCAGGAATTGCGAGCCAGGATTGAGGCTCTAGAGGAACGAGCCCAGGCTCCTGCCATAACCCCGAGTTCTGGGATCCCCAAATTACCTCCTTTTCGTTTTGGCGGTGAACGTGAGAAATTCAGGGGATTTATTAATCAATGCAATTTATTTTTCTCTGCACATGCTTCACAATTTCCCACTGAACGATCCAAAGTGCTTACTATAATCATGTTGCTTACCAATAAGGCTTTGATGTGGGCAAACCCTCTGATTGAGACTGAGGATGATTGTTTGAATCACCTTGATGCTTTTATTTCAGCCATGGGGCAGGTGTTTGATGACCCCAATCGAGGTGCAACAGCTGAAGCAGCCATGTTAACTTTGCGCCAAGGTAAGCGTTCAGTAGCCGAATATGCCCTGGATTTCAGGAGATGGGCTCTTGATACCACTTGGGACACTTCCGCTAAAAAATCTATTTTTCGGAAAGGGTTGTCTCCACTGATTAAGGATGAACTTGCTCGTGCCGACCCTCCCACTGCGTTAGGTGACTTTATTAACTATTGTATCCGTATTGATGCTCGTCTGACTGAACGCAGACAAGAGAGATGGTTCGAAAATAATCGCACTAACCTTTTACTACCTCCCTCCTCAGCTAAGGAACCTTTGAGTAGGATCACAAGGGAACCAGAACCTGAACCCATGCAGGTGGACTCTTTACAAAGACGGGTTAGTGATGCACGCAAAGAACATCGTATAAAGGAAAATCTATGTTTCTACTGTGGTAAGTCAGGGCACTTCATTATAAACTGCCCCAGCCGTTCTCGTAAGACTACTGCAGCAGTCATTCACTGTGAGTGTTGCGAGAGGAGCTCTGTCCTGTCCGATCCTCAGGCTCCAGAGAGATCTGCTGCAAGAGATCTTGATTTCTCGGACTTAAACTCTGTTAGTTCTGGGGACGATGACGGTATAAACGCTGCAATTTTTCAAGTTTCCTCAGCGGTGTCCCAGCTGAGTTGTAAAAGAAACAGTTCTCATTGCTTCCTTTCCATCAAACTCTGGGTTGACTCAGTCTGGGTGTCTAGCTCTGCTATGATCGACTCAGGAGCAAGTGGAAATTTTATGGATATCTCCTTTGCTCGAAACAGGGGATACGTTCAGTGAAAAAAGGCTACTCCAGTACAGATGGAGACTGTGGATGGCTCTCTACTGACTTCTGGACCAGTGGATCAAGAAACAGAGCCTTTGAGGGTCCTTATGGGTAAAGATCATCAGGAGAAAATGTCTTTTTTGCTTATCTCTTCTCCCCACTTTCCCATTATTCTAGGGCTACCATGGCTGCAGGCGCAGAATCCTACGATTAACTGGGAGACCAAGGAATTACACTTTCCGGAGAAACAGATGAGTCAAGGAGTTTCAGCTTGCTCTGTTCCTAAAGGAACCATGTCAGTCCCTGAACTACCAGCTGTATACCAGGACTATGTGGATTTATGTGACAAGAAGAACGCTGATCAGCTTCCTCCTCACCGTCCATATGATTGTCCAATTGAATTATTGCCTGGAGCCGAGATACCTTTTGGTAAGATCTACCCCCTAGCGGGGCCCGAGCTAAAAGCTTTGAAGGATTATATAGACGAAAATTTAGCCAAGGGCTTCATACGCCCCTCTTCATCTCCCGCAGGTGCACCCATCTTCTTTGTGAAGAAGAAAGATGGATCTCTGAGACCCTGCATAGACTATAGGGAACTCAATAAGGTTACTATTAGAAACCGTTATCCATTGCCTTTAATCCCTGAGTTGTTGGAGAGAGTGCGGCATGCCAAAATTTTCTCTAAACTGGATCTCCGTGGGGCCTATAACTTGGTCCGTATTAGACCTGGGGATGAATGGAAGACTGCTTTCAGGTCACGCTATGGACACTTTGAAAATCTAGTTATGCCTTTTGGTCTGAGTACCGCCCCAGCCACTTTCCAACACTTCGTGAATGATATCTTCAGGGATCTCCTAGATACATTTGTGGTGATTTATCTGGATGATATTCTAATTTTTTCTAACTCCACAGAGGAACATCATGGACATGTGAGAATGGTCTTAGAACGCCTAAGACAAAACCATCTCTACATCAAACTTGAAAAATGTGAATTCCATAGGACCGAAATTCAATTTCTGGGGTATGTACTATCTACGCAAGGGATTAGTATGGATGGAAGCAAGACCCAAGCCATCAAGGATTGGCCAATTCCTAGAAATGTGAAGGAGGTGCAGCGTTTCATCGGGTTTGCCAACTTCTATAGACGTTTCATTAAGAATTTTTCTGAGGTAGTGTCACCTATCACCCAACTTACCCGGAAACAGTCTAGGTTCTCCTGGACCCCGCAAGCTCAGGAAGCATTTTCCTGTTTAAAGGATAAATTTACCACCGCACCTATCTTAGTACATCCCAACCCCGAGCTTGCCTTCATAATAGAGGTGGATGCTTCAGACTGTGCCGTTGGAGCTATACTCTCTCAGAGAACAGGTGAGAAGAATGTCTTGCATCCCTGTGCCTTCTTTTCCCAGCAGTTGTCTTCGGCTGAGAGGAACTACGATGTGGGCAATAGAGAATTGTTGGCCATTATTGCCGCCTTCAAGGAATGGAGACACCTTCTTCAGGGAGCTGCACAGCAAATAGTCGTCCTGACAGACCATCGTAACCTTGAATTTATCAGGTCGGCTAAGTGCCTGACTCCTCGCCAGGCTCGCTGGAATCTTTTCCTAAACCAATTTAATTTTGTCATTTCTTATAGACCAGGATCGCGCAATGGAAAGGCTGATGCACTCTCTAGGATTCATTCAGCAGAGACACGTCCACTTACTCCTCCTAAGACTATTCTTCCTGACTCTAGATTCCTGGGAGTGATTCATAATCAAGACCTACTTAAGGACATCAAGGAAGCATACCATGCGGATTCTTTGTTGGCTCAACCCCCAAGGGACGTAAGTCTTGTCTTTAAGAATGGTGTGTGGATTCAGGGACAACGTCTGTATATACCTGAAACAGTCAGATTGAGAGTATTGCAACTCATCCACGATTCCAAGATAGCCGGGCATAGGGGAATTCTAAAGACACAAGAATTTCTTTCTCGTTTCTTTTGGTGGCCCACTTACAGGAAAGATGTCTTAAACTATGTCACTTCATGTGAAGTCTGTGCAAGATGCAAAACACCTCGCTCCTCACCAACTGGTCTGTTGCAACCTTTTCCACCCCGTCCCGCCCGTGGGGATCCATTTCTATGGACTTCATTGTGGAGTTACCAACCTCTCAAGGGAAGAACACCATTCTAGTGGTGGTTGACCATCTAACAAAGGCAGCTCATTTTATCCCTTGTGTCGGCTTACCCACTGCAAAACAGACATCAGACTTGATGATTAAGAATGTGTTTCGCTTACATGGAGTACCGGATGAGGTCATTTCGGATCGAGGGGTGCAATTCACTTCAAGGTTTTGGCAAAATTTCTGTGCAGCATTGGACATTAAAGTAAACCTTTCTTCTGCTTTTCATCCCCAGACTAATGGACAGACAGAACGAACCAATCAGACCCTGGAGCAGTATCTCCGCTGTTTTATCTGCCACCTACAGGATGATTGGGTGGATCTACTTCCACTGGCTGAGTTCTCTTATAACAACTCTCAGAGCGCCTCCACTAAGCAGTCTCCTTTTTACTCCAATCTAGGTTATCATCCTAACATTCTTCCTCGATTTCCCATAGATACGCCCTTGCCGGCAGTGGCTGAAAGAATCACTTCTTTACAAAAGAATATGGATCTTCTAAAGGAAAATCTAGAATTGGCTCAGGAAAGGTACAAGAAAGCAGCAGATAAATTTCGTAAACCTGCACCAGCTTTCAAGGTAGGAGATTTGGTCTGGCTGTCAACCAGAAATCTTAAATTAAAGATTCCATCGTCTAAATTGGGACATAAGTACATTGGACCTTATAAGATCAATAAGATTATAAGTGCTGTTGCTTGTCGTCTTCAACTGCCCAGAACTATGAGAATCCACCCTGTCTTTCATGTATCCCTACTAAAGGCTGCAACACCCAATACATTTCCTGGACGTTCTTCTCCTTGCCCTGACCCAGTGCTGGTCGATGGTCAGGAAGAATTTATGGTGGAAAGGATTCTAGATTCCAAGTTGTAAAGAAATCAGTTGCAATATTTGATTAAATGGCAGGGCTACCCAGTGGAGGACAACTCATGGGAACCAGTCAATAATGTAAATGCTCCTCGCCTGCTCCGCCAGTTTCATCAGAGGTACCCTGACAAGCCTGGTCTGAGGTCATCCGGAGGTTGTCCCTAAGGGGGGAGTAATGTAAGGTTCTTTGTCTCTGTTGACATGTTCCTTGAAACTCAGTTTTCCGTCGGCCATTTTGCTTTCTGTCTTTCTGCAGCTCTTGCCCTCAGTTAATATGGAGTTTCCAGGTTTCATGTTCCCGCCCTGATTCTTCCCTCTTGCTTCTTAAGCAGCCTCAGCTGAACAATCAGTGCTCCTGAATCAAGCCTCAGTCAGTCTGTGACCTGACTTCTGGAAACCTTGGACTTGTACTCCAGCTATTCCCTACTGAGGAGCCTTGGAACACTTTTGGACTCTGGAAACCTGCTGTTTGGTGAATCCATGTTTGCAGAGGAATTACGGTACAGAGAAGAGATCCTGAACCTGCTTTGGAGATTTATTGTAGTGCTTGAAGTTACTCTGGCCTGCTGTGTCTCCTGTCGCTGTTCCTGCAAACTGTGTGAACTTTTCAGCATGCTTGTATGAAGTAATACAAGTCATTTCATATCAACCTGTGTCTCCTGTGTTTTCCTCGCACCCAAGCACAAGACGCTATAGGAACTGTACACTATACATGACAAGGACATTGTGCAGGTAGACACAGAACCTAGGATAAGAAGCTAAATCACATTCACAAAGTATAGAAAGGCACAAATAAGGAGAACCAAAACAAAAACAGAATAAGTAAATCCTCCAAAAAATGTAGAAGGAGGGAACGGTGCTGGGGAGGAAAACTCACAGATTTTCAGCGGGATAAACAACTGGGGCTTACCAGACAAGATAAACCCCTAGCTGAGGAGCTGGAACTCCAAACACCAACCTATATGGAAGTATAGCCAGCAAGTGACGTAAGTGAAAGGTGAACATATAAAACCCATCCCAAAGTGTAATAGGACAAAGCCAAAAGGGAAAATGGAAAACACATGGAGAGAAGTCAACCAAGAAAGGAAAACCAATACAAAAGAAACCATCAGAATTTGGACAGAAAGGGTTAAGCCAAGCAGAGAGGGAAACCCACCATAGCAGCAAAAAGGTCACCGAATGGAATCCTGAAACCGATCCATGACACTAGTACCTGACCACACTCTGGCTGAGTGTGTGCAGTAGTTACATTCCAGGAGAAAGGTTAAGGTTATGTTAGGAAACATACCACCCACCTCTCTCCAGACCATTGATTTATATTCAACAGTTAACTGCTTCACCTCCCCTCCCTCTTAGCTCTTGACAAGCTGCTGTTATGAGTCTTGCTAAATCACCTGCCCCTACCATCCGCAGCTCTCAAAGCAGGTCTCCTAATCACGAATTTCACTGTCCAGAGCTGTGTGCTTGTTCAGATGCCCTATTATCACTATATCTAAATAAAGTAATAGCAGTGTAGACTCAGAACAAATCACTGATATCTGAATGTATTAAAGGACTTTTGCTGAGCTTTATAGTTCTACCAATACTATCTCTCTGATTCTTACATAACTGTCAGTGTCACTCAAGGAGTGCCCGCCCTGCCAGAAACTAGGAAATGAAAGAGACAGAAAAGCTGTCAGCTGCACAAAGGACAAGTAGAGCATAACATTAAAGTCCAGCACTGGAGGCAATCTAGAGGGAAAATATAATCTTTGACATTTTGAATTTTAAGATACACTTTAAAGAATTTTAGGTGATGGACCTAGACTACATAAGTCCACTGAATAGAGAGCAGCGCTTTCATCAAACAAGTATAGATTAATAGTATGATACCTACAACTGAAGCCCTTACTGAAATCGTGTAAAGGACTTCTACTACATTACACTGTATAAAAATGTGTGATTTGTACAGTCTGAGTATTAGGTATCTTGAGGTGAGACTTAAGAAATAGGACATCTGAATCTATATTGGGAAACGTTATAGTTGCAGTTCCTCTTTTTTACAGTATCGGATTTATGTTACAACTTGAAAAATGTCTGGTCAGTTAAAGAAAAGTTGCACAACTTTCTAAAATTCAGTTAATTGTTGTCACAAAAATGATTGTTGCATTATGTCACATGGAACCAGAAATCACATATAAAGAAAGAAAAGCCTAAAGTGCCAGAAGAGGAACAAAAATCTTAGCTGCACTTTTCTTTACAACTCGGCTCTTTATATGACTGTTCTGCTCTTTAGACTACCGTCACACATCCATGTGAGTGATACCACTCAAAAGAAATGGACCAATTTTTTTCTTAGGTTTCCTCCTTGTTGCATCATATTTTTTTTACATCTGTTTTTTTTTTGCTGAAGCAGGTAGACAAATTTTCTTAACCATTAATTATTAACAATGTATCAATTAAAAACAGATGTAACTTGGGTGGAATTCTTAAGTACAAAACCTATCTTTCTAGTTTCATCTATTTATCACGGATCTCCATAGACTTTAACACAGTGATGGAGAACCTTTTTTCTGCCACGAGCCATTTTGGATATTTACACCATCTTTCGGGGGCCGTACAAATTGTGCGGTAACTCAGCCCACAAAGTACGTCCTGATGCTGGCACTGGTGTCAGGACATAATCTTTCTTTGCACGCGCCTCAGCGTTCAGTAGTGTACACTGCGCATGCTTACAGAGCAAGAAGAGATTAACGGGAAGGCGGCCGGCAAAATACAGCTGCCGACCCAAGAACTGTGGTCACCGGGAATCTGCTCGGGGGCTGGATAAAAGGTCATCGAGGGTCGTAAATGGACCTTGAGCCTGAGGTTCCCCACCCCTGCATTAATGGATGAGAATAGGACATGCCCTGAGTCTTATGGACCGAGAAAAAAGCAGACAGCACTAGGATGTGTCACACTGACGTGTGAATATAGCCTTAGGCTCAATTTAGAGAGTGAAGTATCACGATTCAATAAGGGCCGTGATTTCTGGACCAGACACAGTTTTCCTGACCTAAAGTTAACAGCCATAGGAAATTGGGGTCCGCACTTTATCCGTGATTCTTAGACTTCTGAATTCAGCCTTATTTCTACAGTTTTTCTTTGTCCTTTTACTCTATGACTCTGTCTGTCATTTATCCTCCAGACTCCGTCATACATATGTACATTTGGCTTAGCACACATCTAAAGCCCCCGTCACACACAGCGATCTCGCTAGTGAGATCGCTGCTGAGTCACTAGTTTTGTGACGCAACAGCGATCTCCCCTGCGATATCACTGTGTGTGACATTCAGCGACGATCAGCCCCCCTGCTGGGTATCGCTGATCGTCGCTGAATGTCCTGGACTTTTTTTTGATCGCTGGCCTCCTGCTGGCCAGCATGCATCGCTGCGTGTGGCAGACTGGAGACCAGCGATCAGCTGGTAACCAAGGTACACATCGGGTTTCCAGGTGTGGGGCTGTGCCTGGAAACCCAATGTGTACGTTGGATACCAGCGCGCTGCTGCAGGGGAGCTGGTAACCAAGGTACACATCGGGTTTCCAGGTGTCGCGCAGCGCCTGGAAACCCGATGTGTACCTTGGTTACCAGCTCCCTGCATCAGCGGGCTGTTATCCAACGTACACTGCGGGTAACTAGGCGACGTTACCCGCATTGTCGCTGTCCTGATCGCTGCCTGAGCTGCTTGTTTGGCAGCTCAGCAGCGATCATGTAGTGACACACCAGCGATCCTTATCGTTGTCGGGATCTCTGGTGTGTCGCTATGTGTGACGGGGCCCTAGGGTAAATGGGCATTCTTAATCTAATCACTTATCTACTCTATCCACATCTACATTCTTGGTTACTGTGTTCTTTACAATTATCTTTCTCTGCTTAATTTACTTTTAACTTGCACGAGTCATCTATCTGGTAGACTCAAGCTGTCTATGTATTACATGCACGGATGACCATTCCTCTGATTGATCTCCATGTAATACTACTTTCTTGGCTATTTGCTGACTACTGAACAAGTCTCCAAGTACTGTATTAACCATCTCCCATATATAAGGCATTATCAGGGATGAAACAACCCCATTAACAATGCAATCTTGAGATTAAAAAAAGTGAAAATAACAAAACCTCAAACAGCAAAGCTATTGGAATACACAATAGAGTCCCAAGCCACACACATCGTGAAACATATTGCACGTGGCAGCATATCACCCTTAGTGCTGGCCATGTGCCCTTAGATTAGAGTACGGTAGTTTCATACTAGAGTAGCCTTTTTTCCCCATATGTAAAATACACATGGCCTCCTGGTGTCACACACCTGTCCCGCATATCCTGGACTCTGTTTCCTTCCCCAGGGTCTGCTGCCCTCTGTTGTGTTCCTCGTCGGTGTCACGACTCTGTTGTCAGGTCTCCCAAGACCAGAGGCTCCTTCCCTGTCCCTAATGCTAGAGGCACCCTAGCTCACCCTGCTCCCCGGATTACTTCTGAAGGTGAAGATGCCGGGCCCACGTACCTTGCCTTATCTCCACAATCCGCCCTCAGTCTGTACCCTTCCTCCACCCATGAGAGAGGGGAGTAATAGTGCACCAACCAGACTAACAAGGTAATACAAACAGGAGAATACCAAACATACAAATACATACACATTTATACACATACATTTTATTAACTTGATTCCATACCAACTGGGTTGCACTTCATCTGCTCTGCTGCTCATGAGATTCCCGAGTGTACCAAGTCCTCGCTGCCCACTTGCGTCCCTGCTTGCTTCATGAACAGTAAAAAGTCTGGGTACCCAACTGGACCTGAAGCTTAGAAGATCCACCTAGCCAGGTAAGCCTGACACCTGGACTGATCATTCATTCTCAGAATTCTCAATTAATGTACAAAATTTGTCTTCGGCTAGTACATACTTGATATGAGATGACAGTTGGTGCTTATAAAGTTCTATAAAGAATATCATTGTCTAGCTCCTCCCTCCTCTTCATCTCTCCTCCCTCTACATATATTTTTAAATGCACCGACTGTGATCTCCTATATCAGTAATGGGAAAATCTGTTTTCACTAAATACAAATTGTACAAATGAATTAAGAATGTAAGATCAATCCAAAGAGAAGAAACAAGCAGATTTCTCTGATAAGATACATTACTAAGTGACTTTTTTCATGTGTACTACTTCATGTAGTACTTCATGTGTACTACTGATTAAATAAAAACTAAAACGGCGGTCACTCTTTAAGTATCATTAGGCCAACAGTCCACAGACTAATTGGGCTATAACAGATCTGATCTGCTATTTACTTATGTTCTTTTTTTACATTTATTATATTTATTACCTTTCCACTAGTGATACTCGTTGCTCGGGTTTTCCCAAGCAGGCTCGGGTGATCTCCAAGTATTTTGGGCGGAGATTTAGTTTGGGTCTCCGCAGCTGCATGATTTGTGGCTGCTGGACAGCCTGAATACATGTGGGGATTGCCTGCTTGTTAGGAATTCCCCACATGTATTTAGGCTGTCTAGCAGACACAAATCATGCAGAGCACGCCCAAAATACTCGGAGACCACTCGAGCATCCTCGGGAAAACCCGAGCAACGAGTATACTCGCTCATCACTACATTCCACATTTGTAGATAGACCTGTAGTAGGTGACATTATTCCACCTGTTGCAGTCCGTCTACATCCGTGGGGTCCGTATATATCTTGCATATCATGAGCTGTTGGTTTCCATCACAGTCTTCTTTTTGTGCATACATCACATGCAGATCTTATTCCGACATATACCATTAATGTAAACAAAAGCGTGATGTGTATACGGCCTTACTTTCTTTACTTTACTATTTCTTACATTTACCAGCCCAGTCTCTCCTGAGGATGCCACCCGTTTGGATAAATGATCTACACCTACATAAAAAAGGCATAAGTAGATCAAGTAAAAAGTGTCCATTAATGTGTTTATCATTTGTATCACGCTGCGAATCTTGTAATTGGATCAGATGAAACATTTAGACTAATCTATTTTACTATCGGTACAGACGCTGCCAGAATATGAAGCCTGTCACGCCGCATTAATATAACTATTCATTTAGATAATCTGTCAATGACATAGTCACATTCTTTACAAGCATGAGGACACAGATGATATTTATCTGGACGAAAACAACTTTATTATGATAAGATAATTATTATCGGTAGGAAAACCTTGTATGCGGAAACTTCATAATTCGATTTTATGTTTAAAGAACTCATTTCATAAATAGGATGGTATAGGTCAATGCTACAAAACTTGATATCATCCAAAAGCTAAGATAAAAACAATAAGTAAGTTTACAGTAGTAGTACATGTAAATAACATATGGTACTTAGTTAACACTGTTTTGATCAGAAAATCAAAAATTAAATTTTTGCCACAAAATGTCACAAAATTCTGTGATGAAGCTGTGAGTTCAAAATACTCACTACACCCCCAGATGAAATCTTTAAGCAGTGAAGATTCCAATGTGGGGTCACCTTGGAGGGTTTCTATTGATCCTCCACCTCAGGGGCTCAGCTAATGGAGCCCACAATCATATTCTCTAAATCTTATTTATAAAAGCCAAGTAGAGCTCCTTCCCATCTGATCCCTGTTGTGTGCTCAAACAGTAGTGTACAAACATGGAGTACTTCCACATTCGATAAAAAGTGCATAACAAATTATGGGGTCCATTTTTATCTTATTACCCCTCGTGGAAACTATACATTTGGTGCAAAACAGTATTTTACTGGGAAAAAATTTAATTTTTGGTTTCACATCTAAATCTTATGATGTTTTGTGATTCACCTGTAAGATAAAAATGTTCAATACTCCACTATATGAATTCCTTAAGGGGTCTAATTTCTAACATGTGAAGTTTATGTTGTTTTGGCATGTCAGGGGCTCTGCAAATGCAACATGGCATTGACAATTTATTCCAGACAAATTTATGCTTCAAAAATCAAATCTCGCTCTTTCTTTTGCAAGCCCTACCATGTGCCAGTTTTTTACTACATGTGGGGTATCTTCGTGTTCAGAAGAAATTGCATAACAAATTATGAGGTCTGTTTTTCTTTTTATCCGTTGTGAAAATTATAAATTTGGGCTAAAACAACATTTTAGCAGAAAAAAACGTAATTTTTGTTTTCACATCCACATTTTAAAATGTTCTGTGAAGCACCAACGGATTCAACTAGCTAAAATCCCCCCCCCCCCGATGAATTCCTTGATGGGTCTAGTTTCCAAAATGAGTTCAATTGTGGGGGTTTCTGCTGTTTCAGTATCTCAGGGGCTCTGCAAATGAGACATGGTGTCTGCAAGCTATTCCAGACAAATTTACATTCCAATACCAAATGTCGTTTCTTCCCTTCTGAGCCCTGCCGTGTGTCCAAACAGAACTTTTTGACAACATGTGGAGTACCACCACACTCAAAAGAAAGTGGGTAACAAACTTTGTGGTCCAATTTTTCATGTTACCTCTTACAAAAGTGAAAAATGTGGGGTTAGGCTAGTTTCACACTAGCGTTTCACTGACCTGCGTCGATCTGCGCATGGCCGCCGTTAAGCTCCGCCCCTGCCGTGCCTCTTCCCGGCCGCTCCACCTATGAGCGCATGACGCTGCATGCAACCTGCGTACCCTATCTTTAGCATTGGGTATGCAGGCCATGTGCATGTATGCATTTGCCGCCGCATGCGTCCTTTTGATGGTACGCCGAGCGCATCAAAATGCAACGCGGATATGCTGTCTCTCCCTATAGTCCCCAGTCAACTCCTCAAACTTTGTTTTCTCTGAAATGCCACAATGTTTCATAGAAAAAACATACCTGACTGCAGTTGTACAGTTAGGCTGTGATTTGGCCAGCATGAAATGAGCGACAATTTTCCTTAAAAATAACTTTTTCTTTCAATTTTTGTTTTTGTTTTGTTTTGGATAGAATGATTTATTATAATTTTATTTTTCTTTTGATGCAGTAAGATGGCAAGGTGGTTAGATTTATGGGCCTCCAACACTCTAAAAAATTATAACACTAAGAGGTTGTCCACTACTCCACTCACTTATCTATGAGCCCTAGGATGTGAAAATAAAAAATCATAATTACCACCCAGATCTGATCAGTCCTCTGTACTCAGCGTCTCGTTCCCATTTGGTATCCTGTCTTCAACATCCTGCGGGGTATAGACGTTGAGTGTCGATAAGCTACAGCGGTTTTTTAACAGGCTGGGTGGTGGAACCACTATGCCAAAGCCCAAGGAAGACCTGGAGGGGCATGACTAGGAACCTCACCCAATCTGACCACGGACATGCAGCAGCTAATGACACCGCAGTCTGTGGAGAGACAAGGGAGGTGATCCAGGTGCTACTCCAGGACTGACCTTGGGTAGATGGCGGCTTACCCCTAGGAACGGGTAGATGGGATGGCCCGGGGAGAATGTCCAACAGATGCAGGCAGGCAGAGAAGATGGCAGGAACCATAGGTGCAGACAGGACAGTCTGACGGAGAGATGAGCACTGTCGGGTGCAGCTGGCTCGGCTGCCGTTGAGGTGAGTACTGGCGGGTGCAGCTGGCTTGGCAGCCGTTGAGGTGAGCACTGGCGGGTGCAGCTGGCTCGGCAGCCGTTGAGGTGAGCACTGGCAGGTGCAGCTGGCTCTGCAGTCATTGAGATGAGCACTGGCGAGTGCAGCTGGTTTGGCAGCCATTGAGGTGAGCACTGGTGGGTGCAGCTGGCTCAGCAGCCGTTAAGGTGAGCACTGGCTGGTGCAGCTGGCTCGGCTGCCATTGAGGTGAACACTGGCGGGTACAGCTGGCTCGGCTGCTGTTGAGTAAAACACTGGCAGGTGCAGCAGGCAAGATACTAGTACTTGGACCTGAGAACTGACAAGTGTGTTAGGAACAAACTCACAACATTGCACAGGCACCTCCATGTTGGAGGAGGCACTTTAAATAGTAAGAGACTTCCAGCTATTGGCTGGGGACACTTTAGAGGAACGCGTGTGGCTTCTTTAAGAAAGAGGAAGTGTGCGCGCTCTAAGTACAGTGCAGGCAGACCTACTAGGAGTGCATACACCCCAGGCAGCAGGACAGGAGCCTCAGCGGTGAGTACGCTGGTATCTCTGCAGGGATAGAGGGGCTGCAGGAAGAGATGCGGGCACTACAGGTTTAAGAGATGAGTGTAATTTTTTTAAAACTGTTTTCACCTCCCTTGACCCATAAATAAGAGGTGGTGTTGAGTATAGGACAACCCTTTAAACTCTTATGTTGCATTTAGACCAGCCAACCTCAGCGGTTAAACCCCGATCGGTGGTCATTTAAAGGTCAACCACAAAGAATGATCGTTAATACATTGTTTTCTTGGAAGTGTTAGAATCTATTCAGTTTGACCATCCGCCATCTTGTTGTGGTTCCTGGCTGCTGGTCTTTTTCCCCTGGTGCTGGGCTTGTCATTGGTCAGGTGATTGTATCACCCTTTATTACCCTGCACCTGCCTCCCAGTCCTTGCTGGACATCAGTGTTAATCCGCTTGAGTTCTGGCTAGGAGTCTTGATAGCTTTGTGTTACTTTGTTCAGTTCTGGGAACTCTAGTTCTGCTGCTTAGTCTTTTTGTTTTTTTCCTTTTGTTTCTACAGCTTCCTCTGTTTCCCTACTAGGAGGTTACCAGTGTTTTGTTCCCAGTCCCTAGATCTTTCAGGGATCCCCTTCCCCCACCTTCACGTCTTCGCTTGAGTCTAGACTAGGATCGCCAGTGGGTCTATTCGCAAGGAATAGGTCGCCTGCTCCATCGTAGGGATCGAGATTCTCCCCCCCTCTCTATTCCTGAGTTGCAGACCCATAACAGGAAGCACAGTTCCTATTTACACAGGATGATGTGCTGCAGAGAATAATCATTTTTAAAGGTTGCTCCGAAATCCAAATTAATTTGGATTTCAGACGACCCTTTTTAGCTAACTTACAAATCATATTAACAGAAAAACAAACATTTTCCTTGTTTGTCAAGTGATTGCCAATCTAAACAGGCCGATAATAATGAACAAGAGTTACTAAGAAAACACGTCTCCCAATTATTGGCAAACGTAAATGGGCTCACTATTGCTATATTTTTAAAGTAAAATGCAAACACGAGGAGAGCATACACTCTCCAAACAGATATCGTCTTTGGTCGGATTTGAATTCTACCCAATGCGTCACCTTTGCTGCTACAAAAATGTTTTTATATTTATTTTAAAGAATTACAAGAAAAAAATACATTATATATATGGTATATGTATATAAAATGCAATCAATCCACAAAAAAAATATTTAAATATTTTGTTACTAGTCTAGAAAAAAGTTAAATTATATAAAAAAAATAATTTGCAATTATGGAAAAAATATTATACCTTTAAGTCACAAGGGAGAGCAAAATTGTAGAAAACTGTTAAACTTGTTAAACTTAACTCTCACTATGACTTTGTTCCAACTTGTACTTATCTGGAAATAACATTTTATCAGAACTTAAATGTACAACTGCTGCAAAAACAATTTAGCTCAGCAGCGGAGTAATCTCACTGTCTGTGAGTCATCTGCAGGGTACTTATGGTCCACCATTGATTCATTTTTTTAATACTGTGGAGTCAATGATGTGCACATCTCCCAGGATGACGGCCATATACACCTGAAGAAGAAGGTATTCGGCCGATATCTTTGAGGAACGCTAAGCTGTCTGGTTCTCTATAATCTGACAGTGTCAAAATGACTCATCTATAAACGGAACTAAACACAAAACACTTTAATCTTCCTTTTGACTTGTGTCCAGGCTCTCGACTTTTGCTCAGCGTAAATTCCGTAACTGGTTATAGACTTTGTTGAACTTCTAGAATATTATTTTATATGCAGAAGTTTGAGAAGGTTTAGGACAATACATGATATAAAAACTTTTAGGTCCGTCATCACATGGATGTCTTTCCAGTAAGTGTGGCATCTGTTTTCACATGTGCTGAAGACACGTATCCACACGTCCCCATTATAACCTGTGGGGCTGCACACATGTCCTTGTTTTCACACAGACTGTGTGACCCACACGTAGACATGTCCATTTTTACTGGCAGTATGAATGACAAGGTCCAATAAAAGTCTGTGAGTCCGTGGATGGTCACCAAATGAGCTCAAACCTGAGCCTGTCCCTGCACTCCCCTAATGCCCAATGCGGGTTCCCCCCCCCCGCCGCCGTCAGGATACCTAGTCCCTAGTTGTCACCTATAACTGCCCTGTCTAGCGCACTGGCCAACAAGGAGCACTAGCCTCACCTCTGCAGGTAATAAACACAGAGAGAAGTGACAGACACCAATGGGACAAGGTAAAAAAACACCACACTTGGCTTTCTCTGCTGCAAAGCACCGCACATCAGAATAAAGGCACCAGATAAGAGAACTCAGCAGAAGCACCACTGCACCCAAAGAGCTCCTTTCTCCAGCTTGGTCACTGCAGATTGCTCTAACACCGACAGTCAGCTGATGCATCAGGTGACCTTTTTAAAGGATGGGGGAGTAGTCACCGCCCACATCAGCTAACTCAGCAGCAATGCAATTACAATAGCTTGCCAGCAGGGAAAAACTGACATTCAACCCCCACCTGCTTGAAAGGTAAAAGGTTTAACTTAATGGAACCAGATCTGCCCCAAATCCAAAAATGGATCATGACACCCCAAGCTTCATTACCATGATGGCCACCGCACCAGGGCATCGGGAAGAGCGAAGGTGAAGTGCTAGAATTAGAGCATCTCATTTGATGCGCCACCTCTGGGGCGTGTCTGCAGGCTTGTATTTTTAGGCTGGGAATAGATCAATTACCAGGGACGTTCCCAGCCTGATAATATAAGCCCACAGCTGTCTGCTTTACCTTTGCTGGTTACCAAAATAGGGGGAACCCTACGTCCTTTTTTTCACTTATATATTTATTTCTTAGATTAATAGATGTAATCTATCTCTCTATCTACTGTGTCTACCTATCTACTTATCTATGTATTATCTATCTATATTATCTATCTATTATCTATCTTTGTTCACGTTTAACACGTAAAAATATGTAATTTCTGTTTTGCATTCTCTTCCGGTACGTGGCACATGGATGTCATACAGATGGTACACACTGACGGCACGTGGATGGTACACACGGACGGCCAACAGAAAACCATACTGATAGTAAAAACAGACCTTCTCACGCGTACATTTTTCTAAGCGGACATGTGAAGGGGGCCTTAATCTAAGTTCCCACAATTATATTCTGGTAATTTTTTTTAAGCTGTATACATTGAAAAAATGCAAGTAACCTATTTTATTTAATGGGTGCAAAAATTATGCAGAAAATCTGCAACATCAAAAACTCAGAAAAAGCTAATTGTGAGAATTTAGTCTTAGTTTTTGTGAGGTAGTTTTTTGTTAAAAATTTCAATATACAGTAGGTTTCTCTTAAAAGTCACAACTCAACCCAAGTTCACACGTGGCATTTTTTTGCTGCATTTTTTTTGCAGGAAAGAAGCTGCATTTTACTGTACCAGCAATTGCTATGAATTTTCTTTTTTTTTCCTGACTGCATTTCATCACTGAAGTGGTTTTTTTTTCACCCATGGAAAGTAATCAGTTTTGCAGTGTATTTTTGTAGCGTTTTTGGAGAATAAAACAAAGCTTCTTAACATGTACTGTAGAAAAATTCATCTGAAAACCGCAGCAAAAATGTAGCTACTTTCTGCACTTAATAGATAGCATTTACGTGCCAAGAATGAAGGTTTTATTTGCAGTAAAAAAAAATGCCATATGTGATGAACATAACCTAAGGATATGGGTGAATATTTTACTTTGTTAATTTTCTGCAGTATTTCTGCACCTGTTACCTAAATCAGGTTACTTGCAGGGGCGTTTTTTTCTCACTGATTTTGGTATGTCATGTTTTATATACGGCTTCTTTCTTTAGATACTTCTGGGTATTTGGCTTTGACAAAACTTGTTAATACAGTCCTGTGCTGATTACACGTGTTTTCAGTGCGTTTCCTCAGCAAAACTCATGTAAAAAAAAACTGGCAGCATGTTAACCTCATCCCAACAAGTATATCAAACTTTGAGCCGTGTGTATGGAGCGGGCCCAGGAGTTGAGCATGCACCATATTTGGAATACTCTGGTTGTGTTACATAGCTGACATCTACCAGTAGCAGCAGCTAGCTCTGATCGCTGCTGTTTAAGCATGCATATAGCGGGGCTGCTATTGTTCCACCCACAACGAAAAAAGCAGGGTGCCAACGGGCTGTCAGAGCAGCAGGGGGCCTGCTGCCAGCCACAGACTGATAAAAATATCTCATTTTGACTATACACTATATGCATGTATATACCGCAGGTTCAAGTCCTCTAAGAAGACTAAAAGATAAAATAAAAAAAAAGTATTTTTTTTAAAAAATACAGTATTTAAAATTTAAAATCAAAGCGATATAAAAGAAAACATATTTGGTAATGCTGCGTTTGTAATTTTCCAATCTATCAAACTATAGAATAAGTCGGTGCGGTATATGCCATAAAGAGAAAAAGAAACTAGAAACTCCAGAATGCAAGATTTGGAGCACAGGTGAGGAGGAGATGGAGAAATTAATTTCTCCATCTTCTCCATTGTCGGCGTCCGCTTGAATCTAACTGCACTCGGGTGATATACGAGTGCAGGGCGATGTTTCACATGCACCCATAGACTTGCATGGGTGTGCGCGATATGATTCTCGGATGCAATCGCGGCATACTGAGATTGTTTTCGCATGCCTTATCGGCATGAGAAAAAAATTGCAGATGTGAGCTGCCCTATAGAGTAACATTGGGTCGAGTGCTACGTGATTTTTTATGGGATTGCACTTGTCTGAGTGCATCGCATGTGAGCGAGCCCTTACAGTTCATAAGGGAGGCCACCAGTCAAAAATAAACTTTTTACTGAACGGGAACTTGGTAGGGAATATATACAAGAGCGAGCGCGTACATTCTTATGAACGTTTCCTTTCCACACAATTTCCTGCCTTCTTTTCTCTGTCTTCACCTTTTCCTCTTTACTTTCTCTGCTTGTCCTCTGTCTCCACTGTTTCTCACTACTTTACCACGACCCAGCTCAATGATACAGACCTGCTCAGTAAGAGTCCTTTGCTCTACCCATGGTTCCTCATCTTCTTTCCCCTTAGGTTTCTGCTAGGCGTACTCTCACAGGACCTCCCTCCGGAAAATCACTCTTTCTCTCAGTTACCTCTATTCCAGATCTCGCTATCTCTTCCCTCAGGTCTCCTCTCACTTTAAGGATACCCCAGAATGCTGCACTGCTCACAATGGACCTTAGGTCCTCTTGCTTTGCACTCCAGGCCCAATCTGCCTCACTACCAGGAAACTGTCACTTTCCTTCAATTTAGTCCCTCCCACTCTGGGCTAGTCTATCCTACTCTGGGCTGGTCCCAAATATTAACTCTCACTATCCCTACTGTCAAACTACACACATTATTAATATTACTATCATCTTTAACACACATCAAAATGCACATTACAACAACATACTTGTCTCTTCAAGGGGGAATGTGGGCAGCATGTCCATCTCCTTACACTAGCACAGATATTACATTATACGTATAGAGCTGTTATTTGCTCGTATTATTTGAGCACTGTAAATATTTGCTTTTGGAAGAAAGCAAATCATTTAGCCATATGGATATTATTGCAGAAGTGAATCAGTGGTTGGTTCCTCTGAGAGTATATTCTTTGTTCATAGTGACCTATTCCTTCCTTCATAGCTAATAGTCATCACTGTGCTGATGGCTTCAAAAAAGTATTGCAGTCATTCATTATTTGCAGAAAAAAAGAAAATGAGTTTATTAAATTCTGCAGAAATGACTGAGGCCATCACCCATTCTAGATATTATTTCTGCTCCTTCCATACATCTCGCATTATGAGATGTCATATTTCAGCTCTGCTTGCACATTCTACAAAGTTTCATCTTAAAATAACTTCCGTGAGATAAGTATGGCTGATGGCTTGGAAGACTTTTCCACTTATTGCAATGTGAGACACCGACATAGTGTTTTGTATGACAAGGGCTGCACATCAATAATCAGATAGGCCCCCAGGCAATAGTAATTAGGGTCTCTTGCCATATTTTTATTTTATTTTCTGTACAGATACACATGTATTGTCTAAATTTAGTACTGGTACCCAAAGCCAGTCAGTGCCCCAAAGCCGAGGAATGTGACTTACAAAAAAGGGGTTTTCTTAAAACAGAAAAAAAGGCAGCAAATGGTGCCACAATGTAGGTAAGACAGGTGGTGCAAAAAGTGGTGTAAAGTTAGGAAAAAAAATCTCAAAATGTTGGAGCAAGTCGTAGTTGTGCGAAAATTATGCCGCAAAATGTTTGCTTTTAATGTAAATCTGTCATCAGATTTTTGCTGTGTAATCTAACAGCAGCATGATGTAGGGACAGAGACCCAGTTTTGTGTCACTTAGAATACTGGATGCTGCAGTTGTGATAGAATCAGTTTTCTCTGCTGCAGATCTAGCAGAGCTCAGTTGTTGAGCTATGTATATTTCACACCACAGCTTTCTGTATATTGTACAGTATAGTGACAGAGAGCTGCTAACCAGTGCTGGTGGTGGGGTTGGACCAGGAGGCATTAGGCCAGTTGTCCTGTAGTGATAATCTCTTGCTGATAAAACACTGATTAGATTGAAACAGCAAAACACAATCTTAAGCCCCCGTCACACACAGCGATCTCGCTAGCTGAGTCACTAGTTTTGTGACGCAACAGCAATCTCCCCTGCGATATCGCTGTGTGTGACACTGATTAGTGACCGGCCACCCTGCCGGGTATCGCTTATCGTTGTCCAAAGGCCAGGACAATTTTTTGATCGTTGGTCTCCCGCTGGCCAGCATGCATCGCTGCGTGTGGCAGGCAGGAGACCAGCAATCAGCTGGTAACCAAGGTACACATCGGGTTTTCAGGCGCCGGGTGGCGCCTGGATACCCGGATACCCGATGTGTACGTTGGATACCAGCGCGCTGCTGCAGGGGAGCTGGTAACCAAGGTACACATCGGGTTTCCAGGTGCCGCGCAGCGACGTTACCCGCAGTATCGCTGTCCTGATCGCTGCCTGAGCTGCCTGTTTGGCAGCTCAGCAGCGATCATGTAGCGACACACCAGCGATCCTGACAAGTGCATATCATTGTCGGGATCGCTGGTGTGTCGCTATTTGTGATGGGGCCCTAAGGATGGTTTCACACAACCTGATATTTCTGGAACCGGAAAAAACAGTACCGGAGATATCAGTGTCCGTGTGTGTCATACTTGTGGCATACAATTGGCTACTGTGTGCCGCCCATGTGCTGCATCAGTACCACATGTCAAGACTAAAATCTCAGATACAGAAATCATCATATGTAATTGCTCAATAGAACATACAGTACACAGTAGTTTAACTCCCAAAATGGGAAATCTATGGAGCTCCCAACGCATGTATAACACCAGAGAACATGGAGCAAAAAATACCATAGTACAAGAAGATACTCAGTAATATCAAAACAGTTTTATTTTAATAAAGTTTAAATTACAACCACAAAATACAAAATGCACTAATTAGTATATATGAAACAGACGTGTTCAATACGGAACCAGGTAGCTAATACTGCATAGTAACTACATATGGGACTAATCCATGGAGACAGATGTTAAACTTAGCCATAACTCCTGCTATAATACATCATCCAAATGATATTGATCTAATTATATATTTAATTATGTATCCCAAATTCAGAAGGATGACAATAAAGATCTACATTGAATATAAATATCAGTCATGATGCATAGTGCTTCTGACACAGTCAGACAATCCAGAGATCATTAGTAACACTGAAGACACGTGCCCCATATGGAGACTGCCATGGGTAATTAGCCTTTTTTCCACTTTATATAATTGTATTTATATGTATTTATGTATGTTGTATTTATATTCAATGTAGATCTTTATTGTCATCCTTCTGAATTTGGGATACATAATTAAATATATAATTAGATCAATATCATTTGGATGATGTATTATAGCAGGAGTTATGGCTAAGTTTAACATCTGTCTCCATGGATTAGTCCCATATGTAGCTACTATGCAGTATTAGCTACCTGGTTCCGTATTGAACACGTCTGTTTCATATATACTAATTAGTGCATTTTGTATTTTGTGGTTGTAATTTAAACTTTATTAAAATAAAACTGTTTTGATATTACTGAGTATCTTCTTGTACTATGGTATTTTTTGCTCCATGTTATCTGGTGTTATATCAGTACCACATGTACAGGCGCCTGGGAAACAGCGGTACAGTTAGGACTGTTCCCCGGCGCCGAGTGATGAAGACCGCTCTCATCATTCTCCCTTTCTCTGCCGGCGATTAGCACAAGCAGCGGAGAATGTTTAGAGTTATATTCAACTGATAACAGTGAGAGCAGGCGGCGGCTGATGGGACTACTACTCCCATCAGAGTACACCTGCTGCTGCTAATAACAGTGAAAGCAGGCGGCGGATGATGGGAGTATTCATTAGCCGCCTGTGCTATAAATAAATAAATTAATTTAAAAAAATGGCAGTTCAGCTAAGTGAGTTCACCGCAGATCCGAGATTAAAGATATGCTGTGAATTCACTGAGCTGAACTGCGGAGAACTCAGTGACTTTTTCTCACGGTGCTGAGGTCACCGCAGTTTAGCCCGGCTGGCCTGAGATAACCACGATGATGTCACCTCTAATCAATGAGGCTGCACCTGCAGCAGCTCATTCCCTAGTGGTTCTCAGCCTGGATTGTCGCATCTTGGCAACGACGGAGAGGTGAGGGATAGTTTTTTAATTTTTGTTTTATTACAAGAGACGTTGGCTTCAATGGAATGCGTGTTAGGTGAGTATACCTGTGTTTGTCATTTTTAAATAAAATGGAAAGTTGTGAATTGTTTTATTTCAAATACAGGACTTTATTCTGGCTCTGTCTTTATTTACCATATAACTATAGGATTAGTAATGGATAGATGTCTTATAGATGCCTTTACATTACTAACCTGTGGGTTTACTGTCACCAGACAATACAAAGGTGACATCAACCCCACAAAAATGAACCACACTTGCCACTGCCATAAGGCAAGTGTAAAACGGACACCCAAGTGCAAAAAGAAACAGGGGGAAAAAGAAGAAGAAACTTCAACCCAGGCAGTAAAGGTAAAAATGTAGAATTTTATTTAATGTCAATACAAATATATATAAAAATAGCACAAGCATCCAATATAGAATAAAAAAGGAGCATGAACACCACCAAAATGATATCCAATACCAAGGTATTTTAACAACTAAAATCAGGTAAATATACAAATAGTGCACAAACTATACAATACTAATAATATAGTGAAACACTCTGGTATGAGAAGTATATATGTGCCACCATAAAAAATATGTGTTATATGAAAAAAATCACAAATTAAATATACTCAGTGTACAAACAAGATATCGAAAAATAGGTATGGTGCAATATAGTACAAAAATGTAAAACTATATATGTGCAAACAACAGCAATTTATGCATACGGTCTAGTGCCATTATAGATACTAAAAAACGCAAAAAAGCAGAAGATACCCAGAGTATATAGTGTGACCAAAAGCTGTACGCACCTGAAGGGACTATATAAAGGGAATTACCCAAATAGTGCCAAACCAGGGGAGACAATAAACACTCAAGTGATACCAAAGTATAAGTCTATTACCTGAAAAAACCGAGGGAGGAACAAACGATTGGTGGTGACAATGCTACCTTGAACGCGCCCCATAAGGCAAGTGGTAAGAGCCAGGCAAAGTGCCAGAATTGGCACATCTAATAGATGTGCCTTTTCTGGGTGGCTGCAGGCTGCTATTTTTAGGCTGCGGGGTCAATATCCAGGGCCCCTTACCAGCCTAAGAATGCCAACCCCCAGCTGTCGGCTTTAGCAAGGCTGGTTGTCAGAAATAGGGGGGAACCTACGCAATTTTTTAAAATGATTTATTTAAATAATTTAAAAAAACAGCATGTGGACCCCTCTATTCTTGATAACCAGCCTGGCTCAAGCTGACAGCTGAGGGTTGCAGCTCTCTAATAAATCACTCGAACCACTGTCAGTGTCTCAATGTTCAGCCTTTTTCTACGTCTTTTAATCACTGTAGGGTTTGGAAACTCTGGAGCTGTTAAAAGAAGTAACATGTTCATTTGGGCAACGTCTTCACAGAAACCCCCCACTCTTTTAATGTACATATAGTAAAAAGCCAACAAAAATTCCAAGGCAAAATGACAGCAGATCCACTTCAGGAAGAAGCTGCCAGCTTTTTCTGAAGCGACTTTGTTCCTGAAAACTCTGGTGGCTACGATGGCATCTAATAATCGTTGCATGCAGATAGCTATGAATAGCAAAGTGGATTTCTCAGAAATTATTTGGAAGAGTTTTCCATGAGTTTTTGAAGCAGTTTTTGAGGGAGATTTTGAAGATGTGCACATGGAGTTTTTCTAGGAATTTTTGGAGTAGAAACTGCGCCAAAACTCTCCAAGTCATCATTCAAATCCCAAAACTCCTCAAAAATGTTGAGTCTCTCCTCGGTGTGCTCACAAAGACTTTTTGCTGAGCTTTTTGAGAGAGAAATCAGCAGAATTTGCAGATTTTTGAGGAGTTTTGCAATTTTGAGATAGATTTACCTCAGTTTCTGCTTCAAAATCTCCTAATAAAAACTCTTTATGCACACAACCTAAACATACCCTTTATATCACACGTAGTTATCTAAATTTCGTTCAGTAGGTAAGTCATGGTCTGGATGTTATGGGCATTATATGGATGCTAAAATCTGGCTATAAAACTGGCTTGAAACATACTTTATTTGTTTTTCACTGGCTTGACTACATTTTTCCCTCATTTAAAATAGACGAGGTATTAATGATGACGTCTTCGGTCCCATGTGTATTCTGTAGGATTCATCAGCAGAACTTAGTCAAATGTATCTGTAAATCTCAGGCACCTGCACTGAAACGTGACAGAACTTCACAGAGACTAGAAGGCAGCCTTAATTACGGTATCTAAACCATTTGCATGTTGAGTATTTGAGCGTCTCCTCACGATACTCCAGCACAATTTACTTTACAGTCGTGAACGAGATCACAAATGGGTGAACTTTGTCCAACAAGTCAGTACTATGATGGGCTACTGGAAAAATGTCAGTCCTGTAGAATTCGATGCCCGAGTCCTCCTCAAGTTTGTGTCAAGTTTAATCCTTGTTCACGTAAGTTGCATTTTTGTTCTTTAAAGTTTTGAAGAAATGTTTGGAGGACTCTATCAACTTGAAGACCTCGCTTGAGTTTATTATCTAGATTTTACCAATAATTATTTTCTATTTTTTTTTTGCAGCATTGTTAAAGCTTTGGATTTTTTTTTTAGTTTTTGGATCACCCTCTTTCAGTGTGTTTTATTTTTTGCTTTATCACTGACCTCAAAGGGGTTGTCTACTGTGTCTTTGTATTAAAGAATGTACGGTGGACATGATTTTGTGGCACTTACTAATAAATTAAAGTATTAGGCTTGTGTCACGTGACCGTATTTTCTCTCTTCCTAGAAAATCGGGCTGATTATGCTAATCAGAGTGTGATCACAGTGTGATTCAATATTCTTGGAAGCAGAGAAGATGGAAAAATTAATTTCTCCATCTTCTCAACTCTGTCAATCTGCGAAAATCACAGCTTAAAAATTACTTCTAAGAATAAAATTACTCCCCATTGATCCTGTAAAACGATATAGTGCACCAAAGAAAAGAGAGATCTGTCTTACAAATACAGGTATTATGTGGAGAAATCTTAACAATAAATACATGCTAGAAGAGAGATCAGAACGAATAAGGAAGGGAGATGATTGTATGATATTAAAAAAAATAAGCTTTATTTAAACATCATAATTAAACAAGTATATCAAGTGAACAGACGTCTTAGATAGAACATTGAGACTACAAGTCACACCGCTGTGTCTAGGTGACCTTATCCCTGTCACAGTACAACCTGTATGTTTACATGAAAAATGAAATAGAGTGTAGTGGTATATCCGTTTAAGACAAAATGGTCAGAAAACTCCAAAAAAAGTAGATTTAAATTATAGTTAGCAGTGATTCGTCGACCTAACATATTACCACTGCCAACAACCTGTACACCACATTGTCATAATGACAGCATAATAACTTAAAAATTAAATATATTTTAGGAGGCCTAGAGTTGAGGATACATAGCATCAAACATTTATTAAACCATCAAATTTGGTTAACCAATTAAAGTAAATTTTGACTACAGTCCAATATCTGGACTATACATTAGGTAGATTTGGTGTTGACCTTATAATAATTGAAGCCATTTAACTGCACTGTTTTAGCAGCACAGAGTATCAATGTAGTAAAAAAAATTCCATATCAACGCATAGATGTAACAAGCAGCATGAAAGGGAGTGTATTGTATTGACAGTCACCTATGATGGAATAAGCCTGATACTAAACTTTAATAGGATATAATAAAGGCAGTGCAACATATCAATTGTGGTGTCAGAAATTGAAGCATTATCTAATATGAATAATGAATACCTGAAGTCATGTTATCGGCTGTATCTGTCACAAGAATAAACACAACGAGGGACCTGTGGCACCTCGACGCGCGTTTCACCGTCTGAGCTTCGTCATTTTCTTGGAAGTAGAGAAGATGGAAAAATGAATTTCTCCATCTTCTCAATTCTGTCAATCTGTGAAAAATCAGACCGCATTCAGATGTCATTCAAGTGTGGTCTGATTTTTTTGACGGACCAATTGACTTGCATTGCAGCCTGCAATCCAATTTACGGATGCAAATTGTGCATGACGCAATTTTTTTTGGACCACTCAGTGTGGAATAACTCAGACATGTGCAAGTCCCCACAGAATAACATAGGTACGAGTGTGATCTGATGTTTTACAGGTTCTTCTCCACCCGCTTCTTAGTACAACCTTCTTCACAGACTGCACAGCTGTCCTGTTCTCAAGATGGCTGCTCATGGAGCTCACTGTTTACATAGGATAGCCATTTTTCAATTGAGGAAACTGATGGACAGGTCTGGTCACATGCCCATCCAATAAAATCAAATACCATTTTGAGAACAGGAGAACCTGTGGATCGGGCATCATGTATCAGCTGTCACTTTGCCTTTAGACATTGAAAATTACTTTTGTTTAGGAGTTGCAGGCTCTTCTGCTGATTCTTAGATTATGTGCCGCAAATTGGGTTTTTTGCAAATTTTAACTTCCCCATTTAAGTAAAAAAAATCTGTAGAAAATCTGCAACAGATCTTCAAAAATTGAAGATGCTGTTGATTTAAATTTTGCACCATAGGTCAATTTTCATGCAGATTTTGGCAGCATAAGAATGAGACTTAGTAAACTCTCTTCCACTTTGCTGCAATTTTTTTACTATATATTAGCTATTGGCTCTCACTAAATGCAGTGAGGTTTACCGTATGTGACAGTAAGCATTTACTTTTTTTTTTACAGTAACTCATATGATGTCACAGATGTGATGTCAGAGGAATTTCCCCATGTGCAGGGAAGCCCTTTGGGCCATAGGCAAATTGAATCTCACTTCTGCTCTGACATTCTGTGCAGTACTAATATGAAAAAAAGCTGTGCACAGCTACAGACTTTTTCATACAGCCAGAGCATTAAATCCTCTAGGTGCTCACAAAATAACTTTCATCCATCCAAAACGCTTCTGAAGGCATCCTATGGCATAAAATGAAGAACTCATTCCACATAAGCCCCACCTTGAGGTGGCCTTAATATATATACTGTATATATATACAGTACAGACCAAAAGTTTGGACACACCTTCTCATTTAAAGATTTTTCTGTATTTTCATGACTATGAAAATTGTAAATTCACACTGAAGGCATCAAAACTATGAATTAACACAGGTGGAATTATACAATACACTTTACAAAAAAGTGTGAAACAACTGAAAATATGTCTTATATTCTAGGTTCTTCAAAGTAGCCACCTTTTGCTTTGATGACTGATTTACACACTCTTGGCATTCTCTTGATGAGCTTCAAGAGGTAGTCACAGGAAATGGTTTTCACTTCACCGGTGTGCCCTGTCAGGTTTAATAAGTGGGATTTCAGGCCTTATAAATGGGGTTGGGACCATCAGTTGTGTTGTGCAGAAGTCTGGTTGATACACAGCTGATAGTCCTACTGAACAGACTGTTAGAATTTGTATTATGGCAAGAAAAAAGCAGCTAAGTAAAGAAAAACGAGTGGCCATCATTATGAAGGTCAGTCAGTCTGAAAATTTGGGAAAACTTTGAAAGTGTCCCCAAGTGCAGTTGCAAAAACCATCAAGCGCTACAGAGAAACTAGCTCACATGAGGACCGCCCCAGGAAAGGAAGACCAAGAGTCACCTCTGCTTCTGATAAGATCATCCAAGTCACCAGCCTCAGAAATCACAGGTTTACAGCAGCTCAGATTAGAGACCAGGTCAATGCCACACAGAGTTCTAGCAGCAGACACATCTCTACAACAACTGTTAAGAGGAGACTTTGTGCAGCAGGCCTTCATGGTAAAATAGCTGCTAGGAAACCACTGCTAAGGACAGGCAACAAGCAGAAGAGATTTGTTTGGGCTAAAGAACACAAGGAATGGACATTAGACCAGTGGAAATCTGTGCTTTGGTCTGATGAGTCCAAATTTGAGATCTTTGGTTCCAACCACCGTGTCTGTGTGCGACGCAGAAAAGGTAAACGGATGGACTCTACATGCCTGGTTCCCACCGTGAAGCATGGAGGAGGAGGTGTGATGGTGTGGGGGTGCTTTGTTGGTGACACTGTTGGGGATTTATTCAAAATTGAAGGCATACTGAAGCAGCATAGCTGCCACAGCATCTTGCAGCGGCATGCTATTCCATCCGGTTTGCGTTTAGTTGGACCATCATTTATTTTTCAACAGAACAATGACCCCAAACACACCTCCAGGCTGTGTAAGGGCTATTTGACCAAGAAGGAGAGTGATGGGGTGCTACGCCAGATGACCTGGCCTCCACAGTCACCAGACCTAAACCCAATCGAGATGGTTTGGGGTGAGCTGGACTGCTGAGTGAAGGCAAAAGAGCCAACAAGTGGTAAGCATCTCTGGGAACTCCTTCAAGATTGTTGGCAGACAATTTCTGGTGACTACCTCTTGAAGCTCATCAAGAGAATGCCAAGAGTGTGCAAAGCAGTCATCAAAGCAAAATGTGGCTACTTTGAAGAACCTAGAATATAAAACATATTTTCAGTTGTTTCACACTTTTTTGTAAAGTGTAATGTATAATTCCACATGTGTTAATTCATAGTTTTGATGCCTTCAGTGTGATTCTACAATTTTCATAGTCATGAAAATACAGAAAAATCTTTAAATGAGAAGGTGCGTCCAAACTTTTGGTCTGTGCTGTTTTATATATATATATATATATATATATATATATATATATATGACTTGCACAAGCACTATTCACAGAAGATCTCTGGTTAGTTCTCCAAGATATTTGGAAAAACCTTCCTGCCGAGTTCCTTCAAAAAAATTTGTTCCTTCACTTTATATTTTCTTAATTGATAAACTATTAAGATATCTATTTTTTTAAAAAAATCCTCACTTTCCTGTGTGTGTATATATATATATATGTATATATATATATAGTATATATATATATATACATGCATGCATACATACAGGAAAATTAGGTTTCAAAGATAGACATGTGTGTTCCAAGCAACATCATGGAGAACTAACCACAGATCTGTGGATGTCTCTTATGCAAATCCTCCTGTCTCTTCATGTAATCCCAGACTCAATGAAGTTGCAATCAGGGCTCCGTGCAGACCTTGTGTTTAAAGATTTGTAACTGTTCCTTGTGACAAATGTTATAACATTGAGCATCTAGAGGGAGGGAAATTCTTTTTCACATGTCTGTTCTCAAAACTGCAAATTTGCATTGTGAAACATACAGTATCACACCATATATTGTTTCATAATTAGGCACATGTGCCATCCTGGTCAGGTTGTTCGACAATCCTCATTGAAAATGTATTAAAAGGAACCTGTCACCCACTGGCGGACAAAGTCAGAAAAGGGCCCCTGTGCAAGAACAATACATGGGCCCTTTGCAGCCCAAGATCTCCTAAAAATGTAAAATTGCACCTGCTTTGGAGGTATAAATGGGCCCCCTCACCTCTTGGGCCCCGTGCAGCTGCACAGGTTGCACCAATGATATGTCCGCCCCTGCTGTCACCAGAAACAGTGCTGTTAACCTGCAAATGGGGGAGTTAATCAGCAAGTTAACAGCTGTACACTGCAACCGCGCCCCTGACCCTGACTGACACTCCCTCTACATTGAGGCTCAGCTGTCAGTTACCTCCGGGAGCGCGGTTACAGCGGCCGCTCTATATACTCAAAGCGGTGACTGAACCGGCGCCGCCCCTCCCCATGACTGGAACCGAATGCTGGTGGGGAGAATAAAGTTAATTTTCTCTCCGCTGCATTCGGCTGCTTGCTAGGGTCGGACAGCTTCATAACTATGTTAACCTGCAGATTAACCCTATATCTGCAGGTTATCAGCGTTATTTCTGGTGACAGGTTCCCTTTAAGGCCGGGATCACACATGCGAGTAAGTCGTCCGACACTCGCATGTGAAATCCCAGCTCTGGCGCCGGCACTCGGGAGTGGAGCGAGCGGCTGCATATAACTACATGCAGCCGCGCGCTCCACTCCTGAGTGCTGGCGCCAGAGCTGGGATTTCACATGCGAGTGTCGGACGACTTACTCGCATGTGTGATCCCGGCCTAAGGCTGAATGTGCTATTATCTATTTTTCTCAAAAACACATTTAAGGCATAAAACTGTTTAAAATGTCACAATTTTTGTGCATCTTGCACGTTATACCAACAGTCCCTGCCAACTTTCTGATCATGGCCAACATATTCATTACAATTTATGCCACAGGTATACATTTGATTGGAGTACATTTCTTGCGATGGTGCACCGCAGTTGAAAGATGAGAACAATTCAGTGATAGGCATTTGTGCGCCTTAATGAATTTGATGCATTTTTTTCTCCAGCACAATTTTCATCAAGATTGTCGTACAGAATAACAGTATGGATGAATTTGCGCCATACTGTCTACATACTGTATATGTAACATCTTAATAGAGATTGTAGCGAATTAAAAAAAATAAAATAGAGCTTTATATCGTAATTCTCTTTCTTTTCAACCCCTATGAATTTATACAAACACAAATATATATTTCCCATAATGCAATTTTCATCATGGCAAATCATTTTATGTTATGGAATATAATGTGTCATTGTATATATACTTTTCTCTACTTCACAATTTTTTCTATATGGACTTACATGAACTATTAATTTACCCATTGGTCTTGTTCCCCTATTCATCTATCAGCTATTTTTCCTATAGGCCTTTATTCATACCAATATTCATTTATTGACCCTTCCCTTTTTTCGTTTGTGTGTGCAGATTTATACCATAAGGATATTTCAGGTTTATTATAGTCACTGTACTGTTGAACCGTTCTAGTTTTATCCATACTAACATATCTTACATATCTTTATTATACAGTATATATTTACGGTATTAATTTTTCACCCTGACCGTCCCCTACATGACATTGTGCTTACTTTATTATTGTTTTTAACATTTGGTGATCTAATACAAAATAATATATTTTTTATCATGGACCTCTTCTTTACTCCATCCTTATCCTGGGCTTGAGGTTTTGTTGCTCTATAGCTGCACTTCAGTCAGATCTCTTTTATATTCCACACGCCATCAGAATCATTGTGTCAGCTGTATGTTAGTTCTTCTTCTAATTTTCCTTTGTCATTTTTCTTTTATTATTTTGCATAGGGAGTACAAATTCCCCAGTGACGCACAAAGAGGTCCCGCCAACAAGTGTTGGGTCCACAATCACATATAAAACAAAAGGTAATTAGGAAGACGAAAACATTTTGGGATATTTCCAAAATGTCTTTGACTGAAGATTTCAGTCTGATGTGCACACGTGGTCCTATTCAGAAACAGACATATTGGATTCTTAAAATATATATTATATGCCACCTAAGGATTGGTATTGAAAAATACAGACTGATCTCATAAGATATCCTCTCAATCATAAGACTGCCAAAACCTGACATGACAATTTTTGAGCAGCCAATTACGTGTGCTGATTATGTAATGGAAACAAACATATAATTTGCTTTATGTGGTGGTAACGTGTTCCGACACCAATCCGAGTACCGCAACGCTGGATTAATCACATAGCATAGCATCTCATGGCATATATATGCAAACTGATATCACATAATTAGGACGGATTCCTGTTTATTAAGTTTTTTTTATTACATATTTTTCAGGTCCCGATAATCCTTTGGTTGCAAGCAATACAAACTACATAATTTGGCTGGTGTTGGTTCTGGTTGTTGTTGTGTCAGTAGTATTAATTGTGACGGTTATGCTGCACAGAAAACGGAAGCTGCATGCAGGTAAAGTGATTTACATTTATCATGCTAAGTACAAATTGTAGCACATGAAATGTAACTTGTAATGGTCCGATAAATGGTCCTTGCTCAAAATTAATTTTTTTCTTCCACAACTGGGCAACCCCATTTCAGTGCCCCCAGTATGTTGCATAAAATAATTTAAAAAAGCATAAATACCTCCCCGACTAGTGCCACCACTCTAATGATGGCGCAGCGTCCTTGGCTATTTAGGGACATTGAGTATGTCATGTGATTGCTGCAGCCGAGCAGATGATGGAACTGTGATCGCTGCAGCCCCTAAACAATAAAACAAAACCTAAGATAGAAACAAAATGAGCATATACCCTACTGTAAGTAAGTAAAAAGCAATTGTGATAATCCATTTTTGGATTTGTGACAGCTCTGGCTCTGCTTTCATTTAAACGTTGTTTTTTGCTTTCATGCCAGCAAGGGTTAATGTCAGTTTTCCTTGCTGCAAGCTGCTGAGCTGCTAGGTCAGCTGATGTGGGTTGTGACCACTCCTACTATCCTTTAAATAGTCACATGATGCATCAGCTGGCTGTTGGTAATAGAGTTTTCTGTGTATGCCAGCCTTGCAGTTGCAGCTCTCTAGTGTCAGCGCTGAATCGGCTACTTCTGTGGAGTTTGGGGTCCTGTTTCCATGTCCTCTGCGGTGTGGAGCTTGGCAGCGGTGGCTGTAGCTAAGTTGCTGGTTTATTTACCTTGTCTGTCTCGCGCTTGTCACTGTCCCCTGTGTTTGTACTATCTGCAGTGGTGAGGCTAGCGTCCTTGCTGGTCAGTGCACTAGCCAGGGTTTAGTGAGGTGACAGCTAGGGACCAGGTATGTGACAGTGGCGGGGGAAGGACCTCATATGGTGTTAGGGGAGCTTAGGGATAGGTACAGGCTGAGTTAGGAGGTGCCCCATCCCTCGTTTCCTACTATTAGGGCCTTCCTTCCCCTTTTCCCATCCCGTTGTTGGTGTTTGTGCCATCAGCTGGACTATTCCTTGAAGTCGTGACAGCAATAGTGCACATAATAACACAGGGTACTAAGTAAACGCTGTGTTTTTATAAAAAAAAGCGTAAAAGCCATCCCACCATTGTCAAGGTGTACCATAATCTGGATGGTCCTAACCTCTAGTATTAAAACCTTACCATGTGTCAAAAATGACCTCAATGTCAATAAGGGCCGAGCAGGACCAGAGCCCGACTTTGGACACCCAGCAATGGTAAGCCATAAAAACATAAGCCTACAAACAGTCACAGATTGCTAAGAGAGAGGATAAGCTGCAGCACTGTTATGGGAGCTAAGTATGCTTTTCTTTTCTTTTACTCAGCACAATGAAGGCATTCAAAAAGGGATGTCCAGTAGTGGACAGTAGTGGCACAAAAATGAGTAAAGGAAAACACCTGCTTCCCAAAAAAGACTGAAGCAAGGATAACAGAAACTAAACACCTAGAGAATAGGTGTATCTGCTGTGGCTCAGCGGGCAGAGAAGTCGAACACAAAGCACAGGTTCAAGGGCTCAAACCAGACGCATGACACACCACTTCTGCTTTGTTTTCAACACAGGAAAGTTTAATTTTCCCTACTTGTATGGGCACTGACCAGCGCTGTCAATGAGGAGGGCTGGGTGTTTGGTTCAGTTAACCCCTCGCTTACCGATGACGGGATAGTACATCATCGGTAAGGATCCCCTGCTTTGAGGTGGACTCCGGTGGTGAGCGCATCGTTGACCCCCGACACGTGATCGGGGGTCGGCGACGCGTTGCCTTGACAACCAGAGGTCTCCGATGGGTAAGCATAACAACCAGAGGTCTCCTACAGACCTCTATGGTTGTCAATGCTGGATTGCTATGAGCACAGCCCGGTGGTCGGCGCTCATAGCAAGTCAGCAATTCTGCTACATACAGGCGATCTGATCATCGCCTGTATGTAGCAGAGCCGATCGGGTTATGGCAGCTTCTAGTCTCCCATGGAGACTATTGAAGCATGCCAAAAGTAGAAAAAAAATGTTATTAAAAAATAAAAAAAATAAAAGTTCAAAATAAAAAATCAAACACACAAATATTTGGTATTGCCGCTTTCAGAATCGCCCGATGTATCAATATAACAAAAAGAATTAACCTGATCGCTAAACGGCGTAACGAGAAAAATATTCAAAACGCCAGAATTACAATTTTTTGGTCGCCGCAACATTGCATTAAAATTCAATAACGGGTGATCAAAAGATCGCAAGTGCACCAAAATGGTATCATTAAAAACGACAGCTCGGCACGCAAAAAATAAGCCCTCACCCAACCGGAGATCACAAAAAATGGAGACACTACAGGTAACAGAAACTGGAGCATTTTTTTTTTAAACAAAATTTAGAATTTTTTTTTAACTGTAGGGCTGGCCCATAGTTGGGGAGGAATAAATGGGACTTCTGTGTATTAGTTCCTGGTTAAGAGTAAGTTTGGGAGTTGCTAGTGAGCAAGAGAGAAGAAAATACACCCTCAAGGTTATCAGCCATGTGTGTGTGTGTGTGTGTGGCAGCCAAGACAAGCAAAAGGTAGCAAGTTTCAGAAAGAGATCTTCAGTGGTGGCAGTTCCAGGCAAGTTGGGAAACTTAAGAACTTGAAAAGCTAAAGGAAGCAGTGGTGTTAGCCAGACCTGAAAATCAACCGTGAAGGATTACGAGGCCATCCCTAGTGCACGTTAGTAAGGTGGTTGCTAGTGAAAGCTCCCTTAGATTGCCTCACAAGAGTGCAGCTAGTGTGCAGTGGTCACAGCGAAACACATAGACTTGTATGACCCTGCATCAGGAAGATGGAGATGGCCAATTCGTCTGTAACATTTCTCTGTACTGCGAGACAGAAGAAAATGTATTCAATAACTGTACTTGCTACTATCTGTATATAATTCCAACACTTAGTAAAGAGTTTATTTTTCTAAAACTGTCTCACTTATGCTACAAGAATGTGAAGGTTCCCCAGCTCCACCATGGCACGGCAGAGTCCATCTTGATAGTAATGTTTATTGAAAAGAACATTAGCGCACACACCTGACGATCCATCTGTGTGTTGTTAGGGCTTCTGAAGTAAACCTCGACCAGGGAAGTTTCTTACACCAAAAGTGATGTAGTTGGCAGAATGAGGTTTCCCTGCAAGAAGAATTTGGAGTAAAAGAGACCCATGGCAAAGAAGATAGGGCACCTGAAGATAGATGGCCCAAGATAGCGGAAATAATCATATGTCCAAGGATGCTGATGGCAGGTGAGCTGAGAAGACGATCCGCTTTTTGTGGGAGTGGATGGTGCTGGGAGCATGAAAATGTGCCCAGTCGATTGGAGTGTCGGCCCAGAAGAGGGTATGTCCTTCAGCCTGGACCTGACCCAATATAGGAGGTGCTCGACGGAGGAGGGCGTGGTACAAAATGAAGAACGGCGAGATCAGGAGGCTTGGCCGAAGGCGGAATCACCAGAGAGTGACGTGTGATGCAGCGGATGCCTTTTCCAGGACCGACGAAAAGGACCGAGTAGAAGTTGGAGCTGGCGCCATTCTGCAGCAATGAGGAGAGGAAGAATCAGCAGCGATGTGCTCCTGTGAAAAAGAAAATGGCAGATTAATACCTAGCAACCTGTGGAGTGAATGGATAAGACTGGGAGGAAGAGTGCCCAAGCCAAAGCCCAGCGAGAGCGGGCTAAGCAGGCCCAGTTATGGTTCGATATATCTTAGGTAGGAACCGTCTGCCTGCCACAGAGACAGGAGAAAAAGAGATTGGTCCAACCTAAACGGGAAGCCCTAGTGAGTTGCGGTGGGATGCCACAGGTAAGATAGTATCTTGGACAGATCAGGTATCTGGACCAACTGTGAAAATGGGAGAGACCACCTTCACTAGCAACCTGAGAGAGATTCAAGGCAACTCGTTCCACGCTTTCTGGAAGGCCGCAAAGTCGGTATTCATCCCTTAGATGCACTGAAAGCTGTTGAGATAATAAAAAGTAGAGTTATTAAAAATAAAAAACACCAACACCATAGTTTTTAGGTTTGCAAAGTACTTGCCCATCAGGGCTGTACTAAAGGTGCACAAAATGAAAGGCATTGACTCAGACAGTAGGCTCCATTGCACTTGTGAGAGGAGATTCACTGAATTAGGCACACTCTTCTGAAAGCACGCAGTACAGCGGTGTTTTGAGGTAACTCAGATCGAAAGCTGTGGGAATTCTCAGATGATAAATCTGTCGGTATTTGCATAACATTACTTCTGTTCTACAGTGAGGAAACTTTGACAAATAATCCATCAGATTCCTACTCGCGGTTTACTTGTTTATTACTTTTAATATAAAAAAGTTGTGCTGAAGCAAAAGTTTATAATTTATTTTACTTAAAGGCATTTTTCATTTTGTTGTGACAGCATCTGTTTGCATAAGTGACAATAAGAAGTGCTGGCATATAGGTTGTCACCTTTTGAAAAGCTAATTAAAAAGTGACAACCAATGACTTCTGTTACATGCGTACTGTGTGCCAGGCATGGACAGACAGTAGTTTGGGCTAATTAGGTGTCTGACTGACCAGTCATGAGTGGTCAACGGACACTCAGCAGACAGGTTTGGTGGCTAATTCATGCTCTTGATGCTGTTCTTAAAACCCCCTGGTTTGACCCTTGGGCTGCCGGAGACTTCTTTGCCTATTGCTTCTGATACTTTCTAGACTTTAACTTTGCTTCCCCTTGCTACATATTTGGATCTAAATCTGTCATTGTCTCTGTCTCTCTGGTACCAATCCAGCTAGTTTGGTTCATTCCTTCAGTTTAGTCCACTGGTTAGCAGCTACTCCGTATACACAACCCAAGGTCCCTGCAGTCAAGACCAGATACCTGCATAGAAGTTAAAGGGTGAAAACCAGGAAACTCCCATACCCTGACAAAAATAGTGGCAAATGCCAAGTTTGGCCATGGAGGCCCACTATGAATTAACGGATTTATTACTGCCGCAGTTTTTGTTGTCACTTTTGCCAAAAACGTCTGCCTTAGCAAAGAGAAAAAATTTAATTTCTGTAACTTCTCCGATTTACTTATATCAACACGATTTGACATTATTACGGGAAATTATCTTTAGGATGAGGCAACCATTGATTGTCCTAATCTAATGTTTTCCTATTTGTTTCCTCACTATACTACCCATATGGTATATTACCTCTTATTATGTGACCTTAGGTTATTCAGTTTACGTTTACCATGTACTATTATGTTCTCAGGTTCTCTTGGCGAGGTCTGTGGAAAGATCACTACTAAAAGCAGTTTGAAAGGTGCAGATTTAGAGCAAGCTTCATGTGAAGAAATAAAGAAACCAGTGGCAGAGAATGAAGACATAGTCATTCCAACGGGTTACAACATCTACGACAACGCTCTGTCTGATTATTTGTTTCCTTTGCCGGCTGTAGAGGAAGGAGCTGCTATTCTCGTTACTACAAAAACATCTGCTTGTATTAATCCTGGACCAGGTGTGAGGGGCGACGCTTTTGTGGAAATATAACATCTCAATGTTCTGCCATGGATGAAGACACGTCAATGCTTTGTACCTGTTATACATGTAATTACTAGATTAGGGCACATCAGTTTTGACGATATATTGTTCTTACCTCTTTTGCAAAGTTTCCATTTCTTCATGTATTACTGTATGCTATCTAAAACTAGATGACAAATTGCTGTCGGCTTTTTTTTTTTTTGAGGGGGTTATCAGTTGGGTATGGGAATGTTCCATGGGAAAAAGATATGCGAATTAACTCTCACCCAGAAATAAAGAAAGCAATATTGCTTGTGTCTTCTACTGAAGGTATCTACCCTATAATAGATGGTTCCACTTTTTAAAGAGTCTTTCAACCTGAATAGAGATACCAAAACCCAATCTCCTGACCATGTTTTCTGGGTACATGCCACTCATCAGTGTAGGACAAGGTTTGGATGATAGACCGAGATGCCCTTTATGCATCTTATGGGTGGAGGGCTGGATAGTTAAAGGAGACCAACTGTTTACAGGCTCTTGACAGTGTTCCAAAGGAAAATAGACCTTATTTGCTGACTTTTTCCAAGAATTCTTTCTGGGTAAGAGCTAATTTGCATATTGTACTCACTGAAACTCATGTCAGCCATGCTTGACGTTCTTCATACAAAGTGGATAGGCTTTCCTCCACTTAAGTTAAAGGTTCAGCTTGCTGCTTTTCATTTCTATATCTAAATATCCTGACCAAGGCAAAGTGGATTGTTGACCCCTTCACCAGCACCTGGAATGTATGACTGAGCACCCTTCCTAGATGGCTCCCTGCTTCATAAATGGGGTTACATGTTGAGTGAAGGTTTCATCCAACTTGTGCCAAAGAATCATGACTTTTAGTTGTCAGAGAACTACGCTTCACATTTCCTAAAAGCTATTTACAAGGTGTCTACAATATATTTTTATTTTAACATTAGCTTCCTAACTTGAATAGTCCAGAAATTAAGAATCCAACTGCTTAAGATAAGTAATGGTAGATGATGCCATAACTATTCTATTACATGGTCCCAGGAGCTCCAAAACATAAAGGTGTTGTTTTCTGTGGACCATATTTAATTTGTCAGTGTTACTATTAAACAATATCTTAAGGGTTGTCTTAAAGGGGTTGTCCACTACTCTGACAACTCCATCTCAATCAGTATGTTTGCCACCAGTAAAATAATTACACTTTTACTCTAATTCAGAGTCGGCGTTGATCAAGCAGTGTCGGCACTGGCTCTCCCAGGGATCATGTGACATTGTTATGTCACACGATCCCTGCAGCCAATCAGCAGCCACTTCACTCTCCCTGCTTTTGGACAAATCACATACATCCGGAGGACGTGAGAGCTGCTGCTCTCTCACTTCCTCTGGTTTGGCCACAGGGATTGCGTGACGATACAATGTCACGCAATCCCGAGAAAGCCGGTGTGGAGACCCCTGGAATGACATTTCCACTGGAGATGAGTAGAAGTGTTATCATATTTACTGGGGGCAAACATAAGGATTCAGAAGCGGTTAACCCTTTTAAGTTATCACTGGAGCACAAATTTTTCTTCTCAACTGAGTGTGTCAGGCAGGTGTCTGGCCCTCTGGCACTTCTGTTTTTCATAGTCCATCATGACCTTAATTGTTTTCTTTTTGACGTCTAGTTTACATATACAGTAAGTATGACCTGGCCAATATTTTTTTGACTTCATGTTAAATAATTCATTAATAAGCTACAATTTTGTAAGTAAAGTGACTCCTATGTATTATAGTACATTTGAGGTATTTATATATATATATATATATATATATATTGCAATTACACATTTTGTTATACACATGTTTATTTCATTTGTGTGTATTGGTACAACACACAAAAAAAAGAGAAGAAAATTCAAATTGGACATAATTTCACACAAAATCCCCAAAATGGGCTGGACAAAATTGTTGTCACCCTCAATTTAATATTTGGTTGCACACCCTTTGGAATAAATAACTGCAATCAATCACTTCCTATAACCATCAACAAGCTTCTTACACCTCTCTACTGGAATTTTGGACTTCTCTTCTTTTGTAAACTGCTCCAGGTCTCTCATATTTGAAGGTGCCTTTTCCCAACAGCAATTTTAAGATCTCTGCACAGGAGTTCAATAAAATTTAGATCCGGACTCATTGCTGGCCAGTTCAGAAGTCTCCAGCACTTTGTTTCCATACATTTCTGGGGGCTTCTTGAAGTATGTTTGGGGTAATTTTCCTGCTGGAGGATCCCTTTCCTATTACGCAAACCCAGCTTTCTTACACTGGGCACTACATTGAAACCCAAAATTCTTTGGTAATCTTCAGATTTCACAATGCCTTGCAGACAGTCAAGGCACCCAGTGCTAGCAAAACAACCCCAAAACATATTTGAACCTCCACCATATTTAACTGTAGGTACTGTGTTTTTTTCTTTGTAGGACTTATTATGGTTTTGGTAAACAGTAGAATGATGTGCTTTACCAAAAAGCTCTTAGACTCATCTGTCCGCAAGATGCTTCCCAGAAGGATTTTGGCTTACTCACATACATTTTGGTAAATTGCAGTCTAGCATTTTATGTCTCTGTGTCAGCAGTGGGGTCCCCTTGAGTCTCCTGCCGTAGCATTTAATTTCATTCAAATGTCGGTGGATATTTTGTGCTGACATTGATGCACTCTGAGCGTACAGGAAAGCTTGCATTTCTTTGGTATTTGATTGGGACTGCTTATTCACCATCCAGACTATCCTGTGTTGCAACCTTTCATACATTTTTCTCTGCTGGCCACAGAGATCAGCTACAGCAGAGGTGGGCAAACTTTTTGACTCGTGGGCCACACTGGGTAAATATATTGGACCCGGGGGCCGGACCAAAAGTCAATGGACGGGGTGTTTGTGTGAATTACTATAAATTAAATTTAAATTTTGTAATATTAAAGGTTTACTTTCATTTAATGTAGAAAAGCATAAAAAGAGTTATTGTACAAAGCTTTTATGCAATGTATTTCTATACTATGTATACATAGTATGTATAACTCACCTTCAATTTTAGTGGGAACAGTGTTGTTGGTCTCCCTTTTTTGCCAAGGCATCAAAGTCTGGAGTTAGCTTTGTTGTTGCAATTCGCAGAATAGATCTGAGGTGTTGGTCAGTTAACTGGGATCTGTGAGGGGATTCATTGATGTTCATGACGCTGAAGGTCTGCTCACACACGTAGGTTGAGCCAAATAAAGCCATCATCTTCTGTGCCATCCCCCGGAGGTTTGGAAAAGTGTCTTCTTTAAGTGAGGCATAGAACTCTTTTAGTGCAAGAGAGTGGAAGCTCTCCTTTAAGACAGGATCAGATTGAAGATCAATTAGTTCCAATTGCACTTCTTGTGGTGCTATTTCTGGGTCTTGTGACAAGGGACAGGCCACCAGCTGAAGTGACTTTTCAATTTTTTCAAAATCTGAAAACCGACGGCAGAATTCTTCATGCAGGTCGTTTAGTGATTTGCTATATTTATTCACATTTTGGATGGCCTTTTCCTGTGTGGCTAGTGTAGGAAAATGGGAGAAGTTTTTCTTTGAAATTTGCCTGGAAAAAAAAGTCAGCTTTGTCTTGAAGGCATTCACATTACTATACATGTCGTGCACATACAGGTCTTTTCCCTGTAGCTTGACATTAAGCTCATTCATGTGAGAAAAAATGTCAACAGCAAACGCAAAGTCACATAGCCAATTCTTGTCGCTCAGCTCCAGAAAATCATCAGACTTCCCCTTCAACTCCAAAAATGTATAGATCGCTTCTTTGAGATCCCACACTCGTTTAAACACTTTGCCCAAACTCAACCAGCGGACACGAGAGTGGTAAAGCAAGTCTTGGTGGTCTGCATCGGTTTCCTCCAGAAATGCGATGAACTGACGGTGCTGAAGTCCCTTTGCTCGTATGCAGTTAACAAGTTTTACAACTGGATTCACAACATGACTAAGCTGTAATACAGATTTACACAAAGATTCTTGATGTATGATGCAATGCAGAAAAATAACATCTTGGTCAGGGTTTTCCTCTTTCACTTTATCCTGAATTCTTTTCAACAGTCCCACATTTTTTCCAGTTAAATTTGGAGATCCATCTGTAGTGACATTAACAAGTTTTCTCCAAGGCAGCTTCAAACTTTGGATGACAGCAGATACCCGGTCATACAAGTCCTCTCCCCGTGTTTTTCCTTTAAGTGACTCCATGGCCAAAAACTCCTCCGTTATTTCAAAACTGTCGCTAATCCCTCGGATAAAAATTAAGAGCTGAGCTGTATCTTTTATGTCTGTACTTTCGTCCAGTGCTAGCGAATATAATTTAAAGGACTCTGCTATATTATTTAACTTGCTGGTTATGTCTTCATCAATCAGTTCCACACGGCGAGTCACTGTCCTGCGTGATAAACTGAGTTTTTCAAACTTGTCTTTACTTTCAGGACACAAAATACCTGCTGTCTCTATCATGCATTCTTTCAAAAACTCACCTTCAGAGAAGGGTTTGCTAGCTTTTGCTAATTTGAAAGACAGCATAAAACTTGCTTTGGTACTTGACTCTTGAACAGTTTGTCTGTGAAATATATTTTGCTGAGCCTGTAATTTAGCCATCAACCTCTGAGCTGTAGCCCCCCGTTCATGGGACGACTGCTTGCTAGCATAGTTAGCATGCTTCGTGGCAAAGTGACGGCTCATATTATATTCTTTAAAAACCGCAACAGTTTCCTGGCATATCAGACATACAGCCATTGATCGGACTTCGGCGAAAAAATATTTTGCCATCCACTCCTTCTTAAACACTCTGCATTCCCTGTCTACTTTTCTTTTTTTTGAACCACTCATTTTGGGATTCTGAAAAGGTTAAAAAAAATATTCTTGGTCACACAGAGTCAGAGGGAGGGTAAGCTCACATTCGTATTCAAGCCTTGAATGAACGTGCTTTAACAACCACTGCTTCATTACTTACTGTGGCAGGGAAAAGAGGCAGGACGCAAAATCGCCACCAGTTATCGAGAGAGACTGCACAGTAAGAATAAAGATCTACAAATAAAAATAGGAGAAAAAAATAAAAATAAAAATGCTAAACGCAACAGAAAATAAAAAAAAATATGCAGCCATTGTCCCACAGTTATATGCAGCCACATTGTCCCACAGTTATATGCAGCCACATTGTCCCACAGTTATATGCAGCCACATTGTCCCACAGTTATATGCAGCCACATTGTCCCAGATATTTCCAGCCACATTGTCCCAGATATGCAGACACTTTGCCCCAGTTATATCCAGTCACTGTCCCAGTTATGCAGACACTTTGCCCCAGTTATATCCAGTCACTGTCCCAGTTATGCAGACACTTTGCCCCAGTTATATCCAGTCACTGTCCCAGTTAACCCCAGCCACATTGCCACACTGCCGCATACATATACTTACCGCTCCTCGCGGTCCGGGTCAGTCACGATCTCCTCTCCCGCCGCATCAGGCCTCTGACGTCAGCGCGCCTGCGTCTCATGGGGAGACGCAGGCCGACGGGTCCACGGCAGCGGCGTCTTTGAGTCATGTGGTGTCATGAATCATGACACCACATGACTCATTACGTGTATGACCGATGCGGCGGGGGCGCGGGCAGTGTGACGGCGGCCGCGCATCAGTCACTGCATCCGGCGCCTGCGATCCCTCTGACTGCCGCGGGCCGGTCAGAGAGGATCAAAGGGCCGGATGCGGCCCGCGGGCCGTAGTTTGCCCAGCCCTGAGCTACAGTGTCATGGGTTGTAAACTTCTTGATTATGTTGTGCACCATGGACAAAGGAACATCAAGATCTCTGGAGATGGACTTGTAACCTTGAGATTGTTGATATTGTTCAACAAATTTGATTCTCAAGTTGTTAAAAAGTTGTTTACCCACAATTTTGGAAAGGCGCCTACAATTTTGTTCAAACCATTTCTGTGGTTTTGTGTGAAATTAAGATTATGTCCAATTTTCCTTTTATTTGTTGTTCCAATACACACAAAGAAAATAAATATGTATAACAAAATGTGTAATTGCAATAATTTTCTGGAGAAATACTTTATTTTTTGGAACAATTTCAAGGGTGCCAACACTTTCGGCCATGACAGTATCATGGAAATGTGTATTGTGCAGAAATCGAGAATTTCCAATGGTGACATAGTTCCTGCTCCTGTGATGTTGTACATGCACAGCCTTTGCCAAATTTCACACTTTGTTTTGCATAACGCTTCGCTTGAGCAAGCTCTTAGTTTTGCTCATTTTTTCTTTCCTATTTTCCTTTTTTCTTTTAACAAAACAACTACAGCAAATTCATGACTCACCCGTGCAGATTAATAAAGCACATCTGCTTATCTCACTTTGTGCTTGTTGCCTAATATGAGTGATTTATAATTCATATATCTTGTATTACATTACAGTTTAAGATGTTTTTGTGGTAAGGCCAATTATTGTTAACAGTGTCGTGACATTTTTAGATTTAATTTTGCAAGTCTAACAATACTTGCAGAAATTATATTACTTTAATTCCATTTTTAAAGCAAATGTTTCCCAGTGTCCTTACATGTTTGATCATTACTCTGGAGGGCAATCTGGACACTAGGGAATTATTTAACCCTTTCACCCTCAAGCCTGTTTTCATCTTCATGACCGGGACAAACTTTACAATTCTGACCAGTGTCACTTTATGAGGTAATAGCTCTAAAAAAACACTGCAACTGATTCCACTGATTCTGAGACTGTTTTTTTGTGACATATTGTACTTTATGACAGTGGTAAAATTTATTCGATGTGACTTGCGTTAATTTGTGAAAATAACGGAAATTTGATGAAAATTTTTCAATTTTTAAACTTTGAATTCTTATGCCCTTAAATCAGTGAGTTATGTCACACAAAATAGTTAATAAATAACATTTCCCACATGTCTACTTTACATCAGCACAATAGTTGACACAATTTTTTTTGTTAGCAAGTTATAAGGGTTAAAATTTTACCAGCGATTTCTCATTTTTCCAACAAAATTTACAGAACAATTTTTTTAGGGACCACATCACATTTGTATTGACTCTGAGGGGGCTATATGACAGAAAATACCCAAAAGTGACACCATTCTAAAGACTGCACCCCTCATTGTACTCAAAACCACATTCAAGAAGTTTATAAACCCTTCGGGTGCTTCGCAGAAATTAATGGACTGTGGCAGGAAAAAATTAACATTTAACTTTTTTTCACAAAAATTAAATTTTATTTTAGACCCCAATTTTTTATTTTATTTTTTTTATTTTCACAAAAGTAACAGGAACACCCCCCCAGAAGTTGTTGTGCAATTTCTCCTGAGCATGCTGATATGCCACATGTGGGGGAAAATCACTGTTTGGGTGCATGGCAGGGCTCGGAAGGGAAGGAGCGCCATATGACTTTTTAAATTTAAAATTTGGTGGAATAATTAGTGGACGTCATGTCACGTTTGGAGAGCCCTGATGTGCCTAAACAGTGGAAACTTCGAACAAGTGACCCCATTTTGGAAACTAGACACCCAAGGAATTTATCTAGTTGTGTGGTGAGCACTTTGAACCCCCAGGTGCTTCACAGAAGTTTATACTGTAGAGCCATGACAACAAAAAAAATCACATTTTTTCCACAAAAATTATATTTAAGCCCTAATTTTTTATTTTCACAAGGGTAACAGGAGAAATTGGACCTCAAAAGTTGTTTTGCAATTTCTCCAGAGTATGCTCATAACCCATAAAGGGGGGAACCTCTGGGCGCATGGCAGGGCTTGGAAGGGAAGGAGCACCGTTTGACGTTTTCAACACAAAATTGGCTGGAATTGAGAGCGGACGCCATGTCGTGTATGCAGACACCCTGATGTGCCTAAACAGTGGAAACCCCCCACAAGTGACCTGATTTTGAAAACCAGACCCCCCCAAGGAATTTATCTAAATGTGTGGTGAGCACCTTGAACCCCCAAGGTGCTTCACAAAAAATGATAACGTTGAGTTGTGAAAATTAAATTTTTTCCACAAAAATTATCTTAGCGCCAATTTTTTTTTTTATTTTCACAAAGGTAACAGGAAAAAATGGACCCCCAGATCTATTGTGCAATTTCTCCTGAGCATGCCGATACCCCATATATGGAGAAAAATTACCATTTGGGCGCACGGCAGGGCTCGGAAAGGAAGGAGTGACGTTTTGGATTACAGACTTTGATGGAATGGTCTGCGGGCGCCATGTCGCGTTTGAAGAGTCCCTGATGTGCCTAAACAGTTGAAAACCTCCATTAGTGACCCTATATTTTTTTCCTGGTATGTGCATTTTTTAATGTGGTAGCATACGTGAGTTATGTATTGTACGTCAGGTTGGCATAGGTGAGTAGTGTAGAGTGCATCAGGTTGATATATGTGCAGGGCAGGTTCCAGGTTTTCATCGGCCCCGGGCGAAAGAGTCTCAGTGGGCCCCTTTAACACATACCACAATTCATGATGCACAGATACGGCAAAAAAATATAGGTATAGTACAATGCCAAATACTTCACTTCTTACATTACATGAGTGATATCTATTGTAAATTCTACAACAGATCAGAAATTGGACAGTATAGTCCTCCATACAGTATTATGGGCACCACATAGTGCTCCATACAGAATAATGAGCCCCATATATTGTTCCATACAGAATAATGGACCCTATATAATGCTCAATACAGTATAATTAGCCACATATAATGCTCCATACAGTATTATGGGCACCATATATTGCACCATATAGAATCATGGACCCCATATTTTTGCTCCATACAGAATAATGAGCCCTATATGTTGCTCCACACAGAATAATGAGCCCTATATGTTGCTCCATACAGAATAATGAGCCACATATATTGCTCCATGCAGAATAATGAGCCCCATATATTGTTCCATACAGTATATAATAGGCCACATATATTGCTCCATACAGAACAATGGACCCCATATAATGCTCCATATTGTGTAATGGGCCCATATATTGCTCCATACAGTATATAATAGGCCCCATATATTGCTCCATAAAGAATGAGCCTCATGTATTGCTCAATATATAAAGGAGACCATATAATGTTCCATACAGTATATGATGGACTCCATATAATGCTCCAGTATATGATGGGCCCATATAATGATCCATATATAATTGGCCCATGCTTCAGTGTATAATGGGCCCCATATACGATACTACAGTTTATAATGGGCCTCATACCACTGTATGATGGTCCCTATATATACTGTATAATGCTCCAAACATATAAAAATAATATGAAATACTCACCTCTCCTTGCTGCTCTGCTCTGGACTCCTCAGCGTCGCCATCTTCCAGCTCTCTGCACTGTGACTGTTCAGGTAGAGTTCGCACAGACGTGATGTTTATAGCGTCCTCTGACCCGAACATCACAGACAGAAGCCGCAGTGATGGATCGGGGAGAGGTAAGTATCACAAATGACAGGGCCCTGAGCAAGCGGGGGGGCCCACTCACGGGAGTCGGCACTGGCACAGACACTGGGCCCCCATAGTGTGCCGATGTCCCTGACGTCGAGTGGGCCCCCCAGCCAGCTCAGGCACTGGCACTTGCCCGGGGGCGCAGGGTGCTGACGCCGGCCCTGCATATGTGAGTTAGCTAAGTCAGAAATATATGTATTAGTCCATTGATGAGTGGTAGACTCTGAAACAGTCTTTAATACACAGACCGGGTTTGTCAGGGCAGGTGTCACAATGATTAATGGTGTCCTTTTGTATCCCCCTTCTGTAACACACTTTGCACTTTTTTGCAACCTTCCTCTATTTGCGGTTTGAGGGACCTCACCAGGGAAATGTTACACTGGTACAACACGAGCACTTTCAGTCCCTGAAGTACTGGGGCCCGCTCCTTCCTGACTGCTAAATATTAGGGCCTTGATGTCTACTTCCTGAACCTGAAGGAAGGTCTTGGTCTGGCCTGCATATCGTGATAGCTCGAAAGCGCTGCAAATTGCCATCTGTACAATGTGAATGGCCAGCTTCTTGTACCACACCCTGACTTTCATCATGGCACTGTAGGGCTGGAGGACTTGGTCAGAGAGAGCAACTCCCTCTATGTTCTTGTTGTACCCCAGTAAACAGTTTGATTTGTGGACCTGTGTAGAGGTACCTCGCACAGTGCTGGGGTGCTGTCATCACCATGTATGGTGGGGAAGAAAAGCATGTATTTGTTACATTGGGCTCTGCTCTCACCCTTTCTGAGCAGCTGCCCAATTAGCGTCCTAGAGAGGTCTCTCTGATATTTGCAGACAGTACTGCAGGCTGCGGTAGCTCGCACAGAGAGGGACTTGAACAGTGGGATGCTGATATAAAAGTTATCTACTAAGCACTGATAACCTTGATCCAACAGTTGGTGCGCCAAATCCCACACATTCCCAGGACAGGGGGAATTCAGGGGGTTGAATGCAAGAATTTGTGGATGGCTACAAAGCTTGTCTGGGGCATAGCCCTGTGGAACAGTGGAGTGCTATACAAAATGTCAATACTTCAATACTGCCAAATTTATGGCTTCTACACTATCCCCATGTGAAGAACCAGGCCCCAAACTTCATAATTTCTATGGCATCTACAGGAGTCCAGTTGGCAAATGATGAAGATGGATTTTGGGTTAAAAAACTGCTGTGTGTACAAATTGGTCTGCGGCACCATGAGATTTACAAAATATTCAGAGAAAAAGACTTTGAAGAAGTAAATTTCTGTGCGGCCCAGTAGGTCAAATTGGATTCCTAATTGCACCACAAAATCAGGACTTTGTGGCTCATAATTTTTGGGAGGTGAGGTCCATACGGGGTCAGTCGCGGTGGGCGTTGGTTCAGTTTCTGTTCTGGGGGGTCTGCGTGGTGGTTCAGTATCACTAGAGGAAGAGGAGTCGGAAAAATAAAGGAAGGCAGGTTCCTCTCCTTCT
>JARQOD010000007.1:134126898-134195331 GCA_033576555.1 Oophaga sylvatica
TCCAACAGTATTTTTCGCTCCAAATGCATGCAATTAGGTAAAAAAAAATAGTTGCTGCTGTTAGTCTTAGGCCGGTTTCACACATCCTGATATTTCCGTGTGTGTAATACTTGCGGCACAGGTGTGGCAACCGTGTGCCACATCTGTACCACACGGTCATACGCCAGTGAAAGGGGCGCTACAGTAAGCGCTGTTCCCCGGCATTGGGTCCTGAACACGGCATTCATCATTCTCCCCTGCCCTGCCGGTGATCAGCGTGAGCAGGGGAGAATGTTGAGCGTTGTATTCAAGAGATAACAATGATAGCAGGCAGTGGCTGATGGGACTATTACTCCCTTCAGCCTACACCTGCTGCCGCTAATAACACTTACAGCAGGAGCGGCTGATAGGCGTATTCCTCACCCGCCGCCTGCGCTGTAAATAAATAAATAAATGAAAAAACCCGGTGTGGGTTCCCCTCTATTTTCTATAACCAGTCAGGCAAAACTCACAAGCTGGTAAGTGGCCCCCCAACCTGAAAATATCAGCCTGCAGCTGCCTGGAAAAAGCACATCTATGAGATGCTCCAGTTCTGGCGCTTTGCCCGGCTCTTCCCACTTGCCTTATAGCGGTGACAAGTGGGGTTCATATTTTTGGTGTTGATGCCACCTTTGTATTGTCAGGTGACATCATGCCCACAGCTTAGTAATGGAGAGGAGGCTATAACGCACCTATCCATTACTAATCCTATAGTTACATGGTAAACAAAGACACAGCTAGAATAAAGTTTATTATTAGAAATAAAGCAAAACACACTTTTCCATTTTTATTTAAAAATAATAAAAATTCAGTTCTAGTCACTTAACGCCTAATTCCACCGAAGCCCTCGTCTTGTGTAAAAAAACTAAAATAGAAAAACAACAATATCCCTCACCTGTCGGTCTTTTTGTCCCACACCGTAATCCATGTCTGGGGATAAATCGTTTTCAAACTGGACAGTGCCAAGATGCGATCGTCCAGGCTGAGAACCACTGAGGAATGAGCTGCTGCGAGCTCAGCGTCAGGGACCGGCGGTGACATCATCAAGGTTACTGCCGGTCAGTGAGGCTGCGTTCCCAGCCAGGCTGAACTGCAATGACCTCAGCACTGTGGGAAAAGGTCAGTGATGAGGTCACCTGTTATGTTACGGTAGCTGAGGAGTGCAGGCAAAAAAGGAAATACACCAGAGCAGTTGGAATCTATGAGATTGCAGTACCCTGACTAACCACCGCAACTAGAGGCAGCCGTGGAGCGTTCCTACGTTGGTCCTAGACGCCTCGTCACAGCCTGAGAAACTAACTACACCTAAAGATAGAAATAGGAAAGCTATCTGCCCCGGAGCAGAACCCCAAAGATAATAGAAAGCCCCCAAACATGTAATGGCGGTTAGACAAGAGGAAATACTGACACAGAAAGAAAATAGTATGAGCAAACGCTGGGGCCCAAACTATCTAAATAGAAAAGGACAGGAAGGGTACTTACTGCAATCCCAGAAAACCCTGAAAAAACACCAACTCTACTAATTTCAAAATCACCTGAGATCACACGACCTCTACCACCTAAATTAGTTCTCTGGTGTAAAAAAAAATCAAAACAGCAGCCACTGAAAAAAAACTGGAAAAAGCAAAAGTACAAAACACAGTGGCTGAACTAAACTGAGAGGGCAAAAGCCCCCGGAGGGGACCCAGAAGGCCCCACAGAAGTGCAGGACAAAATGCAAAAATATAGCAAAAACACAAAATAAGAAATTGTCTTATCTGATAGAAGGAGATGCAGACATGACACAGCAGGCTACAAGGGAAACTGGAAAGAAGGATGCAGACCAGAACAATTGATCACCGGCAACCCTGATGGGAAAATGATTCCCTTAAATAAGACCAATCAGTAACACCTGATTCCCAGTCCTCACAATCCTCACTAGTACCGCTTGTAACCACCAGAGGGAGCCTCTGCTCAGAACTCATCTCAAACCCATTCACAACAGTCACGGCAGTTCAAGCTCATTGTCTTCACAGCAGATCATCGTGAGAATTTCTCACCATGATCTGTGGTTACCTCATGACTGACTTTTTCCCACGTTGGTGAGGTCACTGCAGTTCAGCCCAGGGCTGAATCAGTGGCCCCTTACCAGCCTGAGAATACCAGAGCTATCAGCTTTAGCTAGTCTGGTTGTCAAAAATTCAAAAATGGGGGAGACCCCTTGCCATTTTTTTTCTTATTTATTTAAATAATTTTTTTAAAAAAGGGTAGGGACCCCTCTATTCTTGATAAACTAGCCTTGCTGAAGCTGACAGCTGAGGGTTTCAGCCCCCAGCTGTGAGTTTTGCCTGGCTGGTTATAGAAAATAGAGGTGAACCCACTCTGGATTTTTTTTAAAAATTATTTATTTATAGCGCAGGAGACTGTTGATGAATACTCCCATCAGCCGCTTCTACTGTCACTGTTCTTAGCGTCAGCAGGTGTAGGCTGATGGGAATAATAGTCCCATCAGCTGCCGCCTGCTGTCATTGTTGTCACTTGAATATAACTCTCCTCATTCTCCCCTGAATGCGCCGATCGCCGCCCGAGCATTGGAGAATGAAGAAAGCGTCTTCAGCACCCGGCGAGGGGGAACAGCACTTACAATAGCTCTTCTTACCTGGTGCCGGTGCGTGTCACACGGGTGACATCCAAGTGTGTTCTCCGTTTGCACGTGTGTGGGACGTTTTGCAGCCCGTGCTGACGGTAAAAAAACAGACATGTCAGTGTGTTTTGCCCACGGACACACAGTCCGTGGAAACACACTAAATTAGGAAAAATCCAGCTCAAATGATCCCTTAAAAATTGGTGCACTTTATTGAAAAAATTCTTTAAAATCTTTCATATAGCATAAATGTCACAACCTCCAAGGTAGGGAGAGTTATATGTGCAATCGCGTTTCGAACCTTGCGGTTCCTAATCCTTGCATGCAAGGTTCAAAACGCGCCTGCCCATACTACTCTCCCTACCTTGGAGGTTGTGACATTTATGCTGTATGCAAGATTTTATAGAATTTTTTCAAAAAAATGGACCAATTTTTATGGGATCATTTGAGCTGGATTTTTCCTAATTTTGTTTGATTCCTTTTCCTGCTGCATTTCAGATTTCCGTGCTCTGGGTCCTGGACGTGTGGATGGATGAGCTGACTTTTCTGTATATTTCATGTGGAAACACACTGACATGTGCACAGACCCATTCACTTGAATGGGGCTACGTGTGTCAGTGTCTCCGGTACGTGTGAAAACTGTCACCACACATACAGGAGACATGGACATGTAAAAGAGCCCTTAGATAGTGGGGTTGACATGAAGCGTTTGCCTATTTTCGCATGCGCTAGCTCCAATCGGCTCACCTGCAATCCACGGGTTATAACGGCAGCTGGAAGCCGGCTGCAGGCCACTGTCACTGCCATCTTGGTACTCCCGTGAAGCCAGGCCACAGGCTGGGCTTCATATGAATCCTGAATTTCTCTAGTCCCCAAAGAGAACTAAAAAAAGAAGTAAAAAAAAAAAATAAAAATTTGAAAATATAAAAACTTATAAACCAAACATTTTAATCGCCTTTTTCCCCATTCAAAATAACAAAATTACAAAAAATAAACATGTTTGTTTTCGCTGCTTCAGTAAAAGTCCAATCTATCAAAATATAAAATTAAATAATTTGGTAAAAGCTGTTAAGGGATAAAAAAACTGTATTTTTCAGGCACTACTCCTCCGTAAAGAAATGCAATAAAAAGCGATCAAAACGTATGTACCGGACTTCAAATTGGTAGCGATAAAACCATCAGCTAAAATGCAAAAAAGCCCTAAACCTTCGCTCAGCTCAGTTGATGAAAAACTAGAAAGATTACGGGTTTTTAAAAAATGGTGACACAGACCAAAAATTCTTATTTTCTAATTTTTTTTTTTTTTTTTACAAACGTCTGAATTTTTTTCACCAGTTAAATAATAATAATAAAAAAAAATCGATGCAAATTTTGTATTTCTGTTATCGTACTGATCTGAAGAATAATGATGCCGGGTTGTTTTTACCACCAAACCCCAAAAAAGCCATAGTGAGTTTATTTATTTATTTATTTTTTATTTTTCACCATTTTATCCAACTTACCGTTTTCCACTACATCATATGGTAAAATGAACAAAACTACAACTCGTCCCGCAAAACCAGGTACGGCAATGTCGATGGAAAACTTTAAAAAAAATGTATGGGCCTTTGAGAGAAGGGGAGGGAAAAATGCAAATATAAAATTTTTTTTTTTTAATTGGAAATCTTCCCATTGAAGTTATCGGGGGCAGAACCTCCATGGCTTAGATGTTTACATGGCTGCTGTTTGCTTGTAGCTCACCGGTAACATTAAGGATAGTAAATAATTCTCTGGATGTGATGGCATCCTTGCTCTTTGTACTATGGACCCTTTTGTCTTTATTAGTTGTAACTTATTATTTTTTGTACTGTGATTGTTCTGATTCTGTTCCTCCGTGACTTATCGTGTCTTATGTGAATTATAGTGCCTTGTCCTGTAGGGGGAGCGGGGGATCCATGTGTGCCAGGCGAATATACTGCTCTTTCATGAGCTCCCCCTGCTGGCTGGGTCCACTCCTAGATTTGTAGAATACCAAGGAACAGGCAGAAGAAGGAAGTCAGAAGGAATCTAAAATTCCCCTCCTTGCTCTAGATTTTTGGAAAGTACCTGTGTGTAATTGGAGCGTTTATTTACCAGTACTAAGGTGCAGAAATAGTCTGCCACTTATTAACAGGGAATAAGGCTGAGTAGACGTCACAAAGCTCATCTGATCAGAGAATATATTCTGTTGCTTAAAGGGAACCTGCCATATAAATGATATAGTATTAAAGCGAACTTGTCAGCTGCTCTAGTCCCCTTTAAAGGGGTTGTCTGGTCCAAAAGGATAAGTCTGCAGTCCCTCTGTGTGACTACAGACTTATGAATCCTATGTCCTATGGTCTGATGAGACGAAGATAAACGTATTTGGTTCAGATGGTGTCAAGTGTGTGTGACGGCAACCAGATGAGGAGTACAAAGACAAGTGTGTCTGCCTACAGTCAAGCATGGTGGTGGAAGGGTCATGGTTTGGGGCTGCATGAGTGCTCCTGGCTGTGGGAGGCTACAATTCATTGAGGAAACCATGGATGCCGAGCGTACTGTGACATACTGAAGCAGAGCGTGGTTCTGTCCCTCAGAAACTGAGTATTCCAACACGATAATGACCCCAAACACACCTCCAAGACGACCATTGCCTTCTAAAGAAATTGAGGGTAAAGGTGCTGGACTGGCCAAGCATGTCTCCAGACCTAAACCCTATTGGGCATCTGTAGGGCATCCTCATACGGAAGGTGGAGGAGCGCGAGGTCTCTACATCCACCAACTCCATGATGTCATTATGGAGGAGAGGAAGAAGATTCCAGTGGCCACCTGTGAAGCTCCAGTGACCTTCATGCCCAAGAGAGGGAAGGCAGTGCTGGAAAATAATGGTGGCCACACCAAATATTGACACTTTGGGCACAAATTGACCACTTTCATTTAGGGGGTGTACTCACTTTTGTTGCCAGTGGTTTAGACATTAATGGCTGTGGGTAGAGGACACTCCAAGGTTACACTGTTCTACAAGCTGTACACGGACTACTTTACATCATATCAAGTGTCAGATCTTCAGTGTTGTCCCATGAAAAGATCTAATAAAATATTTACAAAAATACTAGGGGTGTACTCACTAATGTAATAAACTGTACATCCATAGGATAGGGGGAAAGTTAGTGATCGCTGAGGGTCTGACTACTGGGACCCCCAGCAATTTTGAGAGCGGGGCTTTGCAGAGCTCTGACTTGAGGGGAGCAGATAAGCGCACACGCCACCTCTGCTCCATTCACTGTCTATGGGACGTTGGGAGGAGCAGCCCTCCGCTCCATTCACTGTTTATGAGACGTCGGGAGGAGCAGCCCTACGCTCCATTCACTGTCTATGGGACGTCGGGAGGAGCAGCCCTCCACTCCATTCACTGTCTATGGGACGTTGGGAGGAGCAGCCCTCCACTCCATTCACTGTCTATGGGACGTTGGGAGGAGCAGCCCTCCACTCCATTCACTGTCTATGGGACGTTGGGAGGAGCAGCCCTCCGCTCCATTCACTGTCTATGGGACGTCGGGAGGAGCAGCCCTCCACTCCATTCACTGTCTATGGGACATCGGGAGGAGCAGCCCTCCACTCCATTCACTGTCTATAGGACATCGGGAGGAGCAGCCCTCCACTCCATTCACTGTCTATGGGACGTTGGGAGGAGCAGCCCTCCACTCCATTCACTGTCTATGGGACGTTGGAAGGAGCAGCCCTCCACTCCATTCACTGTCTATGGGACGCCGTGAGGAGCAGCCCTCCACTCCATTCACTGTCTATGGGACGTCGGGAGGAGCAGCCCTCCACTCCATTCACTGTCTATGGGACGTCGGGAGGAGCAGCCCTCCACTCCACTCACTGTCTATGGGGCGTCGTGAGGAGCAGTTCTCCACTCCATTCACTGTCTATGGGACGTCGTGAGGAGCAGCCCTCCGCTCCATTCACTGTCTATGGGACGTTGGGAGGAGCAGCCCTCCACTCCATTCACTGTCTATGGGACGTCGGGAGGAGCAGCCCTCCTCTCCATTCACTGTCTATGGGACGTCGGGAGGAGCAGCCCTCCGCTCCATTCACTGTCTATGGGACGTCGTGAGGAGCAGCCCTCCGCTCCATTCACTGTCTATGGGACATCGGGAGGAGCAGCCCTCCTCTCCATTCACTGTCTATGGGACGTTGGGAAGAGCAGCCCTCCGCTCCATTCACTGTCTATGGGACATCGGGAGGAGCAGCCCTCCTCTCCATTCACTGTCTATGGGACGTTGGGAAGAGCAGCCCTCCGCTCCATTCACTGTCTATGGGACATCGGGAGGAGCAGCCCTCCTCTCCATTCACTGTCTATGGGACGTTGGGAGGAGCAGCACGCGGCCATTTCTGACAGTCACATATGAATGAAGCTCAGGTCAGGCATTTGCACCTCTGCTCTGTTCAAGACAGGGATCTGCAGATACCCATTCTCTCTACTACCCAGGGTCCAACCCCTGTGGGTAAGGGGTTACGTTTAATTTCTGGGGATGTCTTTTTAAATGGCTATTCTAGCCTCTTAATTCAAGGAGCTGGTGGGAATCTCAATGTTGAGACCCCCGAGGGATAGCAGATCCTGGCAAATGCTATGGAAGGAATATTTCATTAAGGTTTGTTCTTAATTGTTTGTTATATCATTCATCCCCTGGTAGTATCTCTGCACTTATCATTAGTCACAGTTTGTGGAAAGTCCCTACAGATCACAGTCGCCCTTCCCATTGTTTGCAGTCACTATTTGGCTATGTTCTGCCAACTTTTTCTACTTTCTACTTTCTCTGTGCTTTCAGCAGTCATTAAGTCCTAAATTCTGATTTTTATTTTTATTTTAACAGCCATTGACTTCTTATAGTTCTTTAATATCACCTATACAAATGGACCCCATATCGAACCCTCGTCTTCCTTTTTTTCATAGTCCAGACATAAGAAGCCTATAGTAAGGAAATTGTGACCCTCTAAGATTTTGGATTTTTGACAGCTGCCATCGGATCGGAAGGAAGATGGCCTACAGGCGAATAATGTCTGCGTGGGTCGGTTGTGATCAGATGCATGTACGGGTGCTCTCCGTGCTATCATTAATCCCCAAAAGTAAAGTGTTTTACAGATAAATCGATGGAAAAACATAAGTTTTTAGAGACGTTTGTATCTTTGCGATTCCTTTCTTATTGAATATGCAGTAAGTATCTACGCTGCCCCCTGTAGGTCTATAGCCGCCTAACTGCGCGTTACTTGTCGCACTGGTTTCGAGGCGATCCATCACAATAGAAAATCACTGAATATAGGTTTTTCCAATGAATATTGTTAGTGTGGGTTTCCTATCCTCTTTTAATTATTTTATATTTTTTATAGACTTCGCCTTGAGCATCAGGTAGTCTGTGCAGCTTTAAAACTAGCATTTCGGGAAATAACTGTGACCTTCGTTTATTGATGTGTATTTCTTGCGGAAACTGCTGCAGATAGCCACATGTGGATTAAAGCAAACTGGTCATCAGTTTTTTGCTATGGAATCTGAGAGCAGCATGATGTAGAGACAGAGACCCTGATTCCAGCAAAGTATCACTCACTGGGATACTTACTGCAGTTTTATTAAAATCCTCATTTCCTTTTCTGCCGATCTAGCAGTGCTCTGAATGCTGAGCTCTGTATAACCCTGCTCACCCCCTGATTGGCAGCTTCCTGTGTACATTGTCAGCATGATACCAATCAGTGCTCGGGGTTACACAGATCAGCTGGACTTCCTGGCATGTGACACCTAGTCTGGCAGTGATCATTTCCTTCTGATAAAACACTGATTATATTGAATCTACATCAAGTTGTTGAGCAAGTGATACATCCCTGTAATCCGGCTCTCTGCCCTACGTTAAGCTGCTCTGAAACTAAATAGTTAAAACCTGCTGACCGATTCCCTTTAATAGCATGTCAAAGTGCAGATCTGCAGCTAAAACCTAAGGGTCAACTTTGGGTTTCTGCCACTGATTCTTTTGCATATCAATTTCAGATTATTTTACATTGTTAACACATAAACTTATCATGCCAATAGACTATGAAGATGTGACGTGCAGAGGTTGTGTATGACCACCCAGGCATTGGCTACCAGGTATATGCCTATGGCTACCAGGCTTATATTGCTACCCAGGCATTGCAATATCCACTGCAGTGCCGGGCGTACACTTGTGATGACTTTCACCGAAACTAGCTCTCCTGATTCCCCTATAAGCATGCATGTTGCAAAAGAGCAGTGTTCCCCAGCATTAGGGGATGATGAGAGTTGTAGTTTTGCTACTGCTGGGGAGAGACAGGTTGATAAACAGTACAATAGAGAGAGCAGGGTAAAGGGGAATTTGGCAATGGCTGATTTTATAAAAGATCAGAATAAATTTGGCTTCTAGAGAACCTGAGGTCTCTCCTGTTATGTCTGTTCTAGTGAATATGTAAAGAGAACCTGTCATCAGGATCAGGCATGTCACACTAAATCCATGAATGCGCTGTCCTACTGGTTTTACAGGCACCTTCACTACAGAAATCCGCTGCCTGCTTGTTCTTTAATTATCCTTAGAAGTTTGTGTGCAATAAGCTGTTTCTGCGCCGGGTCGGGCCTGTGGGTAGGGTCTTCTGCTCCGCTCCAGCCCCTCAGCTGTGTCTTGTGTCCGTATCTTCTTGCTGTTCCAAATTTTGCACCAGTGCGGTTGTAACCGTGGATGGCGCTTGCACATAATCACCTCGTGGCAGGCTTCAATAAAATGGCGCCAGCGCATGCGCACATTGATCTCCTGGCGGTCTTCAATAACATTGCACCAGTGGCGTAGAAAGAAGGACTTGGCACTCAGTAGGAATGAATGATGAAAAAACTGTTAGTTGCTTGTGGTTTTTTCTTTTAATTTGCATCCATATGTGAACAACAGAGGAGTACACAATACATGAACGTTTTCGGCCGTAATACAACAGCCTTCTTCAGATAATATGTACAGAGATAACTGAAAAATTGAAAAAATAAAATTACAATCCATACATTATGTAAGAGAAACAACAAAAATGCAACAAAATGAACATAAGGAATATAAATATATACAAGAACAATGTGACTATTGATGATCAAGTAGAAAGTCTTTAGATAGCCTACTATCCAGAGGTGCTCAGTGAGGATATCTAGTATCGTAGAGGAACACATATCTATAACAAGATAACGGTAGACATCGGCCAAATGTCAGAAGGTACAAAGGTGAGACTAGGAATAGATAATATAAGACACCTGTAATGAGATAATAATAGATTAGTGAGACACTATAGTGAGACAATATAAGCGACCCAGAGAGTGACCCCACAAAAATTGGAGGGAGTAAGGACATAAAAGAATAAGACAGGCAACAACAAAGGAGGAGAGACAAAGGATGAATAAAAACACACAAAGAGGACAAAAGAGAAGGTAAAGTGAAAAAAGAACACTATATCTAGAAAGAAGAAAAATTGGAGGAAAGATGGAAAATAATGGGAAATAAAAAAATATAATAAAAATAGAAAATTAGAGAAATACAAAATAAGAAAAATAGAAAAATACCTGAAGAAATAGTATAAATGGATGAAAGATCTGGCGCTGGTGGCACAATGTAGCCGTATAAAAGCGCTAAATGCGAGAAAAAAGACAAAGAAAAAATAAAAAATAAATAATAAAAATTAAAAATAAAAATAGAAAATGAAAGAGTATAAAGGTAAAGAAAAGTTAAAGTGTAATGAAAAAAATACCTGTATAAGGATGCAAAAGAGGACTTCAAGAAATAGACGCCTGCTGAAAAAAAGGAAGGAGTGGAAAGAGAGGATGATAGAAATAAAGAGAACATCTACCAAAAGAAAAATATATAGCAAAAAAATATATAGAGTGATTACCTAGTAGTAGGCCGCAATGTAAAGGGAAAACAGCGTTGCAAGCTACACCAGTAGCCAAAGGGGGGGCGCTGTAATATCAGCAATAAGAAATTGTCAGGACCATAACAAAAGTGAAATGGCACAAGCGGCAAAGAACACTAGAAAAAAAGGCCGGTGGCAAAGATTGAGGGAACAGAGCAAATACCTGAAGCGGCGAGAAGGCATGCACGTGGGTCAGAGCCGGGAGTAGGACGCTGCAAGCGCCGTACTGATAGGAACTGATAGGAACCTCTTTAACTTTTCTTTACCTTTATACTCTTTCATTTTCTATTTTTATTTTTAATTTTTATTATTTATTTTTTATTTTTTCTTTGTCTTTTTTCTCGCATTTAGCGCTTTTATACGGCTACATTGTGCCACCAGCGCCAGATCTTTCATCCATTTATACTATTTCTTCAGGTATTTTTCTATTTTTCTTATTTTGTATTTCTCTAATTTTCTATTTTTATTATATTTTTTTATTTCCCATTATTTTCCATCTTTCCTCCAATTTTTCTTCTTTCTAGATATAGTGTTCTTTTTTCACTTTACCTTCTCTTTTGTCCTCTTTGTGTGTTTTTATTCATCCTTTGTCTCTCCTCCTTTGTTGTTGCCTGTCTTATTCTTTTATGTCCTTACTCCCTCCAATTTTTGTGGGGTCACTCTCTGGGTCGCTTATATTGTCTCACTATAGTGTCTCACTAATCTATTATTATCTCATTACAGGTGTCTTATATTATCTATTCCTAGTCTCACCTTTGTACCTTCTGACATTTGGCCGATGTCTACCGTTATCTTGTTATAGATATGTGTTCCTCTACGATACTAGATATCCTCACTGAGCACCTCTGGATAGTAGGCTATCTAAAGACTTTCTACTTGATCATCAATAGTCACATTGTTCTTGTATATATTTATATTCCTTATGTTCATTTTGTTGCATTTTTGTTGTTTCTCTTACATAATGTATGGATTGTAATTTTATTTTTTCAATTTTTCAGTTATCTCTGTACATATTATCTGAAGAAGGCTGTTGTATTACGGCCGAAAACGTTCATGTATTGTGTACTCCTCTGTTGTTCACATATGGATGCAAATTAAAAGAAAAAACCACAAGCAACTAACAGTTTTTTCATCATTCATTCCTACTGAGTGCCAAGTCCTTCTTTCTACGTTATTTGGGCTGGAGACCCTACTTGGGCACCGATATCCGTATTACATTCTTTGAGTGCCATGTTTATTTATGTTAATTGCACCAGTGGTGGCGCATGCGCAGGTTGAGACCTCGGCTCGTCGTTGAGCGAAGATCTGAATTTGCACATACACCGGCGCCATTTTCCTGAAACCCACTGCAAGGTCAGTGTGCGCCGGCATATTCCACGATTACAACCGCACCAGCACTAAATTTAAAACAGTAACAAGATAAGGACACCAGAGACAGCTGAGGGAGCGGAGCTGAAGACCCTACCCACAGGCCCGGCCTGACCGCTGATTGCACACAAACGTCTAAAGATCAAGAACAAACAGGCTGCGGATTTCTACAGTGAAGGTGCCTATTAAACCCGTAGGACAGCGCCCTTATGCGCATGCATTTAGTTTAACATGCCTGATCCTGGTTGTCTGGTCTTGGGGTTTAAGTCTGCAGTCTGTCTATGTGGCTGCAGAGTTGTAAATCCTCTCATCGCGCAGTGTGCGCACTGTCAGGATTCCTCGGCGCCGTGAGCGGGCGGAGCGCATGGTTTCAAGTATGCGATATGCATACGTAGAGTAACGTGCTGACTAGACATGATCAGCCTTGCTAAGTGCAAATGTTTTGAGCAAGGCTGGACACGTCTAGTCAGAATGTGGCTGAAAGTATGCAGATGGCATATTTGGAGTCACACGGCCCCCCGCTCTTGGGGCCAGAATTGGAGAATCCCTACAGCGTGCACTGTGAGTGACTGCAGACTTGAACCCCAGGCCTGGATGAAACTGGAATAGTGGTAATGGTGACACCCATTTGTCAATTTTAATCATACGTTTACATAGTGGCACAATACAGACTTCCAAAATATTTAAACTAGTTGCCCCAAAATTGTCAATTCCTGGAAAAGTATTTACTAAGACAGACATGTTAGGAGAGATGACCGGTCCTCCTTAACGGGATCGTCTAGCAGTCATTTCTCACTTACCCACGGGATGCCACTATTCATTGTGTAAGCCAGTGCCATAGAGAATGAATAGCGCAGTACTGAATGACCACTGCTCATGGACATGGGACCCCCCGTTCTCCTAATCGTTGGGGACCCCCAGCAATCATACATTTATCACCTATCTTACGTAAACGTGAAAAACTTTGTTCGTGGGCCAAACCCTTTACAGAGATTGCGCCAAACCAGAGAAACGCCATGTGATTATGGTCGGACCCCGACAATCTGTTGTTGATGGTGTATCCTAAAGATAGGTTGTTAATATATATGTCCCGGAGAACCCTTTTAAATGCATTTGTGTGAATGAGGAGTGTATGCGACAGACGCATGAAATGATATTAGCGCCTGCACACTGTATCGGCCAGGAATCCTGGATCACCAATCCTCCGGTGTGCAGCGTATCAGTAAGAGCTCTCAGCAGTTGTCACAGTGCATATTACTGGACTGCTCTCGTAGAGTGGTGACATGGTAAAATCTTTATAGTCTGCGCTGCATAATAGAAATCTAATTTACTAGCCAGCCTGTGATAATTTACTACACAGCTAAAATGTCACTAATAAAAAACCCTCTAACCTGTGTCGTAATATCTGGCATTTACTAGCAGGTTTTTTTAGTGTCTGATGTGTCGCTGTAATGTTTTACTCTTTATAGGAAACACACAATGAGCAAAGCCATTGTTATATACTCTGTAAGCTGAGCCTTAGATACTTTACTATATGGACCACATAAAGTAGTCAGGTCTCTCCCTATGTGAGTGAGACCTGTCCAATCAGCTGGAGCATGGAAGAGACGGCCCGGGACCACATCAGAGTAGTCGAGTCTTTCCCTATGTGAGTGAGACCTGTCCAATCAGCTGGAGCAGGGAAGAGACGGCCCGGGACCACATCAGAGTAGTCAGGTCTCTCCCTATGTGAATGAGACCTGTCCAATCAGCTGGAGCATGGAAGAGATGGCCAGGGACCACATCAGAGTAGTCAGGTCTCTCCCTATGTGAGTGAGACCTGTCCAATCAGCTGGAGCATGGAAGAGACGGCCCGGGACCACATCAGAGTAGTCAGGTCTCTCCCTATGTGAGTGAGACCTGTCCAATCAGCTGGAGCATGGAAGAGACGGCCAGGGACCACATCAGAGTAGTCAGGTCTCTCCCTATGTGAGTGAGACCTGTCCAATCAGCTGGAGCATGGAAGAGACGGCCGGGACCACATCAGAGTAGTTAGGTCTCTCCTTATTTGAGTGAGACCTGTCCAATCAGCTGGAGCAGGGAAGAGACGGCCCGGGACCACATCAGAGTAGTCGAGTCTCTCCCTATGTGAGTGAGACCTGCCCAATCAGCTGGAGCAGGGAAGAGACGGCCCAGGACCACATCAGAGTAGTCAGGTCTCTCCCTATGTGAGTGAGACCTGCCCAATCAGCTGGAGCAGGGAAGAGACGGCCGGGACCACATCAGAGTAGTCAGATCTCTCCCTATGTGAGTGAGACCTGCCCAATCAGCTGGAGCAGGGAAGAGACGGCCGGGACCACATCAGAGTAGTCAGGTCTCTCCCTATGTGAGAGAGACCTGTCCAATCAGCTGGAGCATGGAAGAGACAGCCGGGACCACATCAGAGTAGTCGAGTCTCTCCCTATGTGAGAGAGACCTGCCCAATCAGCTGGAGCATGGAAGAGACGGCCGGGACCACATCAAAGTAGTCGAGTCTCTCCCTATGTGAGTGAGACCTGTCCAATCAGCTGGAGCATGGAAGAGACGGCCGGGACCACATCAGAGTAGTTAGGTCTCTCCTTATTTGAGTGAGACCTGTCCAATCAGCTGGAGCAGGGAAGAGACGGCTCGGGACCACATCAGAGTAGTCGAGTCTCTCCCTATGTGAGTGAGACCTGCCCAATCAGCTGGAGCAGGGAAGAGATGGCCCAGGACCACATCAGAGTAGTCAGGTCTCTCCCTATGTGAGTGAGACCTGTCCAATCAGCTGGAGCATGGAAGAGACAGCCCGGGACCACATCAGAGTAGTCAGGTCTCTCCCTATGTGAGAGAGACCTGCCCAATCAGCTGGAGCATGGAAGAGACGGCCCGGGACCACATCAGAGTAGTCAGGTCTCTCCCTATGTGAGAGAGACCTGCCCAATCAGCTGGAGCATGGAAGAGACGGCCCGGAACCACATCAGAGTAGTCAGGTCTCTCCCTATGTGAGAGAGACCTGTCAGATCTGCTTGTTCTGATTCATGCTGTTTGTAGATCAGGAGGAATGAATCTAATGACAGGTTCCTAATGGGATCCTATTCTTTCTGCATTGTAAAAGACCACCCAATGCCTAAGAAAGTTTTTCCAGAGGTTAATAATAATTAGGGGATATGTGTCCCTTTGCTCCTTACAGTAGTGGTGTGTTGCTGACATAAAACTGATTGTGCTTCCTATTCTTAGCTCTGCTAGGTTGAGCACAAACTATAACAAAAGCTTGGATGAAATCTGTCAATGACACGGGACGCTGAGTCCGGCTGAGGTTCAGAAGTTCATGGACAAATGCTAAAGTTCAGCTTTGTTTTTTTTTGTTTAAAAGGATTGATCGTGAATGTATTGCTAGCGCAAGCGGCTTGTCTGTCATGCATTGGCGTGTGTTATGCAGCATAGTGTTCAATGTTTATGAGGTCTTCTAATTAGACATCTCTTGGTCTCCTGCCTTTAGGCCTGTCTTGTCAGTATAGCACAGACTGCTGTTTTTCAACTACCTTAAAAAATTTATACTGAAGTCTACCAGCACAACGGAGGTCTGAAGTACATTCTTTTGCCCTCTGTTTGGTGAAAGTGGGCATTTGGATACATTTGACGTGTGATCTGAGCATTAAAAGGGAATCTGTCATTAGGTTTTTGCTGTGAAATCTGAGAACTGTATGTTATAGGGACAGCTGGGTTACTGGACTGCTTGTTGAGGTTTTGATAAAAATCCCTGTTTTTCCTGCTTTAGATGTAGCAGTGCTATGACTGCTGAGCTTTGTATAACCCCACCCACACCCCTGATTGGCAGCTTCCTGTGTACTATGTTCATATGCAGAAAACAATCAGTGATGGGGCGGGGTTACACAGATCAGCTGGACTACCTGGCACTCGACACCTAGTCCTATAGTGATGATCTGTACTAAAACACTGATTATATTAAAATTACAGCACAATGCTGAACAAGTGACACATCCCTGGAATCAGGCTCTCTTCCTCTACATTATGCTGCTCTCATATTACATAGCAATAACCTGCTGACAAATTCCCTTTAAAGAGGACCTATCAGTAATCTGGGGCTGCCCTTTGTATTTAATAAAATTGGTTAAAATCAATCTGTAGGGATACAAAACGTATGGCCGCTTGCATTATTCACACAATGCATTTGTAATACCTAAATTTTTGACAATTTTTTTTAGGAAAATCGATGCAAAAACCACATCGGAATGTATAGTGTGAAAATGGCTTTAGGATGAAACCAGATAGATGGTGGCTGAGCCTCTGTCCACACGGAGATAATGTTGTTTCATAATTGAATTATTAATTTATTGGCATCTGCAGGTGAATGGCGTTACAGCCCACAGCCAACCGCACTTATGGCCCCGATTGTAGCCTTACACTTTCAGTGAAAATGTCATCTTGGTCTAGCTTTAGACTAACACCAGGTAGAATAGGAAACCATTTTTGACCCACTAGCTTGGCCTTTTGACTTTGTTGTTTTAGGTGATCAATTGCTATGATTGAGTAATGATGATTCAGCAGAGCTGGGCAGAACTCCTGATTCCTTCTTCTTTAACCTTTGCACGTCTGTATCCTGTGGGTTTTGTGGCTTCGTTGACTGAGGAGGATTGTCCTATTTTATTCACCAGCACCTTAATTCCAGTGATCACACAAAATGACTGTTCAAACCAAGCACAGTTACTCGGCGCACCCTTGACATGGCCGCACAGTTTAGTACACTTTCCCCTCTATCTCTGCCCTTCTCAGCCAGAGCTGTCAATCAAAGAAGAGGTGGGCAGAGATGCCAAACAAGTACTGTAGGTGGCAAGGTATACAAATCTGATGACCATGGAAAGAGTGCACCAAGTGCCCATTCTTTGTTTGAACAGTCATTTTATGTATGTATGTATATAGTGACTAACTTCTGTTTATTGATTGTGATTACACAGCATGGCTACTTTCTCAGTGCCAATATTGCTTATATCCAATATCTTGTTCTTTCTCTTGGAAATGGTTCACTGTGAATGACCATCACGTGCATCCCACATCCATAACTCTGGATAAAGGTCACAACATCAGTTAATAACGGATAATTATAAGAGATTTACAGTACACAAAATACAAATATCTGGATTTGTGAGGCTTTTGTTTCTTTCATTTTGGGCGAGGAATAGAGCTGGAGTGACAGAGGCTTCAGATCTACCATAGCTCTTCTGTCTCATTTGCATAACAGTTCAAACGCTGATTTCTTTGAAAGAGCTACATGCGCATATAAATAGTTTGGGGGTGAAATCCTGCTGACAGATTCCCTTTAACATGCCTTGTGGAACTTTCTAAGTAAATACAGAGGGGTTTCTATTACAGGGGCAGATACAGATCGGCTCTTATTCCTGACAACCTAACACTTCTATACGTTCTATACATTACATAGACATACTATTGACTCCAATGGGCTCCATGTAATGCTTCATTTGTCCTCTGGTGGTGCTGCAGGGATGTTGAAAACTTATTGCTTGTGTCCAGCACAGATCACAGCTGATCACTGGTCATTCCAAGAAGATCGCACGTTGTGTAGTTAGTGGTGACAGCTCCCTGCACTGAGACAATGACAGGAAGACAGCTGCAGGAGAAGCTAACTTTTGGTTTCTCCCTTTAGCTGCTCTTTCAGATATAATTTAAATGTTACTTACCTGCTGAAAATAACACTATATTTGCAGCTGAATATTATTTTTGCAGCTGACTGGATCCCCTTAAAGACACTTTGGATGGAGATGTTCTGTTCTCCTCCGTTCAGTGTTTACTTCTGGCCACCTCTGGAGTTGACCGGTGGAGATGCCGGTTGTCAAACCCCGAGTGATCTAATATTGATGACCCGTCTTGAGGATAGGTCATTATGACTAGATGCCCTTTAAATATTGACCAATAGATCTGAAATAGCCAGATTCTGAGACGGATTGGAGACATTATGGTTCCTTATTGTGTTGGTCGTCCTTCATGTAAACTCATGTATATGAGAAGTTATGACCCAGAGACTGCACTAAATGTACAGGTGGAGGTTTATGTGGCTGGAGATTTGGGAGTCGCATCTTAAAAATACAGAGAAAGGTTCCAAGGTTTATTCCGTTTCGGTAATCGCGTAGGAGGATAAGAAGTGATTATTAGGCTCTTTATATAACGGCCTTTCATCAAGCTGAACAATAAAAGACTTCTTAAATACTTCTCCTATCCTGGACATTTTATTCTAGATAATCATTATTTATCCCAAGGGAAAAAAGGGTTAAAGGTGTAAACTGGGTAAAATCAAAGCTTTCCCAGGGGGACAGGATGTATAAAGAATAACAGTAATTGTCACCTGTTGGCTGCCACCTGGATTCAGGCCGCTCCTTGGTCATCAAACTCTCCTGACCGCTGCAGCCAATTACTATCTGCAGCGGTGCGGTGATTGGTTGTCCAGTGATTGTCTAAGCTTCCTGTCCCTGCACTGGATCCAGGTGGGTGCTGGTGTTACTGAGTTCATCTTTTACACATTTTTCCAGACGATCTCTTTTAACCATAACAGTTTTGTATGTAATAATTATAATATTTGTTATATACAGTTTGCACAACTTTACAATTCAGCGGATACATATACAAACCAGAGCAGACATAGCAGAGTAACGCATAATTCAGCAAGTCATGTAACAGGCTTGAGGTCCATAGCTTACGATCAGTGAGCAACCATTTATAAATCCTAAATTGAAAAAAAAAAAATCTAAAAAAAAGATCAGATTCCTCTTTGACTAGAGTTGCAAATTATGGCGGTAGTTAGGAGTGGTGACCCTTGTTTCAATAAACTTTGCATCGATCAATAGTAAAAGGAAATATAAGAGATTTCGTAATATACCTGACAAGAAAAATCGTCTTCTTTCTCCACTTATGAGCCACTTCTTCTCCTTTTTTACCTTGCCTCCTAAACTCATCATCCATTCTGAAAAGTATCTGAAATCCATCAGTGATCAGATTACAGCTACCTATTGAGGTCTATGGAGATGGGAGAAGGATGGAGGAGAAAAGTGAAAAAGAGACACAAACAGACCATGTTCCTAGGTTTAGGAAGTGTTTTATCTCATACCAGTGCTATGTATACAGTATATGCATCAGTGCTGAGCAGTCGATCCCACTTTTGTGCCCACCTCAAAAAAGGCGGACTATACCGAAACGGAGGCCAGAGTACAAAGTAACTCCGCCTGCCTCATTAAAGCGAATGGGCCCCAATGAAGGGTCTGACCTAATGCCATTTTTCAGGGCTTCAGACGGAAGCCCCGATGCGTGGCCCAAACGCTATGTGAACATACTCTTAAAGGGAGTACAGTATTTTCTACGTAGTACATCTCTGTACACGGTACTTTTCCATGAGTTAATCTTAATGTTTCCTTCCTTGTAGGGATACAGAACAATGACTTGAAAAGACAGTTTCTGATGGAGCGACTACTGGACGCGGTAAAACAGGTACAACATAACATAGATTCTTGTAATATATACAGTAATCTTATTAATAATATAGTGTACAATCTCTGAAAAAAGTGATCTTCAGGATCTGCTTCACTTGGGCTCATTTGCTCCAGTCTGTTGCCTGATCTCCATCATCTCAATGATGGCTTAGTAACCTCGCTGTCCAAGTGCTGAGCTCAAGGTAACTCATGGGCGTGTAATTCTGCACAGCAGCCAATCAGAGGAGACAGAATTGCAGAGGGTTGGGCCAGTGATGACACAGTGGGCGTGTCTGAGACTACATCATGCTCCCGGTAGGCACTGTAGATAGACTGTACAGTCATGGCCAAAAGTTTTGAGAATGACACAAATATTAATTTTACAAAGTCTACTGCTTCACTTTTTCTAATGGCAATTTGCATATACTCCAGAATGTTATAAAGAGTGATCAGCATAACAGCAATTACTTGCAAAGTCAATATTTGGCTAGAAAATGAACTTTATCCCCCAAAACACATTTCAACATCATTGCAGCCCTGCCTTAAAAGGACCAGCTAACCTCTTTTCAGTGATTGCTCCATTAACACAGGTGTGGGTGTTGATGAGGACATGGCTGGAGATCAATCTGTCATGATTAAGTAAGAATGACACCACTGGACACTTTAAAAGGAGGCTGGTGCTTGGCATCATTGTTTCTCTTCTGTTAACCATGGTTGTTTCTAAAGAAACACGTGCAGTCATCATTGCAATGCACAAAAATGGCCTAACAGGGAAGAGTATCGCAGCTAGAAAGATTGCACCTCAGTCAACAATCTATCGCATCATCAAGAACTTCAAGGAGATAGGTTCCATTGTTGCCAAAAAGACTTCAGGGCGCCCAAGAAAGACCAGCAAGCACCAGGACCGTCTCTTAAAAGTGTTTCAGCTGCGGGATCGGGCTACCAGCAGTGCAGAGCTTGCTCAGGAATGGCAGCAGGCAGGTGTGAGTGCATCTGCACGCACTGTGAGGCTGAGACTCTTGGAGCAAAGCCTGGTCTCAAGGAGGGCAGCAAAGAAGCCACTTCTCTCCAGAAAAAACATCATGGGCAGACTGATATTTTGCAAAAGGTACAGGCAGTGGACTGCTGAGGACTGGGGTAAAGTTATTTTCTCTGATGAATCCCCTTTTCGATTGTTTGGGACATCAGGAAAACGCCTCATTCGGAGAAGACAAGGTGAGCCCTACCACCAGTCTTGTCTCATGCCAACTGTTAAGCATCCTGAAACCATTCATGTGTGGGGTTGCTTCTCAGCCAAGGGAATCGGCTCTCTCACAGTCTTGCCTAAAAACACAGCCATGAATAAAGAATGGTACCAGAATGTCCTCCAAGAGCAACTTCTCCAAACCCTCCAAGAGCAGTTTGGCGATCAACAATGCCTTTTCCAGCATGATGGAGCACCTTGCCATAAAGCAAAGGTGATAACTAAATGGCTCAGGGAACAAAACATAGAGATTTTGGGTCCATGGCCTGGAAACTCCCCAGATCTTAATCCCATTGAGAACTTGTGGTCAATCATCAAGAGACGGGTGGACAAACAAAAACCTAAAAATTCTGATAAAATGAAAGCATTGATTGTGCAAGAATGGACTGCTATCAGTCAGGATTTGGTCCAGAAGTTGATTGAGAGCATGCCAGGGAGAATTGCAGAGGTCCTGAAGAAGGGTCAACACTGCAAATATTGACTTGCTGCATTAACTCATTCTAACTGTCAATATAAGCTTTTGTTACTCATATGTTTGCAATTATTATATTTCTGTCTGTGATAAAAACATCTGTCAAACACACATAAAAACCAGAGGGCAGCAGATCATGTGAAAATATAATATTTGTGTCATTCTCAAAACTTTTGGCCATGACTGTAGTCACCGGACAGACCTCTGTCTTATTGGCCCCAAGCTAAAAAGCTGCTTAGCAGGAAGCTTTGGAAAAACAACCAGCAGCTCATCATCCCTTATAGGTATTGACTTGTGTATGATTTTTGATCTCCTTTCCGAACAGTCACTTTAACCCCTCTCTGACATCAGACGTACTATCCCGTCCATGAAACCCGTGCCAATCTGACCATGGACGGGATAGTACGTCACAGGCGATTAGCTGCGCTCCCGGAGGGAGCGCAGCTAATCGCCGCCGGGTGTCAGCTGATTATCACAGCTGACACCCGTGACTGTGTGTCAGGAGCGGTCACGGACCGCTCCCGGCACATTAACCCCTTGCACACCGCGATCAAACATGATCGCGGTGTACTGGGGGCACAGGGGAGGATCACGCAGGGTGGGGACTCCCTGCGCGCCCCCCTGAGACCCTCAGAGCAGCGCGATGTGATCGCGCTGTTCTGAGGGCTTCCTCCCTCCCAGGACCCGGATCCAAGATGGCGCCGGGGTCCTGGAGGGAGGCGGCTTCCTCAGTGCCTGCTGAGAGCAGGCACTGAGAAGCCTGCATCTATGCCTGTGCGATCGCTGGTGTGACAGAGTGCTGTGCACACTGTCACACCAGCGATCTGATAAAATACAGTGATGTCCCACCCTGGACAAAGTAAAAAAGTAAAAAAAATAAAAATAAACATGTTTTAAAAAAAATCCAAAATAAATAAAAAAAATATATATATATTTCCCCAATAAATTCATTTCTTCCTGTAAATAAAAAAAACAAAACAATAAAAGTACACATATTTGGTATCGCCGCATCCGTAACGACCCCCCCTATAAAACTGTCCCACTAGTTAACCCCTTTAGTGAACCCCTTAAAAAAAAAAAAAACAAGCAAAAAATCAATGCTTTATCATCATACCGCCGAACAAAAAGTGGAATAACACGCGATCAAAAAGACGGATATAAATAAACATGGTACCGCTGAAAACGTCATCTTGTCCCGCAAAAAACGAGGCGCCATACAGCATCATCAGCGAAAAAATAAAAAAGTTATAGCTCGCAGAATAAAGCGATGCAAAAATAATTATTTTTCATATAAAATTGTTTTTATTCTATAAAAGCGCCAAAACATAAAAAAATTATATAAATGAGGTATCGCCGTAATCGTACTAACCCGAAGAATAAAACTGCTTTATCAATTTTACCACATGCGGAACGGTATAAACGCCCCCCCCAAAAGAAATTCATGAATTGCTGATTTTTGTTCATTCTAACCTCCCAAAAATCGAAATAAAAAGCGATCAAAAAATGTCACGTGCTCAAAAATGGTACCAATAAAAACGTCAACTCGTACCGCAAAAAATAAGACCTCACATGACTCTGTGCGCCAAAATATGCAAAAATTATAGCTCTCAAAATGTGGCGATGCAAAAAACTATTTTTTGCAATAAAAAGCGTCTTTTAGCGTGACAGCTGCCAATCATAAAAACCCGCTATAAATAGTAAATCAGACCCCCCTTTATCACCCCCTTAGTTAGGGAAAAATAATAAAATAAAAAAAATGTATTTATTTCCATTTTCCCATTAGGGTTAGGGTTAGAGTTGGCGCTAAGGTTAGGATTAGGGTTAGGGTTAGGATTAGGGTGTGTTAGGGTTAGGTTTGTGGTTAGGGTTGGGACTAGGGTTAGGGTGTGTTGGGGTTAGGGTTGGAGTTAGAATTGGGGGGGTTTCCGCTGTTTAGGCACATCAGGGGCTCTCCAAATGTGACATGGCGTCTGATCTCAATTCCAGCCAATTCTGCGTTGAAAAAGTCAAACGGTGCTCCTTCACTTCTGAGCTCTGCCATGCGTCCAAACAGTAGTTTATCCCCACATATGGGGTATCAGCGTACTCTGGACCCCAAGAGTTATTGTGCAATTTGTCCTATTTCTTCTGTTACCCTTGGGAAAAAAAAAAACTGGGGGTGAAAATATCATTTTTGTAAAAAAAAAAAAGGATTTTTTATTTTACGGCTGTACGTTATAAACTTTACTGAAACACCTGGGGTTCAAAGTTCTCACCACACATCTAGATAAGTTCCTTGAGGGGTCTAGTTTCCAAAATGGTGTCATTTATGGGGGTTTCCACTGTTTAGGCTCTCCAAACACGACATGGCGTCCAGCCAATTCTGCGTTGAAAAAGTCAGACGGCGCTCCTTCCCTTCCAAGCTCTGCCATGCACCCAAACAGTGGTTTACTTCCACATATGGGGTATCAGCGCACTCAGGACAAATTGCACAATAACTTTTGGAGTCTTGTTACCCTTGGAAAAATAAAAATTGGGGTGAAAAGACCATTTTTGTGGAAAAAATATGATTTTTAAATTTTACGGTTCTACGTTATAAACTTGTGTGAAGCACTTGAGGGTTCAAATTGCTCACCAAAGATCTAGATAAGTTCCTTAGGGGGTCTAGTTTCCCAAATGGGGTCATTTGTGGGGGGTTTCCACTGTTTAGGCACATCAGGGGCTCTCCAAATGCAACATGGCATCCAATCTCAATTCCAGCCAATTTTGGTTGGAAAAAGTCAAATGGTGCTCCTTCCCTTCCGAGCTCTGCCGTGCGCCCAAACAGTGGTTCCCCCCACGTATGGGGTATCAGCGTACTCAGGACAAATTGGACAACAACTTATGTGGTCCAATTTCTCCTGTTACCCTTGGGAAAATAAAAAATTAGTGACTAAAAGATAATTTTTGTGGGAAAAAAATACGGATTTTTGTGTTACTCACCGTAAAATCCTTTTCTCCGAGACGCTCATTGGGGGACACAGGACTGTGGGTGTATGCTACTGCCGCTAGGAGGCTGACACTAAGTAAACATAAAAAAAGGTTAGCTCCTCCTCCGCCGTATACACCTCAGCACTGGCCGCAGACAAACCCAGTTTAGTGCAAAAAGCAGTAGGAGGCTAAAGAATAAATTAATGTTAATACAGGTACAATATATCCAGAAGTAAATCTACTGATATAGACCCAAGCAAATAAAATTAACTTAGAAATCGAAGCCATCCGGCTAATAGGGAGGGAGCTGTGTCCCCCAATGAGCGTCTCGGAGAAAAGGATTTTACGGTGAGTAACACAAAAATCCGTATTTCTCCTTCGTCTCATTGGGGGACACAGGACTGTGGGACGTCCCAAAGCAGTCCCTTGGGTGGGAAACCGACTCCACAGTGTAATTTATAATCAAGCATTGCTTATATGTGCGCAACCGCGCCCTGAAGAATCCTTCTACCCAGACTGGCATCCGCAGAAGCCTGGGTATGGACATTATAATGCTTGGAAAAGGTATGCAGACTGGACCAGGTTGCTGCTTTACAAACCTGTTCCACTGAAGCCTGATGCCGAAGGGCCCAGGAGGCACCCACCGCTCTGGTGGAGTGAGCCTTGATCCCTGCAGGAACCACCGCGCCTCTGATGCGGTAAGCCTCCTGAATGGCTAACCGAATCCACCTAGCCAAGGTTGATTTAGAGGCAGCGAGTCCCTTCCTGCGACCTTCAGGGAGGACAAACAGCGTGTCCGTCTGTCGAAAGGACGCCGTCCGAGATACATATCTCCTGAGTGCTCTCACCAGATCCAGCGTATGGAGAGCCTTCTCCACTCGGTGCGTCGGAGCTGGGCAAAATGAGGGCAAAACAATGTCCTCATTAATATGAAATGAGGACACGACTTTAGGCAAAAAAGGTGGAGTAGGTCTGAGCACCACCTTATCCTGATGGAAAAGCAAGTACGGAGCTCGACAAGACAGTGCAGCCAGCTCCGAAACCCGCCTTATGGATGTTATGGCTACCAAAAACACCACTTTCCAGGAAAGAAACGACAGAGAAACCTCCTGCAAAGGTTCAAAAGGAGACTCTTGCAGGACTCCCAGGACTAGATTGAGGTCCCAAACCTCTAAAGGAGTCTTGTAGGGAGGAACTATATGGACAACCCCCTGAATAAAGGTCCTAACCTGAAAATTAGACACGATCCTTCGCTGAAAAAGCACAGACAAGGCTGATATCTGCCGTCTAAGCGTACTTGGCGCTAGACCTGAATCTAGGCCTGCCTGGAGAAATGACAGAATGTTTGGAATTGAAAACCTAAGCGGGGAACAACCATGTTCCCTGCACCAAGCAAAAAAGACCTTCCAAGTACCGTGGTAGATGTGAGCCGAGACGGGCTTTCGGGCGCTAGCCATCGTCGCGGCGACCTTTTTAGAGAATCCAGCCCTGGTCAGGATCCAAGATTCAACGGCCAGGCCGTCAAACACAGGACCGCTGAGTTCTGGTGGTAAACTGGGCCCTGGGAGAGAAGGTCCGCACGCTCTGGCAGTCGCTAGGGTGCGTCGGCGAGCAACTGTACCAGCTCCGCGTACCAAGAGCGACGCGGCCAATCCGGAGCGATTAATATCGCTGGAACCCCCTCTATCCTGATCTTTCTGATCACCCTTGGGAGAAGAGCTATTGGTGGAAATAAGTATGGAAGATGGAATTGATTCCACGGTAGAACCAGGGCGTCCACCGCAATTGCCTGCGGATCCCGGTACCGGGAGACGAAGTTGGGCACCTTGGCATTCATCCTGGAAGCCATCAGGTCCACATCTGGGGTTCCCCAGCGTCGACATATCTGCTGAAATATCTCGGGATGTAGTGACCATTCCCCTGAAGCTATGCCGTGACGGCTGAGAAAATCCGCTGCCCAGTTTTCCTCGCCCGGAATGTGGACTGCTGAAATCACGGAGTGATTTACCTCTGCCCAGGACAGAATCTGTTTTACCTCGTGCATAGCCGCCCGGCTGCGGGTACCTCCCTGATGGTTTATGTATGCCACCGCCGTGGCATTGTCTGACTGAATTCGGACTGGGCGGCCTGCCAGATGCTGGTGAAAATGCCTCAGAGCCAGCCAAATAGCTCGGATCTCTAAAATATTTATCGGGAGGATCGACTCCTGCTGAGACCAAGTCCCCTGGGCTGTGTGGTGACGAAACACTGCTCCCCATCCGAGCAGGCTGGCATCCGTTGTGACTACCATCCAGATATTCGGAGGAAACAAACGGCCCTGTTGAAGAGTGGAACTCCTCGTCCACCACATAAGAGTCTGTCTGACCTTCAGGGACAGACGGCACCGAAGATTGAGGGAATAAAGGCTCCCGTCCCATACTGCCAAGAGTGCATGCTGAAGGGGGCGAAGATGAAACTGGGCAAATGGAATCGCCTCGATCGTTGCCACCATCCTTCCTAGGACCCTCATGCAAAACCGGATGGTATGAGGAATCGGTTTGTGAAGGATCCGTACCTCTTGACGGAGAACTAAGGCCTTGTCCTGAGGAAGGATTATCAACCCTTGAGCGGTGTCGAAATCCATCCCTAAGAAGGTGATCTTTCGAGATGGCACGGGAGATGACTTCTTCATATTCACCAGCCACCCCAGGCGAACAAGAGTGTCTAGGGTAATGCTGACACTTTCCTCGCATGTTTGGAAAGACAGACCCTTGATGAGAAGGTCATCTAGGTAAGGCAAGATGACTATCCCCCTGGAGTGTAGAATGGATACAACAATAGCCATGACCTTTGTGAACACTCTGGGAGCTGTGGCTAGCCCGAATGGCAAGGCAGCGAACTGAAAGTGAAGTTTGCCGATGGCAAACCGAAGAAACCTTTGATGAGGGGGAAATATGGGGATGTGAAGATAGGCATCCTGGATGTCTATTGATGCTAGAAATTCCCCTTTTTCCATGGCAGCAATGACCGAGCGGAGAGACTCCATTCGAAAATGTCGAATTTTGACGAACCGATTCAGTCTTTTTAGATCCAGAATGGGCCTTACGGTACCGTCCTTTTTGGGTACAATGAACAGATTGGAATAAAACCCCCGACCTCTTTCGACCTCTGGTACAGGTACGACAACCCCGCTGTGTCGAAGAGACTCGACCGCCTTGAATAAGGCGAGAACCCGAGACTCCTCCTTGGGAAGGCGCGAGGGAAAGAAACGATTTGAGGGAAGGCTGGTAAATTCTATCTTGTACCCCGAGGTGACTAATTCTCTGACCCATTCGTCTTGAGTAATTGATAGCCAAGTGGGACGAAACCAGAGTAGACGGCCGCCTACTCTGGAAGAATCGACCGGATTCTGCCTCCAGTCATTTATCCGAAAATCTTTGGGGCCTAGACCCTCTAGATTTCGGTTGTTGAGACCGCATTCTTCCCAACGGGTTGGTCTTGTAAGAGGCCTGACGATCTCTGGCCTGATTAGGTCGACCTGAGCCGCTGGAACTGGCTGTTGCAGCCCAACCTGGGTTGCGAAAGGCTCTAAAGCGAGGCTGAGGCTGTCGGCGAAAGGGCTGTTTGACCTTCTGCTGAGGCAAAAAAGAACTCTTCCCTCCTGTCGCATCAGATATAAGCTGATCCAGTTTTTCACCAAATAAACGACCGCTTTGATAAGGCAAGGACGTAAGTGACTTCTTTGAAGTCGAGTCTGCTCGCCAAGTCCTCAACCACAAGGATCTCCTAATGGCAATCGCATTAGCAGCAGCTAATGCTGCGCAATTTGCCGCATCCATAGAAGCGTTGATCAAAAAATCACCTGCGAGAGCCATCTGATTAGATATCTCCAAAACCTCAGGTGGCACTTCTACACCGTGAAGAGCTCTGTTCAGAGACTCCGACCAGGAAATCATGGCCTTAGCAACCCAAGTCGCTGCAAAGGAAGGAGAGAGAGATGACCCAGATGCTTCAAACACCGAGCGAGCCAGGCTTTCAATCAGACGATCCGTTGGATCCTTAATCGAGGAACCATCAGGAAGGGAGAGAAGCGTCTTAGATGCCAAGCGTGACACCGGAGGATCGACCACTGGGGATTCCGCCCACTTCTTAAGAAGTTCAGGAGCAAAAGGATACCTGGTATTGAGGGCCTTCTGTCCTGTAAAGCGCTTATCCGGTTTTTCTCGGTGGCGCTGCACAAGCTCCTCAAACTCAGGATGAGCACCAAAAACCTTATGGGTCTGTCTGGCTCGTTTGAAAGACACCTTATGACCAGAGGCCAAGGTGGATTCATCGTCTACCCCCAGAGATTGATTGACAGCTTCGATCAGACTGTCAATTGTCTCCTGACAACCTGGAGCTTCCAAATTGAGGGACCCTTCAGTATCGGAATCCGAATATTGATCACTTGCCTCTAAAGGTGAGGGAGAGCGAGAAGCTGAGCTGAAGGATGCCGAAGCCCTGGACGGAATAGGCGACGCAGTGTGGGTTCGCTTCCTCTGCGTCTGCCTGGTGAGAGCGCGGCCCCTGCAGGCCGGAGGTTCCTGAGACGTCGCCAAGACGGGTGAACCACTGTCCCTGCTCCTATCAGGAGCTTGAAGGGACTCGATTGCTCTTGTTAATGATGCCACAGATTGAGACAGAGACAGGGCCCATTCCGGGGGACCTGACGCACTGGGCTGGGCTATAGGTGAGGGCTCCTGAGCCCGTTCAGAGTCACAGGCTTCGCAGACCCGATTAGTCTGGGCATGCGGAAAAGGGGATTTACAGGCAATGCATGCGGTATACAGCACCGTGTGAGCCTTAGTTCTTCTGGACATACTGTATCTGTTCAGAGCTCTGTGACGATGCGGAGGTATGGTAGCGGGGCGCAGCGAAGTGGAGCCGGGCTGGAGGTAGCAGCACTTACCCCAGTCCTGTATCCCCGGACGCCCTTAAGCAGCGTTGACAGCGCAAAAGGAAAAGAGCAAAGGCTCCAGACTTTCAAAAAGAGCGCTCCCTGTCTGGGAGGCGTGGCTCATATAGCTGATCACAGGGGCCGGGGTCGAGAGGCGCGGCCTAGCGCCGTCAGATGCCGGAGACGCCACTTCCGGCCGCGGCCTAGTCTCCGGCCGAAGCCGGGGACTAAATTTCCGGCCGCGGCCTAGCGCCGGCCGAAGCCTCGGCCTAAATTTTTGGCGGTGGCCGCCCGAAAAACAGGGGGCGGGCCCGCCGGAAGTGACGCTGCCGGGGGCGGAGCACGGCCTATCTTCCGGCCGACGCCGGGAGCAAAATTAGACATGCGGCCTGGTTCCCGGCCGAAGCCGGGGACTAAATTTCAGCCCGCGGCCTAGCACCGGCCGAAGCCGGGAGATTTTTGGCGGCGGCCGCCTAGAAGCCAGGCGGACCGTCACACGCAGAGAGGGGATGGCGCTCTCCGGGGGTTTCACAGACAGCCTCGCGGACCGCTCCCACCGAATCTCGACCGCCCCAGACGCTACCTGACGTCCGACACTGTTCTCCGGAGCTTTGAAGGTGGGTTCTCCTGCTTGCAGTCTTCTACCAAAAAAATGGGATTTTTTATTTTCATGCCCGGGCATTATAAACTTGTGTGAAGCACTTGGGGGTTCAAAGTGCTCACCAAAGATCTAGATAAGTTCCTTAGGGGGTCTAGTTTCCAAAATGGGGTCACTTGTGGGGGATTTCCACTGTTTAGGCTCATCTGGGGCACTGCAAACGGAACATGACCCCCATCAATGTCTGCATTCCAAAACGTTACTACTTCCTTTCCAAGCCCTGCCGTGCGCCCAAACAGTTTCCCCCCCCCCCCACATATGGGGTATCAGTGTACTCAGGACAAATTGGACAACAACTTTTGGGGTCCAATTTCCTTGGGAAAATTCAAAAATTTGGGACTAAAAAATCATTTTTGTGGAAAGTTGTTTTTTTTTTTTTTCACACCCAGGCATTATAAACTGTTGTGAAACACTTGGGGGTTCAAAGTGCTCACAACAGATCTAGATAAGTACCTTAGGGGTCTAGTTTCCAAAATGGTGTCACTTGTGGGGGGTTTCCACTGTTTAGGCGCATCAGAGGTTCTCCAAGCGCGACATGGCGTCCAATCTCAATTCCATCCAATTTTAGTTTGAAAAAGTCAAACGGCGCTCCTTCCCTTACGAGCTCTGCCGTGTGCCCAAACAGTGGTTTTCCCCCACATATTGGGTATTGGCGTACTCAGGAGAAATTTCATAACAACCTTATCTGTCCATTTTCTCCTTTTACCTTTGTGAAAATAAAAAAAAAGTTTGTAAAAGATCATTTTTGTGGCTAAAAAGTTAAATATTCATTTTTTCCTTCCACGTTGCTTTAGTTCCTGTGAAGCACCTGAAGGGTTAATAAACTTCTTGAATGTGGTTTTGAGTACCTTGAGGGGTGCAGTTTTTAGAATGGTGTCACTTTTGGGTATTTTCTGCCATGTAGACCCCTCAAAGTGACTTCAAATGTGAGGTGGTCCCTAAAAAAAATGGCTTTGTAAATTTTGTTGTAAAAATGAGAAATCGCTGGTCAACTTTTAACCCTTATAACTTCCTAACAAAAAAAAATTTTGGTTCCAAAATTGTGCTGATGTAAAGTAGACATGTGGGAAATTTTATTTCTTAACTATTTTGTGTGACATATTTCTCTGTTTTAAGGGAATAAAAATTCAAAGTTTGAAAATTGCAAAATTTTAAAAATTTTCGCCATATTTGCATTTTTTCAAAAATAAACGCAAGTTATATCGAAGAAATTTTACTTCTAACGTGAAGTAAAATATGTCACGAGAAAACAATCTCAGAATCGCGAATATCCGTTGAAGCGTTCCAGAGTTATAACCTCATAAAGAGACAGTGGTCAGAATTGTAAAAATTGGCCCGGTCATTAACGTGCAAACCACCCTTGGGAGTGAAGGGGTTAATTACTTGTAAATTTAGTATACTTTATGTATAAAGTAAATCTGATTTTTTTTTTTAATCTTTCTTTTAATGTTGTTCACAATCCAAACCAAGTGCATTAGCTTTCCAATGTGAGCAGTATCTGAAAAAGCTGTGAAACCCAGTGTGATCATGGTCTTAGTCTTACATTTCAACTGGTACTGTTTGCAACCTCTTTCTTCTAGACATTCCAGTGGCTGAATCCACCACAGATCAGACACTGATAGGAAAAGCTTGTGACATGCATCATTTTTTTTGTCTGGATACCACTAGTAATTTGATGAATTGTTTTCCTGTCTTTTTTTTTTTTTACAGTGCCAAATTCGGTTTGGGGGCCGTAAGGAGATTGCTTCAGATTCTGATAGCCGGTACGTCTTTGGTCTATTTTTTTTATATCTTGTGTGTGTTTATAGGACATTTATAAGATTTATGAAATTGCGCCTGCTAAATATTCCCCCTCACCACCTCACACCCACAATGTGCCAAGCTGTACTAGAGCAGCTCTGCATGGTAAGACACAGCCATTACACAGTACACAGCAGCGGCTCAGTTATAAGATTATCTCAGCACAGGAACATTTTATGTAAACACATCCAATTGTGGAACTTATTATTATTCCTAGATCTATGGAATAAAATGAACTTGGTTCATGGGAAATCTCCATTCACTGACTGATAATAATTAGATATGAGGCTCTGGTATTTATTATGGAAAGGTATGGATGCCTGAACGCTGGGTGTTACTATTCTCCTTTTCAGGAGATGATGTGTAAAACCGCACCCTGTAGGCAAGGGGAATGGTGACACCCATTTGTCAATGTATTGTTACATTTCCAAGAAGAATAGCAGAATTTTTCAATTCTAAGAAAGGATGTTTCATATTTGTTGTTAATATAAGTATTAAAAAGGTTGTCTGGTCTTAAAGGGGACCTGTCACCTCATTTTTCGACTATAAGCTGCGGCCACCCCCATTAGGGGTTTATCTACAGCATTCTGTAATGCTGTAGATAAGCCCCCGATGTCACCTGAAAGATAAGAAAAATGAGTTTTATTATACTCACCCGGGGGGCGGTCCGGTCCGATGGGAGTTGCGAGTCCAGCGCCTTCCATCTTTAAGCGATGACGTCCTCCTCCTTGCTTCTGTCGCGCTCCTGCGCAGGCGTACTGCTCTGTCCTGTTGAGGGCAGGGCAAAGTACTGCAGTGCGCAGGCGCGGGAAAGGTCAGAGAGGCTCAGCGCCTGCGCACTGCAGTACTTTGCTCTGCCCTCAACAGGACAGAGCAGTACGCCTGCGCAGGAGCGCGACAGAAGCAAGGAGGAGGACGTCATCACATGAAGATGGGAGGCGCCGGACCCGGACCTGCGACGCCCATCGGACCGGACCGCCCCCCGGGTGAGTATAATAAAACTCCTTTTTCTTATATTTCAGGTTACATCGGGGGCAGATATATAGCATTACAGAATGCTGTAGATAAGCCCCTAATGGAGGTGGCCGCAGCTTATATATGAAAAATGAGGTGACAGATTCCCTTTAAGCTACAAGTCTGCAGTCACCCTGTGTGACTGCTGACTTGTGAATCAGAGTGGGCGCTCATGTGATCGCAAATATGCGATTTGCACCACATTCCAACTAGACGTTTCCAGCCTCTTTCCGTACACTTGTATTGAACGATGCCATGCACGTCTAGTCGGCACGTGACCGCATGTATGCAAATTGCATTCAATGCGCCAGTACCGGACAATCCTGACAGTGTGCAGCTCACGCACTGTGAGGATTCACATGTCTGCAGTCACATAGTGACTGCAGACTTGTAGCTTCAGGCCAGATAACACCTTTAACTAAAACCAATGTCTCGGCAGTGCTGCAACTATATTCATGGGCTTAGACTTCCATGTTTTCTTATTATTTCCTTGTCTCTCCTTTGAGTTAAGATACAACTTAACAGGGGCGCACAATCGTTCTTTTGAATAGGAGACGAGAGCTGCCTTTCTTCAGAATTACTTGTGTGCTTAGTTTATTATAGAGGATGGCACTAATGGTGAAGCACGACCGCTCTGGCTTTCTCTGGAATTCTTCTCCAGAACATCTTACTTAATAATCGTTATGTCTTACCAGCTGTTTAACGCTCAGTATAGAAAGAGAAGTGGTACAAATGCTTCATTATTCTGCATTGCACAAAATCATTGTGTGTTCATTTCTAGTGTTCTTACCAAGCTCCTGCAGTAATAAACCTATATTAGGACATTTTTAATATCAATTTGCAGGATCATCCATGACAACCACTTTTTTTTTATCTCTTATAACCTGTCAATTGGACAATCTCTAAAAGGAAGTGAAGTGGGGGTCCAAAATCTGGGACCCCTAACTGTTTCAGAATGATTCATACCTGGCTGCAAAACCAGAACCAATCTCTGATCCATGCTGCCCGTGGATTCCGCAGCATGAATCCACTCTCAGGTTCCCTTTATAGGTGTTGCCCAATTTAGCAGGATCTCATCTATCCACAGAAAAGGGGATAAGTTGCTGATTGCTTGGGTTTCCACCACTGGGATTGACACCAAACTTGAGAACTTGGTTCTGAAGTGGAGCAAAAACCACACACGTGTGCCACGGTTCCTTTCATTGCATGTGGGACATTGTACAGCAGTCGGCTATATCTGGTAGTCCCATAGAGAATGAAAGGAGCTGCGGGAGGCAATTGTACTAATCACTTCATTCAAACTGTCTTGGGATCAATGAGGTTCCCAGCAGTGGGATCCCTAATGATTAGCAGGTTATTACCCATAGTTGGATAGGTTACTTGTAAACCTGGGACGAGCCTTTTAAAAGGAATCTGTCAGCAGGTTTTTGCTGTGTAATCTAATGGCAGCATGATTTAGAGTCAGAGACCCTGATTCCAGTGATGTGTCACTTGCTGGTCTGCATGTTCTCATTTTGTTGCAATCATTGTTTCCTCTGCAGCAGATCTAGCACTGCTCAGAATGCTGAGCTCTGTATAACTCCGCCCATACCTCTGACTGGCTGCTTTCTGTATACAGTACATACACAAAAAGCTGCTAACCAGTGGTTGGGGCAGGCTCACCTAGAGCAGCAAGACTAGGAGGCACGAGACGCCTAGTCCTGTAATGATAATCTCCTAAAGATAAAACACTGAATTTTTTTTACAGCCGCAACACACAGCCTAGTAAGTGACACATAGCAGGAATCAGGGTCTCCACTCCTATGCTATGGTGTTCCCAGATTACATAGCAAAAACCTGCTGACAGTTTTTCTTTAAGTTCTGATCACATCTCCATTGTGGCTTCTGTTTATAATGGACGCCACAAAGCTTTGCTGGATATACTGGTCCTGTAATGGGGTCCAGTGAGTTTAGATGAGGTGTCCATTATTTTGACACCTGTCGGGGGTCTGAGACTTCCGATTGCAACAAAAAAAGTGATGAAATCCTGTTTTTTAGCAACTTCCTATTTTTATTTATTAACCATTTAGTCTTAATTGTCCACTAAATGAACATAAATCAACATTTTAAGTAGTACAGTAAACACTTTAAAAAAAAAATATTTTTTCTGAATTATTCCTAATTTTGCACTTTAACAACACATTTTCCGAGAGGAATTTCCTGCAGGCTTATTTCTTCCGTCTGTACATTTTTCATCAGAAATAAGGTGTTGATGTTCCGCTGATGACAGTGTTGTGCCTGCAGTGTAGACACGCATCGCTGCTCCTGATGACTAGCGCAGATACTTGGGGAAACACGTCCATGACTTCTTCTTCAGTGTTGCCTCCTGTGTCTCGGAAGTCAATTGTATCATCTGCATTCGGGCATGAACTTTTACAAAGCACGAGCGAGACAGGGTGATGCTTTGGAAATGCGGCGACTATCCTCCAGGTTTATTTTTGCTAGCATAGCTCTCCATGACAGAACATGGAGTCTAAACCCACAGTGGATTCTTGACCCTATAAGTGTGTTCACGCATTGCAAATTTGCTGCTGAAAATTTCTACTGCTAATCTGCAAAATCCTTAAGGGAATGCAGTAGTTGCAGACTAAACAGAAGATTTGACAGTGATCTGCAAAAAAATACACAATAATTCTGGCTGAAATGTAGATTTTCACTCCCTATTGAACTTAAAGGGAATATGTCTTTGGGTTTCTGGTGCCGTATCTGAGAGCAGCATAATGTAGGTAAAGAAACCCTGATTCCAGTGATGTGTCACTTAGTGGGTGCATCAGTTGTGAACACAGAGTTTTCAGATGCCTTACACTACCGTTCAAAATTTTGGGGTCACCCAGACAATTTTGTGTTTTCCATGAAAACTCATACTTTTATTAATCAAATGAGTTGCCAAATGAATTTAAAGTCTAGTCCAAACATTGACAAGGAGGGAAAAAAAGATTTTTATATGAAATAATAATTTTCTCCTTGAAACTTTGCTTTTGTCAGAGAATGCTCCCATTACAGCATTGCAGACCTTTGGCATTCTATCAGTTAATTTGCAGAGGTAATCTGGAGGAATTTCACCCCATGCTTCCAGAAGCCCCTCCCACTTGTCGGTTTGGCTTGATGGGCACTTTTTGGTACCATACGGTCAAGCTGCTCCCACAACAGCTGAATGGGGTTGAGATCTGGTGACTGCGCTGCCCACTCCATTACGGATAGAATACCGGCTGCCGGCTTCTTCCCTGGATAGTTCTTGCATAATTTGGAGGTGTGGTTTGGGTCACTGTCCTGTTGTAGGATGAAATTGGCTCCAATCAAGCGCTGTCCACAGGGTATGGCATGGCGTTGCAAAATGGAGTGATAACCTTCCTTATTCAAAATCCCTTTTACCTTGTACAAATCTCCCACTTTCCCAGCACCAAAGCAACCCCAGACCATCACACTACCTCCACCATGCTTGACAGATGGGGTCAGGCACTCTTCCAGCATCTTTTCAGTTGTTCTGCGTCTCACAAATGTTCTTCTGTGTGATCCAAACACCTCAAACTTGGATTCGTCTGTCCATAACACTTTTTTCCAATCTTTACCTGTCCAATGTCTGTGTTCTTTTGCCCATATTAATCTTTTCCTTTTATTAGCCAGTCTCAGATATGGCTTTTTCTTTGTCACTCTGCCCTGAAGGCCAGCATCCCGGAGTCGCCTCTTCACTGTAGATGTTGACACTGGCATTTTGCGTGTACTATTTAATGAAGCTGCCAGTTGAGGACCTGTGAGGCGTCGATTTCTCAAACTACAGACTCTAATGTACTTGTCTTGTTGCTCAGTTGTGCAGCGGGGCCTCCCACTTCTCTTTCTACTCTGGTTACAGCGTGTTTGTGCTCTCCTCTGAAGGGAGTAGTACACACCGTTGTAGGAAATCTTCAGTTTCTTGGCAATTTCTCGCAAGGAGTAGCCTTTATTTCTAAGAACAAGAATAGACTGTCACGTTTCACATGAAAGTTCTTTTTTTCTGGCCATTTTGAGAGTTTAATGGAACCAACAAATGTAATGCTCCAGATTCTCAACAAGCTCAAAGGAAGGTCAGGTTTATAGCCTCTCTAAGCAGCCAAACTGTTCTCAGCTGTGCTAACATACTTGCACGAGGGTTTTCAAGGGTATTTTAACCATCCATTAGCCTTCTTACACAGTTAGCAAACACACAGTACCATAAGAACACTGGAGTGATGGTTGTTGGAAATGGGCCTCTATACACCTGTGAGGATATCGCATTACAAGCCAGACGTTTGCAGCTAGAATAGTCATTTACCACATTAACAATGTATAGAGTGTATTTCTGAATCATTTAATGTTAGCGTCATTGGAAAAAAACTGCTTTTCTTTAAAAAATAAGGAAATTTCTAAGTGACCCTAAACTTTTGAACTGTAGTGTATGTAGCAGAACTCAGAAAGCCGCGCCTGCACCACAGCACTCTATGTACATTGTCTATCAACACTGAGCTGCTTATCAAAGCAGGGGGCGTGGCCAGACCAGGGCTCACATGAGCTGTAGTCCATGCAGTGATAATAAAACATTCATTTTTTTGACAAACATCACCGAGTCTAATAAGTGACACATCGCTGAAATCAGTGTCTCAGTCCCTACCTCATGATGTTCTCAGATTACATAGAAAAAAAAAGACCTGCAGACAGATTCCTTTTAGCTGGAAAAATACTTTTCTAACCCCGACTACTCCAAGACATAAATTAACATGCTGCGCATTTAAAATCTGCATTGGGAGTCAATTTACATGCGGATGTCTTTCCAGTTCGCAGCTACAGTAAAGCCGGATTCAAACACCTGTATTTCACGGTCCGTATACAAACAACAATCCTTGGCTTGGCGGCAAGCTTAGAGCCTCAGATAGATTTGAGACTGTTCAAGTCAAATGACCCGTGGTCAGTCCGAACATTTCGGTCCTTATACAACTCTGTGACAGTCTAACTGCTGTTTTTTTTTTGCAGTAGATTTTATATATCTAATAAATATATATATATATTTAGCATTATAGAGACTGTAATAATAGAGCTGATCTATCCGCTGCCTCAGAAATTGAATGTTTTTATTTATTGCTGAAGAAGAGCAGGGCAGTAATTTGGGTTTGGGAAATACGAAGGGTACTCAAATGAAACAGAAATGCAGGATGGAGGTCTTGTAGTACCGCCTTCCGCCACTAGGTGTATGTCTGTGGATTCTTTTTGTGTCCGTATTGGGGAAAGTTGCATTTGGCTTCAGTGTTTTTTTTTTTTTTTTTTTTCAATCTTTCTCCTGTTTTGTGTTGACTGATTCCCATGAACAATAAACGGTTATGACGTTTTGTGTCCTTTTGGGAAAAATAATCATCGGAAACGTTTCTTATGCTACAAACAGCCTACGATGAAGCCTCCATGTGGATGGATTTCCCATTTTAAACAAAGTGAATTGTCAATCGATGATCAACTTCGTTGTTGATGTCCTTCAACCACCCAAACTGCTGGAAATGTGCCGAAAAGACGTCCTCCTACTCTGGAAGATCACCGACGAACCATTCATGTGCTTTGATTTGTGCTCCGCAATAACCGTTTCTGCTGCTTTAGTTTTTCCAAAAGGAAAGACGATTTCACAGCCGCATGTTTTGTCTGAATCGGCCATCACACAGGTTGAACAACTCATCATAAGAAAAAAATCATTGGAACCAAACTCAAGCTTCCCCGACGTTGGCTGACCTACTGACTCTGAAGAATTCCCCCAGCGTTCAACTAGGGCATCAAGGCCCGGCCCACCGGCAGAATACTCCTGTTTCTATTTGGTAATGGTGATGGGCGAGCGTACTCGGATAAAGTGTTATCTGAGCATGCTCGGGTGCTATCGAGTGTCTTTGGCGTGCTCAAATATGTTTGAGTCTCCGCGTTGCATCTCTCACGGATGTTCGACAGCCGCAACACATAGAGGGATTACCTAACAAACAGATAATCCCTGCATGTGTTGTGGTTGTTGAACAGTCATGAGAAATGCAGCCGCAGGGACTCAAACATATTTGAGCACGCCGAAGTCACTCTGTTAGCACCCGAGCATGCTCAGATAACACCTTATCCCAATGTGTTCGCTCATCACTATTTGGTAACTTTCGTAAAATAGAAAAACTTTTGTTAAAAAAAATTTGAAACCAAACATTGCAACCCTGGAAAGCATATGGGGTCCCAAAAGGCACTAAAGTAATGAGAAAATCAAGGCAAATAAATACATACCAGCAGTGAAATAATAGCAATTATCAATTTTTAAATGTTATTAATTATTAAAAATTAAAATGAAATATATACATTTCCAACAAAAGAAAAGGACAAATTGGTGGGTGAGCCAATAAGGGAACCCCAATAGTAAATAGGCACCACTCATTTAACAAATATATTCAGCTCGTACTCTCGTGGAAGTATATAATAATCAATAAAGAGTAGCATTCGCATATAATTCCTAAGCATTAAAGGATTATTCCCATAGTAGGTGTGATAACAATAATATTACCAAATAGCTCTAATGATAAAAAGTAGTATAGTTCTTCTGATTTTCTATGTCGCTTGGGTATCTATCACTATGATCACTAGCAGCTAACGAACTATATGAGTGGCTGTAACCATGGATACCTAAGCTACTGCAATGCCTGCACATGGGGTAAGCAACATAATGAATCAGAAGAACTATACCACATTCTAATTAGAGGTTTTTGCTAATATTGCTATTATTATTGTTACACCTACTATATATTGGAATATGGTCTTGGAGATGGAAATACCCCTTTAAGTCAATTGAGGTTTCGGAAAAAATACACAAAGTAGTTACAGGCACACCCACCAAACTCCCGATGCACGTTTCACAAATGCTTCGTCAGGTGTTCACATGCAGCTTTTTACATAACCAGCAAAAGCTATAAGATTTCAGAAATTTCATGCACATGCTTGTTTGTTTGAGAACTTTTTTTTGCTCTTTTTTAAGTCTGCAGCATATCTGTTCTTCAAGACTGTAAAAAAAAAAAATTCAAGAAAGGTTTTTTTATTTTTTTTGCAGCCTTTTTGAAACCATTTTTGGTGATTAAAAGTAACTTTATGAAATATGTACTTTAGTCAAAGCACACATCCCAAAAAAGCTGCAACCCCCCCCCCCCACACACACAAAATGGGATTTTTGACGCTGCATTTTTTTTTTTTTACTGCCAAGAGAGCAAATTTTGGCTGCTGGGAAAAAGCAACCCTGCGAGCAAAGTTTTTAGGGTCACATCTTGTAATTGCTCATCATAGAACCGTACCAAAAGTGAATACACATTACAACGAGTTGGGACAGTTTACGTTTCCCTCTATGCCGCTTCTCCGTATCGTAAGCAGCGCCGCAGCCTCGCTGCTCGGAGGCGGAGGGGCAGCGCAATCGTAATGTGATTATTATATGGGTCACATTGAATTTGTGCAGAAATAAGGATCTAATGATCCTGATCTGTAAGGGGTGGCGTGCTGGCACGCTGACGTATCGCTGCCCCCTCCACCTCTTCATCTTGAGGAGCAGACGTGTTTTCGGTTCCCTCCGTGCGCCGCTCTAATTACGCATTTGTTTTGTTGCAGGGTTATTTGTCTGTGCGCTCAGTTTGAGGCCGTTCTTCAGCATGGCTTAAAAAGAAGCCGCGGATTAGCATTAACAGCAGCAGCAATCAAACAGGCAGCAGGATTCTCCAGCAAAACAGAGACAGGTAACCCCCCATTATCACCAGTCTGCCTAATTATGTTTTGACAGTTCCTCGGTGTGCACTTTACATGGCTTGTTGCAGCAGCGTTTTATTTAGTCGTCTGGCTAATGTACCAAACCAGAGCGAATTAGGCTTAACCGCTTAGCAATCTCCACTCTTTCTACCAGTCCTTCCAATGCTCATTATCGCAAGGCTCCCATTAACTATTCAGCGGCACGTGTTCACTGTATACACATGGAATCTGTATTCATATTCCTCAATTTAATTTTTTCTTATGGAAAAATACACACCAGACTGATTTCTGTTTAATTTTGTACCTATCCAGTAGTCGGGGGGAGTCGGCAGCCTGCAGCAGTCCAGTTAATGTGAAAATATTGGGACTTTGGGACTCGTTCGACCTCTGGGACCTTTAGGGGCGAGTTGTGTGGATTGCTGCCCCTTGTATCAATAGTTGGAGGCACCAAATCTCCCTTTCAGTTCAACGGCGCATCAGCATGCATACTCAGCCACACAACTGTTCTTGTCCATCCATTAGGAGTCTTTAGAAATGGAGAAAATAATGGTTATCTCCAGTGGTTGGAGCCCCACCACCCATTAGGAATCCTTCGAAATGGAGAAAATAATGGTTATCTCCAGTGGTTGGAGCCCCACCACCCATTAGGAATTAGGAATCCTTCGAAATGGGGAAAATAATGGTTATCTCCAGTGGTTGGAGCCCCATTACCAATTAGAAGTCCTTAAAAATGGAGAAAATAATGGTTATCTCCAGTGATTGAAGCCCCACCACCCATTAGGAATTCGGAATCCTTCGAAATGGAGAAAATAATGGTTATCTCCAGTGGTTGGCGCCTCACCACCCTTTAGGAGGCCTTCAAAATGGAGAAAAGTATTGGTTGTCTCCAGCGGTTGGAACCTCGCACCAGTTTGTATTACAAGACTATGTGGGGCAAATGCATGATATTGGGAAGATTTGGTTCGGAAAGCTGAAGTGGCCTACTGCTCGGTGAGTAAAATATTCCTCAGGGGTGAAACATACCTTCCATGCAAAAGATCTAACGAGAAGTCGGCTTTAACCGTAAAGGGGTGTTCTCAAGTTTGAAACTTACCTCTTCTCTAAAGGATATGGGATAACTTTCCAGTCACTGGGGTCCAACCGCCGTGACACCCACAGGTCATAAGAACCAGGGTTGGGAAGACCCCCGACTGTATGAAGCAGAGGTCAATTACGGACACTGCCTCTCCATTCATTCTAATAGGAGTGCCAAAGTTTTTTCAGCGCTGCTCTAGGCCATCTCCGAAGGTCTCAGGCTGTCCACTACTTTAACATTGATGGCCTATCTTTAGGATAGGTCATCAGTGTCTGATTGGTGGGGTTACGACACACGGTACCCCCGCCGATAAGCTGTTCTCAGTGTTGACGCGGCCAGAATGGCACAAATACAGAGTTGCACAGCAATATATTGATTCAAGTCCATAGCGGGCGGATGTTCAGTACTCGGTTGCTTCCACTATACAGTAGACGGAGCTGTGCAGCTCCTTAACTGGTCAGTTCCAGCCGTCGCTGACATTGAGAACAGCTGGTTGGCCGGGTGCCTTTTGTCTCACCCCGCCAATCAGACATGGATGACCTATCCTATGTGTAGGTCATCAGTGTTGGTGAATAACTGCTATAAGAATGAACGGAGCTGTAGTGCTCATGATCGACCTCCGCACCATGCAGCCAGCGCTCTTCAGAGCCCCGGTTCTAGAGACCTGTGGGGGCCACGGTGGTCCGACTCCCAGCGATCGGGTGGTGCAATTGATAAGGCATCTGTGCAATTCCAGACAAATAATATGCATGGGTCCTATAAAATTAGAATAGATCCATGTGTCCCTCATGGGACGTCCTATGATTGCTTGGACATGGCTTTATGAAGATGTGTTCCAGTTTTATCGGACACTAGCGCACGGTTTCATTCCGATATGCAGCCATATAATAGTGTCTGTTATAAAGCCGATATTATGGCATCCCTTGTGCGCTTTTGATATAAAACAGTGTGTCCTTTTGCCCTTAGAGGACCTGTAGAAGCAGTAATGTTTATTTCTTTTTTTTCTAGAACCAGTATTTTGGGTGTACGTGAAGGAAATTCTAAACAAGCACGAACTTCAGAGATTCTACGCCTTGAAGAACATAAGCACTGATATTGGGAGGGGACGCGCCTGGCTGCGATGTGCCTTGAATGAACATTCCCTGGAGCGTTACGTGCATATGCTGCTCGCAGATCCAAACAGACTTAGGTAACGCTCAGATCTGCCGACCTCTTCTAAAAAGAAAAGTTTATTGTTGCAGACAATGTTGATCAAACAATTCGTGTCAAGCAGTGGAATTTAGGTCACTCTGCTCTGAAGAAAGGATCAGAGGGAAGTTATCGCTGACGATATTATTAAAGGGAACCTGTAACATGATTCCTGCTGCCCGAACCATGAAGTGGAGACTGATATTCTTCTTAAAAACTTGTACATTTGTTTTGGGTTGCAACGTTTCAGAGAAAAATAAATGTACATTTTTTGTATTGTAAGAGATGGTCTCTGATTCATGGTTTGGGGAACAGGATTGACAGGATGACAGATTCCCTTTAATGTAGCATTAGAATTTGTTCCTGATGTGCACATTTTAATTGATAGATCGTCAGATAATAATAAATTGTACAATTGTATGTGTTAAAATAAAAAATGTTTCTTATAAGTGTGTACCTTCATTGTACTGTGTAATGGCTGTGTTCAACCATGCAGAGCTGCTGTAGTTCATGGTCAGCTCCTAGCCGGGGTGGGGGGTGTAAATCACTTAGCGAGTGAGTATACAGACGAAACAGAACACTTCCTGAGGTAGTATATTTCCCTGCCTGTTTTAGCACAGGAGTGAGTTTTGCTGTTGTTTCTCTCATCATCAACTAAGTCAGTGATGTAGGACCTCTGGCAGCCGCTGAGCTTGTATGTCACTGAGTTAATTTATGAGTAACTCACAGGACTAGTAACACAGCAGAGGCACTCGCTCTTGTGATAGAACAGGCAGGGAAGTTAGTTACTTGAAAAAGTAGCAGCTATGAGCTCCAGTTGAGTTGTGTCTGTATACTCGCTTATCATAATTAACTTATGCTCCCCCCTACTTGGCCAGTAGTTCTAGTATGTGCCGACTATGAGCTGGAGCAGCTCTGGATGGTCGGACACAGCAGCTGACACCATACATAGCAGGGGCACATTTATAAGATTATTTCAGCACAGGAAAATTTTTTGCTGCTCAGACCATGAGTAGTATGACCCTTATACTGGTTGCAGCCACGTAGGTTTTACTCTGAAATTCTGCACTGTTTCAGAGAAAACATACTTTGAAAAGTCTGCTGGGTACTTATATGTCACGGATGTTTAGTCCGACGCCAGACCCCGATTGCTTCTCCCCACCCCACGTCCCTTGACTGATAGGTGTTTTCTATATTTTCATAGGGTGAAACTTTTCAGTCTAAGGGTGCAGGGTGTGAAGAAGCCACTGTGGTCCTGTGTTGGACTAGTCATTTTGTTTCATAGTTCCCAGATGACTTTTCAAAATCTGTTTTCTCTGAAAGACTGCAGCATTTCAGAGTTACGTGGCTGCTATAATGCAGCCAGTACCTGATTAATGCTCCTGGTGATGCGTGCACCATGAATCACATGATGGTTTCATTTATAGCTCCGCCGGATGGTATCACTGTTGTTCCCTGACCCTAATAATACACTTACCAGCGGCCGTGTTTGCTCTTCCCTTGGTCGCCCTGGTCCTGCCCCGCCAACTTGTAACCACAATCCCTGACTCACCGGAGGTTTCACAAGCTCTCGGTGTAAGTCTATGAGCACCTCGTTCCGGCTCTCATAGACTTACATTGAGTTGTGACTTCTGGTGTGCCCAGCAAACACTGGAGCAATCCGGTGGGTCACAAACGGCTGGAGACCAACTGCAATGGCGCTGCGAAGATCTGAAGACAGTGTCTTATAAGTATTATACTTTGAAACAAGGAACAGACATAATTGATATCTCAGCAGGACTGAAATAAGAAAAACAAAAAAAAAACATCGGAATTAAAATGTAATAATAATTGGTTGTCATCAGTTTTTTTATAAAATTGGAAGAAATGGATGTTTGGATATCAGAACCATATCTGCCATCAGATAGAAGGCAGGGTCCTATCTAGTATATTATTTTCTGGTTTGGGATAATATATGTCTTTGATGTTGAATTGGATTCTAAGCTTTTATTATGCTACAAGCTATTTCTCTTCCATTTCTCCTTTTATTGATTTGCAGTTTCTTCTATGAAGACTGGTCATTTGTGTTAGATGAGGAGCGTTCCAGCATGCTCCCTACCATGGCAGCTGGTAAGTCTGGGTTACTCTGATTACTAGCGAGGATCAATATTATAGCAATGTCATTTCATTTTTTTTTTCTTAAGGGATGTAAGGCATCCAAAATCTCTGCTCGGAGATGTCCGTCACTGGAAAATGTCCTACTGAGTTTATGCTGCCTTGAGCCTTGTGTCCATGGTTTCTGGTGGCCGAAATCTCAGTACCGACCATAAGATTCCAGTGGTTTTCAGACGCAGAATTTCATATGTATCTTGGGCCAGGGCAGACATAATTTTAGGTGGTAAAACGTCCCCTTTACTATCTATGTACGGTGCATAATGAAGATGTTTTCTTGTAGGACATGACACAACAACTCCCATTTGTTTGGGAAGACGGACAGTTTTAACAATTTTTTTGCCTACATGATGATTGCTGGGTTTAGGTTGCCACATGACGTTGGCTCCATGATAACACTATTGATGGTTTAGCCTCAGGACAGGCCATCGATGTAAAGTTGGTGGGGGTCCGACTCTTGACACCCTCAATAAGCTGTTAGAAAGAGGCTGCAACACTTGTTCTAGCGCTGCGTGTCTACGCCACTTTGCCTACCTGCTCCATCTACTTATTAGCGACTGTCCTGGTTATTGCAGTGTTTCTCCATTCACTTCAGTAGTGCAGTATCCAGCACAGTCATTACTAACTAGATGGCGGACAGATAAATGTACGCATTGTACAAGTGCCACAATCTGCTGACTGGTGAGAATATCAAGAGTCGGACAACTACCGATGTGATATTTGATGCATAAAGACCCCCCTATACACCTTAGATGGCTGTTGGCTGAACGATGATTCGGCCCATAATTCTGCTGGCAGCTATGTCTCCTGATACCCAAGAGCACACGCTCAGCCGAGCACTCCTGTATTCTCTATGAGTGCGCCATGTCCGCAGCTTATCGCTGGGAGAACAAAAGGATTGCCTTTCTGAAATCAGATATGCCAGACCCTTAATCATCTGTTCGTCGTCCCCATACACATTAGACTGTCAGTTGAGTCTATTGATACACATCTAATATGTATGGGGCTTAAGGAGAGGCCATCAGTATTGTGATCCCAGGTGGAAAAACAAACCTGTGAAATTTCGATTTCCTGTAACACTAAGCACTGGAGGTATCGGGATGTCCCATAGACCCAAGATCATCATCAGTTAACGCCACCAAAATCAATCTGATCCACCATCATAATTGTCATGTAATGGCCAGCTTATGGCTGACGTCTAGAGAGACTTAATTTCTCGTATCTCCTATTTTAAGGTTTGAACTCAATCCTGTTTGCAATCAACATTGATAACAAGGATCTCAATGGACAAGCAAAAACGGCTCCCACAGTTTCTCACCTTCTGAAGGAGTCCACTCAAAATGTCACCTCTTTACTCAAGGAATCCACGCAAGGCGTCAGCACTCTCCTACGAGAGATCACATCGTCTTCCGCTGTTTCTATTTTAATCAAACCAGAGCAGGACTCGGACCCTCTGCCAGTGCTTTCCCGAAGTCTTACATCAGGTGGGTTTTGTGATAATAAGAGTATGATAAGAGGTTTTCTCAACTCGTCTTCAGGATAGCACCCCTCCCCTGCCTCTCTCGGCTTCTTGCTTGCAGGAGGATGGAGTGCCTGATTGACAATTCTGGCCAGCTCCACTTGCCAGAGCCATGTGCTATCTAATGCTGCAGTCACAGTCAGATTTACTGCTGCAGTATTGGAGGAGCGTAGCGACATTGGAGGAGCGCAGAGGCATTGAAGGAGCGCAGCCTCATTGGAGGAGCGCAGCCGCATTGAAGGAGCGCAGCCTCATTGGAGGACCGCAGCCGCATTGAAGGAGCGCAGCCGCATTGAAGGAGCGCAGCGGGTTTGGAGGAGTGCAGCAGCAGTGGAGGAGTGCAGCAGCATTGGAGGAGCGCAGCGACATTGAAGGAGCACAGCGGCTTTGGAGGAGCGCAGCGGCATTGGAGGAGCGCAGCGGCATTGGAGGAGCGCAGCGACATTGAAGGAGCGCAGCAACATTGGAGGAGCGCAGCGGCTTTGGAGGAGCGCAGCGGCATTGGAGGAGCGCAGCGGCATTGAAGGCGCGCAGCGGCATTGAAGGAGCGCAGCGGCATTGGAGGAGCGCAGCGGCATTGGAGGAGCGCAGCGGCATTGGAGAAGCGCAGCGGCATTGGAGAAGCGCAGCGGCATTGGAGGAGCGCAGCGGCATTGGAGGAGCGCAGCGGCATTGGAGGGGCGCAGCGGCTTTGGAGGAGCACAGCAGCATTGAAGGCGCGCAGCGGCATTGAAGGCGCGCAGCGGCATTGAAGGAGCGCAGCGGCATTGAAGCTGCGATAGAGCTTGTAAGCTCTGCTTCCCTCGCCTAGAAGACTGGGCACCTCTGATAGCCATCAGCGGTGGCTGGAAACTTAGGCAAAGTGTAATACATGATAGAATTAAAAATCTCTCTGATTTAGAGACCGGAGAAGATTTTTAATAATACGTACGTTAATTAACAAAGTTATTTGTTTTTACGAGCACTTATCATTAAAAGTCTGTGTGCTGGAACGTAAAAAAATGCCTTATAATGTTGCTGACAAGTAACTTTGGAGAGCTTATTTTATTATTTTACATAGTTTTACATCAACTAGTAATCTATTAGATGCAATCCTTTTATTTTATTTTATTTTTTTTTAGCGTAGTAGCTTGCATTCATCTAGCACGCACGATTCTGGGAATTATGGTGAGAGCGTTCAGCAGTCTCTGTATCTCCCGTAGTGTGTATTGCTCAGGCTTACATGCCGCTCCTCGTTACAGATGAGCGGTTACGGGGTCTTGAGTCCATAGATATCCAATACTTTTCTCCTATCCTATGGATGGGTAATGTTCTTGTGATTACCCTATACTATAGGGCAGCAGAGTTAATGGTAGATATTACATATTACATTTGCTTAGCATACTAATAGATGGTAGACTACGATGGATCTGTATGAATCTAAAACTGAAGTTCCAAAATGTGCCAAAAAGACACCCCAGGGAAGGTGATTTTTAATTTCTGTCCCCAAGAAGAACAGACTTTCTCAAAATTTATGAGGGCATCTCCTAAAAATGTATTTTCTGACATGATGCATACTTCTGTAACACACACATCCAACAAGATGGGTTTCTATGCCTTTATCACTACCTGTAGCACAGAAGTGTCTAACGCAGAATTTTGTTAGACCCCTGAACTATTTGATCACTTGTGGTGGTCTCTCGGTCTCTTGGCCCTCCATTCAGTGGCCTTAGTGGTCGGGAGATTGATGAACAGGATGTCCTCCCTTTTTGTCCCGGCGTAGAGACCACTTGGGTGGGCAGCACTGGAATAGCAGAGGCTTGAAGTGGTAACACTTTCTGTAATGATCACTTTCTTCTGGTCACCAGCAAACTCCTAAAATTTAAAGGGGTTGTTTGGGGTTATGATATTGATGATCTGTCCAGGAGAAAAGTCATCAATACCCGATCACCTGGGGTCCAACACCAGGCACCCTCACCGATCAGCTGTTTTTCATTTATTTTAAACATTGGGCAGAGCCGGAACAGCCCTCCACTTTACACTGTGTAGTGGTCGCACCAACAAGTCAATGTGACTCCTATTCACTTTAATAGGAGCAGAGCTGCAGTACCTTAGTCGCTGAGTAAGGTGTAATTTATTGAATGAAATTGTGGGCTTCGGAGACCAGTTGGCGGAGTGACTCATGGATTGACAGCAGCGTTACTCTTATGAAACTACAGATAGACATAGCCATCAATCACTAAAGGATAGGTCATCAGTATCAGAAGCCTGGACAACCCCATTGATGCTTTTCTACAGCTTGTTGCCAAAAAACAGCTGAGTCAAAATAATGTGAACAGATCCTAAAATCTAATATAGGAAGTAGTTGGTAAAAAAACTGATACAATTATTGGTTACTGCTAGTGATGAGCGAACGTGCTGGGATAAGGTGTTATCTGAGCATGCACGGGTGCTAACCGAGTGTCTACGGCGTGCTTGAATAGTATGTTCGAGTCCCCGCGCCTGCATGTCTCTGCTGTATGAATGAGAATGGCCAATCCTGCCAGCTTCGGAGCAGAGCTTACTATCTCATTTGTAAGAAGCTTGTAAGTGCTGCACTTCTTTCAGAATAGATCGTCCAGTGCTGATAGAATGTAGAGGTGGCCGGTAACCCAGGCATCGAGCAGTAATCTATGGCATTAAAAATGATTGTTGATAAGAAGTAAATTATGAAATTGTTTTGTTTTTCCAATCACTTTGCAAATGTAACTATTCCTGGCCCAGAGATAACCCCTTTACATTTTTTTCACTGATGTAAGTTTGGTCTGGTAGATTATATATTTTCTGCTCTTCTTAGAGTTGTTTTTTTTGTAAGCCGTGAATATGTAATAAGACGATTGCACAGTAGAAGTTTTCATTTTGTAGAAATTCCCTTGAATGAACCTTCTCTTCGTTATCAGTAGCACTTTCCTAAATTATACCAGGAGAGGGGAAGAAAAAAAAATGTGTTTTTTGTTTTCTGTAGATGGTAAAGTTAAAAAGGATCGAAAAAAGAAGAAGAAAGTGTCGACTATCATCTCGTTTGATGATGACGGGGATACGGAGGATTCGCGTCTGGCGGTGGCTTCAAAGGCGGCAGTGAGTGGCATGGAGAGTTCAGAGGAGCGTTGTGACAGGCCCTCCGCCGCGCTCTCCAACTTTGAAACGCAGTTTGAAATAAACTTGAATGACAAAGAAAATGCAGACGGCTCCTGGAGAAACCAGTCTCCGTGTGTTAATGGGGATTTCGGGTATAGAAAATTGGACGTGAAGAGCATAGATGATGAAGACTTGGATGACTACGACACATATGAAGCACAAGCTGTCAGAAAGTCTGACGTTAGGACGGAGAGCGTCTCTGCCACACAGTAAGTTCCTCCTAATCACAGTGCCACTTTGTAAGTGTTTTTCTAGGTACGAGCTCTCTGTAGCTCTGTCATTTCGTATGATACCTTTCTGTATAATGCCCGTAGCGGTTTGCTTTATGGCAAATAACGTCCCTTTAACAGTGAAGTGCCTCTTCTGAAATCCGACAAAATACTTCTGATCCGTCAGGGGAGCACGATACAGAAGCCGTGACAGCGAGACTTTTTTGTCTACTGTTTCTTGCACCGTATACTGTAGCAAGAGTGAGAATTTGCTGACGTCTACCGCTGCAAATTTGCCATTGAGGACACCATTTTGTTGTGAATGAGCAGAGGCTCCCTCTGGTGGTTACAGACAGTACTGAACCTTCCAGAGAGGAATGGCAATCTGGGATCACGGACTGGACTGATATAAGGGAGGTTCCCTCCCATGATGGTCGCCGGTGATCAATTGTTCTGGTCTCAATTGTGGTTCCTGGTTCATTTGGAAGTTTGCTGGTGTCTTGCCTGCATCTGCTGCTTTCAGATAAGTTATTTTCTGCTTTTCTTTTTGTGCTTGCTATTTGCATTTTTTTATGCACATTTGTGGAGGACAGCCAGGTCCCCTCCTGAGCTCCTCACAGTTTGTCTGTAGCCACTGTTGTATTTTCATTTGCTTTTTCCTGCTTTTTCTGGGGCTGCAGCTTGGTTTTGTTCACACTGAGATCTGATTTAGTGGGTGGCAAGATCGTGTGATCTCAGTATTTTTGTAATCAGAATTGTTGGATTTTTGTAGGGTTTTCTGGTTGCAGAAAGTAATCTCTCCTGTCCTTTCCTATTTAGTCACCTTGTGGCCCCAGGGTTTGCTCAATCTGTTTTCTGCCTGCGTTTGTGTTTTCATATTGTCTAACCGCCATTATATGTTTGGGGCTGCCTATTCCTTTGTGGCTCTACTCCTGGGCAGATAGCTTTCCTGTTTCTATCTTTAGGTATAGCTAGCTCTCAGGCTGTGACGAGGCGTCTAGGATCAACGTAGGTGTTCGGCTGCCCTGCTGTTGTTCCTGTCCTCCTCAGCTACCGTACATAACAGTATCACCGGCCTAACTGAAAACTATATGGTACTCACAGAAGGGAAAAATAGTGTGGAAAGAAAAAAGTTGTCAGAGTTGTCAGAGATTTTTTTTTTTCTGTTTGCATTTTTTCCCTCTTTTTCTCTGGGTGCTGAGGAGGATTTTTTTTTTCTCAATGGAGTTTGCACAGTTGTCTGGCCGTGTGGATCAGATTGCCACTGAGGTTCGGAGTATTGCTACCTATCTTGCTGGGGTGCCGGTTGTGGAACCTAGGATCCCCATGCCAGATTTGTTTTTGGGGGATCGATCTAAATTTCTGAATTTCAAAAATAACTCTAAGTTGTTTTTTGCCTTAAGGCCTAAGTCCTCAGGGAACGCGGCACAGCAGGTTCAAATTGTCATCTCCCTGCTGCGCTGCGACCCTCAGGATTGGACTTTTTCCCTGACACCTGGGGATCCTGTTTTGAATGATATTGATGTATTTTTTCAGGCTCTGGGGTTATTGTATGATGAACCTAATGTCACTGATCAAGCTGAAAAGATCCTGTTGGCATTAAATCAGGGTCTTGAAGACGCTGAGTTGTACTGTCAGAAATTTCAAAAGTGGGCAGTTCTGACCAAATGGAATGATCATGCTTTGGCAGCCCTTTTTCGAAAGGGTCTGTCAGAAAAAGTAAAGGACATTATGGTAGGATTCCCTGTTCCCTCTGGTCTCAATGATTCTATGTCTTTGGCCATTCAAATTGACAGACTTTGCGTGAGCGCAGAAGTATGCGTGAGATAGTGTTGCCTTGTGAGCCAGCTCCTGAGCCCATGCAGTGTGATGGAGTGACTTCTGGGGCTCAGCGTCATGAGTTTCGTAGGCGCAATGGGTTATGTTTCTACTGTGGTGACGTGTCCCATGCTATTTCCGTCTGCCCTAAGCGGGGATGACGTTTTGCGCGCTCAGTTGTCTTGGGTAGTGTTCAGACTAAATTTCTGTTGACTGTTACCCTCATTTGCTCCATGTCCACATTTTCGGCTCAGGCTTTTGTTGATTCAGGAGCGGCTATTAACCTAATGGATTTTGACTTTGCCAAACGTTGTGGCTTTCCCATGATACCCCTGCGGAAGTCTATTCCTTTACTCGGCATTGATTCTACCCCTTTGGCGGAGAATAAACCCCAATTTTCTACTCGGGTGATAATGAGGGTTGAACCAGATCATCAGGAGAGTTGCAAATTTCTGGTGTTGCATAATCTGCATGACATTATTGTACTGGGTTTCCCTTGGTTACAGACTCATAATCCTCTTTTGGATTGGAAATCTGTGTCTGTGACCAGTTGGGGCTGCCAATGTGTTAATACTGACATCCTGTTTTTTCTGCCTCTCCCCAGTCTCAGGATGTCCCTGACTTTTTGACTGATTTTTCTGATGTGTTTAGTGAAAGTAAGTCTGCGTCCTTACCTCCTCACAGAAGCTACGATTGCGCTATTGAGTTAGTGCCTGGTGGTAAATTTCCTAAGGGTCGCCTTTTTAACTTATCTGTACCTGAACACGATGCTATGCGATCTTATATCAAGGAGTCATTGGAGAAGGGTCATATCAGACCATCCTCTTCACCCTTGGGCGCCGTTTTTTTTTTGTGGCCAAAAAGGATGGTTCATTGAGGCCGTGTATTGATTATCGCCTCCTGAATAAGATCACTGTGAAATATCAATATCCGTTACCCTTGATTTCTGACCTGTTTTCCAGAGTGAAATGTGCTAGTTGGTTTACCAATCTTGACCTCAGGGGGCGTATAACCTTATTCGCATTAAGCACGGGGATGAATGGAAGACGGCGTTTAATACCCCAGAGGGGCATTTTGAGTACCTAGTGATGCCTTTTGGGCTCACTAATGTTCCTTCCGTCTTCCAATCCTTCATGAATGATATTTTCAGGGATTTTGTGGATAAATTTCTGATTGTTTATTTGGATGATATCTTGATTTTTTCCAACGACTGGACTCTCATTGAAACATGTTCGGACTGTATTCCAGATTTTGAGAGAGAATGCACTGTATGTGAAGGGATCAAAGTGTCTTTTTGGCGTACAAAAGGTCTCATTTCTGGGATTTATTTTGTCTCCGTCTGTTATTGAAATGGACCCGGTCAAGGTTCAGGCCATCTGTGATTGGGTTCAACCTACTTCATTAAAGGCTCTTCAGAGATTTTTGGGTTTTGCCAATTTTTATCGTAAATTCATTGGTAATTTCTCCGGTATTGTTAACCATTGACTGATTTGACCAAAAAGGGTTCTGATGTGGTAAATTGGCCTCCCGAGGCAGTTCTGCGTTCTGGAATTAAGCAGAGATTCACTTCTGCTCCTGTTCTAACGGCAGCCTGATGTTTTTCTACGTTTCAGTGAGGTTGATGCTTCTGAAAGTGGGCAGGTGCCGTTTTGTCCCAAAGGGATCCAGAACCTCTAAGAGTAACCCTTGTGCCTTTTTCTCTTGAAAGTTTTCTCCACCTGAACGTAATTATGAACGTGGTAATCGGAGTTATTGGCATGAAGTGGGCCTTTGAAGAGTGGAGACATTGGCTGCAAGAGCCCAAACATCAGGTGTGGTCCTCACGGACCATAAGAACTGGTTTATCTGAATCAGCCAACGACTTATCCTAACAGGCAGGTGGGCCTTGTTTTATCACACGTTTTAATTTTGTGGTTTCTTTTCTTCTGGCATAAGAATGTTAAGGCGGATGCCCTACTCGAGGATTTCTTTGCGATTCTCCTGAGTTATCTGATCCTGCTGTTATTTTGAAGAGGGTGTAGTACTTTCCGCATCTCGCCAATTTGAGACTGGCTCTGGAGGGGTGTCAGGAGGATAAACCTGAGCGCTGCCCTGTTGGGAAATTGTTGTCCAGACCAGTGGAAGAAGAGTGTGATGTCTGAGATTCATTGTTCCGCGTTGGCTGGTCATCCGGGATTTTTGTTATCAGAGATTTGGTGAGTCGGTCCTTTTGGTGGCTACTTTTCTCGTGACGTCAGGACTTTTGCAGTCCTGTGGACTTGCTCTTGTTCCAAGCCTTGCTCTCCTCTAGTGGTTTGTTGATGCCATTACCTGTGCCAAGAGCCATGGACTCATATCTCTATGGATTTATTTCCGACTCCTGTCTCTCAGAGAATGACCGTTATCTGGGTATCTGTGATAGTAATGGTACAAGATGTATCACTTGGAAACCTAGTTGCCTTCCTCCTCCCAGTTGTGCCTTTGTTCTTCAGCACGTGGTTCGTTGCACGCATTCCGAGAACATTGTGTCTGACGAGGAGTCAGTTGTTTCCATTTTGGAGACATTTTGTCTAAACTTGGTGTTCAATTATCTTTCTCATCTGCATTTTATCTTCGACCAAGTGACAAACGAAGAACAAACAACCTTGAGACTATTGAGATGTTTTGTTTTGCTGACAAGATGACTGGTCTCTTTTTTGCCTTTGGCGGAGTTTGCTCTTAATAATAGGGCTACTCGCACCTTGATGTCTCATTTTTCTGCAATTCTGGGTTTCACCCGATTTTCTTCAGGACAGGCGGAGGCTTCTGTCTGTCGGGTGTTGACTCTGTTGTGGAGCGAATGCTGCAGATTTGGGACCAGTATGGAGAGGTTGTCTCTCTCTCAAGAGAAGGCCAGCAGTTGCAACCGGCATAGACTGATGGTCCTGTTTAAAGTGGGGACTTGGTTTGGTTGTCTCAAGAATATCTATGAGGGTTGCATCTCCAAAGTTTAAGCCTAGGTTCATTGGACCTTATAAATCATGGAGATTCTAATCCGTTCCTTCCGTTGCTTCTTCCAGACATTTAAGATTCATAACGGTTCTACAAGTCTTATTTAGAGGTTTGTCGACAGTGTTCCTATGCTGCGCCTCCTGACCTGTTTGGTTGAGCAATCTGAGTATGTGGTTTAGAAAATATTGGATTCTCGTTTTCTAGATGGAAACCAGTATTTGGTTAATGGAGAGTTATGGTCAGGAGACATTCTTGGGTGTTTGCTTCGACATCCATGCTAGGAACTGATCGTGCTATCACGATCATCTGATCGCCTGGTGCAAATAGGGTTCGGTGACCCCTCCTCAGGGGGTACTGTTGTGAATGAGCAGAGGCTCCTCTGTGGTACGACAGTACTAACTCCAGAGAAATGGCAATCTGGATCACGGCTGGACTGATATAAGGGAGGTTCCTCCCATGATGGTCGCCGGTGAAATTGTTCTGGTTCAATTGTGGTTCCTGGTTCATTTGGAAGTTTGCTGGTGTCTTGCCTGCATCTGCTGCTTTCAGATAAGTTATTTTCTGCTTTTCTTTTTGTGCTTGCTATTTGCATTTTTTTCTGCACATTTGTGGAGGACAGCCAGGTCCCCTCCTGGGGCCTGAGCGCCTCACAGTTTGTCTGTAGCCACTGTTGTTTTTTCATTTGCTTTTTCCTGCTTTTTCTGCGGCTGCAGCTTGGTTTTGTTCACACTGAGATCTGATTTAGTGGGTGGCGAGATCGTGTGATCTCAGTATTTTTGTAATCAGAATTGTTGGATTTTTGTAGGGTTTTCTGGGTTGCAGAAAGTAATCTCTCCTGTCCTTTCCTATTTAGTCACCTTGTGGCCCCAGGGTTTGCTCAATCTGTTTTCTGCCTGCGTTTGTGTTTTCATCTTGTCTAACCGCCATTATATGTTTGGGGGCTGCCTATTCCTTTGTGGCTCTACTCCGGGGCAGTTAGCTTTCCTGTTTCTATCTTTAGGTATAGCTAGCTCTCAGGCTGTGACGAGGCGTCTAGGATCAACGTAGGAACGCTCCACGGCTACCTCTAGTTGTGTGGTTAGTACAGGTTTCTGCAACCCATGAGTTACCAACATCTCAGGTGTTCGGCTGCCGTGCTGTTGTTCCTGTCCTCCTCAGCTAACACCATTTGTAGCAAAAGCAGCCCGAATTATTTCCCAACTTCTATGAGAATCCATTATGGCTTTTTTTGGGGAGGAGAAATCAAGCACTTTATGTAAGATAATAAAAAAAGTCACGTTTTTGCACAAAATGTTGCCACTTTTGACGGTTTTGTGCCAGCTTTGCCAATTTTTTTTTTTTTTTAAGATTAGTTGGAGTTACATTTTTTAGTGCAGCCTGATATATTCACCATAATTGAAGATTTGAGTTTTCTTTTCTAAATTTTTAAGATCTATCAAACTCATTAAAGGGGTTCTCCACCACTAGGACAACCCCCTTCTCAATCCCATGGTGTGGGATGGTGTGTCAGGTTCCCAAACAAAATGCATTAATTTAGTGAAGTACCGACCTCTCAAAATTAGTTTAGTTCTTATTTTATTTATCATGGGTGGCGGAACAATTAATACATGGAAAAAATTTTCGGCCTTAAAAGGGGTATTCTCAAGTCGTGTCTTGAGCAGCTCACAGCTCTGCAGTCTCCGTGCTTCCTGTTTGCTGTGAGGGCCGGGCACTCCTTGAGTGACTGTTCTGGTTGGACCCTTTCTCCAGCTAATGGTCTATTAGTTTTCTTAGTTTACCGTGTTATCACTGTATTTCCATGTAGCTATAACAGGGCATTTGAAAATGCACAGTGCACAGGAAAGTGAGAGCTGTGATTTGGAGAACTATTCTGTAACCTGCTGGTGCTGGGTGCCAGGTATTGTGATTATGCAGGACTGATAAGAGCCCCATTAGGAGCTGAGAAAGGGAGGGGGCATCTAAATTGTAAAGAAATGAGTGAGCGGCAGAGAGTTGACTAAGATCTTAAGTGTGTTATGAACTGCTACAAGCACTAAGGAAAGATAGGAATTCTGTCCCTACAATAGAACTAAGCTGGATCCCTACGATGTAACAGGGAACCTGATCCTGAGACAAGACCCGCTAAAGTCCTCAGCTAGTCTGAACGAAGACCTATAGTTGCGAGGGAGGAATCCCTACAAGATCTAGGGACTGGTAGAAAAGGTGGACACCTCCTAACAGAAATTGTAGCAGGGATAGTTAAATAGAAAACAAATTACTTCGAGATCCTAAGATCAAGCAAAACTGACTGAGTAAGAGCACCTAAGCACCCGGCTAGCTTAAGAGTAGATAATACAATGAAGTCCAGCAAAGCCAGAAGGGCGGAGCCAGACTAAATAGGGAAAAAAGGTCATGTGACCAGCAAACTGAAACAAAACCTAACAAGAGGGTTCTAACAGTACCCTCCCTTCTAAGAGGATCCTCCGGATCCCCTAGGACTTAGGCTTATCCGGAAACCTCTTGTGAAACGCTCTGACAAGTCTAGACGCAGAAACATCATCCGCCCTCACCCATGAGTTATCCTCTGGTCCATAACCCTTCCAAGCGACGAGGTACTGCAAACTCCCTCTATACCGTCTAGAATTTAGGATGCGGGAAATCTCATATTGCCCGTCCTCCACCACCAGGGGAACAGTGGCCGAGACGTCTCCATCTGAGACCCTAGCTTTTTTCAAGAGAGAAACATGAAACACCGGATTAATCTTCGAGGAGGTAGGAAGCTCCAACTTAACAGCAGATTGGTTAATAACCTGAAGCACCTTAAAGGGCCCTACAAACTTGGACCCAATTTCTTAGATGGAATCCTCAAGCGCAGATTCTTAGAGGACAACCAAACCATGTCACCAATAGCAAACAAAACCTCTTGTCGTTTTCTATCAAAATATACTTTGGATCTTTTGTTAGCCTCCTGAAGATTACCACGCACATCAGTCCAAACTCTCTCCAAAACACCAGAAAAATTCTCCTCTTCAGGTACAGCCGATCCCAACTTGGAAAATGACCCAAACGACGGATGTCTCCCAGTACAACAAAAAAAAGGCGAACAACCAGCAGAAGCGGATGTATGGTTGTTAAGAGCAAACTTAGCAAGTGGCAGAAACTCAGACCACCCCTCTTGATTATCAGTCACAAAACAACGCAAGAACTGCTCAACATCCTGGTTTTTCCTTTCTGTCTGGCCATTAGACTCAGGATGATATCCGGATGAAAACGACAAATGAACTCCCAACCTGTCACAAAAGGCGCGCCAAAAACGAGCCACAAACTGAGGTCCCCTATCAGAAACAATGTCAGTAGGAACGCCATGTAGTCTGACAATTTCCTTGACAAAGGCCTTAGCGAGAGTCTTAGCGCAGGGCAGTTTGATGAAAGGAACCAAGTGACACATCTTGCTAAAACGGTCCACGACCACCCAGATGACAGTGAAACCCTCAGAGGGGGGAAGGTCAGTAATAAAGTCCATAGTCAAATGTGTCCAAGGTGCACTAGGGACCTCCAGAGGGCAAAGAAACCCCGCAGCAGGAGTATGAGAAGACTTAGATCTAGCACACACAGTGCATTGACGCACCCACTTAATGACTTCCTTCTGCCATCTCTTGGTCTCAGAGATTCCAGGATGACCTGCCAACCGAGAGTCATGACATTCAACAAACAAATCTCTCCACAGGGTACCAGGCACAAACAACCTCCCATGCGGCGTGTTAGATGGGGCATTCTCCTGTGCTTTAAGAATCTCATCTTCCAACACGGAGTCCAAAACAGCAATAACAACCCCCTCTTGCAAAATGTTTTCCTCCTCCTCAGTACCCACCATAGGAGAAAAGCTGCGAGACAAAGCATCAGCTTTAACATTTTTAGTACCTGGGATGTAAGTAACGGTAAAATTAAACCGTGAGAAGAACAGTGCCCACCTAGCCTGACGGGCATTCAAGCATTTGGCAGCATCAAGGTAGATCAGATTTTTATGATCGGTGAAGGCTTGAACGGGAAATTCCGCTCCCTCCAATAAATGACGCCAGTGTTCAAATGCGAGTTTAATTGCCAACAATTCCCGATTACCGATATCATAATTTAGTTCAGACTCAGAAAATTTCTTTGAAAAAAAAAGCACAGGGATGCACTCCATCCGTCTTTTCCTGAGACAACACCGCGCCGACCGCCACAGAAGAAGCATCAACCTCAACCAAAAATAGTTTAGTCACATCAGGCTGCGTAAGGATGGGAGCAGAGCTGAACCTCTCCTTTAGCAACACAAAACCTCAATGGCCTCAGTAGTCCACTGAACCGCATCAGCACCTTTCCTGGTAAGATCGGTCAGAGGTTTGGCAATCACAGAAAATTTTTAATGAATTTTCTATAATAATTGGCGAACCCCAAAAACCTCTGTATTGATTTCACACCAATAGGTCTAGGCCAATCCTGCACAGCTTACACTTTCACCGGGTCCATCTCAAAACCTTCACTGGAGACAATGTAGCCCAAAAAACTAAGTCTCTGTACAGCGAACTCACATTTTTCTAGTTTGTCAAAAAGTGAATTATCACTCAGTAACTGTAATACTTCACGCACACTCCTCCAATGAGACTCCAAATCCGGTGAATAAATCAAAATGTCATCCAAATACACAACCACACTTCTGCCGATCAAAGGTCTAAGGATGTCAATAAGATTCTGAAAAAATGCCGGAGCACTGGAAAGCCCAAAAGGCATGACCAGATTCTCAAAATGACCCAGTGGAGTGTTAAACGCAGTCTTCCATTCATCCCCCTCCTTCATGCGCAACAAATTGTATGCCCCTCGAAGATCAATTTTCGAGAACCACTTGGCCCCCACTAACTGATTAAACAAATCAGGAATCAATGGCAGTGGGTAAGGATTGCGTACAGTAATCTTATTAATCTCACGAAAGTCTAGACAAGGCCGTAAACCGCCGTCCTTTTTTTAACAAAAAAAAATCCAACCGCCACAGGAGATTTGGAAGGCCTAATGTGACCGGCGGCCAAGCTTGTCTGTATGTATTCCTCCAAAGCCTTTCTCTCAGGAATAGTCAAATTAAATAAACGACTTTTAGGAAGAGTTGCTCCAGGGACAAATTCAATTGCACAATCATATTCTCTATGAGAAGGCAATACCTGCGATTCCTTATCAGAAAAAACTTTCCAAAAATCCTGAATAGGTACAGGTAACTCCCCCTTAACTACAGCAGCAATACGCCCGTTACAACACTTGTCATAACAATTAGGACTCCAGGACTTAATTTCATTGGTAGACCAATCCAGTACCGGATTGTGCAATTTTAACCAGGGTAACCCCAAAATCACCGGTGAGGGCAAATTATTCAAAACTACCAAATCCAAATTCTCTTGATGAACACCATTAATAGTAAGAGGAAATTCACAGATATGGTGAGTAACATTTTTCAAGGGAGAACCATCCACAGAAACCACATTAATAGGGGAAGACAGAAGTTTGGGTTTTAATTTTAGTTTTTCCAAAAATTTCCCATCAATCACATTGAGAGTTGAACCACAATCCACAAATACCCGAAACTCCATTAATTCCTCCTCAACAGCAGTGGTAGCAGAAAGAAAGACACCTTTATTGTTTAAACAAGCTATACGGGCGAAACTGACCTCATTTTTTTTTCTCTCTTTATTCATTCGAAGCGCACAGTTCTTAATAAAATGCTTAGATTTGCCACAATAGAAACACAAACCTTCAGCTAATCTGCGGTCTTTTTCCCGAGAGTGAGGTGCCATTGCTCCAATTTCCATCGGCTCTGCAATGTCAGTACAGTCTGTCTCCAGACTTGGAGCTGACAAGGCAGATTTACTCTCATTAACCCTTGCACGCAGTCTCCTATCCACCTGTATGGCTAATTGCATAGCCTCTTGCAAGTTACCAGGTATAGGATAAGCAATCAGCAAATCTTTAACCCTTTCACTTAACCCTGCAAGAAATAAACTTTTCAAAGCTGAATCGTTCCACCCCACCTGAGTGGACCACCTTCGGAAGTGAGTACAATGTTTTTCACATTACCTGATCCCTGTCTCAAACGTCTCAATTCTGTCTCAGCTGATGAAACACGATCAGGATCGTCATACAATAACCGCAAAGCAGAAAAAAAACTATCCACTGATCTAAAGCATGGATCACTAGGCTGCAGAGAAAAGGCCTAGTCCTGAGGTTCTTTGCGCAAAAGTGACATTATGAACCCTATACGCTGTGATTCATCACCAGAGGATCTGGGTCTCAAACGAAAATACAACAAGCAAGCATTTTTAAAAGAAAAAAATCTTGTTGTTCACCAAAAAATAAATCAGGCAAACGTACCTTTGGCTCCACGAAATGTGCTCCAGAACAACTACTCACGTGTTGCTGGATCTCAGCCACCTCCAGAGAGAGTCCCTGCAGGCGTTGAGCCAAATCCTGAACCGACACCATGATGGAAACAGAAAATCTTTCCTTAGAGATTTTTTTTTTTTTTTTCTGGGCTGGACTTACTGTTATGATCTGCTACAAGCACTAAGGAAAGATGGGAACTCTGTCCCTACAATAGAACTAAGCTGGATCCCTACGATGTAACGGGGAACCTGATCCTGCGACCAGACCCGCTAAAGTCCTCAGCTAGTCTGAACGAAGACCTATAGTTGCGAGGGAGGAATCCCTACAAGATCTAGGGACTGGTAGAAAAGGTGGACACCTCCTAACAGAAATTGTAGCAGGGATAATTAAACAGAAAACAAATTACTTCGAGATCCTAAGATCAAGCAAAACTGACTGAGTAAGGCACCTAAGCACCCGGCTAGCTTAAGAGTAGATAATACAATGAAGTCCAGCAAAGCCAGAAGGGCGGAGCCAGACTAAATAGGGAAAAAAGGTCATGTGACCAGCAAACTGAAACAAAACCTAAGGCTGTGGTTCCACGGTCTGGAACCACAGCGCTTTGGACGGAGCGGAAATTCTGCACCGTCCAAAGCCCCGCCCCCTTTCTGACGCGCGCTCTTTCCGGATGTGTTCCGGACACCTCCAGAACACATCCGGAAAGAACGCAGGGCTACATAGCCCTGTGTTAAATTCCGTTGCGGCGACGTAGCGTCGCCGCAATACGCTAGGACATGCTGCGGTCTGAAAAGACGCGCCGCATGTCCGTTTACGCAGGTCTTCCGCCTGCGTGTTGTTACGCATAGTGGAGACGGGATTTCTTGAAATCCCCTCCACTATGCTGTAACATCTGGATGCTGCGTGTTTGGCGCTGCGCCAACGCACAGCGCCAAACACGCAGCATTTCCTGAAGGAATCCTGATCGTGGAAACTCACCCTAACAAGAGGGTTCTAACAAAGCGTTAATTACTCTCCTGTAATATGACTGCTGCGCACACTTGGTCAGGCTCTGGTGCCCCTCTTCTTTTAAACAAGGTGGACACTATGTAAGATAAAAGCTCTCACAGCAGAAGAATAATACCTGATAGAAAAATCAAATCAATTGCAAACTTGCTTATTTTCATTCTGTTCTAACTTTCTAAAGAAATTTTAAAACATGAGAATAACCATTTAAGACTCTTGTCAGACCAGAAAGTCCTGTGTAGCACAACTGAAAAGGAAGCCAACATGGAGGTAAACACAGGGCTTGAAGTTATGCAACTTAGGATGGCCTGGATGTGTAACACTACAAAACTAAGCCATCTTAAGTAATCTAATATATCAGAGCAGAGTGTACTGTCCCCACTATTTTTTTTACAAGATCATTGTCAAAATACAGTCTGTTATTCCTATGAACTCTCACCATTAAGGATCCATCCTCACTTAAAGGGGTTGTCTTATGTTCGTAATTGTTTAAAGTTGAAATGTATTGGTAAAATTAAGCGACTTTGTAATTTTACTTGTTAATTAAAATTCCTTTCGCTCTGCTGAGGAAATTTTTTAGTTTTTAGTTCACAGCTCATTTTGTGCAATGAATGGTTTCTTAGACGAGATGCTCTTGCTGCACAGTTTGCAAGGGTAGTTCTGGTCAGCTTCAGAGGCCCTTCGCATCTCTGCTACCAGCAGGGGCAAAACTACAATAGGTGCAGGGGTTGCAATCACACCCAGCCCCTGAAGCCTAAAGGCACTGTCACACTTAGCGATTGTACTAGCGATCACGACAACGACACGACCTGGCGAGATCGTTGGTGCGATCGCTATAAGGTCGCTAGTAGCTTCTAAACACAAAGATCTCATCAGAGATCAGCGATCTGTATACTGACCTCTCGTTGGGAAAACCTAGTCCCGCCTGCAATGCTGGTAAAGTCGTTCATAAAGGGTGTCACACTCAGCGATTCAGGCTCACCAGCGGGACACCAACGACCAAAAAACGGCTCAGAACGTTCATAAGCGATCAGCGACATTGCAGCGGGGGCCACATCGCTGCTACATGTCACACACAGCTGCGTTGCTAACGAGATCGCTACTGCGTCATAAAATCGGTGACTCTTTAGCGATCTCGTTAGCGATCTCGCTTAGTGTGACAGTACCTTTAGGGACCCAATAAGTCCCTTTGGCCTATATGAAAAGCCAATACTATTGAAGACTTGCAATAATTGGGGGCCCATGAGCTTCAGCTTTCGCCACTTGCTACCAGCTTTGGAGAGGACTTTGTTCGGGCTATCTGCTCATCTATGCTACCAGCTTTGGAGAGGACTTCGTTCGGGCTATTGCTCATCCATGCTACCAGCTTTGGAGAGGACTTCGTTCGGGCCATCTGTTCATCTATGCTACCAGCTTTGTAGAGGACTTTGTTCGGGCCATCTGCTCATCCATGCTACCAGCTTTGGAGAGGACTTCGTTCGGGCCATCTGCTCATCCATGCTAACAGCTTTGGAGAGGACTTCGTTCGGGCCATCTGCTCATCCATGCTACCAGCTTTGGAGAGGACTTCGTTCGGGCCATCTGCTCATCCATGCTACCAGCTTTGGAGAGGACTTCGTTCGGGCCATCTGCTCATCCATGCTACCAGCTTTGGAGAGGACTTTGTTCGGGCCATCTGCTCATCCATGCTACCAGCTTTGGAGAGAACTTCAGTCGGGCCATCTGCTCATCCATGCTACCAGCTTGAACTGTCAATCTTCAGGAGCTCACTGGTCACCAGCAAGATGGAAGCTGAAAAGCAGGAGAACATCGCACTCCTGAAGAACAAATATGCTTGTCAGATCAGAACCCATCACTCAGACTTGTTAAAATTGTAAAGTTGTGCTCGGATCTGTGGGACCCCAGTAGGGTCAAGAACCAAAGGAGCCAATTTCAGCAAGTAGGATAACTTTATATGGGCAAGAGTGACAGCGTAAAATAAAAAAAAAAAACAAATCTAATGTCAACACTTAAAATAAAGTGCGTCCATATAAATGTACGGTAAGTTTTATAATATATTTTCTGCATTTCCTAAGTGGTGCAAGAAATGTAGTAATGTAATGAGCACAGTTTGATGTAAGCAGCCCCCAGGTTGGTATAAGCAGTTATGGAGCTCAGTGCATAGCGTGATCTCCATATATTCTGAATATATGCGGTAAAATAACGGGATTCTGAGCCAATTTTCAATTATACACTCAATAAAGCATCTGCACAATAGCAGGTACCGGGGATACTCACATCATCCAATCAGCAGTTGTCTCTGCATGAAGTTTTTAGTGCACACAAGGTAAGTTAATGACCAAGGAAATATCAGTTTTATTTTGTATGGAAGTTAATAGAACACTAGGCTCCAACTTTTTAATGTTCTGTCTGTAAATGTTTTCCATGAGCACTAAAATTTCTCTATAGATTCCTGTGGTCTCCAGATTTCTCGATTCAAACTGCATACAATAGTAAATAGAGCTCTTAGACCTGATGATATAGGTGTACTCATTTTGAAAATTCACGTCAGAATCTGCTGTAGAATCTTTTTTGAAAGTTTTAATGTTTGATATGAAAATGTTCATCTTAATATTAGCTTTACAGCAGGAGCACACCTCTTTACAGGAGGAGCACGCCTCTTTACAGCAGGAGCACGCCGCTTTACAGCAGGAGCACGCCACTTTACAGCAGGTGCATGCAGCTTTACAGCAGGAGCACGCTGCTTTGTAGCAGGAGCACGCCTCTTTACAGCAGGAGCACGCCGCTTTACAGCAGGAGCACACCTCTTTACAGCAGGAGCACGCCTCTTTACAGCAGGAGCACGCCGCTTTACAGCAGGAGCACGCTGCTTTACAGCAGGTGCATGCAGCTTTACAGCAGGAGCACGCCGCTTTGCAGCAGGAGCACGCCGCTTTACAGCAGGAGCATGCAGCTTTACAGCAGGAGCATGGTGCTTTACAGCAGGAGCACGCTGCTTTACCGCAGGAGCACTGTCATGGGTGCATCGCCACGAAGATCGTCGCGATTGCACATTCTGACTTCTCACAGCTGAGCTGCTGTTTCTTTGTGTTTGGTAATGAGAGAGTTAATTTTACCTAGCTCTTTGCTAAGACTAGGTTCAGCCTCGCCCGGCTGCTTTGGATTATGTTCTAATTAGTTTCCTTTATATTCCTGCCAGTCTGGGTGTTGGAGGCCGGTGAAAGCATTCATATAGTTTAGCAGACTGGATCGGTTCTGGGAATACTTAAGCTAAGAGTTCCTTAGTTGTTTTTACTCTTATAGCTTATAGTTTATCTCTGAGATCATTTATGTTCCTTCTGTGTTTGAGTGTGTATGCAAGTCTGTGTTTTCTCCAGTCTGTCTAATATGTCTAATCTGTGTATTTAGCAGAGATCAGCCCATATTCCTTTGGTGGTAATCAGTATCCTTCTTAGGACTGATTACAGGGTTCAGGGACTGATAGGAGACAGGGTTAGGCTGGAGACTTGGACCTCTGAACCTTTATCAGTACCTCCAAGGTGAGGGATTAGTTAGGACCCAGTTTAGGGTCAGGTTAGACCCCCGGTCCTCCTCTTTCCTGTGACAGTGTATCAAGTCCTCAAGATTAACCCTGAGTTCAACGGATATCGTGTCAGGTAAATCTATTCTATATTTACATGCTGATGTTGCTAATCTATATGTTGTATAGAGTGTTGTTCTTTTAAGAATAGTTTACTGACATCGTACACATATCATAAGACCGCGTGACATTTTCACCGGCCAATACTAAAGATTCTCCCCAGCTGTCATGGATCCAGTAGCCCAGCTGGCCCGGCAGTTGCAGGGATTGTCCATGGAGTTGGCAGACATTAAGTCCAAGGTTTTGTCCCCCCCGGAGCAAACCAGATCTGAACCTAAGGTTGCTCTCCCGGACAGGTTCACTGGTGGGCGGGACAAATTTTTTACTTTCCGGGAGGCATGTAGATTGTACTTTCGGCTGCGGCCTCGGTCATCTGGGAGTGAAGAGCAGAGGGTGGGAATTGTTATCTCGCTCTTACAAGGGGATCCTCAATCTTGGGCGTTCTCTATTCCTCCAGGCTCCCCAGATCTCCAGTCAGTGGATCGATTTTTTACTGCCCTGGGTCTGGTATATGATGATCCGGATCGAGTCTCCCTTGCTGAAACAAGGTTACGTAAAATACGGCAAGGAAATCGTCCAGCGGAGGAATATTCTTCTGAGTTCCGTAGATGGGCAACAGATACTCAGTGGAATGACCCAGCTCTTAGGAGCCAGTTTTGTCAAGGGTTGTCTGACAAATTAAAAGATGTGTTGGCTCAGTATGATTCTCCTCCATCACTGGAGGCTGCTATGGCCCTCGCTATTCGCATTGATAGACGTCTTCGGGGAAGACGCGAGGTAACTCCACCCCCCGTGATGACTCCACCTACTACTAAAGTCCCTTATACTGAGGTTCCCCCGGTCTGTTCTGAGGAACCCATGCAGTTGGGAGGGACATCATTTTGTAGGAGGGAATCAGCGGTGCGCCGCAAGACTAGAAGGTGTTTCTTTTGCGGGAGAGGGACATTTTGTTGGGGGGTGTCCATCCCGGACCTCTTTGAACCAAGGAGTTAACCTGGGAGTGTGTATTTCGTCCCCAAATCCCTCTCAGTTTCTCGTGCCTGCGGAGGTGGTGATTGGTACTAGAACTGAGAGGATTTCTGTTTTTCTTGATAGTGGGTCCGGGGCTAATCTGGTGGACACTCGGTTTGCCCAGGTGCATGGTATGCAACTGAGTGTATTGGCCAAACCGGTCCCTATACTCTCTATTGATTCTAGACCTCTTGGTCAAGGTAGCTTGGTACAAGCTGTTCATAACATAGATCTTCGAGTAGGGGCAATACATAAAGAGCAATTGTCTTGTTATGTGTTGGAGGGTCTGCCTGCTCCTATTGTGTTGGGACTTCCTTGGTTGGCTAAACATAACCCAGTGATTGATTGGCAATCCAGAAAGATAAGCCAGTGGGGTGAATTTTGCAAGAATAACTGCATGAGCACGGTCATCGGTGCGGTTGTGCCTAGGACTTTGCCTCCTTTTCTGGAGGACTTTTGGGAGAAGTTCTCAGAGGAGGGGTGTAAAGAGTTACCTCCTCATCACGCATATGACTGCTCAATAAAGTTGCTTCCTGATGCCTTATCTCGTACTTTCCCAGGGGTCGGGAAGACTGATGATCCGGTTCCTATTCCTCAGGAGGGAGTTGTAGTGTCAGCTGTATGCTCTGAGCTTGAGGGGGAGGTATTGGGGGCTCAGGGGGACGCCCCTGTGGGACTTCCAGGGAGACTGATAGTTCCAGATCGCTTAAGACTGAAGGTTACGGAGAACCCTTACAAACGGATGGCTGATAGGAGGAGAGTTTCTGGTCTAGATCTGAGGGTGAACGATCTGGTATGGTTGTCTACCAGGAATATAAAACTTAAAGTTCCCTCCTGGAGGTTGGGTCCCAGATTCATCGGGCCATACAGGATCAGTTCCATAATTAATCCTGTGGCATTTCGTCTGGACCTCCCTCCTACGTTTAAAATTCATAATGTGTTTCACAAGTCATTACTTAAAAAGTATGTGGCACCAGTCATACCGTCACCTCTACCTCCTCCTTCAGTGGTAATCAATGATAACGTGGAAGTTCATTGGAGGGGGTATGGTCCTGAGGAGAGGACGTGGGTCCCTGCGTCTGATGATAACGCAGATCGATTGGTTCGGACCTTTCACACAACTTACCCGGACAGACCTGGTCATGAGGGTCCGGAGGCCCCTCGTAGAAGGGGGGGTACTGTCATGGGTGCATCGCCACGAAGATCGTCGCGATTGCACATTCTGACTTCTCACAGCTGAGCTGCTGTTTCTTTGTGTTTGGTAATGAGAGAGTTAATTTTACCTAGCTCTTTGCTAAGACTAGGTTCAGCCTCGCCCGGCTGCTTTGGATTATGTTCTAATTAGTTTCCTTTATATTCCTGCCAGTCTGGGTGTTGGAGGCCGGTGAAAGCATTCATATAGTTTAGCAGACTGGATCGGTTCTGGGAATACTTAAGCTAAGAGTTCCTTAGTTGTTTTTACTCTTATAGCTTATAGTTTATCTCTGAGACCTATGGTGTTCCTACTGTGTGTGAGTGTTGTATGTAAGACTTTATTTACTTTATTTCTTATCTTTCTTGTATGTCTTTCTGTTCATTAACCGTTACCTGGTCATTCCCTTTGGTGGTATTCAGGGTCCTTCTTAGGACTAGAATACAGTTGGCAGGGATTGATAGGAGACAGGGTTTACGCTGGTGGCCTGGACCTCTGTACCTTTAACAGTACCTCCAGGTTGAGGGATTAGTTAGGACCCCAGTTAGGGTCAGCTTAGACCCCGGTCACCCTCTAGCCGGAGACAGCGTATAACGGATTCCGTTTTGACCCACTGGACTTTCTGTCAGGTAAATCTATGTTATCATATAGCTATGCACATGTTATATAGTATGTTGCCCTTTTGATATAGATTATTGTCATCACATATATATATCTGCTATACAGCGTGACAAGCACGCCTCTCCCCAGCCTCCCTGATTCCTGTTTGGTGGAGGGGGAAATGTGGACTCCAGAATGATTGACAGTTCTGATCAGCAGCATTGTCTTTGTAGCAGGGG
>JARQOD010000007.1:134195431-134382529 GCA_033576555.1 Oophaga sylvatica
GGCTTGGATCTGCGCAGCTCTTACGGGTTGCAACGTGTTGGCGCTTGCTAATCTTCAGTGATACACTGCTCGGAATTTGCAGATGGAATTCTGCACCCATCATCCCCTTCTGCAAGATAAGCGGGGGACACTGTGACTTGTAGTCCCACAGCAGCTGGAGATCAATAACATTGTTCTTGTGGATGGTGTTCTGTACTAGCCGCAGGTTGGGAACCTTCCCAAATGTCATTAACCATTAAGACAGATGGTGGAGAACATAAATAGCTATTAATTCCACTCGTGATGTGTCTATGGGCAGCCCAGCATATGTCTCATTACCACTGACACTCATTCCCTTTACTACGGTAAACGCACTAAGGTTTTCCAACATGTCGGGAGATTTTCATTTGCGACATCTGATTGTTAGAAGTTCCTTTTGGAGGTAATTAACCGATCTACACAGCCATCTTCTCCGTATCTTGCTCTGGGCTACTTCGCATAACTTTACTGACTACTGTAAATCCATTTGCTGTAGTTACGATACAAGCAGTGTTTTATCAGCAGGAGATTATCACTGCAGGACTAGATGTCATGTGCAGCATAGTCCAACTAATCTGGGTAACCCCGCCCCAACCTCTGATTGGGAGCCTGCTGATACTATACACTGAAAACTGCCAATCAGGGGTGTGAGCGGGGTTATACACAGCTCTGCATTATGACCACTGTTGAATCTACAGCAGAAAAAAGAGCGATTTTATCAAAACTGCACCAAGCAGCCCAGTAAGTGATACATCGCTGGGATCGGACTCTGCCAATAAACCATGATGCTTTCACACTCCATAGCACAAGCCTGCTGACAGATTCCTTTTCAAGTGACCGTATCATCAGAAATTGATTTAGTGTTTAAATCAGGTTTTCATGTCAAATGTATTTTGTTTTTAATTTTTGATATATTTGTTTTATTTTTCGCATCAAAAGTGGAGTTAAAAAAAAAATAATAAAAAAAGAAAATTGAACATTTTGCAATTTTTTTTCGCTGACCAGTGGGGCTATTCTATACTCCTATGTCCTGTTCTTTCACAAAATACACCTGTGCATTAGCAGCAATAGACTGACTCAGACCTGTGAAGTTACATATTGTGAGGGGCGGAACCTGTGTTATGAGTTGCATATAGAGCCGTTACCTGTCATTGTAAAAAACAGTCTGTGATGATAATGAAGCTTCTGAAAATAGTTCTCTAAAAAAATCTAAATTCTAAATTGAAAATGTCAAGTTTATTTATATATAATTAAACTTCCTGGTCTAGTGTCAGCACACTGGATGTAGCCTGGGCTTGATGCACGATCCATCACTGCATTTCCTTTTGTTGGTGCTATATACTCCATTTTCTGTGACAATATTCACACTTGCCTACCCCCCTTAAATCTGACAATTTTCCACTTGTTTTCCATCCTGATTAAAATTGACATTCTACTTGTACTCACTGCCCATTATATCTGGCATCATTCCTTTTCCACAACAATATGTTATTTCTCACCTGGTGAAGTGGATCCTTGAAGACCCTGGCTGCGTATTACACTACTCACAGATTGCGTTGGTGCTGCAGGACGGTGCAGGTGGAACCACTGAGATTGTAGCGGCTGGACTTTCAACAGGAGGATAGGAGCACAACTGGAACCACCGGAACTGATGAAGCAGAGTTGAAGTACTAATGGCAAGAGATTTTAGCGGATTGCAATCAAATAAGAAGTAGGATATACTCCGCAATGTAGCTGAGCTAAGTTTGACGCAGAATCCAGTGTGGAGCTGATGCAGTGTAGCCGTAGAGTTGAAGAGCTGAGTTTGATAAAGAGTGCAATGCACTCAGCAGCAGAGTTGAGTTTGACAGGGAGTCCTAATGCAGAACTTGCAGAGTGGTATAGCATAATTGACTCAGTGGCAGGACTGGGCTTGTCAAAGAAACCTAATGCAAAATGGGCAGAGCGACAATACTTCACAGTAATGGTGGATGCCTGAATTCTCTGGCGGCTTCTCGTGGCCTTAATCATGACCCGGAAACGTGACCTCACCAGGAGTGCTTCTGGTTGCAACGGTAACCTGATGTGCAGGGAGAGTCAATGACCAAATAAATAGAATGAGTGCTCTGCTAGGATCAAGGAGAGGCGAGTCACACAATAAATCTGACATTATTCCACATGTCCTGCATTACACAGTATCTGCATTTCCATATGATCCACCATTTATATCCAACCAATCCATGGTAATTGTACAGTATCTGATATTCTACACGTCCCCCTTTATAAATAAGAAGGTCCACAGACACAGCATCCTAAATTAGAGGTGATCAGCCATAAAGTATCCCAGAACATATCTGTGCACGGACACTATAACTGATTCAGTACACAGTATTCCTCACTTTTTTCTGAAATGCCTTCACATGTCCCCCATTATATCAGGTCATAATTTCATATTTTCCCTAGTAAATCATACATTATTTTGGCATCTTTTATTTTATGTCTATGTGTTAGATAAACGTATTTTGGAAAGTGGAGATCTTGTCAGTGTTGTCACTCCAGCACATGTGTGGTGTGTAGTCCAAGGGATCCTCTGGGTCTTCACCAGGAAGACCCCTGCTAGGAAGTTTGGGCTTAACCCGTGTGATTCTCAGTAGACTTGGATTGGCAGCTGGACAACAATGTAGAAAAAGAGTGGTCAGATGGAGCACGGATCAGTATCCGATGATGTACCAGGAATGACCAAAACAAATGGTATATGGGGGCAAAGTAAAGAGTCAAGGCTAGAAGTCAAACCGGAGGGGGAGGGGTGCAGATGATGGCAAATTCCATGGACAAGTTGAGAAACTAGGTCTATTTGGGGAAAACAGCCAGGCAGTAATAGGAGTACACAGGCCAAGGGCAGTGCAAAGTTTTATGGATGCTGAAGCTATCTGCACAAGACCCTCACTTGCTTAAGGGGAATCTGTCAGCACGTTTTTGCTATTTAATCTGAGAGCAGCATAATCTAGGGCAAGAAAGCCTGATTCCAGGGATGTATCACTTACTGGGCTGCTTGGAGTAGTTTTAAAAGAATCCCTGTTTTATCTGTTGTAGATGTAGCCTAAGACAGAATGCTGAGCTCTGTATAACCCCGCCCACACCCCTGATTGGTAGCTTTCTGTGTACAGTGTCAGCAAGCTGCCAATCAGTGGTGGGGGCGGGATTACACTGACTAACTTGACTGTTGTGTATGTGAAACCTAGTTCGGCAGTGATGATCTCCTGCTGATAAAACACTGATTGTGTTGAAGCTACAGCACTCAGCCTTATAAGGGACACATCCCTGGAATCAGGCTCACTTGCTGTCAGATTATGTAGCAAATACCTCCTAACATATTCTCTTTAGATAGGCTGGCAGAGTTGATTAGCATTTGGTTACAATGGCAACTGGACACTTAAAACAGTGGCGTAAAGTGGTGCTCCTGTAGACAGCCAGAGCATGGAGATATATGGACAGTATGAAGTAATGTCCTCATATCTGACATTAGTCAGCACCATCAATATATTGTTAATCTGCTGCCTGTGATTATAATTGTTGGACTATCTGCACAATTATTTATATGCATCATCTTCCCATATGACACTTGCAGTTTGTCTGTAAAAAAAAAAAAAAAGTGTTGGGCTTTCCAGGAGTCTGTATGATCTGTACAGAACGGTGAGGCTGAACGGAGCCCATGGGCATCAGACATGCAGCTCTGCAATAAATAAGTAAATAATAGATATAAATGTGAATAAGAGCAGGCGCCGGCTTAGAAAGTTCAGCTCAGCATAACATTCAATCCCGTATGCATTATTAATAAGATTAACAAAAAGCACATTACTGGTGAGTATAGTCAGAGAATGATTTCTGCCCTGAGCAGAGCTGCTGTTGTTTGCCCGCAGTCCCATGCCAAGATCTTGGGGTTCACAAATGAAAAGTTAAAATAACTGAGAGTCACAGGTAGAGCTGATGAGTTTGCACATCCAGTGCTGTACTGTGCGTTGTTCTGGATCTGAAGCTCTGTGATCATGAAATTGACATCACACAGCGATCGAGCTTTCAGAATGTTATTTCTCATAACTTGCTCATGTTTAACCCCTTCCCGACCCATGACGCCACGTAGGCGTCATGAAAATCAGTGCCAATCCGACCCATGACGCCTATGTGGCGTCATGAAAGGATCGCGTCCCTGCGGGTCGGGTGACCGGGGTCACTGAAAGGTCACCCGACCCGCCGGCACAGGACCCTTTGTGCTTCACCACAGGGGGGTTGGCTTAACCCCCCCGTGGCCACGATCGCTCTGATTGGCTGTTAAAAGTGAAACAGCCAATCAGAGCAATCTGTAATATTTCACCAATATAATTGGTGAAATATTACAATCCAGCCATGGCCGATGCTGCAATAGCATCTGCCATGGCTGGACACCGAGCCCTGACCCCCCACGCCACCGAAAGATGGCAGCGGTCGGTCACCGCCGTCACTAAAAGCTCCCCTCGTCCTGGCCTCCGCTGCCCCCACCTTCCGATCCCCCCCCCCCTCACTTCCGACCCCCATACTCACCTCTCCCGGTCCACCGATGTCCCTGGATCCTTCCCGGCGGCTGCCCGGGATTCTTCATGGGCGCCGCCATCTTGGAAAATGGCGGGCGCATGCGCAGTGCGCCCGCCGGCCGGCGCATGCGCAGTGCGCCCTGCCTAGTCAAAAAATTTATTTGATCACTGTGATAAACTGTCACAGTGATCAAAATAAAAAAAAGTAAGTGAACCCCCTTCATGTAGAAATTAAAGAATTTTTTTTTTCTATAGGCCTGTGCAAAACGTTGCGGATATGCACGAGAATTTCTGCTGTTTTTTTCCTGATTGGCCTGTCACCGTGCGGATTTTGCTGCGATCCGCAGCGATTTCCTGCTGATCCGCAGCGATTTCTCTGCTGATCCGCAGCGATTTCGCTGCTAATCCGCAGCGGATTTTGCTGCGGATAAGCAGCGGATTTTGCTGCGGATCGGATTTGGCGCTGCGGATCCACAGCAGATCCAGAAACCATGTACAGTACAATGCAAATAAATGGTAAAAAAAAAACGCTGTGCACATGCTGCAGATTTTTCAGCGCGGATTTGCTGCGGTTTTAAATCCGCAGCATGTCAATTCTTTGTGCTGATTCCGCAGCGATTTTACACCTATTCCATTATAGGCGTAAAACCGCAGAGAAAAACCGCAGCAAATCCGCGCTAAATACGCAGGTAAAAGGCAGGTCGTTTTACCTGCGGATTTTAGAAAAATCCGCAAGTGAATCCGCAACGTGTGCACGGGGCCTTAGGGTCAGGCTGGGTTCATATTGCATTATGGCAGTCCGTTAGATGGACTGCGTTTCACCGCGGTATAACGCAGTGTAACGCAGTCCGTTAACGCTGCCATTCACCCCATTTGTGTGCGCATCGCAACGCATGCCATGAAGCGGCATGCGTTCGCGACGTGTCGTCATTCAGTGACGGAGCCTTGGACGCAGGCTGCAGCGTCTGGGCTCCATCACCGCTAGCACAGATGAATCATCTCTGATTCCTCTGCACTAGCGGGTATAGCATAACGCAATCGCGTTATGCTATACCGTTACCAGCCCGTCAACGCTACGTGTTGAACGGGCTGGTAAAACGCAATATGAACCAAGCCTTAGGGTTAGAACTAGGGTTAGGGTTAGAACTAGGGTAAGGGTTAGAACTAGGGTAAGGGTTAGAACTAGGGTAAGGGTTAGAACTGGTTAGGGTTGGAATTAGGGTTAGGGTTGGAATTAGGGTTAAGGTTGGATTAGGGTTAGGGTTGGGATAAGCGTTAGGGGTTTTTGGGTTAGGTTGGATTAGGGTTAGGCTTGTGGTTAGGTTTATGGTTAGAGTTGGGATTAGGGTTAGGGTGTGTTGGGGTTAGGGTTATGGTTAGGGTTTGTATTAGGGTTAGGGTGTGTAGGGGTTAGGGTTGGGGTTAGGGGTGTGTTGGGGTTAGGGTTGGAGTTAGAATTGAGGGGTTTCCACTATTTAGGTACATCAGGGGATCTCCATACGCGACATGGCGCCACCATTGATTCCTGCAAATTTTGCGTTCAAAAAGTCAACAGTGCTCCCTTTATTCCAAGCCCCGACGTGTGCCCAAACAGTGGTTTACCCCCACGTATGGGGTATCAGCGTACTCGGGAAAAATTGCACAACAACTTTGGGGGTCTAATTTCTCCTGTTACTGTTGGGAAAAAAAATTGGGGACTAAAAAAGTTATTTTTGTGGAAAAAAAATGATTTTTTATTTTCACGGCTCTGCGTTATAAACTTCTGTGAAGAACTTGGGGGTTCAAAGTGCTCACCACACATCTAGATAAGTTCCTTGCGGGGTCTAGTTTCCAAAATGGGGTCACTTGTGGGGAGTTTATACTGTTTAGGCACATCAGGGACTCTGCAAACGTAACATGACGCCCGCAGACCATTCCATCAAGTCGGCAATTCAAAACGTCACTACTTCCCTTCCGAGCCCCGAAGTGTGCCCATACAGTAGTTTTCTCCCACATATGGGATATCAGCGTACTCAGGACAAATTGGACAACAACTTTTGAGGTCTAATTTCTCCTGTTACCCTTGGGAAAATAAAAAAATTGGGGACTAAAAGATCATGTTTGTGGAAAAAATATAATTTTTTTATTTTCATGGCCCGGCGTTATAAACTTCTGTGTAGCCCTTGGGGGTTCAAAGTGCTCACTACACATCTAGATAAGCTCCTTGGGGGGTCTAGTTTCCAAAATGGGGTCACTTGTGGGGGGTTTCTACTGTTTAGGCACATCAGGGGCTCTGCAAAGGCAACATGACGCCCACAGAACATTCCATCAAGTCTGCATTCCAAAATGGCGCTCCTTCCCTTCTGTGCTTCCCCATGCGCCAAAACAGTGGTTCCCCCCACATATGGGGTACCAGTGTACTCAGGACAAACTGTACAACAACTTTTGTGGTCCAATTTCTCCTGTTACCCTTGTGAAAATAAAAAAATGCGGGTTAAAAAAATCAGTTTTTGAGGAAAAAAATGATTTTTTATTTTCATGGCTCTGCATTACAAACTTCTGTGAAGCACGTGGGGGTTCAAGGTGCTCATCACACATCTAGTTAAGTTCCTTGAGGGTCTAGTTTACAAAATGTGGTCACTTGTGGGGGGTTTCTACTGTTTAGGCACATCAGGGGCTCTGCCCGCCCGCAGACCATTCCATCAAGTCGGCATTTCAAAGCGTCACTACATCCCTTCCAAGCCCTGACGTGTGCCCAAACAGTGGTTCTCCCCCACATGTGAGGTACTAGCGTACTTAGGACAAATTAGACAACAACTTTTGGGGTCCAATTTCTCCTGTAACCATTGTGAAAATAAAAAATATGGGGCTAAATAATAATTTTTTGAGAAAAAAAATGATTTTTTATTTTCACTGGCTCTGCGTTATAAAGTTTTGTGAAGCACCTGGGGTTCAAAGTGCTCACTGTGCATCTGCATAAGTTTCTTAGGGGGTCTAGTTTCCAAAATGGGGTCATTTGTGGGGGAGCTCCAAAGTTTAGGCATACAGGGGCTCTCCAAACATGACATGGTGTCCGCTAACGACTGGAGCTAATTTTCCATTCAAAAAGTCAAATGGCGCTCCTTCCCTTCTGAGCCCTGCCGTGCGCCCAAACAGTGGTTTATGACCACATATGAGGTATCTGTGTACTCAGAAGAAATTGCCCAACAAATTTTAGGATCCAATTTATACTGTTGCCCATGTGAAAATGAAAAAACTGAGGCTAAAAGAAAATTTTTGTGAAAAAAAAGTACTTTCTTTTTTTTACGGATCAATTTGTGAAGCACTTGGGGGTTCAAAGTGCTCACTCTGCATCTAGATAAGTTCCTTGGGGGTCTAGTTTCCAAAATGGGGTCACTTGTGGGGGAGCTCCAATGTTTAGGCACACAGGGACTCTCCAAATGCGACATGGCATCCGCTAAATATTCCAGCATATTTTCCATTCAAAAAGTCAAATGGCGCTCCTTCCCTTCTGAGCCCTGCCGTGCGCCCAAACAGTGGTTTATGACCACATATGAGGTATCGGTGTACTCAGGAGAAATTGCCCAACAAATTTTAGGATCCAATTTATACTGTTGCCCATGTGAAAATGAAAAAACTGAGGCTAAAAGAAAATTTTGTGAAAAAAAAAGTACTTTCTTTTTTTTACGGATCAATTTGTGAAGCACCTGGGGGTTCAAAGTGCTCACTTTGCATCTAGATAAGTTCCTTGGGGGTCTAGTTTCCAAAATGGGGTCACTTTTGGGGAGCTCCAATGTTTAGGCACACAGGGACTCTCCAAATGCGACATGGCAACCGCTAAATATTCCAGCATATTTTCCATTCAAAAAGTCAAATGGCGCCCCTTCCCTTCTGAGCCCTGCCGTGCGCCCAAACAGTGGTTTATGACCACATATGAGGTATCTGTTACTCAGGAGAAATTGCCCAACAAATTTTAGGGTCCATTTTATCCTGATGCCCATGCAAAAATGAAAAAATTGATGCTAAAAGAAAAATTTTGTTGGAAAAATTAAAATGTCCATTTTTTCCTTCCACGTTGCTTTAGTTCCTGTGAAGCACCTGAAGGGTTAATAATCTTCTTGAATGTAGTTTTGAGTAGCTTGAGGGTGCAGTTTTTATAATGGTGTCACTTTTGGGTATTTTCTGCCATATAGACCCCTCAAAGTGACTTCAAATGTGAGGTGGTCCCTAAAAAAAATGGTTTTGTAAATTTTGCTGTAAAAATGAGAAATCGCTGGTCAACTTTTAACCCTTATAACTTCCTAACAAAAAAAAATGTTGTTCCCAAAATTGTGCTGATGTAAAGTAGACATGTGGGAAATGTTATTTATTAACTATTTTGTGTCACATAACTCTCTGGTTTAACAGAATAAAAAATTCAAAATTTGAAAATTGCAAAATTTTCAAAATTTTGGCCAAAGTTCCATTTTTTTCACAAATAAACGCAAAAATTATCGACCTAAATTTACCACTAACATGAAGCCCAATATGTCACAAAAAACAATCTCAGAATCGCTAGGATCCGTTGAAGCGTTCCTGAGTTATTACCTCATAAAGGGACACTGGTCAGAATTGCAAAAAATGGCCAGGTTATTTAGGTCAAAATAGGCTGGGTCATGAAGGGGTTAATGAATAGTGCTAGGTGAGCACAGATTATTGCATTTTTAATGGAAGTAATTGGGTTAGCTGATAACCTAAAGCTGGATTGGAATACAAAGTGATTCCTTAATTAAAGGACATCATAAGGTTCCTATGCATAAGCAGACAGGGTGACGTTGGGTGGTACCTGGTCTAGTTCCCTACATGGCATTAACAGCTAAAGCTCTCACTTCTACAGTCAGTGGCTTAACTAGAGTCTGATGGGCCCTAGTGCAAAATTTGGACCTGGGCTCCCAACTGCATGTTGGTTCATTGTATGACTTCCTGTCACCTTCTGGATCCTATTAAAGACATGCGTATTCACCCCACATGTAATAATGTCCTCCATCCTGGCCCCTTCCTTTAGTAATGTCCCCCATACTGGTCCCTTTATTTAATGCTGCTCCTTATTCTGGGCCCCTTCCAGTATTAATGGCCCCTTCCTGTTATAATGTCCCCCGTCTTGGGCCTTCTCCTGTAATAATGTCCTCCATCCTGGGTCATATATTTAATTATGTCCCCCATCCTGGTCCCCTTCCACTGTTAATGTCCCCATCCTAGTGCCCTTCCTTTAATAATGTCCCTCATCCTGGGCCACTTCCTGTACTAATGTCTCTCATCCTGGTCCCTTTATTTAATGTTGTGCCTTATTTTGGACCCCTTCCAGTATTAATGTCCCCGACCCTGGGCCTTGTCCTGTTGTAATGTCCCTCATCTTGGGCCCTTTCCTGGAATAATTTCCTCCCATCCTGGTTCAATTTATTTAATAATGTCCCCCATCCTGGGCCCTTTCCAGTATTAATGTCCCCATTCTGGTTCCCTTTCTTGAATAATGTCCCCCATCCTGTAATAATTTCCCCTTCCTGGGCCCCTTCCAGTAATAATGTCCTCCGCTGTTATCCATCACCTTTTAAAATAAATAAATAATTGACTCTTATGTTCTCTCACTCACACAACGTGCAGCGTCCTCTTCCATAAATATAGAATGCCTCTTCTTTCAGGTAATAATGCAAGAGGGTTAGGAATCATTGGAATAGACACTAGTGGCACTTACACATTTTGGAGGAAACATCGCAATAAACTTCTTCTTTGGTGTCGGAGTGCCCAATGTCATCGTCATGCAAACTTCCCCGGTTCTATTGGAGAATACCTTTGCAATGTGATGATGTTGTAATTTATTACCTGCGGATTTAGCCTCCGTCTCACAAACGTCCCAATATGCAATATTCCAGTGCAATCCCATCTGCTTGGTGCCATCGCTTTGGTCTCTTTAACTGGCAAAGACGTTGGGGTATTCATGCACAATTTGCTTGAATGTCCAAGCCAGGTAAACAGACAGCATTTTTCGCCAGCCAGTGGACCATTTATACGGCGCATTTTTTCAATCAGGGTTTCCGGTACCCTATTGAAAGGTTTGCTCCTGCACCACTCCTGCATTGGGCGGTGAGCAGCACTGGATGACAGAAACCTGACATTACGAGTGCATGGCCGTTAGGTATAGTGCATCTGTCCTGCTGATAAAAATACAATACCTGCTGGCAGGGCTGTGGAGTCGGGAGTCATGGAGTCGGAGCCCATTTTGGTGGACTCGGAGTTGGTTGGAGTCGGTGTCATGAAAATTGAGAAGTCGGAGGTTTGGCTTAGTGACTCCACAGCCCTGGTATGAGGGAGTCTGAGTCGATGTCATGGAAATTGAGGAGTCGGAGATTTGGCTTAGTGACTCCACAGCCCTGGTATGAGGGAGTTGGAGTCAGTGTCATGGAAATTGAGGAGTCGAAGTTGGAGGTTTGGCTTACTGACTCCACAGTCCTGGTATGAGGGAGCCGGAGTCTGAGTTGGAATCAGTGTCAGGGAAATTGAGGAGTCTGAGTCGGAGGTTTAACTTACCTACTCCACAGCCCTGGTATGAGGGAGTTGGAGTCGGTGTCATGGAAATTGAGGAGTCGAAGTTGGAGGTTTGGCTTACTGACTCCACAGTCCTGGTATGAGGGAGTCGGAGTCTGAGTTGGAATCAGTGTCAGGGAAATTGAGGAGTCTGACGTTTAACTTACCGACTCCACAGCCCTGGTATGAGGGAGTTGGAGTTGGTGTCATGGAAATTGAGGAGTCGAAGTTGGAAGTTTGGCTTACTGACTCCACAGTCCTGGTATGAGGGAGTCGGAGTTGGAATCAGTCTCAGGGAAATTGAGGAGTCTGAGGTTTAACTTACCGACTCCACAGCCCTGGTATGAGGGAGTCAGAGTCGGTGTAATGGAAATTGAGGAGTCAGAGTTGGAAATTTGGCTTACCGACTTCACAGTCCTGGTATGAGGGAGTCGGAGTCAGTGTCAGGGAAATTGAGGAGTCAGAGGTTTGGCTTACCGACTCCACAGCCCTGGTATGAGGGAGTTGGAGTCGGTGTCATGGAAATTGAGGAGTCAGAGTTGGAAGTTTGGATTACCGACTTCACAGTCCTGGTATGAGGGAGTCGGAGTCAGTGTCAGGGAAATTGAGGAGTCGGAGGTTTGGCTTACCGACTCCACAGCCCTGCTTGCTGGCCGTGCACTCTTACTACCAGTCAACTGTTGACGGTACTTCATCTACGACTATCACCTCCTGATGTAGACGTTAGTGATGCCATTTTTCTGTGTGTAATGCTCAATGCAAGCTACTGTATTCTGTATACTGCCAGGTGCGCTTATTTTTCCCTCTGCTCGCTCCACCAGCCAGCAGCCTTTTATAGTTGCAGTTTGCGTGTCCTCTGTACAGTGGTTATCAATGCAAAGATTGACCGTGGGAGCCTCTTGAGCTGATGGTTCCTTACTCCTTATGTATTTTTATACATTTGGAGGTGCATGAAAATTGACCCAAAGATTTCTATGGATGCGTATTATGGATTCAAGCAAAAAGAGATCCGTTGCATGGCCACACGCATGTGCTCTCATACTCTATAATGAGAATTCATATGTCACAAAGCCACAGATGTTTGACTGCTGCACATATTAAAGGAGAATTGCCAGCCTCGTCCAAATCCCCTGATCTGTGGAAAGTAATTGGATTTGCCTGCCACCAGTCTGATCTCTCGTATTAGAGGTGTTGCGATAAATAAAGTTGTGTGTCTGTAAATGGCACTTGTTAGGATGGCGGCTTCCTGTTCCTTTATTATACAGATGAGCACCGTGTTTTATTCTGAGAGCTCGATGACAGGCGAGGCAAAGAAGAAACAGGTTTGTTTTAGCATAGCTCCACATAGCACAGGCTGGCACACAGTCAGGAATCGAGTGCCATGAGAACTGATTATTTTTAACTTTTCAGTAAAATCGAAGCCAGGAATAGGATTTTCATGATATGACATAGGATATTAGAAATGAAGCCTATAATTGGATATAGGATAATTCAGTGACGCGGACGCTCGATTTACATCTGAACATGCAATGAATTGATTAGCCGCGCTCAGGCCCGAAATGCGTTGTCTGCCGTAAACTTTGTTTTTCTCCCCACTAATGAAATGTCCATCATGTGTCGGAGTAAACATCTCTTTCTACAAATGCCATTTGTTGTATTCCTTTAGGTGAACTCCGCCAAGCTGTTGTTCTCATGATGAACACGAAGGATGAACTTGAAGAGCAAAATGCGTAGGTCCTGATTAGCATTGTTAATTTTCTTGTTCGGTGTGGTCTTGATAAAATGTCACTGTTTTCACCTTTTGTACCTGCTTACTCCTAGAGAGTCAGGCAGGTTTCGGGCAGAGCGTCGGGGTGGGATTCATTTTGTCTCGGGGTTTAAATAGAAGATAACACAAAGGCTGAAGGTTACAGGGGTGTGAGTGGGAATTTATTGACTTTTTTTTAAGGAGTGCAGCAGCCCTCTGTGTGTTTGAGCATTACTTTCTAACTTGCTGAATTGTCTGGAGGTTTTGCTGTAGTTCCTTCCTTTTATAATGGCTCAGTTGGGTGCAAGACGCTTTTGGTTCTCATGTTTTTTTTTAATTCTAAATTTAACCAGACCAAAAAAAGATTCAGATTTAATAATTAGTGCTGAGATAAAGTGTTATATTAGCATGCTCATGTGCTAACCGTGAGTATTGGGCGTGCTTGAAAAATATATTCGAGTCCTCGCAGCTGCGTGTCTCACAACACATGCGAGGATTGCTAACAAACAGACAATCCCCGCATGTGTTGCTGCTGTTGAACAGCCTCGAAACACACAGCTGCGGAGATCGAGCATATATGTCGAGCACGCCGAAGTCAGTCGGTTAGCACCCGAGCATGCTCAGATAACTCGTTATCTATCCCAGCACGTTCGCTCATCGCTATAAATAATGTCAACGATCTGTGTCATTCTATGATTAGAGAAAAAGAAAGAAGGATAGAACATAAAAAATAAGGAACGGATGCAGAGTTCTAGAGGATCCTCCATCTATTTGTTATATCTCTTGGTCTTGGTTCACACTAGCATTTGACATTCCGTTTTTTTTTCCTCCATTACAGTAGGAGTAGAAACCAGAATGTAACTAATCCGTTTAAGAACCTAGTGGGTAGATGGAATGATCAGTTTGTGTCAGTTTATCTATGTTCCATTCATTATCGTTTTCTTTTTAGTGTCTGTGAAAAAGTAAAAAAAACCTTTTCTTAATATTATATTTTATGGTTAATTGATTTAAAGGGAATCTGTCAGGAGGATTTAAACACTAAAACTATTTATATGCTCATGTAGCTCTTTCAATGACAAGTCCAACAGTATGGCCGGTCCGTTCCTCCATTACTGAGAAATCAGCGTTTATATTGATATGCAAATCGCCATGGTAGATCTGAAGCCTCCGTCACTCCAGCTCTATCCCCTGCCAAGTGCCACCTTGACTGACAGACTCTGTGCTGTGTGATTTCAGCAAAGAGGTTTAAATATGCAAGGAGCTGTTAGGATCTATGGGCCGGACATAGATCTTCCGGAGAATTAGCCTCCAGAGATTATTATGAATTAAAGGAGGCGTTACAAGAGTGAGAAATACAGAGCAGACTGTCAGTCATTACATGTCTCACACTGTGAATGTCTCCTGTCATTTATAATAAGCTCTGGAGGAAGATTCTCATACAGATCTATGTCCGGCCCATAGATCTTAACATCTAATATACATATTAAGAAAAATGTCAATTTCTCTGGAATAAGTCATCAGATCACAGATATCAAGGTATCATTTTATTCAACTTTCTATGGCCTATGTGACCGTATATAAAAGAATTTGGAGGATTGATCCTACTGACAGATTCCCTTTTAATAGTAGTCTCTAACTGGAAATATAATTCTGTCTGGGAGTTGTATGCACAAATCCATAAGATAGTGTTGGAAAGTTTGCTTTTTTATTGCATTTTACAACTGTTACAATTGTTTGGTTTAGTTCTGAAATTAAGAAATATTTTCTCTTATCAAGAAAAAGTAAGTTTTGGGGGGATTTGACTTAGTTACAACTACTTTTTTTTCTCTCTCGTTTATTTTGGAGGAAAAGCAGCTTTCTTTGCAAGATGTGGCAGATGGTTTTCTCTTTTTCCAGATCACTGAGAAACCTGCTTGACTCAGAGATGGAACATTCTTCAGCACTCAGGCTGGAAATTGACAACCTGAGGAGGAAAGTGGCAGAACAGGAGGAGCGACATGCAGCGAAAATCCAAGCGTTGGCAAGGTAGGAGACTTCAGCCAGGGAACGGATCCAGCACATTTCAGAAGGGTTTCAGGCCCGGAGATAATGACTGATCTGTTCAGGACAGTGTCTACCACTTAATTGCAGTGAGATTAACACATGGCTGTGCTGGGCAGAAGTCTCAGCGTTTCTGATACTCGGCTTATAGCAGTATTTGTACATTAGTTTTGACTGCAAAACTTCTACTTTCTGCAAGAATTTCCATTCTTGCAATACATTACCATTGGCATCCTCTTGGTGGCAGTTTAGTTTTTGTTGTTCTACACAGATTAATATGATTGACTCTACCCGTAATCCTGATATTAGCAGAGAATTGACCATGTATCACCGAACTGTAGATCTTTAGTGATATTGGTATTCCTGGATTGCACCTTAGGACATCCACTGAATCAATCAGGCTTGGGGTCAGGGATGTGCATTCATTATTATCTGAGAAATCGTTGTATTTTTCCGTAGTGGCCTTTAACTCTCACTCATCATGGGGAAGAATAGTTATCATGCCTCATTAAAATTTCTTACACATTTCTCTTCCTTTTGATGCTGATTCTCAGGCTGAGTGTACCTTGAAGCCTACACCATTGTAATTTTTGATCAGAATCAAATTGCCCAACTCGGAGTACAACCCCAGGTGCTATGGATGATATTACATTGGTTCTCCAAGGATGACAGCTAGTGATGAGCGAACATGCTCTGACAAGTTGTTATCCGAGCATGCTTGGGTGCTAGCAGAGTGTCCTTGGCGTGCTGGAGAAATATGTTTGATTCCTTCGCGCCTGCATGTCTCGCAGCTGCCTAACAAACAGGCAATCCCTGCATGTGCTGCAGCTGTCAAGCAGCCGTGAGACATGGAGCCGCAGAGACTCAAACATACTTTTCAAGCACGCCGAAAAAATCGGTTAGCACATGCGCATGCTCGGATAGCACCTTGTCTAACCACGTTCGATCATCACTCATGACAACCCCTTTCTTAAAATTTAGCCAGCCCATTAGTCAGATGGAATCTGTCACTCCGGCAGTGAACACATGGGCTGACCGGGCCAGTCAGTGTTAGACACCCTCTCTTTGAAAACCCATTTTCCGACATCGGTATGACCAACTGGACTACGGGAACCTACTCTTTTAAATGTATTTTGGACCATCCGATGTGGGCTTAAATTAATTTTTCAGTAAAATTAAAGTGGTTGGACAAAGTAAGTAAGTTACCCTATCACATAACTTATTGATTGCTAGGAGTTGGACCTTTGAGACCACCACTGATCTGGAGAACCAGGCTGTGAAAGGCCCCATGTGAATGGAGCAGATGGGCGAGCATGGGCACTATTTATAATTATTCATCATAAAGTGATGACCCATGGCCAGAACATACCCTTTATGAACAGAGTGATCAGACTTCTTGGTTCCCTGCCAATCCTGAGGATGAAGGGGCTGCAACGTTATTCCAGCACCGGGGTTCCCCTCACTGGCATCCAGCTCGCAGCTATGTAAAAAAATGCAGTCGGGCCCATTCTCTTGAGCTTTATTGAAGTCCCTCTGCACAAGGTTTTGTCGCGACTCCATAATGCTGGGAAAGACTATGGAAGAGGTACAGTGCCAAATCGGCATTGCTGCCCCTTTATTCTCAAGATCATAAAGTGATGGCATACCCCAGCAGCATGTCCAAATTCTGAGATGAAAATGCAGTGACAGTTCCATGCCGACAGCTGTCACAGACAGCTGACAGGCACGGCAAGAGGTGCGGGACCCTTACTGTCAGTCCCTGCACCCAGAGCGCTGTGATTGGTCAGTCAATCTGACTGACCAATAACAGCATCATCGGGCAGGAGATGCTGAAATTTCAGCATCTCCCGCCCGGTCAATACAGGAGCTCAGCGCTGCGGTGGCTGAGCTTCCTGCACTAACAGCCAGGAGCAGCGTCCGCACCGCCCCTGGCTGTTAACCCCCTGATTACTGTGATCTAGCGTGATCGCAGCATTCAGGGGGGAGGCAGAGGGTTGGGGGCTCCCTCTGCCTTCTGATCGGCGTCCCCGCATGCGAGCCCCAATCTCTGTCATGATGACCCGGGGTCGTCATGAAAGCCTCTAAGACCATGTTATCAGCAGTTTCAGCATAGGGTATAATACATTGCAATGCTGGAGCATTGCAATGTATTATACCTGCAATGAAAGTGAGAAAGTGAAAGTCCTATAAAGGGACAAGGTAAAAAAAAAGCAAAAATATTTTTTAAAAATGGGGTATCAGTGTACTCAGGACAAATTACAGAAGAATTGAAGAAGAATAAAGAACACAATCCACAACCAGTGCTTTGGTATAAAAATATATATCTTATTTACAATATGTACAAAGTATAAAAAATATATATCTTATTTACAATATGTACAATATGTACAAAGTATAAAAAATATATATCTTATTTACAATATGTACAATATATACAAAATATATATTTTTTCATATTTACAATATATACAAAACTTAAAAAAATATATATCTTCTTTACAAGGTTGGCGGGCTGATGTTATAAATGGATGTTATTGGCGGGCTGATGTTATATATAGATGTTATTGGCGGGATGATGTTATTTTATATATATAGATGTTATTGGCGGGCTGATGTTATATATAGATGTTATTGGCGGGATGATGTTATATATAGATGTTATTGGCGGGCTGATGTTATATATAGATGTTATTGGCGGGATGATGTTATATATAGATGTTATTGGCGGGCTGATGTTATAATGGATGTTATTGGCGGGCTGATGTTATATATAGATGTTATTGGCGGGCTGATGTTATATATAGATGGTATTGGCGGGCTGATGCTATATATAGATGTTATTGGCGGGATGATGTTATATATAGATGTTATTGGCGGGCTGATGTTATATATAGATGGTATTGGCGGGATGATGTTATATATATAGATGTTATTGGCGGGATGATGTTATATATAGATGTTATTGGCGGGATGATGTTATATATAGATGTTATTGGCGGGCTGATGCTATATATAGATGTTATTGGCGGGATGATGTTATATAGATGTTATTGGCGGGATGATGTTATATATAGATGTTATTGGCGGGCTGATGCTATATATAGATGTTATTGGCGGGATGATGTTATATATAGATGTTATTGGCGGGCTGATGTTATATATAGATGGTATTGGCGGGCTGATGCTATATATAGATGTTATTGGCGGGATGATGTTATATATATAGATGTTATTGGCGGGCTGATGTTATATATAGATGTTATTGGCGGGCTGATGTTATATATAGATGTTATTGGTGGGCTGATGTTATATATAGATGTTATTGGCGGGCTGATGTTATATATAGATGTTATTGGCGGGATGATGTTATATATAGATGTTATTGGCGGGCTGATGTTATATATATAGATGTTATTGGCGGGATGATGTTATATATAGATGTTATTGGCGGGATGATGTTATATATAGATGGTATTGGCGGGCTGATGTTATATATAGATGGTATTGGCGGGCTGATGTTATATATAGATGTTATTGGCGGGCTGATGTTATATATAGATGGTATTGGCGGGCTGATGTTATATATAGATGTTATTGGCGGGATGATGTTATATATAGATGTTATTGGCGGGATGATGTTATATATAGATGTTATTGGCGGGCTGATGTTATATATAGATGTTATTGGCGGGCTGATGTTATATATAGATGTTATTGGCGGGCTGATGTTATATATAGATGTTATTGGCGGGCTGATGTTATATATATAGATGTTATTGGCGGGATGATGTTATATATAGATGTTATTGGCGGGCTGATGTTATATATAGATGTTATTGGCGGGATGATGTTATATATAGATGTTATTGGCGGGCTGATGTTATATATAGATGTTATTGGCGGGCTGATGTTATATATAGATGTTATTGGTGGGATGATGTTATATATAGATGTTATTGGCGGGCTGATGTTATATATATAGATGTTATTGGCGGGATGATGTTATATATAGATGTTATTGGCGGGCTGATGTTATATATAGATGTTATTGGCGGGATGATGTTATATATAGATGTTATTGGCGGGCTGATGTTATATATAGATGGTATTGGCGGGCTGATGTTATATATAGATGTTATTGGCGGGATGATGTTATATATAGATGTTATTGGCGGGCTGATGTTATATATAGATGTTATTGGCGGGATGATGTTATATATATAGATGTTATTGGCGGGATGATGTTATATATAGATGTTATTGGCGGGATGATGTTATATATAGATGTTATTGGCGGGCTGATGTTATATATAGATGTTATTGGCGGGATGATGTTATATATAGATGTTATTGGCGGGATGATGTTATATATAGATGTTATTGGCGGGCTGATGTTATATATAGATGGTATTGGCGGGCTGATGTTATATATAGATGTTATTGGGGGGATGATGTTATATATAGATGTTATTGGCGGGATGATGTTATATATAGATGTTATTGGCGGGCTGATGTTATATATAGATGTTATTGGTGGGATGATGTTATATATAGATGTTATTGGCGGGATGATGTTATATATAGATGTTATTGGCGGGCTGATGCTATATATAGATGTTATTGGCGGGCTGATGTTATATATAGATGTTATTGGTGGGCTGATGTTATATATAGATGTTATTGGCGGGATGATGTTATATATAGATGTTATTGGCGGGCTGATGTTATATATAGATGTTATTGGCGGGATGATGTTATATATAGATGTTATTGGCGGGCTGATGTTATATATAGATGTTATTGGCGGGCTGATGTTATATATAGATGTTATTGGCGGGCTGATGTTATATATAGATGTTATTGGCGGGATGATGTTATATATAGATGTTATTGGCGGGCTGATGTTATATATAGATGTTATTGGCGGGCTGATGTTATATATAGATGTTATTGGCGGGCTGATGCTAGGCTTAGTTGGTACTGGGAGTTGATGTTATGCTTAGGTGGTAATTGCAGGTTGATGTTAGGCTTAGATTTAAAAATATAAGAATAAGTATAACTATAAAACTAAATACTCAAACATTAACTATATCTAAAAATAACAATAAATGTATAAGAATAAAAAACTAGTCCTATAAATTAAATATATACAAGAAATATGCTATATCTTCTTTAGCTGGAGTAGATAATGCTGGTAATCTTGGCTGGTGGGCATAGCTGACGCTGGTGATGTTATGCATCAGTCAATGCCTAGAACAAGAAAACATAAAAACAAAGTTTAGTGAAATCATCATTCAGTGCAGACATATACAGGGTAGGCCATTTATATGGATACACCTAAATAAAATGGGAATGGTTGGTGATATCAACTTCCTGTTTGTAGCACATTAGTATATGTGAGGGGGAAAACTTTTCAAGATGGGTGGTGACCATGGCGGCCATTTTGAAGTCTGCCAACTTAATTTTTTCCAATGGGAAGAGGGTCATGTGACACATCAGACTAATTGAGAATTTCACAAGAGAAACAATGATGTGCTTGGTTTTAACGTAACTTTATTCTTTCAATGGCTGTAACAAAGAGAAACTTGTAAATAACTCATGAAAGAATAAACTTATGTTAAAACCAAGCACACCATTGTTTTTCTTGTGAAATTCTCAATGAGTTTGATGTGTCACGTGACCTTCTTCCCATTGGAAAAAATAAAGTTGGATCCAAAATGGCCGACTTCAAAATGGCCACCATGGTCACCACCCATCTTGAAAAGTTTTCCCCCTCCCATATACTAATGTGCCACAAACAGGAAGATGATATCACAAACCATTCCCATTTTATTTAGGTGTATCCATATACATGGCCCACCCTGTATTCATGGTTCTTTGTACCATTCCTGACCACTGTGAAGTGTCGTCATATTTTCATATGTTTTTCCCAATCACTTGGTCTTCTATTAATGGCCCATTCTGTTCATATTGATGTTCATACTATGAATATTTCCATACGGCTACTTTCCCAAATTTTCAGTCTATAAGGGCTGGTATAGAGTCGTTTTCTCTCCCTTCTCCCACACGGAAATTAAGGCATCGGTGCTCTGTGTTACCTCATCACTATTAGTTCTTTTTGGCTTTTTTCTTGGGGGGCGGCTTGCTGGCCGTGTTGGCTCTTTTCCTTGAGTTTTTCTTTTTCGGTTTTTCCGCCCTGAAGAATGAATAAATAATCCTGACCTTCTACATGTGTAATGGACAAGAGATCAGATCTGGAGATGAGGTTATAGTGATAGTGTGAGGCTGGCGCCATCACTGATTGTAACTCAAGGTACTGCCACACTAAACAATCCCGCTAGCGATCACAATAACGACGCATACTAATGCGATCGCTAGCGGGATTGTTTCTATATCGCTAAATGCAGCCACATTTAGCGATATAGTTAACGACGCTATCGCCGTTAGCGATCTTCTTAACGACTTTAGCGGTACAAAAGTACCGCTAAATCGCTAAGAAAAGGTGCCACACTAGCGATATATACTTACCCAGCGGGAGCGCCGACGATAAAATAGGGTCCGGAGCGATTCCAGCGACGAGCGAGATCACAGCAGGAAGCTCGTCGCTGGAAGCTGCCGCACTGAACAACATCGCTAACGGGATCGCTAAATAGTGACGTTTTTTAGCGATCCCGTTAGCGATATTGTTCAGTGTGGCATACCCTTCACTGCTCAGTTGTTCTGTTCTCCTCGGGTTGTCTTGGTGGCTCCGTAACTGCGAGCGTGGCATCAATCTCATCACTGTTTAGATTAGACAATGAATACATTAGGGTGAGGCGTACATTATGTTCAGGCGTAGCCAATCGCATTCAGACACAGGGAAATGCGCTAATAACAATAGGCTGATCGCGGTTTAGTGCGATATGTGCTGGACTCTGAATGTGAATTATAACAATTTACAATCAGGGACATTAAGAATATAGATGATAGCTGGACCCTCACTGTGCGCTGTCGTTGAATGATCGGACCGATAAGACAGATAATACCATATCCCAAATAAGAGCTGGGGTATATGCAATGACTCTCACTGCGAGTGATCATTATTGAACGCTCCGACTGATGGGGCAAAGTGGACCTCATCGTACATGAGATGATGGTCTTAGCGTGCATTTGGATGCTCCATGAAAATAGAGAGACTGATCTGTAATACGGATAGTTACACTATCAGTCCAAAGATGTCCGATGTGCTATGGAGGCAGGATCACAGGGACAATACATTGTCAGCATAAGGGGCAGTGATTAAATGTAATCTTGACTTTAGCGCAGATATAAGAAACACTCAAACAACAAACACATAGTAATGATCGTCATATACGGTAAATAGATTCATGTCTAAAAGTATATATACCCATGTGTGTATGTAATAGATTATCCCGGACCTGTCATCATGAAACATAGACAGACAAGGGAGAAACAGCGATAGACTAGTCCAAAAATAGTGAATCAATTGTACTTTATTACTTTAGCGCTGGTATATTATGCAGGAGTAAGGAAGTTCAGTATACAAATGATACCAATGATATCTTCTAGTATAACAGTAACTGCCTTGTGGATCTATTTATTATAAGATGCTAGAGAGATAAAAAAGCAAATAGGGTCTTATCCGGTGGTGAAGCTGTCCAGTTTGAATACTACTTGTGGATCTATTTGTGAGTCTTGTAGTTATCAGTGGACATCGACACTCGCCTATAGGATTATTGTACTTTAGGTTCTCTACTAGATACTACACAAACATTCTCTTTAGGATTTTTTAGGGTTTTTGTGGTAGTTTCTAATACATGATGGACTTAAGTATTCTAATAAGTGTTTGTAAATTGATATCTTCTGATGAGCTCTGTTTACTAGTGGGATGATGAAACGCGGAGACTAGAGGACTTTTAGCGGAGGAGGGAGGAAGGAATCCAGCACAGCCATCCAACATTAAAATCTAGTTCATTCATAAGCCATTAAAAACAAGGATCCAGGTAACCCGAAAAAACCTGACCCTTTTCTGGTGCAAAGCAGACGCCCTTAGAGACCTTTTAGGGACAGTTGTTGCTTTCATGTATACAAGCTATGAGGCTTAAGAGACGTCAGGTGTTTGTGTGTATTTTGTTCATGTACGTATCAGTCATCTTGTGAGTGATATTGTGAAATCAGGACTTGTACTTCAGTCCATTAATTGTAGTTATTTATTGGGGTTGTTAATGTTTTTATGATTGAAAGTTAAGTTTTCTGCCTTTCTCAGACAAGAAATGAGACATTAAGACGAAGTTATAGAGTGAGGCCGGTGCCATCGCTGAGTGTAACTCACTGGTCAGGTTTGCTTTTCTCTTCAAATTGTCTTGATAGTTGTTTACGTCCGAGTGATGCTTCAATCTCATCTCTATTTGGAGTAGACAATGAATTTATTAAGTTCTGTGAGATTTTACACTTAATATATAAAGAGACAATACCCTTTCTATCCCCTAATTCATGGACATTAAAGTAAATGATCTCTCTTACACAGAAGGTACAGTACTATACAAATGGTGACTTACGTTGTGTACAGCCTGCAGTTTACTTCTGTATCGGGTTCTCCAATCACAGGGAGTATGGCGGCCTGTTCCAAGAAGTATTTTAGTGTTCTTATTTTTCTTGGATATGTCGTTTCAAGACGACGAACAGCTACTATTGGAGAAATTGGGGATTGTTAGGGTGCGCTCACATCTTCCAGTGCAATGTGAGATAATCTCGCATTTTTTACCCCCTTCCCAGAGTATAAACATCAGCCCCAGCTGTCACCTTTACCTGGTTAAGAAACATGGTGGAGCCCACAACATTTTTTACTTCTAATTCTTTAATTATTACGTAAATACATGTACAGTAAACTGAATGTGCACTGCACTAAATATATATCTCACTGACCTCTATCTATCTGTCTATCTATTTCATGCACATGTCATACGGATGCTAGATGAGGGAAAAAACGTGCACACGCATGGCATACAGATGCAAGGTCAGACTAGGTGAGAAATAAAACTCAGGACACTCGCATGACACTCTTCAAATTTTCTGGCTGGGAATCTCAGCTACTTTTTATACACAAATATGAACGTACCCTTTGTAGAATTATCTACTTAGGAAACAATAGCAGCCAATTTGGGGTTTACATTTTACTTTGGACTTTATTCCCGATTTTCTCTCCTTATCAATAATGTCTATATATTTTACTAGAAATATTGGTGATAATAAATATTAGCAAATCTTTGTTAATCCAGCACTTGGCAGGCTGCTCTTATAAATGGAATCAATTCATTCTGCCCAAACCACGTACAGCATGAATCACTTCAAAAATAAGATCGACCAAACAAGGCAAGTCTTCATTGTTCAACCACCTCAACCACTTTGTATACCAGACCAATGCCCTAACCCCATAACCTCCCTCTCCAATATAACTGAAGGGGAGCTTAATTGTCTTCTCTCCAAATCGCACCTCACAACCTGTGCACTTGACCCCATCCCAACCCACCTCCTCCCCAACCTCACCACCACTATTATTCCATCCCTAACCCACCTCTTCAACCTATCACTAACTTCCGGTACCTTCCCTTCTGCTTTCAAGCATGCCACAATCACGCCTATCCTTAAAAAGCCAACCCTCGACCCAACCGCTATGTCCAGCTATCGCCCAATATCGCTGCTCCCATTCGCTTCCGAACTCCTGGAGCTGCATGTCCACGCTGAGCTTTCCTACCACTTCTCTTCTAACTTGCTCTTTGACACTCTACAATCTGGTTTCCGCCCCCATCACTCCACTGAGACAGCCCTGACCAAAATTACTAATGACCTACTTACAGCCAAAGCAAACGGACAATACTCTATACTCCTGCTTCTTGACCTGTCCTCTGCTTTTGACACAGTTGACCACTGCCTTCTACTACAGATTCTTTCCTCCTTTGGCGTCAAAGACCTCGCCCTATCTTGGATCTCCTCATACCTTTCCAACCGCACATTCAGCGTCTCCCACTCCCACACTACCTCCTCGTCCCACCCTCTCTCTGTTGGAGTTCCCCAAGGCTCTGTTCTAGGACCCCTACTCTTCTCAATCTATACACTTGGCCTGGGGCAACTCATAAAGTCCCACGGATTCCAGTACCACCTTTACGCTGATGACACTCAGATCTACCTCTCTGGCCCAGACATCACTTCTCTGCTATCCAGAATCCCGGAGTGTCTATCAGCCATATCCTCCTTCTTCTCCTCCCGCTTCCTCAAACTCAATGTGGACAAATCTGAACTCATAATCTTTCCCCCATCCCACAGATCTTCCTTACCTGACCTATCTACCACAATTAACGACATCACGCTTTCCCCCGTACCAGAAGTCCGCTGCCTCGGAGTAACCCTTGACTCTGCCCTGTCCTTCAAACCGCACATCCAAGCTCTTTCTACCTCCTGTCGCCTTCAGCTCAAAAATATTTCAAGAATCCGTCCTTTCCTCAACCCTCAATCTACTAAAATGATTGTGCACGCCCTCATCATCTCCCGCCTCGACTACTGCAACACCCTCTTCTCTGGCCTCCCTGCTAACACCCTCGCACCTCTCCAGTCCATCCTTAACTCTGCTGCACGACTAATTCACCTCTCTCCTCGCTACTCCTCCGCTTCTCCCCTCTGCAAATCTCTTCACTGGCTCCCATTCCCTCAGCGTATCCAGTTCAAATTACTAATACTGACCTACAAGGCCATCTATAATCTGTCTCCTCCATATATCTCTGAACTAATCTCCCGATATCTTCCCTCACGTAATCTCCGATCCTCCCAAGACATCCTTCTCTCCTCCACACTTATTCGCTCCTCACCCAACCGCCTCCAAGACTTCTCCCGAATATCCCCCATCCTCTGGAATTCTTTGCCCCAACACATCCGACTATCAAACTCATTCAGATCCTTCAGACGGAACCTGAAAACCCATCTCTTCAGGAAAGCCTACAGCCTGCAATGACCCTGCTGCCTCCTCACCACTACCGGAGTTATTGCCTCAACCAACACCGGAACTGCTGCAACCCCCCGACCTACTGTCTCCTGCCTCACAATCCTGTAGAATGTAAGCCCGAAAGGGTAGGGTCCTCTCCCCTCTGTATCAGTCTGTCATTGTTAGTTTGTTTACTGTAAGTGATACCTGTAATTTGTATGTAACCCCTTCTCATGTACAGCACCATGGAATCAATGGTGCTATAGAAATAAATATTAATAATAATAATAATAAATAATAATCAGAGCCTGGTTACACGATTGCAGCCAGGTATGTTTTCTCTAAAAATGCTCGGGTGTTTCAGAGATAACATTTTCCGTCTCCCTCCCATCGTCCAGTGACCATCCCGGCTTATCCCTACTTCACTCCAGGTTACTGACAGATCGCTCCCTATGTTCACACTTGAGAGCTTTGTCAATCAACTAGATTGGTGCTGGAAAAGCTGCTGGAGCTCGTGTAGCCAAGCTCGGACTCATGCTGCCCATAGTTCAGGAATTTTTTTTGTACAACTATTTTATGTCTTCATTTTACACTTACATGGCTTTTCATTTTCCCAGAAAAAGTTGAGCATGCCATCAGATACACATTCCTTGGCTTTATTTGCTCTGGTAGATCTTCGTTCAGTCATTGTTGCTGATAGCAATCTCGATTTTGGTTCTCTCTTCAGATAAAGTGAATATAAAATGTCGCTTTTTCACTGCGTTAGTAAAACTGTTAGTGGCGGAATGTTCAGTTGCCATAGAGATAGAATGTTTGGATTGTTACATCGTGCACAGTTTGTGATGCCATCACTCACTGGTCAGAACTACTTACTACAGGGTCGTATTCACCTCTTATTTAAAGTGTCCCCTGTCTTCAAAATACTGTTTGTAGATTCAGTAACATATATAATGATATATTGTATCATGTGAGGAGGAATATATTGACTTTCACATGTTCCTTCATCAAAATAATACATAATTAAACATCTATAAGACACTAACCTCCCCTAAAATATAAAATGTGGTATCGTCCACCATTTTCTGGCAGCTGATTGGCTGTTGACTTGACTGTCACAGCAACATGGAGCGCAATTATTTAAAGTACTCCCCTAAAGTATCTTCCACCCCATAGATTCATCATAGAGAGAGACTTTTATGCTAATTCACCTTATTTAAAAAAAATTGAAAAAATAAAAAACTGTGAAACATGACACCAATAAAAAGAGGATCTTTATTAGGTGGGCAGCATAGTAGCGCTAATGGTTTGCCTTGCAGCGCTGGGCTCCTGGGTTCAAATCCCTTCATCTGCAAGGAGTTTGTATGTTCTCTCTGTGTTTGGGTTTCCTCTCACACTACAAACACATACTGATAAGGTAGAATGCAAATTACAAGTCAGAAATTACCACAATACTCACAAATATATTGACTCCAATATACCATATACAAGAAGGAGAACCTGAGTCTCCATATATTGGGAAATACAATATTTATTGATACAAAATATGTAAATGCTAAATGCAATACATTAAAAAAACTTTTTTCCTTACTTTTTCACATGCATGGATAAAAATGTGATCCACAAGGATAACAAAAAGTATAGCAGCCGCAAACTAGGATCAGGACAGCATAAGGAAGCACAGATAACAAGCACTGCTAATCATACATATAATTAGCCTCATGATAAGGGGATGGGATAGATCAAACCGTCCACCCACAAACAATGGAGGGACTGAATGTATCCACCCAAACCGAACCATGTTGCTGTAACAACCTAACAATAATTGATACCGGTAATCACAGATCGCTATGCAGTAATATAAAACAATGAACAATGAAAGGGTTAATTACCCATCAGAACGGTAACTCCTAACCAAGTTGTGGTCACAGACTCCGACGCGCGTTTCGTGAACGTTACTGTCGTTTCCTCAAGGGGGCGGTTTAGCGTCTTTAACCTTCGCAAAATGTATAATGTATTGCATTTAGCATTTACATATTTTGTATCAATAAATATTGTATTTCCCAATATATGGTGACTCAGTTTCTTCTCTTTGTACATACTGACAGGGAATGTAGATTGTGAGCCTCATTGGAGCCAGTGCCATTAATGTCTGTAAAGCGCTGTGGAATTAATGGTGCTTTATGCGAGTTAAAAATAAATCAAATAGTCTGATGCAAATGGATCATCATAAATTGTGCCCCAAAACAAGCTGATCTGTTAAAGTATCAGAATGTGTAAGTTGTGTAAATATAGAAGTAGGAAGCAGTGCGCACGATAGGGTGATACCGGATGGAGGGAGAGTAGGAGAGTGCTGGTTTCGCTCACCTGGTGGAGTTGTCACAGGCTCAACTCCTATGTAGTCATGAAGAAAAATAGCGCTGCCCCCGTGGCTGGTGAATATATCCTTAAAGGAGATATTGGATCCAGTTGGATGAAGACGTAAGGTGGGCTGCGCTGCTGGAGAGTAAATCAATTCTTCAGAAATTATGAGGAAAAGGCTTTTTATTCACATGTCGTTTTAACGCCGTACCGGAGTTTTTTTCAAGTGATTAAAACAAATGTTCCATATAATTTCTGAAGAATGTATTTACTCCAGCAGCGCAGCCCACTCACGGGGTTCATCCAACTGGATCCAGAATGTGTAACTTGGTATTTTTACATAGGGCTGCAGAGTAATATTAACTAATTTGTTATCATTGTATACAAAAGAAACCGTTAAAGGTGCTCCTATGAAGGAGTCAGCGGCGCGCCTACAGTACCGGTTCAGTTCCCCAATTTTCATTATTGCTTCCTGATAGCGGCCTCCGCTCATTACACTGATGCACCTAGAAAAGTAGCGAGCAGCTTTAGAGAGGAGGAGAGGATCCTGTCTTTAGTGCATCACAGAATAGGTCAATATCACCACTGAGGAGCACATAACGGACCCTCTCCTCCATTCTTAAGCCGTTCGCTACACTTCTGGGTGCAACAGTGTTGTGAGTGCCGCAGACTCCTGCATAGTCAGTGTGCACAATCAACGCTGCGGTGGGAGTTCAGCCTGGCGAAGTGATATCAATCAGAGTCCGAGAAAATGCGTAAAAGTAAACCAAGGACTTGGCCACGCCAAGGATCTACTTCATAGAATCATAGAATGGTAGAGTTGGAAGGGACCTCCTGGGTCATCTGGTCCAACCCCCTGCTCAAAGCAATAAAATAAAACTTGTTTTAAAAGTAATTAAAACAAATATATACTGCTTGTATGATTTTTGGGGGCGAAATCTCCTCTATAACCTTTTGATTTGCATTGTGGGGGTGACAGACCCCCTTTAACGGGTCAAGGGTCCTGATTCTTTTGAAATGGTGGCCATAGTGTATTTCGTGGTACTTAAGGGTTTAGAAAGTTGCTCAAAACTTCTTTTTGGATTGATTATTTCAAAAAGAGGAAACGAAAATAAAATGGGCTCCTTATTATGTCATATACAGAGCAAAAAAAGGGGAAAGTATTGTAAAAAAGTTCTATTTTTTACAAGACACAAAATGAATATGTGTACAGTATGTAAGTAAAATGTAAGGAGCAATTTCTATCCTGGACTTTATACAATCTGGCCATTGTTCTGTGTGATTATGTCTGTCTCCTTCCAGTACAGCACAGTAGTTGTGTTCGGAAATGATCCTTACAATTATTGTCCATTTTCCAGCACTTTTTCTATGTAAAAGTCTTTGCTGGCAAGTCAATAAAGTAATCAAAGCAGAATATTTTACACCAAAAAAAGGTAAACATGGTTCATTGCTAATCTTCTCGGCTCTGTAATTGTCTTCCCCGTCATGGAGATACGCTGCTCATTGAAAAACATTGCTTGCCTAGCGAATACAAAACCTGCAGTTACCGCAACGGATCTTCACTTAATGAATCCGGATGCTATTTTCTCTCGGAGGATGATGCATCTGCAAATAGAAAGTTACCATCTCCAACTCCTGTCTGGAGTCAGCGATTGCAAAAAACACATTTCTTCATGTTTGCAATAACGGTATTGCAGAATTGTCAGTCATGACTTATCTTCTAAATCATCGGGAAATACGTAGAGACAGTCTGGTGGAGATCACTGAGGCCCATGAAGACGCAGACGGCATGATGAGAAACAGTCCAAATGATTAAACTCCTAGGAACCAGCAGAATTTTATTGCTTGGGTCCTCGCAGGACTGTGGAGTCAATAAGCCAAATCTCCCGACTTCTCAATTTCTCTGACTTCCGACCCAACCTCCAACTCCGACTCCACAGCCCTGGGTCCTCAGCATGTTATGAAGCATTTTAATACCATGGATACTTAGGATATATTTCCTCTGTGGAATTTCTGCAACAGAAAATCTGCTGCAAAATTAATAGCAGTATTGTGGAAAATGTTTATAAATCTGGAGTATAAATGGCCATTCTGCACTAATTTGGGTTGCAGATTTTCTCTTTAGCACATACATTTACATTTGGTGCTTATTTTCAGGTCACAAATCTGGAATGGGGAAATATACGCTGCGTATACGCTACATGGGAAACCTACACTTACGTTTTAGAGGATTCTGCACATAATGTGGTTATTTGCTTAAGACCCACCTAGTGGCAGCTGCATAAACCAAAAAACGGATAAATTGTCTTCAAGGAAAATTGGGTGAAATCTACAGTTGTGAATCTATAATAAATTGATTTTGTGCTGGAGAGAAAAAAATATAATCCTATTGGCAGAAACTTCTAGTCCTCTGACTTCAGTGCTAAAATTAAAGATAAATCTCATGCACTGTGAAAAGAAGCAAAGCACATAGAAACTCGGATAGACTTGTCTGCCCCCCAATGGAGCTACGCAAATTCTGATGACAAAGTTCAACAAGTCTTCAATTTGAAAGTGTAAGTCTCAAATCACTAAGGTAAAAAATGTTTAGTTCTTTCCCATCTGCTCTTCCCACCATTAAGCAAAACCCCCAATAGGTCTAGAACACCCGTCCCAAACCCAGCTAGGTATATGGGCCGCACATACAAAAAATTAGAATTTGACATGCTGCATTCTTTGCATGATGATATGTCTTCATCCTGGTTACCTTCTTGTAGTAATGTCCCCATCCCTATCATCTTCTTGTAGTAATGTCACCTTCTTATAGCAATGTCTTCATCCTGGTCACCTTCTTGTATTAATGTCTCCATCCTGGTCACCTTCTCGTAGAAATGTCCACATCCTGATCACCTTCTAGTAGTAATGTCACCATCCTGATCACCTTCTTGTAGCAATGTCCCAATCCTGGTCACCTTCTTGTAGTATGTTTCCATCCTGGTCACCTTGTAGTAATGTCCCCATCCTGGTCACCTTCTTGTAGTAATGTCTCCATCCTGGTCACCTTCTCGTAGAAATGTCCACATCCTGGTCAACTTCTCGCAGTAATGTTCCCATCCAGGTCACCTTCTTGTAGCAATGTCTCCATCCTGGTCACCTTCTCATAGTAATGTACTTATCCTGGTCACCCTCTCTTAGTAATGTCTCCATCCTGGTCACCTTCTTGTAGTATGTTTCCATCCTGGTCACCTTCTTGTAGTAATGTCCCCATCCTGGTCACCTTCTTGTAGTAATGTCTCCATCCTGGTCACCTTCTCGTAGAAATGTCCTCATCCTGGTCAACTTCTCGCAGTAATGTTCCCATCCTGGTCATCTTCTTGTAGCAATGTCTCCATCCTGGTCACCTTCTCGTAGTAATGTACTTATCCTGGTCACCCTCTCTTAGTAATGTCTCCATCCTGGTCACCTTCTTGTAGTATGTTTCCATCCTGGTCACCTTCTTGTAGTAGTAATGTCCCATCCTGGTCACCTTCTTGTAGTAATGTCTCCATCCTGGTCACCTTCTCGTAGAAATGTCCACATCCTGGTCAACTTCTCGCAGTAATGTTCCCATCCTGGTCACCTTCTTGTAGCAATGTCTCCATCCTGGTCACCTTCTCGTAGTATTGTACTTTTCCTGGTCACCCTCTCTTAGTAATTTCCCCATCTTGGTCACTTTCTTGTAGCAATGTCCCCAATGTTGCCGCTTGGCAAACAACGATCTCTTCCTCCTGCACAGCTGGGGCAGTGCATGGCAGTGACGTACTATGCTGCCCTCGCCGGCATGCCAATGTCAGCTGCCGGCCTCTGATTGGCCAATGGCTGCTATTGCGGTGCAGAGAGATGGTCTCTGTGGCACAATACATTTCAATTGAATGTGCAGATGCTGCTTATTTTTCCTTGCAGCTTTGAAGCAGCAACGTGTTTTGTACAAATTTGCAGCATGTCAAGTTTTTCATCATTTTTGCAGTTTTCTCTCATTCAAATATACAGTAAATGGAACAAAAACGTAGAAAAACCACACCTGCCGAAAAACCTGCTGCAGATACTAAACATTTGCACATACTGAGATTATGTGGTCACATGGAGTATTTGCAGCAGGTTTTTCTACAGCAAAAACCAGAGTGTTGGCAGGAAACCGCTGCGTAAAATGCACGCGTGTTTTTGATGCATTTTTATGTGCTTTTTCTCCATTCATTTGAATAAGTGGAAAACGCAGCAAAACGTTAAAAGATTCTGTGCAAATACTGGAGTTTTTGCAGACAAAATGCTGTGTAATATATGCGTGTTTTTGCGGCGTTATTTTGGCGTGATCTTTTGATGCTTTTTTTCCCCCATTTGTGTGAATAAAGCGCTGAAAGAACTGACGTGCTGCGGATTTGAAACTGCAGCAACTCGGTGTCAGTGGAAAAAAAATAAAATGGCAATTCATGTTTTATCCATGTGCAGTTTTTTCATACCAGAAAAAATGATGATATATTGATGGAAAAAAAAGGACTAAACCCTGGTGAAAATTTGAATCTCATGCTTTCGTGAAACTTTACGCTATAGATTTTTTTTCTCCGTTACCACCAGAAATGGCACTGTCCCTTTTTTTTTTTACCTATGCAGTGTGCAGAGAATCTCTTCCTCTTCCTAATTGAATCTGCTCATCAGGGTTTCTAAAATTTGGCAAGTCTAGTTTGCTTCTCTGCTGTAGTTTCTCTTGCCCATATGGTAAGTGTGTACCAGCTCAATTTTCAGTGTAATTTCAAGGAAAGTTAGTTGTCACAATTTCTGGGTGCGCCTGCTGTTGGCCAACATCTGTTTCTGTAAAAGCTGAAAATTCAATCTGCTGCTTTTGTGTCGAGTTTGTGTCTCGTCATTGATGTGTGTACTCACAGCCAGTACATTGCTTTCTTACGCCATGCCGAATATAAAACTTTTCTGTAGGTGTAATATTTGCACCCCTAGGTTGTAGACCCCAAATACTGTGACGTTCTAACCAGTGATGAGCGCAAGTGCTCGTTACTCAAGTTTGCCTAGTGTGCTCGAGTATGCATCGAGTATCGCGGGTGCTCTAGTAACATGTCCTAGTCCCCGCGGCCTCATGTTTCGCAGTTGTTAGACACCCATAAAACAGGATTGTCCATGTTTGTCCATAGGACAAAGGTTGTAAAAAAAAAAAAAAAAAAAAGTAATTCACCCCAAGGGTTCACCAGAGGACATCGCCTTTGGAGCTGATTTTGAAGTACCTCACTTGACCTCTTTGTTTGTTCAATTTCTTAAAACACCTATGTGGAGGAAGGGGGCATTTAATGGCAGCTTACAATCCTCCTGAAAAAATCTGTAGCTGTAACAGGAAACCTGGCTCAGCAGGTGGCCCAGCCTTCTCTGCTTCAAAGAAGAAATTCACACCCTCACCAGCATATCTAGTATCCAAGCCCTGCAGTGTAACTGCTTTGTTCAGAAAGCTAGGATTTCATAAGGAGAATGTGGACTTATCATATGTCCTAGCCACACACCAGTTGCATTTTCAAGATCTCTGGAATAGGCCGAACGCATTCCATGGTCTCAATCCTTTCTAGCACCGTTGGGTGGGGCGATATGCAGAATGGCTAGTAGGAGCCAAATATCAAAGCAGTGTTTGGTCTTAACGCGTAGCAGGAGCCTGGATGGATCTGATGGCACCAAAATTGCCTCCCTAAAATCTTCCATTATGGAGTTAGGTTTTGGAGTTTTAGCTGTACTAGAGATAAGGCCCCTGTCTTCCTTCTATATAAATCTAGACACCAATTCATCAAAGCAATCTCACCTCAACATTTTTCGAAATTGCGTAAAGATTTAGTGACATTTGCCACTTTCACACCAGTTTCTTCCAGCTTCTCCAAAATGGGCAGGAAGGGGGCGTGACACCACACCTCGAACATTTAATGACTAAGGCCGAGATCACACATGGGACGAAGTCGTCCGACACTCGCATGTGAAATCCCAGCTCTGGCGCCGGCACTCGGGAGTGGAGCGAGCGGCTGCATGCAGTTCTATGCAGCTGATGGCTCCACTCCCGAGTGCCGGCGCCAGAGCTGGGATTTCACATGCGAGTGTCGAACGACTTTGTCACATGTGTAATCCCGGCCTAACTGTGGCATTCCTTACCGATGAATCTTACTCTAGTCTGAGACTGGAGTAAGATTGCTGGGGAGGCATAAACCACTCATCAGTCGCTCCTGATTTATTAAGAGGCGTTTGTTTACCTCTGATCAGGAACGCCTGACTCCTACACGCCGCTCATCAAGAAAATCACCGTTCTTAATAAATTGGAACCCTAATCTTTTTATCCAAGTGGGCATGGTCATAATTTTTTAGTTTATTTTTTTAAACTGGAATTTGCCTGAGGATGATGCCCACTTGGCTGGAAAGCCATATTTCAGAAATGGAAAAACGGAGGAACAAAAAAAAACAATGACAGATTCAGGAGCTCAGCGGCATTTACATCAACTAGAAATATTACAAATTTATGGTAAGTGACAGGTTCTCTTAAAAAAAGAAAAAAAACTAAAAAATTGATCGTCCCCAGCGACTTTTCGTATTTAGAATCCGTGGGTCATTTATTGATTAGCCTCTCTCAAGGTCTAGAGAATAATATCACTTTCTAACTCGCTCCTTAAAGATCTGTATTGGTTAGTGATGAGCGAGCGTGCTCGGAAAAGGTGTTATCTGAGCATGCTCATGTCTTAAGCGAGTATTTTCGGCATGCTCATCCAATATGCTTGAGTTGCCGTGGGAGTTGCAACACATTCAGGGATTTGCTAGTTTGTTAAACAATCCCTGCAAGTGTTGCGGCTGTCGAACAGCCCCGAGACATGCAGCTGCCGGGACTCGAGTATAGTATTCGAGCACTCTATAGATACTCTATTAGGACACGAACATGCTCAGATAACACCTTATCCGTGCACGCTTGCTCATCACTAGTATTGATATATTTTTCTAGTCTCATAAACCCAAGAAGAGTCTGGGGTGGCTTTGACTTGTTATTCCTGCAAATTAGCAGTTTTTAAAGAGTATTTGTATTTGGTGTCCCCATCTGGTCACAGTATTGCTAGGATCGGAGGCATTTTATTCCAACTTTCCCTATTCTTTACCTTGCACATTCGTATTCGACACTGTATTTAAAAATAAGCAGCAGATTCCTCGGGGAATCCTTCCTAAAACATGCTTTTCGCCTGTCGGCAATCCTGTCCTCTTACAGTGACGAAAGTCTAAAGACATGACAAGACTGGAGTTTTTTTTTTGCGAGAAATCTATCTGGTTAGAACATCTAAATGATGCCATCTGAGATGACATTTATTGCAAGACACCAATTTTCCAAGCTTTTGTTTTTTAGAAGCAATATAACAGGTGTTCATGTCTACAAGATTGACAGTATTGATGTCACTGGGTACAATTTATAGCAAAAGACATCTCCTAGGGCTTAAAAGCACATGGCTAAAATAGTGATTCAGTCCACAGATTTACGGATTGTTACCTTTTATATTGATTTTTTAAGTCTATGTATTCTTACATTTCTCTACATCTATTTTTCAGTATGTACAGTGTACTTGCAAAAGTATTCATCCCCTTAACTTTTTAACAATCTTTTTACATTACAAACTATGTTGAAATATTTTTGCATTGTAATTTGTGTGTGATGCAACAGCACTAGTCTTAGTTGGTGGAGAGAGAAATAAAGTGATAAATTAAATTTATGGAATCAAATAGCTAGAAATTGGCATGTATTCACCCTGCTATGAAGCCCCTAAAACTTTCTAGTGCAAGCATTTACCTTCATAAGTCACATGCTTGGTGAAAGTAAGTCTGGGTTAGGTTATAAAAACATCCCGGTATCTCTTGATCTCCCAGAGGACCATCAAATCCATTATCATTCAATGGAAAGAACATTGTACCACCACAAACCTGCCAAGAGAGGGCCTCCCACCAAAACTGTCAGCCCATGCAAGGAGGGCATTAATCAGAGAGGCAGCTCAGAGACCAGTGGTAACCCTGAAGGGGCTGGAGAGTTCTGAAGCAGAGACTGGAATATCTGTCCATATGACCACAATGCGCCGTACACTCCTTAGAAATGGCCTTTATGAAAGAGTGTGCATAAAAAAACTCTTTACCTACAAATATTCTAAGGCTCTTTTCGAGTTTGTCAAAAGGCATATAGGAGACTGCCTAAATGTATGAAGGAAGGTACTGTGGTCAGATGAGACCAAAATTGAACTTTTTGGCCACCAAGGTAAACTCTATGTCTGGCGCCAAACCAACACAGCTCATCACCCCAAGAATACCAGTTCCACAGTGAAACATGGTGATAGCAGCATCATGCTGTTGGGATGTTTTCTGGCAGCAAGGACAAGAAAATTTGGTCTGAGTAGAGAGGAAGACGGATGGTATGTAATACAGGGATATTCTTGAGCAAAACCTGTTTCAGCCGGTCAATGATTTGAGACTGAGGCCCCGTTCACACATTGCGGTTTTAGATGCGTTTCCGCTGCGTTTTTTAACGCTGCGGAAACGCATCCAACCCGCAGCACAGTGCACAGCCAATGAATCCCTATGGGAACCGCAGGTCTGCTGTGCACATGCTGCGGAAAAAAATGCGCGGTTTAGCCGCGTTTTATTTTCCGCAGCATGTCAATTCTTTGTGCGGAACTGCAGCGGTTCGGCGCCCATTGACTTGCATTGAGTCGGGCACTTCCGCAGCAAAACCGCAGATCTAAAAAAGATCTGCGGGTTTGCTGCGGCTGAAACCGCTGCAGTTCGGGAGGAGGGAAGTGTGTGGGCGGTGCGTGGGCGTGTATAGTGTGCGGCGCTATGTGTGTGGGCGGTGCGTGGGCGTGTATAGTGTGCGGCGCTATGTGTGTGGGCGGTGCGTGGGCGTGTATAGTGTGCGGCGCTATGTGTGTGGGCGGTGATTGTGTGCCGGTGTCTGCGTGATCGGTGTGCGGGTCTGTGTATGTGCGGCGGTGTGCGGGGCTGTGTGCGTGTCTCCGTGTATGCAGGCATCGTCGGATGGTACTACAAGTCCCATCCGGCTATGCCTGCTACAGTGACTGACACATTAGCCAATGATGGGACAGTAGTAGTCCCATCATCTGGCTAATGTGCACTGCTGAATGTAAAAAAAAAAAAAATTACATGACATACACAACATATTATTATTATTATTATTATTGTTTATTTCTATAGCACCATTGATTCCATGGTGCTGTACATGAGAAGGGGTTACATACAAATTACAGGTATCACTTACAGTAAACAAACTAACAATGACAGACTGATACAGAGGGGAGAGGACCCTGCCCTTTCGGGCTTACATTCTACAGGATTGTGAGGCAGGAGACAGTAGGTCGGGGGGTTGCAGCAGTTCCGGTGTTGGTTGAGGCAATATCTCCGGTAGTGGTGAGGAGGTAGCAGGGTCATTGCAGGCTGTAGGCTTTCCTGAAGAGGTGAGTTTTCAGGTTCCGTCTGAAGGATCCGAATGTGTTTGATAGTCGGACGTGTTGGGGCAAAGAATTCCAGAGGATAGGGGATATTCGGGAGAAGTCTTGGAGGCGGTTGGGTGAGGAGCGAATAAGTGTGGAGGAGAGAAGGATGTCTTGGGAGGATCGGAGATTACGTGAGGGAAGATATCGGGAGATTAGTTCAGAGATATAAGGAGGAGACAGATTATAGATGGTCTTGTAGGTCAGTATTAGTAATTTGAACTGGATACGCTGAGGGAATGGGAGCCAGTGAAGAGATTTGCAGAGGGGAGAAGCGGAGTAGTAGCGAGGAGAGAGGTGAATTAGTCGTGCAGCAGAGTTAAGGATGGACTGGAGAGGTGCGAGGGTGTTAGCAGGGAGGCCAGAGAGAAAAGGGTGTTGCAGTAGTCGAGGCGGGAGATGATGAGGGCGTGCACAATCATTTTAGTAGATTGAGGGTTGAGGAAAGGACGGATTCTTGAAATATTTTTGAGCTGAAGGCGACAGGAGGTAGAAAGAGCTTGGATATGCGGTTTGAAGGACAGGGCAGAGTCAAGGGTTACTCCGAGGCAGCGGACTTCTGGTACGGGGGAAAGCGTGATGTCGTTAATTGTGATAGATAGGTCAGGTAAGGAAGATCTGTGGGATGGGGGAAAGATTATGAGTTCAGATTTGTCCACATTGAGTTTGAGGAAGCGGGAGGAGAAGAAGGAGGATATGGCTGATAGACACTCCGGGATTCTGGATAGCAGAGAGGTGATGTCTGGGCCAGAGAGGTAGATCTGAGTGCCATCAGCGTAAAGGTGGTACTGGAATCCGTGGGACTTTATGAGTTGCCCCAGGCCAAGTGTATAGATTGAGAAGAGTAGGGGTCCTAGAACAGATCCTTGGGGGACTCCAACGGAGAGAGGGTGGGACGAGGAGGTAGTGTGTGAGTGGGAGACGCTGAATGTGCGGTTGGAAAGGTATGAGGAGATCCAGGATAGGGCGAGGTCTTTGACGCCAAAGGAGGAAAGAATCTGTAGTAGAAGGCAGTGGTCAACTGTGTCAAAAGCAGAGGACAGGTCAAGAAGCAGGAGTATAGAGTATTGTCTGTTCGCTTTGGCTGTAAGTAGGTCATTAGTAATTTTGGTCAGGGCTGTCTCAGTGGAGTGATGGGGACGGAAACCAGATTGTAGAGTGTCAAAGAGCAAGTTAGAAGAGAAGTGGTAGGAAAGCTCAGCGTGGACATGCAGCTCCAGGAGTTTGGAAGCGAATGGGAGCAGCGATATTGGGCGATAGCTGGACATAGCGGTTGGGTCAAGGGTTGGCTTTTTAAGAATAGGCGTGATTGTGGCATGCTTGAAAGCAGAAGGGAAGGTACCGGAAGTTAGTGATAGGTTGAAGAGGTGGGTTAGGGATGGGATAATAGTGGTGGTGAGGTTGGGGAGGAGGTGGGTTGGGATGGGGTCAAGTGCACAGGTTGTGAGGTGCGATTTGGAGAGAAGACAATTAAGCTCCCCTTCAGTTATGTTGGAGAGGGAGGTTATGGGGTTGGGGCATTGGTCTGGTATACAAAGTGGTTGAGGTGGTTGAACAATGAAGACTTGCCTTGTTTGGTCGATCTTATTTTTGAAGTGTGTGGCAAAGTCCTCAGCAGAGATGAGGGAGGTAGGAGGGGGCAGTGGTGGGCGGAGGAGGGAGTTAAAAGTTTTGAATAACTGTTTGGGGTTGTAGGATAGGGAAGATACGAGGGTTGTGAAGTAGGCCTGTTTAGCAGAGGTGAGGGCAGATTTGAAAGAGAGTGTTGCTTGTTTGAATGCAGTGAAGTCGTCTTGCGAATTTGTTTTTTTCCAACGCCGCTCTGTAATCCTGGACACTTGCCGGAGCTTTTTAGTGGTGTTATTGTGCCAAGGTTGTCTGTTGGTACGTCGCACTCTGCCATGAACGAGAGGGGCGACCGTGTCAATAGCCGATGTGAGAGTGGCATTGTAGAAAGCAGTGGCACTGTCTGTATCGTGGAGTGAGGATATTGATGCCAGTGAAAGAATAGAGTCAGAGAGTGTGTGGATGTCTAGGTGTGCAAGGTGTCTGCGGGGGTGCACGTGTTGCTGGACATGGGTGACAGGAGAGGAGGACAGGGATGAGAAAGTGAGTAGATGGTGGTCGGATAGAGGGAGAGGGGAGGTGGTGAAGTTAGATAGAGAGCAGAGGCGGGTGAAGACCAAGTCTAATGTATGACCATCCGTGTGGGTGGCTGAGGAGGACCACTGAATAAGTCCAAAGGATGAAGTAAGGGACAGAAGTTTGGAGGCTGCTGACTGAAGGGTATCAGTGGGGATGTTGAAGTCACCCATGATGATGGTGGGGATGTCAGTGGAGAGAAAGTGAAGAAGCCAGGTAGTGAATTGGTCGATGAAGGCAGCGGTCGGGCCTGGAGGTCGGTATATGACGGCCACTTGGAGGTTGGAGGGAGAGTAGATGCGGACAGAGTGGACTTCAAAGGAAGGGAGGATTAGGGAGGGAAGAGATGGGATTGGGTTAAAGTTGCAGTTAGAGGAAAGGAGAACACCCACTCCTCCACCATGTCTGTTTCCAGGGCGAGGAGTGTGGGTGAATTGGAGGCCACCGTAACACAGCGCAGCAGGGGAGGCGGTGTCAGAGGGTGTCAGCCATGTTTCTGTGAGGGCAAGGAAAGCAAGATTGCGAGAGAGAAAGAGGTCATGAATAACATGAAGCTTATTGCAGATGGAGCGGGCATTCCAGAGTGCTCCAGAGAGAGGGAGCAGGGGGGTGGGTGTCAATGGCACAGGTTTTACGTTGGAAAGATTGCGGTAGTTCCTATTAGATAGGGAGCGGTAGGAAGGAGTACTAATGGTGGGTATGAACTGTGGAGGTCCAGGATTGGGAGATATGTCACCAGCAGTGAGGAGGAGCAGAGAAAGGGAGAGCAGGTGGGAGAAGGAGAGAGGGAAGCTTGTTTTGTGTTTTATTAGGACAGATTTGAGGTTGAGGAGCAGGTCAGCAGAGGAGGACAGGTGGGGAGGAAGGAGGGAAGGGGAGATGATTATTTGATTAGAGGGTGCTGGGGTTTGGGGATAGCGAAGGAGAGAGAGGATTAACGGAGCAAACACTGTGAAGGCATATGTAAACATGGTGAAAGAGTGAGATGGGTAAATAGAAAAGCCAGGTACAAGTAATTGGAAGTGCTTACTCAGCAGACATACCCAAAAGAGACATAGTGTGGGGTCCTGACTCCTGCCGTGACTAACTGCCGTTGAAATAACTGCAGCTTCACTGTACTTTTGCTGCAGTGGTACTTCTGCTGCAGGGAGATGACGCGTGCCAGACCCCACACGCGTGCCCCCCTTAGGCTGCTACTGAATATATAGGACTGAGTAGAGGATCAGGTGGGAGGAGTTGTGGTAGCTGCTTTGGGATAAATTAGCAGCTGCCCAGCACACCAGGGGAGGATAGACAATCAAAGGCACAGGGCCTGGCTGCATCCATATGCTGGTAACACCTTGCACCTGATAGCATCTCTACTGGCCCCAGCATGGCTATACAGCAGTAAGTATTGAATACAATGCAACAAATTAATTTAGCAAACATTCAGCAGGCACATTTAAAGGGAAAGGTTGCACAGTAGTAAAAGTCAGATCCCAGCAAGCAGAGGTTGTAGAGATTGTACCATTTAAAAGGGAAAGGTTGCACAGTAGTAAAAGTCAGATCCCAGCAAGCAGAGGTTGTAGAGATTGTACCATTTAAAAGGGAAAGGTTGCACAGTAGTAAAAGTCAGATCCCAGCAAGCAGAGGTTGTAGAGATTGTACCATTTAAAAGGGAAAGGTTGCACAGTAGTAAAAGTCAGATCCCAGCAAGCAGAGGTTGTAGAGATTGTACCATTTAAAAGGGAAAGGTTGCACAGTAGTAAAAGTCAGATCCCAGCAAGCAGAGGTTGTAGAGATTGTACCATTTAAAAGGGAAAGGTTGCACAGTAGTAAAAGTCAGATCCCAGCAAGCAGAGGTTGTAGAGATTGTACCATTTAAAAGGGAAAGGTTGCACAGTAGTAAAAGTCAGATCCCAGCAAGCAGAGGTTGTAGAGATTGTACCATTTAAAAGGGAAAGGTTGCACAGTAGTAAAAGTCAGATCCCAGCAAGCAGAGGTTGTAGAGATTGTACCATTTAAAAGGGAAAGGTTGCACAGTAGTAAAAGTCAGATCCCAGCAAGGAGAGGTTGTAGAGATTGTACCTGTGTGAAGAGAGGAGATGGATGTTAATTGTCAGCCGTTGAAATAACTGCAGCTTCACTGTACTTTTGCTGCAGTGGTACTTCTGCTGCAGGGAGATGACGCGTGCCAGACCCCACACGCGTCCATATAACATACACATGACATACAGAACATATAACATACACATGACATACAGAACATATAACATACACATGACATACAGAACATATAACATACACATGACATACAGAACATATAACATACACATGACATACAGAACATATAACATACACATGACATACAGAACATATAACATACACATGACATACAGAACATATAACATACACATGACATACAACAAATAACATTGAGCACATACTCACCTCTTCCCCGACGCCATCCATCTGTGTATCGCTCTGCCGCCGGGAGAGAATGACGTCACTACAGTTCATTCTCTCACGGCAATGCTGGGTGAGAAAATTCCCACGCAGCATTGCCATAAAGTGAGAGAATGAACTCAGTGATGCACTGCAGGAGCCATTGTCTCCTGTCAGTGCATCACTGGGAGGCCCTACAGAACAGTGGCATCACCTGATGTCACCGTTCTATAGGGGAGACCGTCGTGGGACCCTCGTTATTAATTGGACTGCGTCGGACAGGGAGTATACGGTTGTTTTATTTTTTTACGTTTTTTTACAGGAGATCGAGGGCGTCGCTTGGATCTGAGTGTGTAATAAAGATATGAAAACCGTGTTGTGTTTTATTTCATTAAAATAATTTATTCTTATGCGTGTGTTGTTTTTTTTAACCCTTTATTAATATAAGATTAATAATGGATAGGCATCATATTGACGCCTCTCTATTATTAACCGGGCTTAATATCACCTTACAATAGCAAGGTGATATTAACCCCTTATTACCCCATATCCCACCGCTACAGGGGAGTGGGAAGAGAGGGGCTAAGTGCCGGAATTGGCGCATCGTACAGATGCGCCAACTCTGGGGCGGCTGGATGCTGGTATTTTTAGCCAGGGGGGGCGCCAATATCCATGGCCCCTTCCTAGGCTATGAATATCAGCCCGCAGCTGTCTGCCTAGCCTGTCTGGCTATAAATTATAGGGGGACCCCACGTCATTTTTTTTTGGGGGGGGGGTCCCCCTATTTTAATAGCCAGTGAAGGCTAGCTGCGGGCTGATATTCATAGCCTGGGAAGATCCATGGGTATTAACCCCTTCCCAGGCTAGAAATATTGGCCCCGGCTGTCTGCTTTCCCCCTCTGGCGCAGAAAATTGCGCGGGAGCCCACGCCATTTTTTTTCCTATATATATATTTTTTTTTATTAACTATTGCGTTATTTTGTGTATGTGTACGCGTGTGTGTCTTTAACTATTTATGTACCATTTTATCTATCTATCTATCTATCTATCTATCTATCTATCTATCTATCTATCTATCTATCTATCTACTGGTATCTATTATCTATCTATGGCCGGCGACACACTTGCGAGTGTGATGCGAGTAAGTCGCACGACTTTCTCGCATCAACACCCGGCACGGCCGCCCACTCTCGGACCCGAATGTGCGGCTGCATAGAAATACATGCAGCCGCACACTCGGGTCCGAGAGCGGGCAGCCGTGCCGGGTGTTGATGCGAGAAAGTCGTGCGACTTACTCGCATCACACTCGCAAGTGCGACGCCTGCCTATCTCTATCTGTGTGTGTGTAATGGAGTGTGGGTTGGACAAATGTAAAAGAGGAGGTTGGGCAAGAAATGACATCACAAATCTTTTTTTTTTTTTGTTAAACAACATATCTTTATTTAGCTGTAAAAACCGCATACAAAACCGCATGAGAAAAAACGCGTCAAAACCGTGCCAAAAAACGCATCAAAACCGCGTCAAAACCGCGCCTGCGGTTTCTGCCAAGAGGTGCGGTTTCGGCGCGGAAAAAATCCGCAGGCAAATCCGCAATGTGTGCACAGGCCCTGAGACAGAGGTTCACCTTCCTACAAAACAATGGCCCAAGCATACTGCTAAAGCAACACTCAAGTGGTTTAAGGGGAAGCATGTAAATGTTTTGAAGTGGCCTAGTCAAATGTTGTGAACAAGTTGGAAATGACTTCTGAGTTGGGGCTCCCTCTGGTGGTTGCTGAGGGTATTGAACCAGTGTTGAATAGTAGAAATCCATCACCTGCGAGCGATGAATGGCAATCAGGAAAGACTGACTGGGCTGATACAGTTATATGAAAAAGTTTGGGCACCCCTATTAATCTTAAGCTTAATGTTTATAAAAATTGGTGTTTTTGCAACAGCTATTTCAGTTTGATTTATCTAATAACTATTGGACACAGGAAGCAACTAGAGGCTTAAGATTAATAGGGGTGCCCAAACTTTTTCATATAACTTTATAAGTGAGCTGCCTTCCCATGATCCTCACCGGTGATCAATTGTTGTTTCCTGGTTCATTTGGAAGTCAGCTGGTGTCTTGCCTTCGTCTGCTTTCAGATAAGATATTTTTCTGTTTGTTTCTATCGTGTTTGCAATTTCCATTTTTTGTCTGCACTTTTGTGGGAGGTTAGCCGGGTTCCCCTCCAGGGGCCTGTGCTACTCTCTGTTTTTCAGTAGCCACTGTTTATTTGTTCCATTGCTCTGTCCCTGCTATTTGAGTGCTGCGGGTTAGCCGCTTTGTCACACCAGAGATCTGATTTACCGGGAGGCGAGATCATGTGGTCTCAGCATTTTTGAAATCAGAAGTGTTGGAATTTTCTAGGGTTTTGCTGGGTTGCAGATAGTATTCTATCCTGTCCTATCTAGGCAGTATTTGGCCCCAGCGTTTGCTCACTCTATTTTCTGCCTGCGTTTGTTTTTCTTCTTGTCTAACCGCCATTATATGCTTGGGGGCTACCTATTCCTTTGGGGCTCTACTCTGGGGCAGTTAGCTTTCCTGTTTCTATCTTCAGGTGTAGCTTGTCTCTCCGGCTGTGCCGAGGTGTCTAGGTCACCGTAGGTACGTCCCACGGCTGCTTCTAGTTGTGCGGTTAGCTTAGGATGTGCAACCCATTAGTTCCCAACCTCTCTGGGTGTTTGGCTGCCATTGCTGTTTTTTGCTCCTGTCCTCCTCGGCTACCAAATCATAACAGAATCACCGGCCTTACCGAAAATTCTATGGTACTTAACAGAAGGAAAAAATAGTTTAAAAAAAAAAAAAAAGTCAGAATTTTTTTTATTTTTTTTATTTTTTGTGTGTATTTTTTCCTCTTTATCTCTGGGGGCTGTAGGAGGAGTTTTTCTGCAATGGAAGTCAAGCATTTGTCTGATCTTGTGGAGCAGCTTGCTGCTGAAGTTCGGAGTATTTCTGTCTATCTCACTCAGTCGTCTGCTGTAGAACCTAAGATCCCTACTCCGGATTTATTCTTTGGAAATCGGTCTAAATTTTTGAATTTTAAAAATAACTGTAAGTTGTTTTTTGCCCTGAAGCCTAAGTCCTCGGGGAATGCAGCACAGCAGGTTCAAATTGTCATCTCCCTGTCTCCCTGTTGCGCGGCGACCCTCAGGATTGGGCCTTTTCCCTGACACCTGGGGATTCTGTTTTGACTGATGTTGATGTGTTTTTTCAGGCTCTGGGGTTGTTGTATGATGAACCTAATGTTACTGATCAAGCTGAGAAAACCTTATTGGCATTGAATCAGGGTCAGGAAGCTGCAGAGCTATATTGTCAGAAATTCCGAAAGTGGGCAGTCCTTACTAAATGGAATGACGATGCCCTGGCAGCTCTTTTTCGGAAGGGTCTGGCAGAGACTGTAAAGGACGTTATGGTGGGATTTCCTGTTCCCTCTGGTCTCAATGACTCTATGTCATTAGCTATTCAAGTTGACAGACGTTTACGTGAGCGTAGAAATATGCGAGAGGTGGTGATGCCTTGCGAGCCAGCCCCTGAGCCCATGCAGTGTGATGGAGTGGTTTCTGGGGCTCAGCGTTGAGAGTTTCGAAAGCGTAATAAGTTGTGCTTCTATTGTGGAGACGCTTCTCATACTATTTCCGTCTGCCCTAAGCGGGGAAGACGTTTTGCGCGCTCAGTTGTTTTGGGTAATGTTCAGACTAAATTTCTTTTGACTGTTACCTTGATTTGCTTCGTGTCCACATTTTCTGCTCAAGCATTTGTTGATTCAGGAGCAGCTCTAAACCTGATGGATTATGATTTTGCCAAACGTTGTGGTTTTCCCATGGTAGCCCTGCGGAGGTCTGTTCCTTTGCTGGGTATTGATTCTACCCCTTTGGCGGAGAATAAACCCCAGTTTTCAACCTTGTTGATAATGCGGGTTGACCCGGACCACCAAGAGAATTGCAAATTTTTGGTGTTACATAATTTACATGACATTATTGTACTGGGTTTTCCTTGGTTACAGACTCATAATCCTGTTTTGGATTGGAAGTCTGTGTCTGTGGTCAGTTGGGGTTGTCAATGTGTTCGTAGTGACACTCCTGTTTTTTCTACCTCTCCCCAGTCTCAAGATGTCGCTGACTATTTGGTTGATTTTTCTGATGTGTTTAGTGAGAGTAAGTATGCGTCTTTACCTCCTCATAGGAGTTGTGATTGCTTGATTGAGTTGGTACCCGGTTGTAAATTTCCCAAGGGTCGGCTCTTCAATTTATCGGTACCCGAGCATGATGCTATGCTATCTTATATCAAAGAATCTTTGGAGAAGGGTCATATCACACCATCCTCTTCACCCTTGGGCGCCTGCTTTTTCTTTGTGGCCAAAAAGGATGGTTCATTGAGGCCATGTATTGACTATCGTCTCCTTAATAAGATCACTGTTAAATATCAGTATCCGTTACCCTGATTTCTGATTTATTTTCCAGAGTGAAAGGTGCCCGTTAGTTTACCAAGCTTGACCTTAGGGGGCGTATAATCTTATTCGCATCAAGCACGGAGATGAATGGAAGACGGCGTTTAATACCCCTGAGGGGCATTTTGAGTACCTAGTGATGCCTTTTGGGCTCACTAGTGCCCCTTCCGTCTTCCAGTCTTTCATGAATGATATTTTCTGGGATTCGGTGGATAAGTTTCTGATCATTCATTTGGACGATATTTTGATATTTTCCAATGACTGGGATTCTCATGTGGAACATGTTCGGATGGTATTCTGGATTTTGAGAGAGAATGCTTTGTATGTTAAGGGATCGAAATGTCTCTTTGGCATACAGAAGGTTTCGTTTTTGGGATTCATTTTGTCTCCGTCTGCTATTGAAATGGACACGGTCAAGGTTCAGGCCATTTGTGATTGGGTTCAGCCCACTTCATTGAAGGCTCTTCAGAGATTTTTGGGTTTTGCTAATTTCTACCGTAAATTTATAAGTAATTTTTCTGGTATTGTGAAACCACTGACTGATTTGACCAAAAAGGGTTCTGATGTGGTGAATTGGTCTCCTGAGGCAGTTTCTGCGTTTCAGGAGCTCAAGCGGAGATTCACTTCTGCTCCTGTTCTACGGCAACCTATTGTTTCTCTACCATTTCAGGTGGAGATAGATGCTTCTGAGATTGGTGCAGGAGCCGTTTTGTCCCAAAGGGATCCTGTAACCTCTAAGATTAACCCTTGTGCCTTCTTCTCCCTAAAGTTTTCCCCAGCTGAACTTAATTATGATGTGGGGAATCTGGAATTATTGGCTATGAAGTGGGCGTTCGAAGAGTGGAGACATTGGTTGGAGGGAGCCAAACATCAAGTTGTGGTCCTTACTGACCACAAAAACTTGATCTTTCTCGAATCAGCCAGGCAATTGAATCCCAGACAGGCCAGGTGGGCCTTGTTTTTCACGCGTTTTAACTTTGTGGTTTCCTTCCTCCCGGGCACTAAGAATGTTAAGGCTGATGCCCCCTCTAGGAGTTTCCTTGCGGATTCTATTGATGTGACTGAGCCTACGGCCATTCTGAGGGAGGGTGTAGTTCTTTCCGCTATCTCACCCGATTTGAGACTGGCCCTGGAACAATTTCAGGGGGATAAACCTGAACGTTGCCCTGCGGGGAAATTGTATGTCCCAGACCAATGGAGAGAAAAAGTTATGTCTGAAGTCCATTGGCTGGTCATCCTGGTATTTTTGGTACTAGAGATTTGGTGAGTCGGTCCTTTTGGTGGCCTACTTTATCTCGTGACGTCAGGAACTTTGTGCAGTCCTGTGGGACTTGTTCTCTGTCCAAACCTTGCTCTCACTCTAGTGGATTGTTAATGCCATTGCCTGTGCCCAAGAGTCCATGGACCCATATCTCTATGGATTTTATTTCCGACCTCCCTGTCTCTCAGAGACTGTCCGTTATCTGGGTGATCTGTGATAGGTTTTCCAAGATGATCCGTCTTGTACCACTGCCGAAGTTGCCATCCTCTTCCGAGTTGGTGCCCTTGTTTTTGCAGCAGGTGGTTCGGTTGCACGGCATTCCAGAGAACATTGTGTCTGACAGAGGAGTCCAATTTGTTTCCAGATTTTGGAGGACATTTTGTTCTAAACTGGGAGTTCAGCTGTCTTTCTCCTCTGCGTTTCACTCTCAGACCAATGGGCAGACAGAGAGAACAAACCAGACCTTGGAGACTTATTTGAGATGTTTTGTGTCTGCTGATCAGGATGACTGGGTCTCTTTTTTGCCTTTGGCTGAATTTGCTCTGAATAATAGGGCTAGTTCTGCCACCTTGATGTCTCCTTTTTTCTGCAATTTCGGGTTTCATCCTCGGTTTTCTTCGGGGCAGGTGGAGGCTTCTGTTTGTCCGGGTGTTGACTCTATGGTGGAGAGAATGCAGCAGATTTGGGATCAAGTAGTGGATAAATTGTCTCTCTCTCAGGAGAGGGCCCAGGGGTTTGCCAACCGACATAGGACTGATGGTCCTCGGTTTAAAGTGGATGACTTGGTTTGGTTGTCCTCAAAGAATATCCCTATGAAGGTTGCGTCTCCAAAGTTTAAGCCAAGGTTCATTGGACCTTATAGGATCTTGGAAGTCCTTAATCCAGTTTCTTTTCGTTTGGCTCTTCCTGGGACGTTTAAGATTCATAATGTCTTCCACAAATCTTTATTGAAAAGGTTTGTCGAGCCAGTGGTTCCTATGGCTGCGCCTACTGAGCTTGTTTTGGTTGAGGGCAATATGGAGTATGAAGTGGATAAGATATTGGATTCTCGTTTTGCTAGACGGAGACTCCACTACTTGGTTTAGTGGAAAGGTTATGGTCAGGAGGACAATTCTTGGGTGTTTGCTTCTGACATTCATGCGGAGAGACTGGTTCGTGCCTATCACCGAGCTCATCCTGATCGGCCTGGTGGCGCAGGTGAGGGTTCGGTGACCCCTCCTCAAGGGGGGGGTACTGTTGTGAGCATGTTGGAAATGACTTCTGAGTTGGGGTTCCCTCTGGTGGTTGCTGAGGTTATTGAACTAGTGTTGAATAGTAGAAACCCATCACCTGCGACTGCAGGGTGGATTTGATTTAAATCAAACTGATTTAAATCACGATTTAAATCACGATTTAAATCACTAGTCAGTAAGGCTTGATTTAAATCAGTGATTTAAATCAAAGTTTTTACCTAAACTAGTTCTTGCTACTTTAACATGCAAGTAGATGAAGATTTTTAGAATCACTTTTTATATTACTTTTTCTCCCCAGTTTAATGGGTTAATCATTCATATTTGGACACCACTGTTCTGTTGTACTTAGGAAGGAGAAAAATAATCCTGACCTTAATAACAATTTAAATAGATTTATTCAACTGAAACAATAACAACATTACAGCATAAGTTATTTGCTTAAACAAACATCCATGTTTGTTAACTAATTTGGCTAAACAAAATATATATATATTTTAAGAAACTTAGACTGTCAGCCCAGCCGACACATGAAAAACTTAAATACTACTGTCCCTGCTGTCCTCTGTAGCTCACTCGTCGTCATCTTCATCATCATCTTCTTCTTTGTTCCTATTTGTTGCACATTGCTCCATTTCTCTGTCATACACTTGATCCAACAGTTTCCCTGCAACATCAGCTCTGCTGGGTGGACTGTATCCTGGTATCAGTGACTGAACCATATTAATGAAATGTGGGTTCTCAGTCAGACGGAAAGAAGAGTTCGTTGCATAAATAAACTGGGCAATTTTTTCATCAATCAACTCTTTTTCTAATCTGCTAGTTCTTATCACAAACCTATCTATGGTGGTTCCAGGAGGTAAAGGTTTTTTCTTCCTTTTGGGTGATGGTGATATGTGGCTGTGGGTGTCTGATGATGATGCTGCTGCTAATGAAGCACTATCCTGGATGGATAACTTTGAAACTGTAGAACAGGATGATGGTGATCTTGGAGGTGGATAGTTTCCAGAATCCATGAATTCCCCTAAACAAAAAAAGTCAATGCTGTTATTTTATTGTTTATACAATTTCTGCTTATTGTACACAACACAGCACTGCCCCAAAAGGAATATTTGTTTTTCTTCATAACTGTACCAAATGACAGTAACATGCTTTAATAATAAGAAATATAATTTTTCTCACACATGACAGTTCAGTCTTTAGAAATAGGATTCAATAAAAATGTTTACCAACCTGAAGATCCTGCCTGTTCAGAAGTGTTTCTTTGGTCATCTTCATCACCGCACTTCTCATGATGTTGCCTCATTCGCGCCACCTTGCATCTCTTTGTTGCATCATTTGCATTTTGCACGCATGCCTGCCTTACCGATAGGCGAAGGAGCTTCATTAAAATATTCCCAAACTGGGTCTCTTTTACGGCCTGCTGCCATTATAAGGAAAGAATGTAATAAACCTCAGATCGTACACACAAACAGATCCAGACTTGTCTGTCTGTGGCTATGCTGCAGTATTGTGCTCAAAGTTTCACTTTCATTTTCTTGTCTGCTTGCCCTTCCTCCTCCTCACACTTAGATTCACATTCTTCTTGTGTTGTGCAGATCTATTCCACTCCAAACAATCAGAAACATATTGTCTAACTTCTTGGACTTGGCACTGAAGGGGTTGATTCTGTATTCATATAGGTTTGTAGAACAATAGGATTAAGGTATTTTTCTCAACTCTGTTCATGTTGTAACATTTTTGCCGTGAAGAAGAGGCTGGGACCTCTGCAGAGTCAAATTCAGTTTTGAGAACTGCGTAAGTAAAGCGAGCGTCTGTGATAATATATGAGAGAAACTGCCCACTAATACTACAGAAACCTCTGGAAGAGCATGGCATTATGAATGTTACACATATACAGCCTTTATTCTACTGAGTTAAACAACTCAGCTTTATCTCATGATGGAAGAACCTTTGGATGGTAAAATATTTTCCTCAAAAAGCAGTTTATTGAAAAAAATCAGATTTAAATCAAAAAAATCCGATTTAAATCAAAAAAATCTGATTTAAATCAAAAAAATCTGATTTTTTTGATTTTTTTAAAAAAATCATTGATTTTTATCCACCCTGCCTGCGAGCGATGACTGGCAATCAGGAGAGTGTTATGTTTCGGTAGCTGAGGAGCGCAGGCAAAAAGGCAATACACCAGAGCAGTTGGAATCTATGAGATTGCAATACCCTGACTAACCACCACAACTAGAGGCAGCCGTGGAGCGTTCCTACGTTGGTCCTAGACGCCTCGTCACAGCCTGAGAAACTAACTACACCTAAAGACAGAAACAGGAAAGCTATCTGCCCCGGAGCAGAACCCCAAAGATAATAGAAAGCCCCCAAACATGTAATGGCGTTTAGACAAGAGGAAATACTGACACAGAAAGAAAATAGTATGAGCAAACGCTGGGGCCCAAACTATCTAAATAGAAAAGGATAGGAAGGGTACTTACTGCAATCCCAGAAAACCCTGAAAAGCACCAACTCTACTAATTTCAAAATCACCTGAGATCACACGACCTCTACCACCTAAATTAGTTCTCTGGTGTAACAAAATCAAAACAGCAGCCACTGAAAAAACTGGAAAAAGCAAAAGAACAAAACTCAGTGGCTGAACTAAACTGAGAGGGTAGAAGCCCCCGGAGGGGACCCTGAAGGCCCCCAAAGAAGTGCAGTACAAAATGCAAAAATATAGCACAAACACAAAAGAAGCAAAAGTCTTATCTGTAAGCAGGAGATGCAGAAATGACACAGCAGGCTACAAGAGAAACTGGAATGAAGGATTCAGACCAGAACAATTGATCACCGGCAACCCTGATGGGAAAATGACTCCCTTATATAAGACCAGTCAGTAACACCTGATTCCCAGTCCTCACAATCTTCACTAGCACCGCTTGTAACCACCAGAGGGAGCCTCTGCTCAGAACTCATCTCAAACCCATTCACAACAGTACCCCCCCTTGAGGAGGGGTCACCGAACCCTCATTTGAGCAACCAGGTCGGTCAGGATGAGTTCTATGATACGCACGGATAAGTCTCCTAGCATGGATGTCCGAAGCAAACACCCAAGAATTGTCTTCCTGACCATAACCTCTCCATTTAACCAAATACTGGAGTTTCCGTCTAGAAAAACGAGAATCCAATATTTTCTCAACCACATACTCCAGATTGCCCTCAACCAAAACAGGGTCAGGAGGCACAGCAGCAGGAACCACTGGCTCCACAAACCTCTTCAACAAGGACTTGTGGAACACGTTATGGATCTTAAATGTCCCTGGAAGAAGCAAACGAAAAGAAACAGGATTAATAATCTCCATGATCTTATAAGGTCCAATGAACCTAGGCTTAAATTTAGGAGATGCTACTCTCATAGGAATATTCTTTGAGGACAACCAGACCAAGTCCCCCACTTTAAACCGAGGACCATCAGTCCTATGCCGGTTAGCAAACCGCTGGGCCTTCTCCTGAGAGAGGGACAACCTCTCTACTACCTGGTCCCAAATCTGTTGCATACGCTCCACAACAGAGTCAACACCTGGACAGACAGAAGCCTCCGTCTGTCCTGAAGAAAATCGAGGGTGAAACCCAGAATTACAGAAAAACGGAGACATCAAAGTGGCAGAGCTAGCCCTATTATTAAGAGCAAACTCAGCCAAAGGCAAAAAAGAGACCCAGTCATCCTGATCAGCAGACACAAAGCATCTTAGATAAGTCTCCAATGTCTGGTTTGTTCTCTCAGTTTGACCATTGGTCTGAGGATGAAATGCCGAGGAGAAAGACAATTGAACACCCAGTTTAGAACAAAAAGTCCTCCAAAATCTGGAAACAAACTGGACTCCTCTGTCAGACACAATGTTCTCAGGAATGCCGTGTAAACGAACCACGTGCTGAAGGAACAACGGCACCAATTCAGAGGAGGAAGGCAACTTAGGTAATGGCACAAGATGTATCATTTTGGAAAACCTATCACAAATTACCCAGATGGTGGTCATTCTCTGAGAAACAGGAAGATCGGAAATGAAATCCATAGAGATATGGGTCCATGGTCTCTTGGGCACAGGCAATGGCATCAACAAACCACTAGAGCGAGAGCAAGGCTTGGAGCGAGAGCAAGTCCCGCAGGACTGCACAAATTCCCTGACATTATGAGACAAGGTAGGCCACCAAAAGGACCGACTAACCAAGTCTCTGGTACCAAAAATTCCGGGATGCCCAGCCAATGCGGAACAATGAATCTCAGACATCACACTCTTTTTCCATTGGTCCGGGACAAACAATTTTCCAACAGGGCAGCGCTCGGGCCTATCCTCCTGACACCCTCCAGAGCAAGTCTCAAATTGGGCGAGATGGCGGAAAGAACTACACCCTCTTTCAAAATAACAGAAGGATCAGATAACTCAGGAGAGTCCGCAAGGAAACTCCTCGAGAGGGCATCCGCCTTAACATTTTATGTGCCAGGAAGAAAGGAAACCACAAAATTAAAACGTGTGAAAAACAAGGCCCACCTGGCCTGTCTAGGATTGAGTCGCTTGGCAGATTCCAGATAGACCAGATTCTTATGGTCCGTAAGGACCACCACCTGATGTTTGGCTCCCTCCAGCCAATGTCTCCACTCTTCAAAAGCCCACTTCATGGCCAACAACTCCCGATTACCCACGTCATAATTACGTTCAGTAGGAGAAAATTTTCGAGAGAAAAAGGCACAAGGGTTACTTTTAGAGGTCTCTGGATCTTTTTGGGACAAAACGGCACCTGCCCCAATTTCAGAGGCATCAACCTCCACCTGAAATGGCAGAGAAACATCAGGCTGCCGTAGAACAGGAGCAGAAGTGAATCTCTGCTTAAGTTCCTGAAATGCAGAGACTGCCTCAGGAGGCCAATTCACCACATCAGAACCCTTTCTGGTCAAATCAGTTAATGGTTTAACAATAACCGAGAAATTACCAATAAATTTACGATAAAAATTGGCAAAACCCAAAAATCTCTGAAGAGCCTTTAATGAAGTAGGTTGGACCCAATCACAGATGGCCTGAACCTTGACCGGGTCCATTTCAATAACAGATGGGGACAAAATGAATCCCAGAAATGAGATCCTCTGTACGCCAAAAAGACACTTTGATCCCTTCACATACAGAGCATTCTCTCTCAAAATCTGGAATACAGTTCGAACATGTTTCACATGAGAGTCCCAGTCATTAGAAAAAATCAAGATATCATCCAAATAAACAATCAGAAATTTATCCACAAAATCCCTGAAAATGTCATTCATGAAGGACTGGAAGACGGAAGGAGCATTAGTGAGCCCAAAGGGCATCACTAGGTACTCAAAATGCCCTTCAGGGGTATTGAATGCCGTCTTCCATTCATCCCCGTGCTTTAATGCGAATAAGGTTATACGCCCCCCTGAGGTCAAGCTTGGTAAACCAAGTAGCGTTTTTCACCCTGGAAAACAGGTCAGAAATCAAGGGTAACGGGTATTGATATTTCACAGTAATATTGTTCAAGAGACGATAATCAATACACGGCCTTAATGAACCATCTTTTTTGGCCACAAAGAAAAAACCGGCACCTAAGGGTGAGGAGGATGGTCTGATATGACCCTTCTCCAATGATTCCTTGATATAAGACCGCATAGCGTCATGTTCAGGTACAGACAAGTTAAAAAGGCGACCTTTAGGGAATTTACTACCCGGCACTAATTCAATAGCGCAGTCATAGCTCCTATGGGGAGGCAAGGATGCAGATTTACTTTCGCTAAACACATCAGAAAAATCAAACAAAAAGTCAGGAACATCCTGAGCCTGGGGGGAGGCAGAAAAAACAGGAGTGTTGGTATTAACACATTGGCAGCCCCAACTGGTTACAGACACAGATTTCCAATCCAAAACAGGATTATGAGACTGTAACCAAGGGAAACCCAGCACGATAATGTCATGCAGATTATATAGAACCAAAAATTTGCAGCACTCCTGGTGATCAGGTTCAACCCTCATTATCACCTGAGTAGAAAACTGGGGTTTATTCTCAGCCAAAGGGGTAGAATCGATCCCCAGTAGGGGAATAGACTTCTGTAGGGGTATCAAGGGAAACCCACAACGTTTAGCAAAATCATAATCCATCAGGTTAATAGCTGCTCCAGAATCAACGAAAGCCTGAGCAGAAAATGAGGACAGAGAGCATATCAGAGTGACAGTTAATAAAAACTTAGTCTGAACACTACCCAAGACAACTGAGCGTGCAAAACGTCTTCCCCGCTTAGGGCAGACTGAAATAGCATGAGAGGCATCACCACAGTAGAAACATAACCCATTGCGCTTTCGAAACTCATGACGCTGTGCCCTAGACACCACTCTATCACACTGCATGGGTTCAGAAGCTGGTTCACAAGGCAACACCATTCCACGCATACTTCTCCGCTCACGCAAACGTCTGTCAATTTGAATCGCTAATTACATAGAATCATTGAGACCAGAGGGGACAGGGAATCCCACCATAACATCCTTTACATTATCTGACAGACCCTTCCGGAAAAGGGCCGCCAAAGCGTCGTCATTCCATTTGGTCAGGACTGCCCACCTACGGAATCTCTGACAGTATAACTCAGCGTCATCAAGCCCCTGATTTAATGCCAACAAGGTTTTTTCAGCTTGATCAGTGACATTAGGCTCATCGTACAATAACCCCAAAGCCTGAAAAAACGCATCAACATCACTCAAAACAGGATCCCCAGGTGTCAGGGAAAAAGCCCAATCCTGAGGATCGCCGCGCAGGAGAGAGATGATAATTTGAACCTGTTGCGCTGCGTTTCCTGAGGACTTAGATTTTAAGGCAAAAAACAATTTACAATTATTTTTGAAATTCTGAAACTTAGCTCGATCCCCCAAAAACAAATCTGGCATGGGGATCCTAGGTTCCACAACAGGCAACCTAGCAAGATATGCAGCAATACTCTGAACCTCAGTGACAAGCTGATCCACACGGCCAGACAACCGTGCAAACTCCATTGGGAGAAAAGATCCTCCCCAGCACCCAGAGATACAGAGGGAAAAAAATGCAACAAACAGAAAAATATCTCTGACAACTCTGACAACCTTTTTTCTTTCACAATATTTTTCCCTTCTGTGAGTACCATACAATTTTCAATTTTTTAGGCCGGTGATACTGTTATGTTTCGGTAGCTGAGGAGAGCAGGCAAAAAGGCAATACACCAGAGCAGTTGGAATCTATGAGATTGCAGTACCCTGACTAACCACCACAACTAGAGGCAGCCGTGGAGCGTTCCTACGTTGGTCCTAGACGCCTCGTCACAGCCTGAGAAACTAACTACACCTAAAGACAGAAACAGGAAAGCTATCTGCCCTGGAGCAGAACCCCAAAGATAATAGAAAGCCCCCAAACATGTAATGGCGGTTAGACAAGAGGAAATACTGACACAGAAAGAAAATAGTATGAGCAAACGCTGGGGCCCAAACTATCTAAATAGAAAAGGATAGGAAGGGTACTTACTGCAATCCCAGAAAACCCTGAAAAGCACCAACTCTACTAATTTCAAAATCACCTGAGATCACACGACCTCTACCACCTAAATTAGTTCTCTGGTGTAACAAAATCAAACCAGCAGCCACTGAAAAAACTGGAAAAAGCAAAAGAACAAAACTCAGTGGCTGAACTAAACTGAGAGGGTAGAAGCCCCCGGAGGGGACCCTGAAGGCCCCCAAAGAAGTGCAGTACAAAATGCAAAAATATAGCACAAACACAAAAGAAGCAAAAGTCTTATCTGTAAGCAGGAGATGCAGAAATGACACAGCAGGCTACAAGAGAAACTGGAATGAAGGATTCAGACCAGAACAATTGATCACCGGCAACCCTGATGGGAAAATGACTCCCTTATATAAGACCAGTCAGTAACACCTGATTCCCAGTCCTCACAATCTTCACTAGCACCGCTTGTAACCACCAGAGGGAGCCTCTGCTCAGAACTCATCTCAAACCCATTCACAACAGGAGAGACTGACTGGGCTGATATAAGTGAGCTGCCTTCCCATGATCCTCGCCGGTGATCAATTGTTGTTTCCTGGTTCATTTGGAAGTCTGCTGGTGTCTTGGCTTCGTCTGCTACTTTCAGATAAGATATTTTGTGTTTGTTTCTATCGTGTTTGCTATTTCCATTTTTTGTCTGCACTTTTGTGTTAGGTTAGCCAGGTTCCCCTCCAGGGGCCAGTGCTACTCTCTGTTTTTCAGTAGTCACTGTTTATTTGTTCCATTGCTCTGTCCCTGCTATTTGAGTGCTGCGGCTTAGCCGCTTGGTCACACCAGAGATCTGATTTAGCGGGTGGCGAGATCGTGTGGTCTCAGCATTTTTTGAAATCAGAAGTGTTGGAATTTTCTAGGGTTTTGCTGGTTTGCAGATAGTATTCTGTCCTGTCCTATCTAGGCAGCATTTGGTCCCAGTGTTTGCTCACTCTATTTTCTGCCTGCGTTTGTGTTTCTTCCTGTCTAACTGCCATTATATGTTTGGGGGCTACCTATTCCTTTGGGGCTCTACTCCCGGGCAGTTAGCTTTCCTATTTCTATCTTCAGGTGTAGCTGATCTCTCCGGCTGTGCCAAGGCGTCTAGGTCACCGTAGGTACGTCCCACGGCTGCTTCTAGTTGTGCGGTTAGCTTAGGGATGTGCAACCCATTAGTTCCCAACCTCTCTGGGTGTTTGGCTGCCTTTGCTGTTTTTTGCTCCTGTCCTCCTCGGCTACCAAATCATAACAGTCAAAGCCCAGACTTTAATTCAATTGAGAATTTGTGGTCAGACTTGAAGATTCCTGTTCACCAGAGGAAACCATCTAACCTGAAGGAGCTGGAGCAGTTTTACCTTGAGGAATGGGCAAAAATCCCAGTGGCCAGATGTGGAAATCTCAGAGACTTATATAAAGTGACTTGCATCTGTAATTGCCGCTAAAGGAGGCTCTACAAAGCACTGACTTTAGAGTGTTGAATAGTTATACATTTTCTGTTAGTTTTCACTATTTGTTTCCTTCACAATAAATAGAAACACAAATGTTCACAATTGTAGGCATGTACTTTACATGAAATTATGCAAACACTCCAAAAAAAACACAGTGAAATTCCAAGTTTGTGAAGTAGCAAAACATGAAAAATGCCAAGGGGGTGAATAGTTTTGCAAGCCAGAAAAAAGCAACATGAATATTCTACTGATTTATCAGATTTTCATTTTTTCCAGTATAGACTTGTATGAAACAGGTCACAGCTTTGATCATTTATGATGATACTGAAAGGGTCCTCCAGGATAGAGACTACTCAGAGATCAGCTGGCGCTATGCTTTAGTAACTGAAAGCTTTTATAATGGAAATCCTTTCGCTAGTGTGAGAGTGACTTTAAGATATCCAGGTGCATTGGAAGGAAAAAGAACATTATTTCAATACATTTTCGGTAAAACAACTTTCTTTCTCCGTTTTACCAGAGGAGAATTGATTTCTAAGTGACGAGCTTAGACTGCACGGCGGGTCCCAGATATTGTGTGTTAAAGAGTAACTGAAAATGACCTTTTGCCATTCATGAGTTTTATCCGCTTTTATGGCTGTACAGAATAAAAATACACAATAGATTGATGATTTCATACAGACTGAAGCTGATCGGTGTACGTCGGCATTGTAAGCAGGTTGCTGTTTTATTACGCTGTGGCTGTCCCAGTGTTTCTTTTGTTAAAGACGAACTCCAGAGCTCCAGGAAAAATCAAAATTTGCTTCATTTTTAAAAGAAAAAAAAAAAATAGAAGTCAGTAGAAACCCCACAGCTCTGCAGGCAGCGCATACAAAAATATTCTGCCTGAAGAAGAATGGAGAGTAGTGGAGTATGTCTATCCCACACAGGTAACTGACAAGAAAAATCTATGTCAACATATAGACAACAGAGCAGGACCCCCTTAGGAGAGCCCTAATTAGAGTGAGAGATATTCTTAGTTTGCTTTAAAAAAAAATAAAAAATCTGTCTTATCAAAATGAATTTCATAAATAGCAAGCTTATTTTTTTTCCTTTTTGTTTTTAATATCTGAATAACCCATTATAAATCGATAGAAGGAAAATACTCAATAAATTCAACTAAAAAATGGAAAAAAAAATGCTTTACCTTAAAAAACAAAATTTTGACTATCTTTTGCCATAGGCTTCAACCACTCAGTCACTGGTGGAGAAGTTTCTAGTAATTCTAGGAGAACCTTTATTTACTTGTAGCAGGCACCAGAGTCAGTATGTAAAGGAGTTCTCCTCTTTACTGTTGACAACTAACTTTGGGCAGATCAATTTCCTCGACTCTAGTCCTTTGGTCAGCACAATAGTCTCTGAAACACACTGCAGGCCTTGATACAGCAGGATCCTGGTTGTCTCTGTTTGGGGAAATGCAACCGCCCAGACTGAACCCCCTTGAACTATATTCTTTGAACATATCCTATGTATCTGATGAAGGATCTTCACCTGAATCGTTAAAACTGTACCTACCGTGATATTACTAATGGATATGAAATACTGACAGTGAATCCTATTTAAAGCATCTCCAAGTGCCTTTACATGTTGAGTTCCTTCACTATGTCTACTAGTAGTCTCTGGAGTGGAGGTTCGCGAATAATTCCTTCCGAGATGGGGATCACCAGCATGGCTTCCGAGGTGTGACGTCATCTGTGCATCACACCACAATGATGACGTCTCACCGGTGACTCTGGAAGGCACAATGCTTAGCATCCCATTCAGCGGCCGGAGTCTCCTGACTTGGCTGATGGACCATAGTCCTGTGAATTGGTTCGCCCAACTCTATCGACGACCTATCTTTCTTTAAATAAGAGCTGAGATGTAGTACTTGGCTACAGCCAGTACATACTGACTAGAGCTGTACTATTTTTGCTCCGTGCAGTTTATATCTGGCCGCCACCAGAGCTGATAACTGGAGCTAAGCTGATCTTTGGGTGTGCAAAGTATAAGATCCCAACCAATCTGATATTGAAGACCTATGTTACTGAGAGGTTGTCCGTATCAAAGTAATGGACAGTCACTTTAAGATGAATAGAGCTTTCAATAAGTTATTAGTCACTGGTATTTCAATAAGTATGGAGTTCTGCAACAGTTCCTTTTATTACTTGTTGTGCAGCTAGAGATGAGGAATTGGGCAATTTCTAAAATAGGTTAGCAAAGGGTTGAAAATGGAGCATAAGGTTAGGCAAGCATCAAAAGTTCTGGCAAAACTAATATTTTAGGTTTTGTCTGGACTGCGCTTTTTAAGGTAGATCAAAAAAGTCTTATTTCTATAATGATGACTGCTTTCTAACCAGAGAAAGGAAAATACCCAAGAAAAATGTCTGGGGAAAAATTATAAAGTCCCTAACCCTACAAAAAAAGGTTTATCAGCTGATTAACCTGCTCCCAGTATCCCACCGGCTGCTGCATGTAAATGAATGTCCACGTAAAACAAGGACAGCTTAGATCTGCCAGAATATCATCGCCTCTTATAGATCTTCTCTCCATCCCGGCTCATACAGAGGTCTCCTCAGAAATGTCTGTATGTCCTGGGCATATAGAGAGAGGGGGTATCTTCATTTATTTACCTCTATTAAAATGTAGATTAGCCTGGAAGTTTCATACATAAAATCATTATCCTTTTTGAAGTTGTTGCTCTACAAAAGCGTGACCTCCATGGCTGGTTCCCCAACACCGACAGTCCAATCTTACAATTCCCCATAGCAGGCATATCATCCAAGTGCAGTCTGAATTTTTTTTTACCACTGACTCATTGACTTTCATGGCCGAGGACGATCCAATAATCAGATTCAACTTGGGAACACTGTGTTTTTTTTTTTCTTTGGACCGAGTCAGTCCGGGGAAAAAATCAGACGGCACCATAGAATACCATTGGCCCATGTGCGATCTGACGTTTTGTTGGATCGCACTCGTATCGAAAACACGGTCTTGTGCCCAAATCCGTAAAGAAATTTCTGTACACAGCGTAAATGAAAAGCTCTGTTCAGGAGTGTATTCCGTGACACTTGCTGATTTATGGGCTTTGTTGGAGTGAGCGGTGGCTGGTGTGAGAGCGGCTGCCCCCTTGTGTGGAGATAATTGGCACACTTTAAATATTACAATCATCTGTCTGTTATTTCCGAAATGTTTGCCTTACCGGCGCCGCGCTATAAATCCTGTACGATGACAGCATGATGCATTGTGTTCCCGTTCTGTTTGGACAGGGAAAACGAGGTGTTGAAGGTACAGCTGAAGAAGTATGTCGGCGCGGTGCAGATGCTGAAGAAAGAGGGGCAAAATGACGGTAAGGCAAACGCTGGAGTATTATGTCACTGTAGTGAATTGTAAAATAATGCTGCTGGGGAGAAAACCGCTTAATTCACTCCCAAAAGAAGTCGTTGTAAGGGTCTCTAGTTAGTTAATGAGGCAAAATAAGACGCACCGTACAATAAAGTGCTCCTCAGGGTTAGACAGTGGAAAATAGGAAATAAAAATCCTATAAATTAAAATGGTGCAAAGTAGAGGGGCATTATTAGTGATGAGTGAATGTGCTGGGATAAGGTGTTATCTGAGCATGCTCTGGTGCTAACCGAGGCCTTCAGGATGCTCGAAAAATGTGTTCGAGTCCCTGCGGCTGCATGTTTCGCGGCTGTTTGACAGCACTAACACGTGTAGGGATTGTCTAACAAACAGGAAATCCCTGCACATGTTGTGGCTGTCGAACAGCCATGAGACATGCAGCTGCGGGAATTCGAACACATGTTATCTGAGCACATTCGCTCATCACTAGTCATTGTCACTCATTTTAATGTGCAAGGGTAGAATAGGGAGGTAATAATTCTATTGTTATTGTTTCTCTGCTGTGATTGCCTACCTTTGGCCAATTATATGATACAAGGGACTTTTGGCTAGAGTTTACTTAAGCCATATAATGCCCCGTTACCTGCATACTGGGACTTCTCCAGTGCTGCAGAGGAGAAGATACCTCTGCTTGTAGCCTGGAAGAGAGCAGAGTTTGGACCAGCGTCACCATCATGCTGCTGGCATTAATGTCTAGACCGCTGGCAACAAAAGTGAGTACAACCCTAAGTGAAAATGGCCAAATTGTTTCTAATTGACCATTTTCCCTCCCCGGTGTCATGTGACTCATTATTGTTACAGGGTCTCAGGTGTGAATGGAGAGCAGATGTGTAAAATTTGGTGTCATCACTCTCACACTCTCTTATAACGGTCATTGGAAGTTTAACATGGCTCCTCATGGCCAAGAACTCTCTGAGGATCTGAAAAAAAGAATTATTGCTCTACATAAAGATGGCCTAGGCCAGGGATGTCAAAGTCAAACACACCGAGGGCCAAAAAAACAAATTTGCTACAAGCCGAGGGCCGGACTGACGCCGGCCCTGCTACCGGTGCATTGTGGGAAATGTAGTGTTGGTGCCAGGGCCGGCTCCAGGTTTTTATGGGCCCCGGGCGAAAGAGCCTCAGTGGGCCCCTTTAACACAGACCACGATTCATGATGCACAGATACAGCAGAGAAATATGGGTACAGTACAATGCCAAATACTTCTCTTCTTACATTACATGAGTGATATCTATTGCAAATTGTACAATAGCTCAAAAACCGCCAAATCCTCACAGCGCACAGTACAGACTGGACAGTACAGTCCTCCATACAATATTATGGGCACCACAGTCTCCCCCTCATCACCCATATAATACTCCATGCAGGATGTCACCCCCCCATCCCCCATATAATGCTCCATACAGAATACTGGACCCAATATAATGCTCCATACAGGATACTGGACCCAATATAATGCTCCGTACAGGATACTGGTCCCCATATAATGCTCCATACAGGATACTGGTCCCCATATAATGCTCCATACAAAATATGGAGCTCTCCTCTGCACTGTACTGCGTTCTGCACTGTTACAGCTCAGGAAAGGGCACTGTGGAAAGACTCCCCATTATCATCATCATTGCCTCCCCATCATCATCATGGCCTCCCCATTATCATCAATTCCTGCCCATCATCATTATCTCCTCCCCATCATCATCAATGCCTGCCCATCATCATCTTCTCCCCATCATCAATGCCTGCCCATTATCATCAATGCCTGCCCATTATCATCATCTTCTCCCCATCATCATCAATGCCTCCCCATTATCAGCAATGCCTGCCCATCATCATCTCCTCCCCATCATCATCAATGCCTGCCCATCATCATCTTCTCCCCATCATCAATGCCTGCCCATCATCATCATCTTCTCCCCATCATCACCAATGCCTCCCCATTATCAGCAATGCCTGCCCATTATCATCTTCTCCCCATCATCATCATTAATGCCTCCCCATTATCAGCAATGCCTGCCCATCATCACACACAGACAGCACACAAGCACTCTCTCACATACTTATACACACACACACACACACACACAAAGCACCGCACTACATACACACAGACACACACAGAGACATACACACACATGTCTTACCTGTCCGACGTCCGCGCGCTCTGTGCCACAGCCGGCCGCTGAATGATGACGTCATTCAGCGGCGCTGCTGTGAGAGGAAGCGCTGGAGCCCGGAGCTGCGGCAGCGGAGGCACGGGAGAGGTAAGTATTGTGCCAGCTGATGCCGGGGCCCTGAGCAAGCGGGGGGGGGGCCCAGTGGCGGCGCTGACACCGCTCTCCTCCGCTAACGGGCGGGGGGTGCCAGACTGCGAGTGGGCCCCCCCGCCTGCTCAGGGCCCCGACACTTGCCCGGGTGTGCCGGGTGCTGACGCCGGCCCTGGTTGGTGTGTGCAAAACACCAGCAGGCGGCTGTGGCCTGCGGGCCGGATCTAATAGTAATTAAATATAATCCAGGGGGCCATAGATAATCAATTCACGGGCCGGATCTGGCCCGCGGGCCTTGACTTTGACATATGGGGCCTAGGCTATAAGAAGATTGCCAACACCCTGAAACAGAGCAGCAGCACGGTGGGCAAGACCATACAGCAGTTTAACAAGACAGGTTCCATTCAGAACAGGCCTCGCCATGGCCGACGAAAGAATTTGAGTGCACGTGTCCAGCGTCATACTCAAAGGTTATCTTTTCAAAATAGACGTATGAGTGCTGCCAGCATTGCTGCAGAGGTTAAAGGAGAGGGGGTCAGTGGTCAAACCATACGCCACACACTGCATCAAAATGGTCTGCATGACTGTTGTCCAGAAGGAAGCCTCTTCTAAAGATGATGCACAAGAAAGCCCGCAGTTTGCTGAAGACAAGCAGACTAAGGCGATATCCTGTGCTCTGATGAGACCAACATAAACTTATTTGATTCAGATGGTGTCAAGCGTGTGTGGTGGCAATCAGGTGAAGAGTACAAAGACAACTGTATCTTGCCTACAGTCAAGCATGGTGGTGGGAATGTGATGGTTTGGGGCTGCATGAGTGCTGCTGGCTTTGGGGAGCTGCAATTCGTTGAGGAACCATGAATACCAATATATACTATGACATACTGAAGCAGAGCATGATCCCCTTCCTTTGAAAACTGGGCCGCTGAGCAGTATTCCAACATGATATTGACCCCAAACACAATCCAAGATGACCAATCCCTTGCCGAAGAAACTGAGGGTAAAGGTGCTGGACTGGCCAAGCATGTCTCCAGACCTAAACCCTATTGGGCATCTTTGGGACATCCTCATACCGAAGGTGGAGGAGCGCGAGGTCTCTAACATCCACCTGCTCTGTGATGTCGTTAAGGAGGAGAGGAAGGCGATTCCAGTGGCCACCTGTGAAGCTCCAGTGACCTCCATACCCAAGAGTGTTAAGGCAATGCTTAAAAATAATGGTGGCCACACCAAATCTTGACACTTTGGGCACATTTTGGCCATTTTCACTTACGGTTGTACTCCCTTTTGTTGCCAGCGGTTTCGATATTAATGGCTGTGGGTTATTTAGAGGGCACACCAAGTTTTCATTGTTATACAAGCTGTACACAGACTACTTTACATCATATCAAGTGTCAGATCTTTAGTGTTGTCCCATGAAAAGATATAATAAAATATTTACAAAAATGTGAGGGGTGTACTCACTGTGATATACTGTGTGTATGTATGTAAGTATATGTGTGTATATATCAAAGCTAATCATGATGGAAGAATAACGGACAGCAATGTCATGAGATGAGCTGACAATGCACATTTGCACCCGTGGAGGGGGGTTCTCAGTACAGGAAGGTCTGTCAGGTCCTCCTAGCAGAGATGCCTCGGTCCCATCTCCCGTCGCTAACACGTAATGAATGGTGAGAAGTGTGTGTCGGCCAAGGTCGGCTCTGTCAGGAGTGTTAACACACGGTTAAAGGATCTTCGGTTGTAAATAAATTGTGTTTCCTAGCTGCTGTTCAATTAATTACATTGTGGTGCAGCGTCGTCTCATCTTGAAAAATGGTAATGGCGAGATAGTGGTCTCAATTATTAATGGCTACAAGTCCAGGAGCTGCTTTTCCCTCTTAATTGGAAACCGTTATAAATAAGACCTTGTAGCACTAAAGTCAGCAATTTGGCCTTAATTTTTCATTTTCACCTTGTTGCTCATTGTGCCGTAATCTGCCCATTAAATGGAGAGATAGAAGACCTGATTTGTTAAACAAGCAGAAAGACGGCGCGCTTCATCCTCCTCTTCTAGGTAATTCAAACACATTAGCTTCATTGTCCAAACTTTTCATTTTGTCTCATTTCTGCATAAGAAGGAGAGAACGAGAACATTACCGTAAGTAATCATAATTTATTTTGCAGCTTTAGCAGCTTAAAATGACCTTTTCAGACGATCACATTACCAGCTGTAATGTGAGATCTGAAACACAGGTCATTTTAGAGCAGTGTGAACAGTGGCTCAGGCTTCATGCACGTTGCGTCCGATCCCTACTTTTAGTGTATACCCCGGGAAAAGCTCCTCGCGTTTAATATGCTTTAAATAGGCCTTTACTAACGTGCCAAAAACCCGGGAAAATACATGTTCGGTCTTTGCCCTGAGAGTATACACCGGTATACCTTTTTTTTCTAGCTCTCTAGGAAATCACACCAGACTGCACTCAATAGCAATTGCTGCCACAATAAAGTGTAGCACACGGCATATGTTTTTGTGCAGTTAGTCAGCGGGCGATGTACACCATTGCGTAGTCACATTTGACAGTGCCATCCACATACCCCCGCTGACTGATCAATGGTAAAGTGCCTCTCTGTTACAAATGATGGCTTGTTAGTGGTTCAGTGCTCAAACGCGTTGGCACCATTTGTCATAAATGAATGCTTATACTCTGGGTTTTTTGTATTCTTGAGCAATGCTGTGTTACTCCAGCTCATTTTATTTTTAATTATTTTCCTTAGAGGGGTTATCCAGCCTAGTGCAATTTTTTTCCAAACACTACAGCTTGCTGAATCCTAACAGTGTGTACCACACACACACTGTTGGGACTTAACTCTTCTAGTCGGGTCAAGTGTTTGTCTTGTGACCACAAGTATACGATTTACGTACGTTCGGTGTGTTACACGCCTGTTCTGGGTATCTTGGGCTCCACTCCCTTCTCCTAGGTCCACTGCTCTCTGTTGTGCTCCACTTTGGGTTTTGCAGTTTGCCCGGCGTGGATCAATGAAATCCTCTCCGTAGACCTATTTAAGGCCAATTGACACACTCACCTGTGTCTTGGGATTCTGACTCTAGACTTTTGCTTGGTGCTCTCCACCTTCTGTGTATACTGTGCTTCTCTTACTTCCATCACTGCTGGGCTTCAATATCTGTCCTGACAGAGCTGAGGTTCCTAAATGTGCCAAGTCCTTGCTTGCTGGACTAGACTAGTACTCGAGGTCCTTGTGCCAACCCAAACCTGTGGCTTAGAGGATCCACCTCACTAGGTGAGCCTAACACAATGAAGTGCCCATTAGCGTCTCATCCTCTTCTCTCCTTGTTCTCTCTTTGTTCTTCTGCGGGTTAGAAGCTACCGGGCACATGACCACAGGTAAGGAAATCGCGTACTTGCAGACATGGAATGAAAACGCAAACCTGTAATGTAAGGAGTACAGTTCATATAGTGTCTTGTGCTTGGGTGCGATGAAAACACAGGAGACACAGGTTTGATATAGAAGGTCTTGTATTACTTCATACAAGTGGCAATAATAGTCACACAGTTTGCAGATACAAAAGCAGGAGACACAGCAGGCCAGAGTAACTTAAGCTCAGCAATCACTCTCCACAACAGGTTCAGGATCTCTTCTCTGTTACCATAAGTCCATGCAAACGTGGATTTATCAAATAGCAAGGTTCCAAAGTCCACGAATGTTCCAAAGTTCCACAATAGGAAATAACTGGAGTACAAGGTCCCAGGCTTCCAGGAGTCAGGTCACAGGTTCACTGCAGGCTTGATTCTGAAGCACTGATTGCTCAGCTGTGGCTGCTTAAGAAGCAAGAGGGAGAGAATCAGGGCGGGAACATGCAAGCTGGAAACTCCATATTGACTGAGGGCAAGACAGCTGCAGCAAGACAGAAAGTAAAATGGCTGACGGAAAAACTGAGTTTCAGGAACATGTACACAGAACCTTACAAAACCAGCAAGCAAGGCCAAATCCTAACCTGGTATATGCTACACACTTCTCGCAATCCGCCGTGCCCACTGGGCAGGACAACTACTTTAAGTAGATGAATTCTAAAGAATTGGTTTTTATTTTGAATCATATTACTTTGAATTAAAATCTAATATACCGTACTTTTATTTTTCAAATGTGCCCAGATGTCTTGATCTCATCTCCATGTGGCCATCCCAGTAGTTTCCCTTTCAGTATGGTTTTAAGACTGGAGAGGCCATCCTCACTCTGTGTGTGTCAACATCGTTTGTAATAAAGGATCTGGCTGATAGGCACATTTCACAATCTAAGCTTTCTCATGGATGATGCAAAGATGGAGGACGGGACTTAGCTATTGAAATCATCCAGTCAGCCAGCCTCATCCACACACGTGGATGGTCGTGTGCCAACACCTGAAATGGTCTCGTTTGTCGAGCATAATGCAGGAGTGTAGCCGCTGAGTTCTTAAAAGATGCCCTCAATCTTGGACATTGGGGCGAACAATAAAGTATATTAATATATTAAGGTGTCGCTATAATACCCCAACTGTCATTATAATACCCCAACTGCCATTATAATACCCCAACTGCCATTATAATACCCCAACTGTCATTATAATACCCCAACTGTCATTATAATACTCCAACTGCCATTATAATACCCCAACTGTCATTATAATACCCCAACTGCCATTATAATACCCCAACTGTCATTATAATATCCCAACTGCCATTATAATACCCCAACTGACATTATAATACCCCAGCTGCCATTATAATACCCCAACTGTCATTATAATACCCCAACTGTCATTATAATACCCCAACTGCCATTATAATACCCCAACTGCCATTATAATACCCCAACTTCCATTATAATACCCCAACTGCCATTATAATACCCCAACTGTCATTATAATACCCCAACTGCCATTATAATACCCCAACTGTCATTATAATACCCAAACAGTTAACAAATGTTCTATAACACTTCAAACACAATGGAAAATATTTTTGTTCCACTGGAAAACCTCTTTTTAACTTTTCACACAAGCAGAAATCTGCAGACTGTGAGGAACCGAAACGCTAATATATTAAAAAGTTGTGTAATTTTCATTATCACATACGTTTAATTCACATACCGGTAAATCATGAACAGCCTTTTACGGCGCTGGCGTTTTTTTTAAGTTTTTTGTGCGTTAGTTTTTCCTTCTGTTTATTCCAAAAATTATAAATAATTTTGTTATTTTTATTATTTCTTATTTTTATGTTGACATAGACGTATGAGGACGTGTTTTTTTTTGTAGTTTGGAATGACTGTAAAAATATAAATAAAAATTGTTTTTAAGTGGGATGGACTTGGGAAAATAAAACAGCAACTCTGCCTTTTTTTGTTTTGCTTTTTTTTTTTATTAAGACACTCATTTTTCTTTTATAATAACCAGGTAAGTTTGGTTGACGGATCAGTTCATTTATGGCGATACAAAATGTAATCATAAAGAAGTCTGGATGGATCGGGACTGTGACTGCACTAAGGCTGAAGTGAAAGTCTGAGCCAAGAACTGCTGAAACTAGTCATTTTATTAGTGATTTTCAGTAACAACGCGTTTCAGGTAAAAGCGATCCTGTCACCTGGTTTGGCCGATATGAGATACAGCCACCACCTTTCCAGGCTGATGTACAGTATTCTTAATGCTGAATATAAGCCCCCAACCCGACCTGTAAGAGAAGAAAAATAACTTTTATTATACTCACCTGCGGCGCGGTCCGGTCCGAGGGGCGTCGCTAGTCTTGGTACGGCGCCTCCCTTCTTCTTGCGATACCGTCCTCCTTCTTACTTCCTGTGGATGACGTGTCCCTACGTTATCCACACAGTCTCCCCGGCATCGCGCTCCTGCGCATGCGTACTTCTCTGCCCTGACTAGGTTAGTGTAAAGTACTGCAGTGCGCATACGCCTGGGCGCTTTGACCCTTCCCAGCACTTGTGCACTGCAATTCTTTGCCCTGCTCTCAACAGGGCAGAAACGTACACCCGCGCAGGAGAGCAATGCTGGGGAGCCTGTGTGGATGATGTAGGACTCGTCAGTCACACGAAGCAAGAAGGAGGACGGCATCACAAGAAGAAGGGAGCTCCGGACCAAGAACATCGACACCCCTCGGATCAGACCGGCCCACTGGTGAGAATAATAAAAGGTCTTTTTCTTCTCTTACAGGTCGGGTTGCGGGCAGATATACAGCATTACAGAATACTGTGTATCAGGCCTTGGTGGCCGTATCTCATATTGGCCAAACCTGGTGACAGATTCCCTTTAAGGACTGACCCCTTCATGATAAAAAACATAACCATCCGCCATTCATGTACGGAGTTAATACTAGACGGATATCTTAATCAGCCTGAAATTTTAGGAGCCTGTTCATATCGATTTAACCAGATTTGTATGGCTTCTTTCACCCATTGCATTTTTCGAGCAAATAAAAAGTCATCGAAGACCTAAACTCATCCAGTCCTCCTGTAGGTTACGTCCCATCCGAAATTTTACCTGTGTTCACAGGGATAACGCTGGTACTCTGGATTGCATGTGCTACATAACAGGGGTTCTCAGGGGCGCTGCTGCTCAGACGTTTTTCTGTATTTTTCCTCCTAGTTGATCCAAGCTCATTAATAAATCGTAGATGAAGACTTATTTTTAGTTGGAATTCTTGTGTACACTACAGTCAGATGTTCAGTTATACTAGGATAGCAGGTGGCGAGCTTTGCATTGCACAATCAGAGCGCTATTCAATGCTATGTCTTGGCACGTTGTTTTTTTTTGTTTCGTGCATGTCACAGAAAATAGAAACTCAGACAGCTGTCCGAAGCCTAATCTATAGACTATATGAAATAAAAAAATAAAATGCATCTTATGTCACTTTAAATGCTTGCAATACGATTGTTGTCAAAACTAATATTTGGCTCAAATTTGCTAATAACAAATAATAAAGATCAAAATAATAAATCTATATTTAATGCCGGGGATTTGGGTAATATCTTGCTTTCTAGAATCAGAGATGATTTGCAGAATAGGTCAAGTGACATACGGTAATTATTAATACTTTCTCTTTTTTAAAGAGGAAAATAATTTTTTCAGTGAACCTGTCACTTTTTTTAGGCCCTAAAGCACTAACATACTGTAGTTTTACAACTGCGATAGTTTTCTCAACATGTTCCCGTTTAAATTTTGCATTTTATGTTTTTGTAGCCAATTAAGTTATAATGGTGCATGTGATATAAAAATTGTCCCCCGGGTCTTGTGGTGGGTGCGGTTAGGGTGAAGAGGTGCTCAGCTTCAGAGTCCTCTGAGTTCCATGCCAACATGCCGCAAGTTAAGAAAACTATTTCAAAGTAATATAATTCTATGTTAGTTGGTCAAGGGTCTGTGCAAATGATGTCGTATGATGTGACAGCAAAACAGAGTTTTGTTTTCTTTTACAAAGACGTTTCAGGAAAAAGTCAGCGGCTTTTTTGCTTAATATTCCCCAGCAGCAATTTTGCTATCTTTTTGCCATCTTTTTTTCCGGCATCTTCTATTAAAGAGAGAGGTCGGCTTCTAAACGAAGCTACCTAAAGAATAAATATGTTTCTATTTACTGTTTCACATGCATTCTCAGATAACACCTTATCCGAGCACCTTCGCTCATCACTAGTGGCCTTACAAACTGACTTCTGTTCATTGAAATACAAAAATGCAAAACAACCTTTTTAGCTTCCAGTACAGATAATATCGCATCTACAAATGGTCCAGCTGTGAGCGCATTACATGGTTAATACACCAGCAAAGACATCATGTGGAGCTAAGGCTTATTAGCCCAAACTTGTGTTTGTGTTCTGCCCATCATTTATGATAAGCGGTACCTATGTATAGCTGGACTTTTCTATATTTGGCTGCCTGATAAGACTCCATTGAACCTCTGCTGTGTTAAATTTGCCTTGAAAAAGGAAATTGACTGAGCCAATAAACCATAATTCAAGTTTAACCCTTATTAAAATTTAAATTCTTATCATCCTCAAGAAGCAAACTCAAGAACGGGGAATTAGAAGGCAGAAGATGTCTTGGGATTTTCCTCGGCCGCCATGTAACAGTCTGAGAAGCTACGCATTAATACTTGTGCTATCAAGTCGGTTAAAGTTAAAATCTTCTTATGTGTTTTAGCTTTCGATGTTTGATGTGAGGGTAAAGGGGTTAATTAAAAGTGCCCTACAAAAGCTTAACTTAAGATTTCTCAGCTGATAGAGAGACTCCACTTTGTAGGAATCTTTGCCTGGATCTATTATCGTAGATTAAGAATCACAATTCTGGAAAAGGCAAAAAGCACTTAAAGGGGTTGTCATGGCATTTAGTATTGATGACCTATCCTTTGGACAGGTCATCAATATGAGATCAGTGTGGGGTTCGACACCCGATACAACCACCGATTAGCTGTTTATAAGCTCCGGTGGAAGCCAGATGGTGACCTTGTACAGAGCTTTACAAGCATGGCTATGACGGAAGCTGAAGAGAACTGAGCTAATAGCAACTTTTTGTTCGGGTGCCAGGTGTCGGAGTCTCACTGATCGTATACTGATGACCTATTACAAGCATAAGTCAACATTATTAGATGCTCAAGCAACCACTTTAAGGTGCCCATACAGCTAACATTAGTTATCAGAATGCTCATTTGGTTGAGAGTTGTCTTTACAAACTCCATCATAAACCTCCACACTTGGCTTGGTTGAGCTTGCAGATATTTTTATTGGGGAGTGTTGAATAAGCCAATGCCAGACATCTATGGTGGATGCCTATCTTTCATGGAAACAAAAAGTTTGGGTGATGCTATTCAGCATGCCCAATTCCTCTCTCGCAAGACAGATTATGTGAGGGTCAGGAGGACCTCACATGTTAGATGGACCACAGTGTTGGATGACCTTTTCTTTTTGGATTTAGGGTATTAGTCTAAGAGACCTGCCCTGCTATGCTGTGCCTAAACAAAACCTACAAGTCCAACTCAAGACCCCCATTTTAGATAAGATTTTGAGTTGCCGGGTGCCAGGATTCTCATCTCCGCCTTATACAAACCTCTGTGGGCAAATTTGTCATGTGGTGGAGGCCAAGTGGATAGCTTATTTCTCTTCCCGTGTAATAGTAGGCACTAATGCGGTCTCGTCTGTATTAATCTTCAGATACCAACAATTATATGGAGCAGTCTTAGAATATCTACTAGGTACTTTAGACTATATTCCTAGGAGGAGTTAAAAAAACAAGAGTATTTCAAGCAGTAATTTCTTAAGGAAACTGTTTTGGTTAGTTTTTGTAGAAGTTTGTATTTGCTCCCTGAAGTGTTCTTTGCAGCCTTTTGATTGGACGGTGCCTAGTTTGGAGAAGTTTCCTTCAGGATCCTCTTCAAAGAATTGACATGCGCTTTTCTTTTTTGCCACCAGGCGTTTTTCAAAACCTATTTGGGAACCCCCCCTAAAAAGGTAAAGAAAACAACATATTATCTGCAAAGCGGATTTCACATAGAAATTAATTGGAGGAGTTTTCAGTGAGTTTTGGGGGAGGATTTTGAAGATGATCCGCTCCAAAAAAAAACTCTTTAAAATAAAAAAGGCAGTGTGAACATAGCTTAATCCCTATTACGCTGTAAAAAAATGGATGCATTTTTTTCTATATCCGTACAATATGCCTCAACACCAAGACCTCATCCACACGTGTAATACAAGTCCGTATAGTACTGTAATTAAGAACCCCTTTACTGCACCTCTCTATACCTCTGATTTCATATGAAGGGTCCTCTTTTGTCCTCCAGTAAAGCCCTAAAGAAAATGTGGCATGCTGCTTCAGAGAGGACCGCACATGCATGCCAAGAGATCCTAATTCTAAGCACTACTTCCTCTATGGTCTATGGCCCTCATTTTCATTTTCTATGCAGTTTACTCCAGTTCTTGGAGCAAAACGCACACAAAAGATAGAATAAAATCCCTAAAACTTTTTAAATAAGTGTGGATATATGCATCTTCATACAACCGCTGAGCACATGACCCTATGTATGCATAAGGCCTACCGTGGATTTCTTGCCTGTGGTTTGATTCTGCCCAGACTTTTTCTCATTTTTTAGGGAAATGATTGACCATACTAGAAATCCTTGCGTTATTCACTGCATCTAAGAACGTAATTACCTTGTGCTCCTTAGCATCAATATTTGGATTCAACAACCAACATTACTTTCTTTGCTAGGAGAGAAGTTGGTGGATCTAATTTTTGTCTTGCATAAAATTGGTCTATTATTTGATATTTGTGATGAGCGAACGTGCTGGTATAAGGTGTTATCCGATCATTCTCGGGTGCTAACTGAGAGTCTTTTGCTTGTTCGAAAAATATGTTCTAGTCCCCGCGGCTGCATGTCTCGCGACTGTTCAACAGCAGAAACACATGCAGGGATTGCCTGTTTGTTAGGATGTATGTGTTGCGGTTGTTGATCAGTCACGAAACATGCAGCCGCGGGGACTCAAACACATTTTTTGAGCACGCGGAAGACACTCGGTTAGCATCTGAGCATGCTCAGATAACACCTTATTCGAGCACGTTTGCTCATCACTACTTGATATCTGTTATATAAATTCACTTTTATGTTCAGAAAAAGGAAAGGATTCAACAAGTTAGATACAGTAGAGTATGTATTTGTTGTTTTTTTTATCTTGTGACTTATGATATCTCCTTCAGTCAACTTAAGAATTAAAGGTACTGTCCAGTACGTCTATACTGATGGCCTATCCTTAGAATACGTCATCCAGATCATGTTGGCGGAGGTGTGGGACTTGGCACCCTTGCTGATCAGCCGTTCTCGTCTGGATGTGATCAGTCACGCAACCGAAACATCGGAGCTCCATCAACTGTATACTGGCTGCGCAACGAAACATCGGAGCTCCATCAACTGTATACTGGCTGCGCAACGAAACATCGGAGCTCTCATCAACAGTATACTGGTTGCGCAATGAAACATTGGAGCTCCATCAACAGTATACTGGTTGTCCAATGGAACATCGGAGCTCCTTCAACAGTATACTGGTTGCGCAACGGAACGTCGGAGCTCCATCAACAGTATACTGGTTGCACAACGGAACATTGGAGCTCCATGAAAAGCATACTGGTTGTGCAACGGAACATCGGAGCTCCATCAACAGTATACTGGTTGCGCAATGAAACATCGGAGCTCCATCAACAGTATACTGGTTGCGCAACGGAACATCGGAGCTCCATCAACAGTATACTGGTTGCGCAACGGAACATCGGAGCTCCATCAATAGTATACTGGTTGCGCAATGAAACATCGGATCTCCATCAACAGTATACTGGTTGCGCAACGGAACATCGGAGCTCCATCAACAGTATACTGGTTGCGCAACGGAACATCGGAGCTCCATCAACAGTATAGTGGCTACAGCAGAATACTTGAGATCAATTCCTATTAATTAGTACTGGGGCAGATATGCAGTACCCGACCGGGCACTATACAGTCGACGGAGCTGTGTTGTGCAGCTCCACAACTGAGCCATTCTGGTCACCACCAGCACTGGGAACAGCTGATTGGCAGGGTGTCGGGTGTCACACCCCCACTGATCAGGAATTGATGACCTATCCTAAGGACAACCCCTTTAAAAGTCAAAGTGCTGTACAAAGCCCCTACTTTCCAGCACAAGCACTAGGTGCACTCTTACCATCTCCCTTTGGAGTATAGCCAGATATGTTTTGGGTAAACAGAGACGCCATTCTGTAACTTTGTCACACAACCCGTTGCGTATAATTTATGTTGTGTTTTGCTTTTGCCCTTTAGATATGGACGAGACAATTTGTTGAAGCGAATTACATAAATATATTTTATTTTAGTGTTTGATTACTCACAAAAATGTCATATATTCTTCAGCACAGTCTGTTTTTTTACTTGAACATCTGCTCCAAATATCAAACATTTTGATAACCATTTTAATATTTAATGTGTATGATTCATGATCATATGCTTGGACTGAGTGATCCTGTTTTTTTTTGGTGAATACTTATTTTTTGATGCCTTTAATAAAATTGTATTGTGAGCGAGGAGCAAACATCCGTCTTCATACTGTAGAGCAAGAAATCTGGAAGTGTTTAACGCTGTGGGCTAAGTTTACAATTTATATTTTTGCTTAGAATTATAGAAATCTTACACATATTTTTAGGTTTTGTTTTTGCTTGTTATAAAGTAGCTAGAAATAGGCCCAATGCTATTTCATCTGAGTGTGGTGAAATGAACATCTGTGTATTTTTAGTGGTGCTAACACCGCCGGGAGATCGGCAATACCGCTAACAGCTGATAGATCGGCAACCCGGCGGCGGGCGACCAATCACATCAGCTGCTAGAGGTATTCAAATCTGGCGCCAATACCGCTAGCAGCTGATTATTAGGCAGCCTTGGCGAGGGATTCAATTCCCTCACGGCACCGCTCATTGGCTCAGCTGGCGGACGGCTCAGCCAATGAGCGATGCCGTGTGGGATTGAAATCTCCCGCCAAAGCCGTACGGCACCGCTCATTGGCTGATCTGCCGGCGGCTGAGCCAATGAGCGGCGCGGGATTCAAATCCCGCGCCAAAGCCGTGCAGCCAGGGGCGAGTCAGCCAATGAGCGGTGCCGCGCGGCTTTGGCGGGGGATTTGAGGGTATGTGCACACGTTGCAGATTTGACCGCTGAATTTTCTGCGTAAAAACAGGACCTCTTGTCAGAAAATGCAGGTGCTTTTTTGATGCGTTATTCATGCTATTTTTTCATGCAGATTTGTATGTGGTTTTGTAAGCTAAATAAAGATATCTTATTTAATAAAAAAAAAAGGTTTGTGATGTCATTTCTTGTCCAACCTCCTTTTTACATTTGTCCAACCCACACTACATTACACACACAGATAGACAGATAGATAATAGATAGATGATAGATAGATAGATAGATAGATTTATAGATAGATGATAGATAGATAAGTAGATAGATAATAGATAGAGAGATAGCTAATAGATAGATAATAGATTAATAGATAGATAATAGATAGAATATATAGAAAGATAATAAATAGATATATAGATAAAAGATAGATAGATATTACATAGATAATACATAGAATGGTACATAAATAGTTAAAGACACACACACACACACAATATCTTCATGCAATATCGTTAATTTAAAAAAAAAATAGGAAAAAAATGGCGTGGGCTTCCGCACAATTTTCTGTGCCAGAGGGGGAAAGCCGACGGCTCGGGCCAATATTTCTAGGCTGGGAAGGGGTTAATACCCATGGAGCTTCCCAGGCTATGAATATCAGCCCGCAGCTAGCCTTTACTGGCTATTAAAATAGGGGGACCCACCCAAAAAATGACGGGTCCAACAGTAATTTATAGCCAGAAAGGCTACACAGACAGCTGTGGGCTGATATTCATTGCCTAGGAAGGGGCTATTGATATTGGCGCAGCCCCCTGGCTAAAAATACCAGCACCCATCCACCCCAGAAATGGCGCATCTGTACGATGCGCCAATTCCGGCACTTAGCCCCTCTCTTCCCACTCCCGTGTAGCGGTGGGATATGCTGTAATAAGGAGTTAATGTCACCTTGGTATTGTACTTGTAGTCCCATCTGATGATGCCTGCATATACACACACACACACACACAGGCCCGCAGACCCACACACATACACGCACACAGTCACCGCCCACACACTTCCCTCCTCCCGACCTGCAGCCGGCGGGGGATTTGAATCCCACGCCGCTCATTGGCTGAGCCGGCGGGCGGCTCAGCCAATGAGCGGTGCCGCGCACCTTGTAGGGGGATTTGAATCCCCCGCAGCACCGCACATTGGCTCAGCCGGCGTGGCGGGGGATTTGAATTTCAAATTCCCTGCCCCTCCGGCTGAGCCAATGAGCTTTTCCGCGCGGCTTTGGCGGGGGATTTGAATCCCGCGCCATTCATTGGCTCAGCCGGCGGGCAGCTCAGCCAGTGAGCCGTGCCGCGCAGCTTTGGCGGGGGTTTGAATCCCGCACGGCACTGCTCATCGGCTCAGCCGCAGGCGGTTCAGCCAATGAGCGGTGCATGCGCGGCTTTGGCGGGGGATTTGAATCCCGCACGGCACCGCTCATCGGCTCAGCCGGCGGACGGCTCAGCCAATGAGCGGTGCACGCGCGGCTTTGGCGGGGGATAGGAATCCTGGCCGCCATATCGGAATACCCATAAGTTGGGTGTTCCAATATGGCGGTCGGCGTACTTCTGGCCGCCGTGCATTGTGGAAGCGACACGCGCCGAAAGTTGTGACAGAGTTTATTGGTAATTATATATCAGATTATAGGAAATTGCGTACTCTTTTCTGTCTAAAATATGAAGATCTTATCACAAAAAGAGCCAGTAGCGGGATATTGCTATGGATATGTAAACACTTGCTTATTAGTCAGATTCTGAGACCTCCACATATCCCCAGTTTGAGTTGCAACTCTTTGTGAAGCACATTGTCCCCTTCAGATTTCTACAAAAGGGTTATATATTGTGTATTGTTAATAAAAATCTGCTTTTAAGTATCTGAGTCTCATTAAAAAAGAATGTCAGCTGGTTTTCTATTTAATCTGAGAGCAGCATGACGTAGGGGCCGAGACCCTGATTCCAGCGATGTCTTATATGCTGGTCTGCTTGTTGTCATTTTGACATATTTCTTGTTTTCTCTACTGCAGATCTAGCAGTGCTCAAAATGCTGAGCCCTGTATAACCCCGCCCACACCATTGATTGGCAGCTGTCTGTGTACACTGTATATTGACAGTGGTGGGGGTGGGGGGTTACGTAGACAAGTTGACTAGGAGGCATGAGACAACTAGTCCTGTAGTGATAATCTCCTGCTGATAAAACACTGATTTTGCTGAAGCACCAATACACTCATTGCTGAAATCATCATGTTGGCCCCTACATCTGCTGTCAGATTACATAGCAAAACCACTTGCTGACAAATTCTTTAAGACCTGTGCAATTAGGCCCCTATGGGGTAAAACTACTTGATGTCTTTGCATTCAGGATAACCAAGTCCCCTCTTTGTCTTTGCCATTGCTCTGCTTGTTCAGGAACATGACATCACTCAAGTTTCTACTTCTTTTCGAGCTTAGAGCACTTCCCCTAGTTATTTTTGTTTATTTTTTTCATGTGTGTAAGCATTATGAAAGTAGTAGGATCCTCACCGGACGTTGCCTCCTCCTGGTTTCAGCGGCACTCCGGTGCGTTGTGGCACCACCTGATTGCATCTGTAACCTGCCGGATCACCATAAGGAGCGGAAGATACTCTCTCAATGTACGTCTCGTTCTGAGTCTCATAAATTTGCATTGAGAAAATTTAAAAAGTGACCTGTTCCCCCCAGCAGTGCAATTCGACAGGTCACAAATGTAGTTCTGTGGAGCACCGCTGAAACCAGGAGAAGACAACGACCAGTGAGTATGTTACTACCTTCGTGTCACTAATATGCATGATACCTAACAAATGGAATCATTAAAAAAAATCACTGGTGTAATGCTTTATAATCTGCTGATAGGTGTAGACTGTTCAGGGGGTTTAGCTCCGGGATCGCCGTCTCGGGTAGACGGAGTGGCATAGAAAATTTCAATCACAGACAGCAGTACTGGTATCAACTGGCCGCAACCAGTTTTATTGAAAGTCCACAGCAATAAACATAAAACAAAACCATAAACCAAAATCCTAAGCCTGGCAGGCTGCTAGCTAGACACAGTTAGTTCCCTCACTACCGTGGTCTAGGCTCTAACAGCCTGGCCCAAAACAACACATATTTTGTAGTTCATAGAATCATAGAATCATAGAATCATAGAATGGTAGAGTTGGAAGGGACCTCCTGGGCCTTCTGGTCCAACCCCCTGCTCAAAGCAGGATTCTCTAAATCATCCCAGACAGATGTCTATCCAGCCTCTGTTTGAAGACTTCCATTGAAGGAGAACTCACCACCTCTTGTGGCAGCCTGTTCCACTCATTGATCACCCTAACTGTCAAAAAGTTTTTTCTAATATCTAATCTGTGTCTCCTCCCATTCAGTTTCATCCCATTGCTTCTAGTCTTTCCTTGTGCAAATGAGAATAAAGATGATCCTTCTACAATGTGACAGCCCTTGAGATATTTGTAGACAGCTATTAAGTCTCCTCTCAGTCTTCTTTTTTGCAAGCTAAACATTCCCAAATCCTGCAACCGTTCCTCATAGGACATGGTTTGCAGACCGGTCACCATTCTGGTGGCTCTTCTCTGAACTTGCTCCAGTTTGTTGATGTCTTTTTTAAAATGTGGTGCCCAAAACTGGACACAGTATTCCAGATGAGGTCTGACCAAAGAGGAGTAGAGGGCAATAATGACCTCACGTGATCTAGACTGTATGCTTCTGTTGATACATCCTAAAATTGCATTTGCCTTTTTTGCTGCTGCATCACACTGTTGACTCATGTTAAGTCTGTGATCAATTAGTATACCCAAGTCTTTTTCACATGTGCTGTTACTTAGCCCTATTCCTCCCATTTTGTATATGCTTTTTTCATTTTTATTGCCCAGATGTAGTACTTTGCATTTTTCCCTGTTAAAATCCATTCTGTTAGTTGCTGCCCACTGCTCCAGTTTATGTATATCTTTTTGAATCCTCTCTCTCTCTTCTCTAGTATTAGCTACCCCTCCTAGCTTTGTGTCATCAGCAAATTTGATCAGTTTACCCTCAATTCCTTCATCTTAATCATTGATAAAGATGTTGAACAATACAGGGCCCAAAACAGAGCCTTGTGGTACCCCACTTGAGACATTCTTCCAACTGGATGTGCAGCCATTTACAACCACTCTTTGGGTCCGATCACTAAGCCAGTTATGAATCCACCTAACAGTTGCCTTGTCCATTCCATACTTAGTCATTTTTTCAATAAGGATTGTGTGAGATACTTTGTCAAATGCTTTGCTGAAGTCAAGATATACTATATCTACAGCATTTCCCTGGTCCACCCAGTCAGTGATTCTGTCATAGAAGGAAATTAAGTTAGTCTGACATGACTTATTAGTTACAAACCCATGCTGACTCTGTTTAATCACTTCATTCTTATCCAGGTACTTGCATACATGTTCTTTAATAATTTGTTCAAAGATCTTTCCTGGTATAGAAGTCAGACTCACCGGCCTGTAGTTCCCTGGGTCCACCTTCTTCCCCTTTTTGAAGATAGGAACAACATTTGCTCTTCTCCAGTCTTCTGGGACTTCTCCTGTTCTCCAAGAATTTTCAAAGATTATGGACAGTGGTTCAAGAATTTCTTCTGCTATCTCCTTCAGTACTCTGGGGTGTAATTCATCTGGACCTGGAGACTTGAATTCATTTATGTTAGCTAAGTGTTTCCGCACTGTCTTTCTGTTTATAGATATCCTGGATTCTTCTATTCCTTTAATAGGACAGTGAAGATCAGTTGATGTTACATTTCCTTTCTGAGAGAAAACAGATGCAAAATAGGAATTTAAAAGTTCAGCCTTCTCAACATCCTGACTTACCATTTCATCATTTTCATCCTGTAAAAATCCTATAGCATCTTTGACTTTTCTTTTACTTTTGACGTATCCCCAAAATCCTTTTTTGTTGCTTTTGACGTCACTTGCAAGCCTTAATTCATTGTCAGCTTTAGATAATCTAATTTGTGCCCTGCAGGTTCTGCAGACGGCATTATATTCTTCTTTAGATATGCCTCCCTCTTTCCATTTGATAAACATTTCTTTCTTCCTTTTTAGCATGTGTTTAAGTTCTATGTTCATCCATCCTGGTTTCCTTAAATGCTTCCCATTCTTCCCTCTTTTCGGAATTGTTAACGATTGTGCTTTGAGAATCTCATTTTTCAAGATTTTCCATCCTTCCTGGACATTTTTGTCCTTAAGGATATCCAGCCATTGGATCCCTCCAATTCTCTTTCTGAGTTCCTTAAAATCTGCCTTTCTGAAATCTAACCTTGACGTCTGAGTCTTCACAGGTCTTCCTCCTCTTGTTATCCAAAATTCTAAAATAGCATGGTCACTACCTCCTAGAGTCCCAGCCACTCTTACCTCCTCCACCATTTCCTCCCTGTTTATGAGGATTAGATCCAAGGTAGCAGATCCCCTTGTTTTCTCCATTACCTTTTGGAAGATAAAGTTGTCAGCAAGAGAGGATAAGAATTTCCTGGACCTGTTAGTTTTGCCTGAGAGAGATTCCCAACAAATGTCTGGATAGTTGAAATCTCCCATGACCACTAGGTCATAGTTACTAGAGCTTGGCTTCCAGGAGACTCCAGCAGCGTCTGAAGTCAGATTCAGACTGAGAGCTCTGTCTGTGTAACTCTACCACCTATTTCTGGCTGCTTAATTAAGCAGCTGTGTGTACTCAGGGTTGAGCTGCAAGCCTGTACTGCAGGGGTGGGGAACCTCAGGCCCCAGGGCCATTTACAGCCCTCGATGATCTTTTATCCGGCCCCCGGGCAGATTCTCAGGGACCGCTGTGCTTTGGCAGGGAGCTGTATTTTGATTGCCACCAGCTCATTAATTTCTTCTTGCTCTGTAAGTACACATGTAGTGTTCACTACTGAACAATGAAGGGCATGCAATGAAAGATTATGTCCTGACACCAGTGCCAGAGTCAGGATGTACTTTGTGGGCGGAGTTTGTGTGGCCCCCGAAGGATGGTATAAATATCCAAATGGCCCTTGGCAGAAAAAATATTCCCCACCCCTGCTGTACTGGATGAGGAGTGGAGTGAACGTCGTACTGCCATCCTACCTTCACTCCTATATTCCTTATGCCACCCAGCTAAGAAACCTGAGCGAGATATACACCCCGTCCAGTACGCACCCCTTCACTGTCTCACATAGGCATCTGCTAAAAATATGACATCAACCCTTGATTTACTGTTTTCAACCAGATCTTTACTAGTCTTCCATGTCAACGCTTCTTTAAAGTAAAAATAGTACTTCTATTCTTCCTCAAACCTATTCTTATTCCCCGTAGACTTTAAGGTAATGAATAACACTTCAAAATTATCCCAGAGATGTCAGTGCCCGTATGAGACGCCAAGTTGTCTCTCGAATTTCTTTTTCTAAGTGTTGAGTTTAATGTGATAAGTGTAGTTTTGCAATATAACACATTTTTGACCTTGGCTCTAGTGACATCATCTGCACAGATGAAACCATTCACACAAAGCTTTAGAATCAGCAGGATACTGCTAGATTTATTTTCCACCACAGCAGTTCCTTGGGAAGATTTCTCCACTATCTTTATGCATTGATTTAAGACGAAAGGCAAAAGGTGAAAATGCAGACTGTGCAGTTTTTAGGATGTTTGTCCTTTTAGCAGCTTTCCATCATTTCAGGTGTTTGGCTCTGAATGCCCTGCTTCTAAATATATAGTTTAGGTTTTTTTTTTTTTCAGAGCAGCAGTTAAGTACGTCAAAATGTATTTTAGCCCTCCTCAAGACTGTATCTGGTTCTTCCAAATCCTGTGCATCTGTAGAGAATATGGAAAGTCTTGTTTAGAGATTGTTTCCTTTAGTGATTGTTTAAATAGCCTCTTTAATGAGAACGAGGACTTTATCTCTAGCGTCACCTATTGGATGCAACAATCTTAAAAGTCAATGTCGACACCTATAATGAGCTTTGCCACACGATTTAGGATTCGAAGCCAAACAAGAAACTCAATTTGAAGACACATGTTTTGGGGTGCTTGCCCCTCTTCAGTGCTAAGCAGGAGATCTTATTTGGCTAGGTGACAAGAGGTTAATGATCGCCTCTTTTTGATAAAGCTAAAAGTCAGTATAGACACTTTTAAGCCTTGCCACATGATTTAGGAACAGTAGCCAAACCAGAAACTCCATTTGTAGACACATGTTTTGGGGTGTTTCCCCTCTTCAGTGCTAAGCAGAAGATCTTATTTGGCTAGGTGACAAGAGGCTAATGATCGCCTCTTCTTGTTGAAGCTAAAAGTCAGTATAGACACTTTAATAAGCCTTACTACATCATTTAGGATAAGAAGGCAAACTAGAAACTCCATTTGATGACACATGTTTTGGGGTGTTTGCCCCTCTTCAGTGCTAAGCAGGAGATCTTATTTGGCTAGGTGACAAGAGGCTAATAATCGCCTCCTCTTGTTGAAGCCTTCTGTGAGTTTACAAAAGGAAAGTGGGCTTTTTCCTATATTCGGATGAATAAAGATCCATTTATACTAGAAATGATTTACAGTAGGAAAGATTAGAACAATTATCTTGCAGTCTAAACAGGAAACCGATCATCTGACATACGAGCAAAACGCTTGTTCGCCAGGTAAAATGATCTTTTGTTTTGCACAAGCGATTATCATTCTTGGCAGCACATCATCCTGTGCAACCAGGACCTGTGCTGGCGAGAACAATTCTATCACACACCGTTTAGTGCACCCCTGCAGCCGCTTTACCTGTGTTAACAGGTTATTGAGTAGCTGATCTGCGGTTTGTTAGTGCTTCTGTTCTTCAGGTGTAAATGCATCTTTAGGAACTTTGATAGAAATCATCCTTGTTTCAGGTTGATCATTGATAAAAAAAATGTAGGGTATGATAATGGTACATGTATAGGTGTCGGGTTCTTTTTCATAAGCACATCATAGACCACTACAATATTGCAGATTACCTGACCTCAGTTACTTGCACAGGAAATATTGCATTTATCTTGATTTTTTTTTTCTTGTGTGCAAATGATGGTGTGGACAATGGTGTAATGTATGTAGTACAGTTCATATAGCGTCTTGTGCTTGGGTGCAATGAACATACATGAGACACAGGTTTGATATAGAAAGTCCTGTATTACTTCATACAAGTTGGCAAAAATAGTCACACAGTTTGCAGACACAGAAGCAGGAGACACAGCAGGCCAGAGTAATCTAAGCTCAGCAATCACTCTCCACAACAGATTCAGGATCTTCTTCTCTGTTACCGTAAGTCCATGCAAACGTGGGTCTTTCAAAGAGCAGGGTTCAGAGTCCACAAGTGCTTCAGAGTTCCTCAGTAGGAATAGCTGGAGTACAAGGTCCAAGGCTTACAGGAGTCAAGTCACAGGTTCACTGCAGGCTAGATTCTGAAGCACTGATTGCTCAGCTGTGGCTGCTTAAGAAGCAAAGGAGAGAATCAGGGCGGGAACATGCAAGCTGGAAACTCCATTTTGACTGAGGGCAAGATAGCTGCAGCAAGACAGAAAGTAAAATGGCTGACGAACAAACTGAGTTTCAGGAATATGTACATAGAACCTTACATTACTCCCCCCTTAAGGACAACCTCCGGATGACCTCAGACCAGGCTTGTGTGGGTACCTCTGATGAAACTGACATAGCAAGCGAGGAGCATTAACGTTATTGACTGGTTCCCATGAGTTGTCCTCCACTGGGTAGCCCTGCCATTTAATCAGATATTGTAACTGATTTCTATACAACCTGGAATCTAAAATCCTTTCCACCACAAATTCTTCCTGACCATCGACTAGCACTGGGTCAGGGCAAGGAGAAGAACGTCCAGGAAACGTATTGGGTGTCGCAGCCTTTAGTAGGGATACATGAAAGACAGGGTGGATTCTCATAGTTCTGGGCAGTTGAAGACGACAAGCAACGGCACTTATAATTTTACTGATTTTTATGGGTCCAATGTACTTATGTCCCAACTTAGACGATGGAATCCTTAACTTAAGATTTCTGGTTGACAGCCAGACCAAGTCTCCTACCTTGAAAGCTAGTGCAGGTTTACGAAATTTATCTGCTGCTTTCTTGTACCTTTCTTGAGCCGATTCCAGATTCTCCTTTAGAAGATCCATATTCTTCTGTAAAGACGTGATTCTTTCAGCCACTGCTGGTAAAGGCGTTTCTATGGGAAATCGTGGTAGAATGTTAGGATGATAACCTAGATTAGAGTAAAAAGGAGACTGCTTAGTGGAGGCACTCTGAGAGTTGTTATACGAGAACTCAGCTAATGGAAGTAGATCCACCCAATCATCCTGTAGGTGGCAGATAAAGCAGCGGAGATACTGCTCCAGGGTTTGATTGGTTCGTTCGGTCTGTCCATTAGTCTGGGGATGAAAAGCAGAAGAAAGGTTTACTTTAATGTCCAATGCTGCACAGAAATTTTGCCAAAACCTAGAAGTGAATTGCACCCCTCGATCCGAAATAACCTCATCCGGTACTCCATGTAAGCGAAACACATCTTTAATCATCAAATCTGATGTCTGTTTTGCAGTGGGTAAGCCGACACAAGGGATAAAATGAGCTGCCTTTGTTAGACGGTCAACCACCACTAGAATGGTGTTCTTCCCTTGAGAGGTTGGTAACTCCACAATGAAGTCCATAGAAATGGATCCCCACGGGCGGGACGGGGTGGGAAGAGGCTGTAACAGACCAGTTGGTGAGGAGCGAGGTGTTTTGCATCTTGCACAGACTTCACATGAAGTGACATAGTTTAAAACATCCTTCCTGCAAGTGGGCCACCAAAAGAAACGAGAAAGAAATTCCTGTGTCTTTAGAATTCCTCTATGCCCAGCTATTTTGGAATCGTGAATGAGTTGCAATACTCTCAATCTGACTGTTTCAGGAATATACAGGCGTTGTCCCTGAATCCACACACCATTCTTAAAGACAAGACTTACATCCCTTGGGGGTTGTGCCAAAAAGGAATCCGCATGGTATGCTTCCTTGATGTCCTTAAGTAGGTCTTGATTATGAATCACTCCTAGGAATCTAGAGTCAGGAAGAATAGTCTTAGGAGGAGTAATTAGACGTGTCTCTGCTGAGTAAATCCTAGAGAGTGCATCAGCCTTTCCATTGCGCGATCCTGGTCTATAAGAAATGATAAAATTAAATTGGTTTAAGAAAAGATTCCAGCGAGCCTGGCGAGGAGTCAGGCACTTAGCCGACCTGATAAATTCAAGGTTACGATGGTCTGTCAGGACGACTATTTGCTGTGCAGCTCCTTGAAGAAGGTGTCTCCATTCTTTGAAGGCGGCAATAATGGCCAATAACTCTCTATTGCCCACATCGTAGTTCCTCTCAGCCGAAGACAACTGCTGGGAAAAGAAGGCACAGGGATGCAAGACATTCTTCTCACCTGTTCTCTGAGAGAGTATAGCTCCAACGGCACAGTCTGAAGCATCCACCTCTATTATGAAGGCAAGCTCGGGGTTGGGATGTACTAGGATAGGTGCAGTGGTAAATTTATCTTTTAGACGGGAAAATGCTTCCTGGGCTTGGGGAGTCCAGGAGAACCTAGACTCTTTCCGGGTAAGTTGGGTGATAGGTGACACTACCTCAGAGAAATTTCTAATGAAACGTCTATAGAAGTTGGCAAACCCGATGAAGCGCTGTACCTCCTTCACATTTCTAGGACTTGGCCAATCCTTGATGGCTTGGGTTTTGCTTCCATCCATACTAATTCCTTGTGTAGACAGTACATACCCCAGAAATTGAATTTCGGTCCTATGGAATTCACACTTTTCAAGTTTGATGTAAAGATGATTTTGTCTTAGACGTTCCAAGACCATTCTCACATGTCCATGATGTTCCTCTGTGGAGTTAGAAAAAATTAGAATATCATCCAAATAAATCACCACGAATGTATCTAGGAGATCCCTGAAGATGTCATTCACCAAGTGTTGGAAAGTGGCTGGGGCGGTACTCAGACCAAAGGGCATAACTAGATATTCAAAGTGTCCATAGCGTGACCTGAATGCAGTCTTCCATTCATCCCCAGGTCTAATACGGACTAAGTTATAGGCCCCACGAAGATCTAGTTTAGAGAAAATTTTGGCATGTCGCACTCTCTCCAATAACTCAGGGATTAAAGGCAATGGATAACAGTTTCTAATAGTAACCTTATTGAGTTCCCTATAGTCTACGCAGGGTCTCAGAGATCCATCTTTCTTCTTTACAAAGAAGATGGGTGCACCTGCAGGAGATGAAGAGGGGCGTATGAAGCCCTTGGCTAGATTTTCGTCTATGTAATCCTTTAAAGCCTTTAGCTCGGGCCCCGCCAGGGGGTAGATCTTACCAAAAGGTATCTCTGCTCCAGGCAATAATTCAATTGGACAATCATATGGACGGTGAGGAGGAAGCTGGTCAGCGTTCTTCTTGTCACATAAATCCACATAGTCCTGGTATACAGCTGGTAGTTCAGGGACTGACATGGTTCCTTTAGGAACAGAGCAGGCTGAAACTTTTGGACTCATCTGTTTCTCTGGAAAGTGTAATTCCTTGGTCTCCCAGTTAATGGTAGGATTCTGAGCATGCAGCCATGGTAGCCCTAGAATAATGGGAAAGTGGGGAGAAGAGATAAGCATAAAGGACAGTTTCTCTTGATGATCTTTACCCATAAGTACCCTCAAAGGCTCTGTTTCCTGATTCACTGGTCCAGAGGTCAGCAGGGAGCCATCCACAGTTTCCATCTGTACTGGAGTAGCCTTCTTCACTGAACGTATCCCCTGTTTCAGAGCAAAGGAGACATCCATAAAATTACCACTTGCCCCTGAGTCGATCATAGCAGAGCTAGACACCCAAGCTGAGTCAACCCAGAGTTTGATGGAAAGAAAGCAATGAGAATTGTTTTTCTTACAACTCAGCTGGGACACCGCTGAGGAAAATTGAAAAATGGCAGCGTTTACACAGTCAACGTCCTCAGAGGTAGCGGAGTTTAAGTCCGAGAAATCAAGATCTGTTGCTGCAGATCTCTCTGGAGCCTGAGGCTCGGACCTGACAGATCCCCTCTCGCAACACTCACAGTGAATGAGTGCTGCAGTAGTCTTACGAGAACGGCTGGGGCAGTTTATAATGAAGTGCCCTGACTTACCACAATAGAAACATAGATTCTCCTTAAAACGATGTTCCTTGCGTGCATCACTAACCCGTCGTTGTAAAGAGTCTACCTGCATGGGTTCAGGTTCAGGTTCCCGTGTAATCCTACTCAAAGGTTCCTTAGCTGGAGAGGAAGGTAGGAAAAGGTTAGTGCGATTGCTTTCGAACCATCTCTCTTGCCTGCGTTCAGTCAGACGAGTATCAATACGGATGCAGTAGTTAATAAAGTCACCTAACGCAGTGGGAGGGTCGGCACGAGCAAGTTCATCCTTAATCAGTGGGGATAACCCCTTTCGAAAAATAGATTTCTTGGCGGAACTGTCCCAGGTGGTATCAAGGGCCCATCTCCTGAAATCCAAGGCATATTCAGCTACTGAGTGCTTACCTTGGCGCAAAGCTAACATGGCTGCTTCAGCAGTTGCACCTCGATTGGGGTCATCAAACACCTGCCCCATGGCTGAAATGAAAGCATCAAGATGATCCAAACATTCATCCTCAGTCTCAATCAGAGGGTTTGCCCACATCAAAGCCTTGTTGGTAAGCAACATAATTATAGTAAGCACCTTAGATCGTTCAGTGGGAAATTGTGAAGCATGTGCAGAAAAAAAAAGATTGCATTGATTAATAAATCCCCTGAATTTCTCACGTTCACCGCCAAAACGAAAAGGGGGCAACTTGGGAATCCCAGAACTCGGGGCTACGGCAGGAGCCTGGACTCGCCCCTCTAGAACCTCAATCCTGGCTCGCAAATCCTGGGTAGTCTGTCCAACCACTTGCAAATTGTGATTATTGAGGTCCTGTAGGTTTGTAAAACGGGTCTTTATATTCTGCAAATCTGCAAGGATATTATCAGTCACTCCGCAAAGTTCCTTTATGCGGGCCTCCATTTTCCAGATCTTTTAAGACAGGATTACTGGAAGAAGAGGAGAGGAGAAAAAAAAAACAATAGTGTTTACCTGTGGTAACACTGCAGAGAGAAAAAAAAATTAAGGGAATTGCTCACCTGGAATGGTTGTGAGAAGTCACAACCACTGTCATCACAGAAAGTACAACCGGACGTCTGATATCCACAGTTACAGCAGACACAGCCTTCCAGACCCAGCAGACACTAAAGTTTGGCTTCAGAATCTTGTAATGTATGTAGTACAGTTCATATAGCGTCTTGTGCTTGGGTGCGATGAACATACATGAGACACAGGTTTGATATAGAAAGTCCTGTATTACTTCATACAAGTTGGCAAAAATAGTCACACAGTTTGCAGACACAGAAGCAGGAGACACAGCAGGCCAGAGTAATCTAAGCTCAGCAATCACTCTCCACAACAGATTCAGGATCTTCTTCTCTGTTACCGTAAGTCCATGCAAACGTGGGTCTTTCAAAGAGCAGGGTTCAGAGTCCACAAGTGCTTCAGAGTTCCTCAGTAGGAATAGCTGGAGTACAAGGTCCAAGGCTTACAGGAGTCAAGTCACAGGTTCACTGCAGGCTAGATTCTGAAGCACTGATTGCTCAGCTGTGGCTGCTTAAGAAGCAAAGGAGAGAATCAGGGCGGGAACATGCAAGCTGGAAACTCCATTTTGACTGAGGGCAAGATAGCTGCAGCAAGACAGAAAGTAAAATGGCTGACGAACAAACTGAGTTTCAGGAATATGTACATAGAACCTTACAAATGGGTTTTGTTTCTTCCCCCTTATGCAGTTTACATATATTTTGGTGATGCATCTCTGCTGGTCCCGGTGCCAGGTACTGCACACCCACCCCTTATTGATTTGAACATGTGGATGTGCTGTACCTAGTCGCGGCCACTATACAGTCGATGGAGCTGAGCAGTTCCGCAAGGGAGCAGTTCCATCCGACAGCGGGAGAAGCTGATCGGTAGGGGTGCCGGGTGTCGCACCACCATCTACATTGATAAACGATCTTAAGGTTAGGCCATTGATGTTGAAGTCCTGGACAGCTTCTTTAAAGGCCTACAAAGTGTTTAACCTCCGCTGTAGTCTGCTGAGTTGATAGAAATGATTGGTTACTCACACCATCTCCACAGGACATGTAAAACTTTACACAACTCACATTGCAATCAATGGTCTCTCCATAGTACTTGAGCTTGCTTTGTCCTCCAGAACTTGGAACACTTTTTAAAGCCACGCTCCACTTTAAATGGGGAGGAGTCCTGTGTAATAAAACTAATAATTGCCCTAATAGGGTAATCGATTATTCCTATAAACCCCTTAAATAGTAACTGTTCTTTGAATTTTTTTTCATAAATCAATAGGACAAATGAATGTAAAAAAAGTTGTAACATACTTTATTATAGAAATCTGCTTCTTTCCCCGTGTGGACTGATATTTTTCCCTCTTGAATACACAAGTAAAATCTATAGATGTAAAGACTTTTGCATTATTGAGATAGAAGATGACAGTTGGTGCTCATAAAGTTCTATGGAGAGGGGAAAGGAGGGAGGCACTAGAGGTAGAAGCAGACATTCTGCTGCAAGTTGAACCTGAAAAGATAGGGACAATTTAAGAGGTCTGGTTGGGGTAAAAGCGCAAAAAAGGGCAATACCGCTAGATAAATGAGGGTGAGAGTGATGGTAGGGCTCACCTGGGCCTGCATTCCCGTGCTGGATGAAAATCATTCCAGATAGCAATTCACGTAAGTAGAGAGATCACGGTTCTTGGGCTGCTTTTTCAGGAATAAAGAAACCTCGACGGTATAAAATTAAGTTTTTTTTATACCGATGCGTTTCAGTGCTGGACTGGTTCTTTTTTCAACGTTATATACCAAATGTACAAGACACCCTGTTAGTGAGCTTTAGCGGTATGTGCAGACATTCAGTAATTGGCAGTGCTTTGGACGCAGCACATGTCCGCTGCCGGCTACTGAACGCAGGTGAATCCACATGTGTTCACTGAACTGTGCGGATTCACCGCGTCCAATACATTGTACGGATGATATTTATCTTGTGAAGACTCGCGTCTCCGCAAGATAAATAGACATGTTGCGGTCTGGAAAGATGCGCCGCATGTCAGTCTCCGTGAGTGAGCCGCGGGCGTCTCTGGATGCATAGTGAACATGGGATTTCTTGAAATAGCATCCACTAGGCTGTAACGTTTGGAGCCCATCATATACTGGATTATTATATGGGGCCCATTATATATAGAGCATCATATAGGGCCCAGCATATACTGGAGCATTATATAGGGCCCAGAATTTACTGGAGCATTATATGGGGCCCATCATATACTGTATGGAGCTTTATATGGGGCCCATCATATACTGGAGCATCATATGGGGCCCATCATTTACTGGAGCATTATATGGGGCCTATCATGTACTGGAGCATTATATGGGGCCCATCATATACTGTATGGAGCATTATATAGGGCCCATCATATACTGGAGCATCATGTGGGGCCCATCATATACTGGAGCATTATATGGGGCCTATCATATACTGGAGCATTAAATGAGGTCCATCATATACTGTATGGAGCATTATATGGTGCCCATCATATACTGGAGCATCATATGGGGCCCATCATATACGGGAGCATCACATGGGGCCCATCATGTACTGGAACATCATATGGGGCCCATCGTGTACTGGAGCATCATATGGGGCCCATCATGTACTGGAGCATCATACGGGGCCCATTATATATGAAGCCTCATATGGGGTCCATCATATACTAGAGCATCATGCAGGATCCATCATATACTGGAACATAATATGGGGTCCATCATATACTGGAGCATTATATGGGGCCGTCATATACTAACATAGTAACATAGTAACATAGTTATTAAGGTTGAAGGAAGACTTTAAGTCCATCTAGTTCAACCCATATCCTATCCTAACCTGCCCTAACATGTTGATCCAGAGGAAGGCAAAAAAAACCCAAGTGGCAAACAGTAAGCTTCACATTGGGGAAAAAAATTCCTTCCCGACTCCACATACGGCAATCAGCTTTATATGGGTTCATCATGGGTTCTTTATATGGAGCATTATATGGGTTCATCATATACTGGAGCTTTATATGGGGCCCATCATATACTGTATGGAGCATTATATGGGGCTCATTCTTGAAAAATTTCCTCATTCCTGGAAAAAAAATCCTGGAAAATAGAAGTCACAGAAGATTGGAGAAGGGCAAATGTTGTCCCTATCTTCAAAAAAGGAAAGAAGATGGAGCCAGGAAACTACAGGCCAGTGAGCCTAACTTCTATACCAGGAAAGATATTTGAACAAATTATTAAACAGTATGTATGTAAGTACTTGGATAAGAATACAGTAATTAACCAGAGCCAGCATGGGTTTGTAGCAAACAAGCCATTCCAGACTAATCTAATTTCCTTCTATGACAGAATCACTGACTGGGTGGATCAGAGAAATGAGGTAGATATAGGTTATCTCGACTTCAGCAAAGCATTTGATAAAGTATCTCATACTATTCTTATTGAAAAAATGACCAAGTATGGGATTAACAGGGCTACGGTCAGGTGGATTCATAACTGACTCAATGATAGTACTCAAAGAGTGGTGATAAACGGGTTGCACATCCAATTGGAGACTCTTTGGCCTGGGGCCCACGAAAACCTGGAGCCATCCCTGTCCTAAAGGGAAGGGGGAAAGGAGGAAGTGAGAGGAATGGGATTGTAAAAGGTTTGTGGGAAAATATAATAAAAACAGAGGAAGTAAAAACTGCGCACTTGAGAAAGGCTATGTTCACAAGTTGCATTTTTGCTGAGTTTTTTTTTCTGCAGGCAAATCCTGCTCTCTTCTCTTGGCAGTAAAGAAGCTTTTTCTGCGTTTTTCATGCCGATACAGTTTAGTGCCTGCTGTTCCTGAGTTTTCTACACCAAAAAGGCAGCAAAATCTGATACCTGCGGTTTTTGCTGCCTTTTTGCTCATGCTCATTGCTTTTCCTGGGTGAAAAAAAACCGCTGAAAGAAGTGACATGCTGTAGTTCTCAAAAACGCAGCAGAAAAAAACAACAATGTGTATGCATTTGATTTCTGAAATTTCATCGCCTTTGCTGGTACTTTAAAACGCAGCTTTTAATTTACTTAATGTAATGTAAAAGCAGTAAAAATGCAATGTATGAACATAGCCAAAGGGTTAATAAGGAATTGAGTAAGCCAAGAAAAGTGCAAAAAAGAGGGGGAGGAAAAGAAATTTATGCAAGAAGAAAAAAGGGAAATGGAGGTAAAATTCAAGGACGTATTCCGACAAAATGGACCATGAAATTTAATGGAACCTTTCGCCTTTCTATTTTTTTAGTCTGTGTCCATTTTATTAAAACTCAGTGCATGTCTTATTTTCATTTGATGTTTTTTTTTAGAGGATCAAACTTGGCCATGCAGTTTATAAGGCTCAGCTAAAAAACTGATGGCACAAGTAAGACAGCTGTTGTTAAAGGATCCATTGTTTGATACTGCAAAAACAGAATGAGCTTCGAGAAAGAATTATAGTATTGAATCTAAATCTCTCCACTTTGCCGTTTTTCGGTTGATAATGTCTTATAGAACAGTGGTCAGGGGAGAGAACTCCGAAGATTTCCTTGCACACAGAAGCTGGCATAGCTGTTAGAGAATGACTGACCCTGCAGAGTGGTGCGAAAGTGAGACTATGAATACTGATGGTATGGATCTGACTCATTTGTGACCTTCATGAATGAGAAGGCTGTGATCGCAGTACCTTCATGTGTGTTGTCTTCTTCTCATACCATACTTTGTTTACTCTTACCATTGACAAAACCTTTCAGATTTCTTATTCTCCCTATGGAGAAGCAAAAAAAAATGGTAATGAAGCAACTTACTGTAAAATGTAATAATCATTAATCCACAATAACTATACGGGATAACTAAACATTTTTCAAAAGGAGTTAGCGTGATTGTGTATTGCAAAATTTAAATTAGAGATACCCGGAAGCTTTTTTTACAACTGTAATTCAAAGGAAATATTGGGGAACACATTTACTTAAAGGAAAATGATCATCAGAACATAACCTGTTGTTTAAATTAGGTTTTTGTATTTAAATGTATTTTTTAAAATATTTTTGTCATTTGTTTTAAAACTTATCACAATCTGTATTAAAAATCAAAGTAGAAATCTTGCAATTTTCACACTGGCCACTAAGGCGTTTTTAGACTTTAACTTCCTGTTGGTTTTAGGAAACAACATGTGTACATAACAACAATGGTCAGACCTTGACGGTATTTTTTGTATTGATGTGTCTTAATGAGTGTGTGCAAAGGTCATTGTGAAGGGAGGGGGAAACAGGATCCGGTGTGACATCACCTATTGTGATTGGTCGATCCTGTGTTATCAGGTATGTATAGAAGCTTTAGTCATCATTGTAATCCTGCCTCTGATGAAAAGGAGTTTGCTGAAAACACTTCCTTAAAGGACAGGAAATATGAATCTAAAATCGCCCCAGCTGCCAATGTGAAAAATTGTAAGATTACTAATGTTGCTTTTTTTAATAAACATTGTGTATGATGGGGGAAAAAATTGCTTACTCTTTTTTAAATTAATGTAACAGAAAAACCCTAATCTAAAAAAAGAATTCATTTTCTGATTGCCGCTTTCCTTAAGGCTTGCATTTACAAGCCTGTGTTAAAGGGAACCTGACACCAGAATTTTCCCATATAACCTACAGCCACCACCTTTTTGCCCCATGTGACAGCATTCTAATATGCTTTATTTATGACTCCAATTCGCCCTATAAGTCAGAAAAGACCTTTTATTAAACTCCCCAAAAGGGCGGTTCTATCTGATGGTCGTCGCTAGTCCTGGGCTGATGCCTCCTCTCTTCTTGCGATGCCGTCCTCTTTCTCTGCTTCATGTACATGTAGATGATGCGTCCTACGTCATTCACACTGTATTCCCCTTCACGCTCTTTTGCAGCAACACTTCTCTCTGCCCTGCCAAAGGCAAAATACTGTTCTGCGCATGCGTGGGAAAAGGTCAAAGGGTGCTGGCACATGTGCATTGCAGTGCTTTACTCTGCCCTTGTCAGGACAGAAAAAAGTGCGCCTGAACAGAAGCACAAAGGAGAACACTGTGTGGATGATGTAGGACGTGTCATCCACACAAAGCCGAGAAGGAGTATGGCATCGCAAGAAGAGAGGAGGCGCTCATTGGACCTGACCGCCCCGTAGGTGATTTTAATAAAATCTGTTTTTTTTTTTTTTTTGTCTTACAGTGCGAATTGGAGTCATATATACAGCATTTTAGAGTGCGGTCACATGGGTCTGAAAAGTGTTGACCGTAGGTTATATAGGAAAAACCTGGTGACAGGTTCCCTTTAATGAAAAGTGGACTGGAGAGAAATGCGACAATGTGAGAGTTTTTTTCCTCTCCACAGCCATAGCGTCTCAGTCTGGCTTTAGCCTTTGTGTCCCTCTATGCGCACTATGAAACTGAGGAATTTGTACTATGTCAATTTATAGAATTCTTGTTTGGAATGTTGATCCAGTCTGATCGACATTTGGGAACAGGAGGCAAAAATTTACTTTAATGGCAGCTTGGTTCATTTCTCATGTTTTCCCTTTTAAAGGCAAAATGGTTTGTGCCCCATACTGTTATTTTTTTGTTGCTTTATTTTTTTTTTCCTTTTATTAGAATCACATTTTTAAAGTTTATCCATTGAGTCTCCCTTCATGCAAATCTTCTCATTTCCCTTCCGAGTTTGATGAACATTGTGAAGAATATGGGGGGCTTTAATGCCATGCCAATCAACTGTACCATATGCGGTCCGAGATTACAATCTTCATTTAGCGTGTGCAGCTGTAACAGGATACCTGGCTCAGCAGGTGGTCCAGCCTCAGCATCAAAGGGAAAAATACCACTCAATCTCAGCTTGTACCAAGGTCTTCATGACAGGATGACCCCTTGCAGGGCCCATGCTGTGTAACTGTTTCATTCTAATTTCCCATATGAGGATTTCATAAGAATTAAGGAGACTATGGAGTTAACGTACAGTGGTGGCCAAAAGTATTGGCACCCCTGCAATTCTGTCAGATAATACTCAGTTTCTTCCTGAAAATGATTGCAAACACAAATTCTTTGGTATTATTATCTTCATTTAATTTGTCTTCAATGAAAAAACACAAAAAGAATTGACCTAAAGCCAAATTGGATATAATTCCACACCAAACCTAAAAAAGGGGGTGGACAAAAGTATTGGCACTGTTTGAAAAATCATGTGATGCTTCTCTAATTCGTGTAATCACCAGCACCTGTAACTTACCAGTGGCACCGAACACGTGTTGGCAATAACCAAATGACACTTGCAGCCAGTTACAATGGATTAAAGTTGACTTAACCTCTGTCCTGTGTCCTTGTGTGTACCACATTGAGCATGGAGAAAAGAAAGAAGACCAAAGAACTGTCTGAGGACTTGAGAAACCAAATTGTGAGGAAGCATGAGCAATCTCAAGGCTACAAGTCCATCTCCAAAGACCTGAATGTTCCTGTGTCTTCCGTGCGCAGTGTCATCAAGAAGTTTAAAGCCCATGGCACTGTGGCTAACCTCCCTACATGTGGAAGGAAAAGAAAAATTGATGAGAGATTTCAACGCAAGATTCTGCGGATGGTGGATAAAGAACCTCGACTAACATCCAAACAAGTTCAAACTGCCCTGCAGTCCGAGGGTACAACAGTGTCAACCTGTACTATCCGTCGGCGTCTGAATGAAAAGGGACTGTATGGTAGGATACCCAGGAAGACCCCACTTATTACCCTGAGACATAAAAAAGCCAGGCTGGAGTTTGCTAAAACTTACCTGAGAAAGCCTAAAACGTTTTGGAAGAATGTTCTCTGGTCAGATGAGACAAAAGTCGAGCTTTTTGGGAAAAACCATCAACATAGAGTGTACAGGGAAAAAAAAAGAGGCATTCAAAGAAAAGAACATGGTCCCTACAGTCAAACATGGCGGAGGTTCCCTGATGTTTTGGGGTTGCTTTGCTGCCTCTGGCACTGGACTGCTTGACCGTGTGCATGTCATTATAAAGTCTGAAGACTACCAACAAATTTTGCAGCATAATGTAGGGCCCAGTGTGAGAAAGCTGGGTCTCCCTCAGAGGTCATGGGTCTTCCAGCAGGACAATGACCCAAAACACCCTTTCAAAAGCACTATAAAATGGTTTGAGAGAAAGCACTGGAGACTTCTAAGGTGGCCAGCAATGAGTCCAGACCTGAATCCCATAGAACACCTGTGGAGAGATCTCAAAATGGCAGTTTGGAGAAGGCACCCTTCAAATATCAGGGACCTGGAGCAATTTGCCAAAGAAGAATGGTCTACAATTCCAGCAGAGCATTGTAAGAAACTCATTGATGGTTACCGGAAGCGGTTGTTCGCAGTTATTTTGGCTAAAGGTTGTGCAACCAAGTATTAGGCTGAGGGTGCCAATACTTTTGTATGCCCCATTTTTGGAGTTTTGTGTAAAATGATCAAGGATTTGATTTTTGCTTCATTCTCTTTTGTGTTTTTTCCTTGCAAGCAAATTAAATGAAGATAAAAATAGCAAATAATTTGTGATTGCAATCATTTTCAGGAAGAAACTGAGTATTATCTGACAGAATTGCAGGGGTGCCAGTGCTTTTGGCCACCACTGTACATCCTAGATGTACACCGGTTACATTTTCGAGATCTCTGGAAGGGGCCAAACGCCTTCCAGGGTCTCGATCCGCTCTAGTACCCAAGGGTGGGGAGCTACGCAAAACGACTAATAGAAGCCAGGGAGCAAAGCCATGTTTGGTAAACGTAATGGTACTTTCAGGATCCGATGGGGTCAAAACCGCCGCCCTATGACTTTTCATTGGGAAGTTATGATAAATCTTAGGTTTTGGCATTTCACCTATGAAAACCCAGGCGAGGGGGGATTAGGACCAGTCTGGTGGCGGAAAAGGGAGTGACTGACCAAGTGGTTAAATGCTCGTGTAAGCCAAGTGGCTGTTCTAATGCTTGCTGTTCACTTCTGAGGGGGACATGTTGTGTAACGTGTCAGAAGGATCTGGAAACAGCTGGCACCCCACAACCCCCATGTGGTCAGGCTCACAAGGCCGAACATGAAGCTGGTAACTGTCATGCTTCATCTGCTTATACCTTTTGTACTATCACCTGTATTTTCATATCTGACCATTGTGAATGTAGATCCTTTGTGTATATAGCGTTTTCTCTAGTATGCCCTTAAGGCGATTTAAATATAAAATTTAACCTTGGCTGCTCTTTGATCTAGATCCACAAATCCATATGTCCATGTTCTCGGTTTAACTTCTCATGCTACTGGGGCCAACAGGTCATGTTTTCAGGATTTCCTTTGTATTGCACAGGTGATGCAATACTAAGAAAATCCGGAAAACATGACCTGTTGGTGGGCCTTGAGGACTAGAGTTGGGGAACCCTGCGTTAACGGACCGGGTTTATATCTAACGAGGAACTGGTGGTAGTCCTACCAGGCTGGCAATGCTCCTTTTCACTGTTGCTAGTGAAAGTGTCCTCTTAGCCTGTCAGGGTTGTGAGCGAGTATTGGGCCACACCAGCCATTGGGTGGGTCACACTCTCTCACTCCCCGTGCCTCCCTGCACCCGTGTGGACAAGTAGTATCTGTGTAAAACTGTGCCAAGCTGACCTTGCGTATCCCCAGTAGGGAGAATGTACCACGTGATCCCTCCAATGTAATAGTGACGTCAGGTGGGGCTGCAGTGTGTGGTTCATCACAGACATATGTTGTTTAGAATTTTGAGAGTAATTCTACCTATTGCCAATGCTAATTGGTTGTTGACTAGATTGATTTTTATTTATTTGTTGATATATTTATTTATTCATTTCACTTTCTCTCTCCACATTTTTATATTTCGTTTTGTGTGCTTTGTGATACTGTTTTGAAACAAAACAATATAGAGAGACTGGTTTTAAGAACTACAGGTACTGTACAACCGACACTTGTTTTATCTTTGCTTTGGGCAGATTTGATCTCTAACCACAATTGTCAGCAGGAGAGGCTCATGGAGAAAAATAAGCAGCCATGGGTGGTCATGTTGTACATTGCAAATAACTTAACAATGGAAGTTTTTCACTTTTGAGATTGAAAAATTGCAAAACATGTAGTGTTGTATTGGCATCCATATAACAATAGTTATAATAGAAATTTACTGCCTCCACTGTATACTGTGTGTATATGTAAATCTAAAATATGTGTAATAAATATATTTTTATTATGGCATAAATGGGAAGGACAGGGTTAAATCCCAGCTTTGCAGTGTTTGATTAGAAGCACATGCAGCTTTTCTCTTAAAATCAGGAAGTAGGTTCATTGTGAGGCAGTCTCCTGAGGCATTGTTTGTCTGTGTTAGCTGGTGAATGACCAGTCAAAGTGTCAGTCTTTTGGGGAAGCTGACCAGACTGGATGTGCCTTGGAGCTAAAGAAAGAGACAGGACAGAATCCCTCTCTCAGAAGAGTCTGCACAGACTGCTAGTATCAGTGGCTGCAATGGACAATAGCTGTTTTGCTTGACTGTGCTGGGGCTAGCGCAACCATGTATGAGTAGCCTGGGTCTGTTCTGTTTAGTTAGTGCCTGGAAAAGGGTAAGGATTTATGTTTTATGATTTTGTTTTTGGTGCTGTGCAACCTATGGAGAGCAATAAAAAACTGCATGTGTTTGGGCCAAAATTGTGTTGCCTGTGTAAACACTGCCTAATACCTACTAAATATATATATTTATATTTATTTGCAAATGCTAACAGTGCATTTGGTAGACTGTAGTCTAGAAAAATGAATGGGTCTGAGACCTTGATACCCTACCGCTACCATCTATGACTCCTTGGGTGCTTGTTTAGTGACTGGAATGATTTAATCACCAACACCACAGTTCAATAACAGACAGAAGTTACCAGCATCGATGCCATGCTTCTGTAGAAGCAGTTGTGCCGGTCTGATCTCATTCTCTGGGATGAAAGACCATCATCTACTGATATTGTGCTGGATCAGTAACTTGCCAAGGGCTGCCATGACAGAGAGGAACTGAAGAAGAGATATAGGACTTCCTATAGAAATCTTTTGATGCCTGCTGTTATGTTTAGGTAGCTGAGGAGAAAAAGCAAAAACGGTAATACACCAGAGAGGCTGGAACCTATTGGATTGCAGTAACCTAAACTAACCACACAACTAGAGGTAGCCGTGGAGCGTTCCTACGTTGATCCTAGACGCCTCGTCACAGCCTGAGAGATAACTACACCTAAAGGCAGAAAGATGAAAGCTATCTGCCCCGGAGCAGATCCCAAATGAAAATAGGAAGCCCCCAAACATATAATGGCGGTTAGACAAGAAGATAGCACGGACACAGACAGAAAATAGAATGAGCAAACGCTGGGGCCCAATCTGTCTAGACAGAAAAGTATAGGAAAGAATTCTGACTGCAATCCAACAAAAACCCTAAAAAATACCAGCACTTCTGATTGCCAAAAAACCTGAGATCACACGATCTCTACCACCTAAATCAGATCTCTGGTGTAACAAAACAAAGCCGCAGCCACTGAAAAAAACAGGAAAAAGCAAATGAACAAACAACAGTGGCTACAGATAAATTGAGAGGAGCACAGGCCCCAGGAGGGGACCCGGCTGACCTCCACAAAAGTGAAGAAAACTATGCAAAAAGCAAGCACAAAAAGAAAAGCAGAAAATATCTTATCTGAAAGCAGCAGGTGCAGGCAAGACTCCAGCAACTTCCAAATGAACCAGGAACCACAATTGAGACAAGAACAATTGATCACCAGCGACCATCATGGGAGGGAACCTCCCTTATATCTGACCAGTCAGTGATCCCAGATTGCCACTCCTCGCTGAAAGGTTCAGTACTGTCTGTAACCACCAGAGGGAGCCTCTGCTCAGGAACCATCTCTAGCACATTCACAACAGCCTGCCATATTGACCACTGTCAGTGGTCTGCTCTAGTGGTTAGGTTGGAGACTTACCATGTTACTGGATACATTCTTGGTCAGCCTCGAGAAGGAAACCATGCAAGAACTAGTGCACTACTGTGGCCCACACCCAAATTGGACTTTTCCCTGGAGTTAATCTGGCCCCTTCCCAAATTTCTGCTCGTGAAACAAAGCCATGATGATATACAAAGAACTCCATAATTTTTTCTCTTTGCGGTAAATTCCACAACCAGTTGTATTTACCATCTTTTTTTATCTTCTAGAAATGAAGTGCTTTGTCTCTAGACTTTCAGTGAGCACCCCAATTAATCACTTGCTCATAACTGCTTGATAAGGTCCCTGCACTGTTCAGCTGGACAAGTGGGTCGGAGACTTGGTTCATTATCTTAACCTTCAGTCCTGCCGGCATCTTCGCCTTACTACTGTAGAAGCTTCTGTTGCTAATTCTCATCAATTGCTTTCTAAGCGCAAGGATTTATTGATTTCCCACTTGTGTGAGATAACAGGTTGCATTGAAGATGATAGATCAAAAACTAATGCTCATACAATGGCAAAATGGTGATTGATAGATCAAAAACTAATGCTCATACAATGGCAAAATGGTGATTATCTGATTACGTAGAATATTTTTCATCCTTTCAGCTTGTGTCAGTGAAATGAGGTGTTGGTCACGATGCAATTGTGGAACTAATTACATTTGTAATGACTATTATCATCAAAAGTATCCATCCTGTATATGAGAAAATCAATTGGAAGGTATCAGTAAATGTTTCCTGGTATGTGAGATTTCAGCAATCAAGTGGAGTGGTGATCTTCAATCACGCCAAAACGCTAGAAAATGGCACCTGTCAATACAGTTATTGATTAGTGATGAGTGAACGAGCTGGGATAATAAGGTGTTATCCGCCATGCTTGGGTGCTAACAGTGTCTTCAGCATGCTCGAAAAATATGTTCCAGTCCCTGAAGCTGCATGTCTCGTGGCTGTTCGACAGCCGTAACACTTGGCAAAACTGTGCCAAGCTGACATTCTGTGTCCCCGGGGGTGCGGAACATCACGTTGGTACAAGTGGGGTGACCTTACCACGTGATCCCGCTGACGTAATGTTGACGTCAAGCGAGGTGTGGATCCTTCACGTTTCATCACAACGGGGTTTTTTTTTTGCAATTTCACCACACTTGGAATGGTATGGTAAAAGAAATTGTGTCAGCCAAAACTAAAATTAGTCCCGGAAAAAGCAAGCCCTTATACGTCTAGGTCAATGGAAAAGTGATTTAAAGTTATGGTTATTGGAACAAGGGTAGGAGAAAAAAAAAGCAAAAGCCCCAAAACAAAAAATTCCCTGGTTTAACTTGTTAAAATAGTTTATATTTTAATAAAACTATATTACTTGTAACTATTAACCCCTTCCCGCAAACCGCAATATATATACTGCGTGATTATAAAGCTTTGCAGAGTTTTGGATCAGCGATCATTGAGTGTATAGTTGATGTCCCATCCTGGGACAATGTATAAAAAAAAGTTATTATAAATTATAAAAATATTAAAAAAAAAATTACAAAATAAAAAAAAACCTAAATATTAATCCAGTGAATACATGTATTTATGTAAAACCAAAAATAAACAAAAAAAACCCCACATATTTGGCATTGCCACGTCTGGAACATCCCGACCTATAAATAAAAATGGTATTTTTGAAAACATCATCTTGTCCCTCAAAAAAACGAGCAACCATACAGCTCCATCAGCTGAAAAATTAAAAAAGTTATAGCTCTTAGAACAACGCGATGCAAAAATATATATTTTTTCTGTGAAATAATTATTATAGTGTAAAGGTGTCAAAACATAAAAATACAATATAAATTTGGTGTCGCTGTAATCGTACTGACCCAAACAATAAAGCTGCCTCATCACTTTTACCACACGTGAAATGGCATAAAAAAGAAACAAATCCAATTTCCGAATTACTGGTTTTTGTTCGCTCTGCCTCCCAAAAATCAGAATAGAAAGCATCCCGCAAAACTAAAGCCCTCACATGACTGTCAGCCTAAGTATGGAAAAATTAATCACCTAATCACTTATACCACATAAGGAACGGTGTAAAAAATAAATTAACCAAATTCTTCACCTGCTGTTGACTTTTTTGTTCTGCCTCCCAAAGATTGCAGTAAGGATTAGCTCACATTTAGTTTTCCACCACATATGGGGTATCTGCATACTCAGGAGAAATTGAAAAACACCTTGTATGGTGCATTTTTCTCCTTCTACCCTTTTGAAAATAAAAAAATGTGGCTAAAAGAACATATTTGTGGGAAAAATGTAATTTTTTATTTTCATGTCTCAACATTATAAACTTCCGTGAAGCACCTGGGGGTTCAATGCTCTCACCACACATCTAGATAAGTTCCCTGAGGGGTCTAGTTTCCAAAATGGGGTCACTTGTGTGGGTTTCCACTGTTTATGCACATCAGGGGCTCTCCAAATGCAACATGGCGTCCGCTAATGATTACAGCAAATTTTACATTCATAAAGCCAAATGGCGCTCCTTCCCTTCCAAGCCCTGCCATGCACCCAAACAGTAATTTTACTCATGAGTCTCATGAGAAATTGCACAGCAAATTTTGTTACCCTTGTGAAATTAAAATAAAATTGGGTCTAAAGTAAAATTTTTAAGAAAAAAAGTTAAATGTTCATTTTTTTTCTTCTACATTCTATTAATTCCTGTGAAGCACCTGAAGGGTTAGTGAACTTCTTGAATGTGGTTTTGAGCACCTTGAAGGGTGCAGTGTTTAGAATGGTGTCACTTAGGGTTTTTTTCTGTCATATAGGCCCCTCAAAGTCACTTCAAATGTGATGTGGTCACTAAAAACAATGGTTTTGTAAATTTTGTTGTAAAATGAGAAATCGCTGGTCAACTTTTAACCCTTCTAACTTCCTGCCATAAAAATTGTTTGAGAAATTGTGGTGATGTAAAATAGACATGTGGGAAATGTTATTACCGTAACTATTTTATGTGACATAACTCTGATTTAAGGGCATAAAGATTAAAAGTTTGAAAATTGCAAATTTTTTTGTAAGGGCATATATGATATTTAAAGGGAATGTATAGTCACAAATGTATTTTTTTGTACTTTTGTCAATGTTTTTCTTTTTTTCATTTCACAATTTGTATGACAAAAAAAATAATTCCATTTTCACACAGGCCACTGGGGCTATTTTAGACCCATACTTCCTGTTTTTTTTTCTGCATACTCATTATCCGAACAGGCAGAATTGCAATTACAGTTAACACTTCTACACATCTGGTAATACAGGATCCATCATTCACAATAAGTGACGTCACAGCTCCCCTTTCATTCACGAAGACTTCTGCACACGCTCATTAGATGCGTCAATACTAAAGATAGTCTCAGTCAGTCTATTGCTTCTAATGTACATGTAAAGTTCCTGGGAAAAAAAAGTACAAGTGTAGAATAAACCTAGTACCCAGTTTGAAAATTGCAAGATTTTAATTTTTTTTTTGTAATACAGATTGGAATGTGAGATAAAAAATTCTAAGAAAAAAGAAAAGTAACATAACTGATTTGAAGAGTGGGTCAGTTTCTGATAACCCACTTCCATCTTGATCTGCACGAAATAACATTTTTAAAAAATATTTTTTAGGATATTTTAAATATGTATTATTATTATCAATAGTTATTCTCTCTTACCTATGGACTGGAAAAAAAATCTATTATTTTTTTTATTCTTTGTACTATCATTTATTTGTCTTCACTTTAGAGTTTTATATTTACTTTATATTATACTGTTGTGAATACTTTTCCGTCCAAAGATGACAAGAGTATTCTTAGAGTGATACCTTTATTGGCTAACCAGAAAATTATATGTTCGCAAGCTTTCAGAGCGCAGAGGCTCCTTCTTAATCCACATGTAATCTTGCCTGAAGAAGGAGCCTCTGCGCTCTGAAAGCTTGCGAACATATAATTTTCCGGTTAGCCAATAAAGGTATCACTCTAAGAATACTCTTGTCATCTTTGGACGGAAAAGTATTCACATCGATTTTTCTGGCTAACACGGTACCACAATATAATTTATTATTGTACATCATATATTTTACTATGAAATATTTACTCAATAATTTATTAATCTATTTGTGGAGCGTTATATCGTTTCCCTCTAAATTAAAGTTCTGTCTTCACAATTTCAGAAAAGAACATGTATAAATACCGTACATGTTATTGGTTTCAATTTTTTTTTTGTTTTAAATTGTTTTCTTCTTTTTCAATTTTTATTTAAGAATTATTCATGAGAATGATCCTTTACACATCTTATAATAGCAGAAATTATTTTTCATTATCTGCTGACAGTTGTCTGGTGATGAGCGTAATTATATATTAAGCAAATATTCCTGGTTAGCTATATTCAGCAGCAGTTAAACCACACAAATTAAGCTTGGAGAAAAATAGAAATGAGTAGGAGGGTCAGATTTATGCGAGCGGTGGGAGTGAGGAAACTGGCAATATTTGTGTTGTTTAGAATATATGCACATTCTTGGAAACCGTGAAAATGTAAAATAGCAAAGTGTATTTTTTTTTTCTTAACCGTTCCCTGCAGTTTACTCTTTTTTTAGACACCGTATTTTATTTCTTCGGGCTTAAAACCTTTTAAAAAACGATTGCGTTATAAAAGTTAAAGACTTTTAACACAAAATTCAAACCAAAAATTAAAGGGAATCTGTCACCAGATTTTTGCCACCTAATCTGAGGGAAGCATAATGAGGAGACAGAGAGCCTGATTCCAGTAATGTATCACTTACTGGGCTGCTTGTTGTATATTTTATAAAATTACTGTTTTATCAGCAGGAGATTATCACTATAGGACTAGTAACCTAGTGCCAGGTAGTCATCCATATTCATGAGTTCACAATAACCCCGCCCCAACCACTGATAAATAGGCAGTTTTCTGGCTATGCACAGTATACACGAAAGCGGCCAATCAGTGGTGTGGGTGGAGTTACACAGAGCTCAGAATTCGAACTTACTGCAGCAGATTTTAACATTGATTTTAGTAAATCAACGGCAAGCAGCCCATAAGTGATACATTGCTGGGATCTGGGTCTCTTCCTCTATATCATGCTGCTCTCACATGGGATAGTATAAACATGGTGACAGATTCACTTTAATTAATAACTGCTTTTTTGTCTGTCTGGACTCCTATCAAACCGCTCAACCAGAGAAAATTGACATTGTGCCAGTCTAAGCTTAAACATTATTTTTTGACTCCTAGAGAGACCTCTTCCTTTCTGAAATTTATGCGTCCTATTTTAAAAGTTTTTTTGGGGGGTTTTGGAAAACTCCTGTTCCTCGACTCAGTTTATTAAAAAAAAACAACAACTGTTCTTTACTCACCCTCGGTCACTCCAGCTCTATTCCCCACCCAGCACAGTATCCTCCTGCTTCACTGCTAGTTACAGGAAAATACACTGTTTTCTATGTAAAATATGAAGGCCGTATTCCAATAATTCATGGCTAATCAAGAGCAGTACAACAAAATATTGTATCGTAATACATCTTGGGGGTAAAATTAAACTTTAGGAATAAGAAACCAGTGTGACTATGAGAGGTTTTATATTTAAACATGGCCACTAAGCTGTTCGACTTCAGGCAAAGGAGCTGTCGGCCAATCCGGAGGAGACGGCGCTGGGCGAGAAATAGAGCTGGAGTGACCATAGTCCTACACCCTCATTTGCATATCAATTCAAATGTTGATTTCTCAGCAACGGCGGAACGGACCTGCGCGGCCATGTAAAGTTATTGATGGACTTGTCTTTCAAAGAGCATATAAATAGTTTGGGGGTGATAGGTTCCCTTTAAGAAATTGCTCTGAGGACTTGGAGATATTGCACAAGGTCATATTAGGACTCCTTGGTTCTTTGGTATGACACTTATTTCATAAGGAAGTATACAGAGTATTTTTCTATTGGATTAAAATGTGGCTTGTTGCAGGAAATATCATATTATGGAGATATTCTCCACCGAAATCTTGTGGGTTGTATTACTGGGGCAGATTTAGCCTTATTACTCATACAGGAGAGAAAAACAATGTGGCTGGGAACCTTTATTTTCCCCCTTTTTTGTCATTTTGCTACTTTTATGGAGGATATGGTCTGCATGTCAAAAAGGATATGTTTAATATAGCTCTATTATCTTGTAATCAACTTTGGCCTTTGGGAGAAAAGATTGACAGAGAACGGAAGTGCAAACATATTACATTCATTCATACAGCTTACGGACCTGAGCGCAGACATCGCACGCTGGAAAGAAAAGAAATTGTGAAATATATTTATGTGTGTAAAGTTAAACCCATGGAAAAGTTTTAGCTGTATTTTTTTTTAAATATCTATTTTTTTTTTTATCTTTTATGTCTATATCTACATTCATAAGCATTTTTACTCACTTTTTTCCTTTGTTTAGAAGCACCCAAAACAAAAAATCTAGTCCTTTTATAGTCCTATCCTGCTGTTAAACGTTCTTCTTTTTGTCCCCTGGCAAATGTACACTTGGTTTAGTTGGAAGTTTCTCAACATGGAAACACTTTGGTCTGTATTGGAGCTATAAACACAATGTAATAGATTTTTAAATGAAGATTATATATTTTTTAAGTTGTTATTTATTTTATATCCATCCATGGAATAAGAAGACAGATAGACATAACTTTTAAAAATGCTTGTGTTTGCGACGTATGTTTCTTACAGTTTCTGGGTAGGCCTGTTTGCAGCAATGCATACATATAATTGTGCACACTCCTCATAAGCCATGGTCTGGATGCCCCCTTAATACTGTGTACTGAAGGCTTTTCTCAAGAATCTCATCCAGAGGTTTTTCAAGTTGAAGCTCAAGCCAAAATGTTGCATGAACACACAAATTAAGTCTATGTGCTGTTACCTTTTGCGATTTACAGCCCTGGTATGCATCATACTACTTAACGCATGCGTTCATCAGTTTTTGTACTTTTAACTGGCCAAATCACAGAATTATATATATATTTTTTTTATTTTTCATCTTCATTGCAGAGATATTAACTAGTAATATTTATATGCTAATTTCCCTTCAACCAAGGAGTTTATTTGTGTAGATTCTTTTCTGGGGTGGTAACTTTTTCCCTTGCATGACATTGACCAATCATAAGCAAGAGGTGTTCAAGAGGGGAAAAAAATAAATAAAACTCCCCCATAGAATGTCAGATCTGGCTTTCTCTGTATAATATGAGACGTGATGACACACACCTCTGCTCTCCTTATTGATCTTATTGTTAGCACCTACTGTAATTACAAGTGAGGTGAGTGGAACAGGGCTGTGTGTCATTACAAACACTTTTTCGTCTGCAGCTCTCATTTCACAGCACTGTCAGTGTGGAGGGAGTAGAGCAGAGGTGACAGCTATTCCATGATGTGGCCAGTTTAACATACTCAAATGGTGAAAGATCCTGTTTTAAGGAAATTCTAAGAATATATTCATATGTCTGCTTATAAGAAAAACATCACAACACTGTGGTTTTGGGTGTCATTTGCAGTGGGGAAAAATAAAAGATGAACAGAATAGCTCCATGAGTTTTCAACTTAAACGTGTAAATGGGTTTTAGGAAATGTATATTCTTCTGCTGCTATTTAACATCTAGATGAGAATTTGTACACTTTCCGTAAAGTATCATGGTTTACAGTCTTAGAAAAGGTGCTAAATAACTTTGCAGACGGATCATGTCCAATACTAAAACTTCCAATTATTCTTGATATAAAAGTGTGAAATTATTTCCGCAAGTTTTTTTCTCCTGCATAGAAATTGTGTCTCTAGTTATTAGAATAAAGTAATTCAGCACGTTTGCCGGGTGCCAGCTCACCGCATGTATTTTCTTCTAGAAACTGAGAAAAGGATGTTACAATGTCGATTTGTTTGAGCCTTCCAGAATACCATTCATATTTTCCTAATCTCATGCATTGTTCCTAATCCATCTCCAGCTTTCTCTGAGTCAGTGATCTGTAGCTTATAACTTGGGGAAATGTAGGATGAAACTTGTCAGGTTCAAAAGTCTCCCTCAAATTTAAAGGGAAAAAAATGTCAAGCACAGAAAAATGTCACTCCAAGTTAATAAAAACTGTCTAAAACCTTAGCAGTCTATCTGCCCACAGCCTTAAGATGGGCCCTTGTGCTTGTAATGAGGATTGTTCCTTCAACTGTAACTTGTTCTGCGCCTTGACTAAGGCTTCAGGATGATTAATGTTAAATCAGTGAATAATGCACATTCGGAGAGATGAGTGGCTGAAGCTAGATTTTGAAATGTTACATGCTAATTCACCAACAGTTCCTCCAGTGGGTTATGTCACATTATTTTAAGAAAATGGCTGAGAACTTACCTTCAGTTATAGAAGAAATTGAGCTTTTTAGCGGTGTTCTAGCTTACGTTCACTCTGAAATTTCAGTTGGCATAAGCTCACAGACTTCAGATGTATCCATAGGTGTCCATTCATCCTTCGGGTCATGATAAGTAGGTATAACTTGGCTCCAGAGGTTGTATCTGCCATGTTCATAAGTAACAGCACTACTGCAGCCTGTGATTGACTGTAGCGGTCAAGTATCTAGAAGAGTGCATAATTGGATGTCTTTTAGATAAAAATCTAGTCACCTGAAAGCTGTAGCCAATAACGGGTTGCAGTGATGCTGTAATTTATCAATGAGGCAGACACCACTTTCAGAGCCGGTGGATACCTTCAGAGTGCCCACCCAGGCCAGCAGATCTTCTCTGTGAAGCATCCAGCAGTAGTCACCCATAATGTTCATGTTTCAACTCCTTGATATCCTGATGATATCTTTCTCTTTGATCTTCGCTAACAGCACCAATGTTTTCAGGCAAATAGTCCAAATGGGATTGTAAAAAATGTAACTTCAAATTCATCAGACTACAAAAGGCTTTGAAACTTTTCAGCATGTTCTCCATGATGAACTTCAATTTGGAATCTTTGTTGTTACCTAGAAATATCTTCACGACTTCTTTAAAAGAATCCCAAACCCTTTTATCAACAGCTTTCATTATTGTTTCAAACATGTCGTCTATCATGAGTTTTCCGAATATCAGGACCAACAAAAATGGCTTCATGCAGTTTTGCTTCTGACAGTCCCTGAGACTTGGTATATCGGTACTCAAGTCTCTCCTTCTTTCGGTAGAGCATCAGTCCAAGTTTAATGTGGAGTGGTGGCAGGAGAACCTTAGTGGGATCAGCTAACCTTTCCGCAACTATGTTCTTGAGTCCGGGTTGCATAGATGTTCTGGTTGGCCAACTTTTTTGGCTCCAGTGTTGAGTTTTATCCCTGTTGTCCGATTAACACAAAAGCTATGGGTACTTCATGTATCCGCAGGAAGTGAGGTAAGTATGTTAAAACATTTTTATTGGCAATATTATTAGAAAAAGGGAAGAAAATAAAAAAATAGACATACAGAATAATAACAAGGACACTGGTCTACGCGTTTCGAGCATAACCGCTTTTAAGCCTGACAACATTTGTGTCCATAATTCAAAAGGAACGCTCACTGAAAGTGAAGATTCCATTACGTCTACCAAAAAAGCAAAAATTTATCAGATATCTTAAAGATTATAAGAACAACTCTGTATACGCATGGCATATTGAAAAAATATCCTACACCCCTAGGTCAATGCTTAAATGCTCTTCTAAGCGACAACACCATTCTCAATCACATGTGAATTTCAGCTTCTCTGAATTGAACTCTGTTGATGGCTTCTAGGACAAAACGGACACCAGTGGGTGTGAATTAGAACATACTTACAATCAAACAAAGAAAAAATAATTCTGCTCTTTGCCACTGTTGTCAGCCACGTTTTTTCAAAAAACGACCACCCCATAGAGCGGGCAAGAAACACAAAAAGCAACCACATGTATTCCTCATGGAGGAAAAGAAAATTCTCTTCCAATCTCATGACAGTTTTGACACTAATAATTTCACTGTCCTAAATCTATCTTCCGCGATCATCTCATCTGAAAAGTTACGTGTTCTCTCCAAAGGACTCAATTTTATTCCTACTAGGAAAGCGGATCTATTTGCCACATTATTGGACCTCAACGAATTTGTCAGGCTATTAACTGTTAAGTTGTTAAGAGACTTTTTTTGAGGTGTACACTTTGAAATTTACACTAGTTCCCTCTACGGTGAATAACACCGGTACCCTCTGCAGTAACAACACTGAAAACAATTACAATCCTGTACTCAGTTTTCAGGAATAGTGTGCTCTTTCCATCTTAACAAATCTAAATGCAGATGTTTGTTCAGACCAATGTGATAGATTTCCCCTCACTAAAGTGTCCAATCCTTTTTATCCCATTCAATCAAGACCACCGGCCATGGTGTAATACTATTGTAGGAACTCGAGGATTCTGATAGCGTGGGGCAATGAACAATCAGAGACGGGTTTCTTTGAATGCAAATAATGTATTTGTGAAACAGCAAAACACCCAAAAACAATATTCAAACAACCCGTAGTGACATGCAATGAGTCCATATATATATACACAAGTCCAGTTATATGAATCCGGATATATAAGTCTTTGAACCTCTATAGCGAGGGTGGTAAAGTTCTTACGACGGAGTCCTCACACAAATGTGACCACAAGGTAAGTCTGATGCACAGATAACGTGGCTGGATTTACACACTGCTGGTGTGTGAAGAGTCAGATCCAGGTATGCAGAAAACACAGGGAAGTCCAGGAACAAGTTAATCTCAGTTGTGGCTTAATTCAGTGAAGTCCAACAACAAGTTCATATGTCAGTAAGGTTCCAGTAACAGTTCCAACAGCTCTCACCAGAGGTAATGCACAAAGGGTTAAACAGCAACAGTTCAGAAACACAGTTCTTATCAGATGGAGTGAACCAAGGGTTAAATTCCCAAGTCAACAGTTTAGTGATAACACAGTACTTTGTGCAACTTACATATGCAGAGAATGTCCAGAGCCATGGGTAGAAACTGCTGTGGCTGAGAAACACCTGAAGATAAGGCTATGCACTTTCCTAGTAAACACACAAAAGATCTGTGAGGAACAAAGCAGCTGGGTTGCAGGGAAACGGAAGCAGAATATTCCAGCAGTGAAGCCAACACCTGAGCCAGGCTTTAAACAAACGAACAGGAAGTAGGGCACACAAAACAGCAAACTCCATTTTAACAAAGGGCAAAATCATTGACAAAGTTACCTAGAAAACCTGGAATACTGACATTACTCCCCCCCTAAAGACGGCCTCCGGACGGTCCTGGACCAGGCCTGTCCGGGTATCTCCGATGAAACTGAGCAATCTTCAGAGGCGCATTGATGTTACTTACTGGTTCCCAAGAATCATTTTCAGGAGAGTAACCTTGCCATCTAACTAGATACTGAAGCCGGTTTCTATGAAGTCTCGAATTAACAATATCCTGTACCACGAATTGTTCTTCGCCATCAACCAACACTGGTGGAGGGGGAGGTACGATACGTCCCTGAAACGTGTTAGGAGAGACTGGTTTTAATAAGGAAACATGAAATACTGGGTGTACCTTTAAAGTCCGTGGTAGCTTCAACCGACAGGCAACAGAGCTCACAATCCCAGTGATCTTGAATGGACCGATGAATTTCTGTCCCAGTTTCTGCGAAGGAACACCCAATTTTAGATTCTTGGTGGACAACCAAACTGAGTCTCCTACCTTATACATAGGTGCTGGTTTCCGGAATCTATCGGCCGACTTCTTGTAACGCTCCTGTGCTGTAGTCAGGGAGTCCTTCAAAACTTCAAGATTACGTTGCAACGCCGTCACTCTGTCTTCAACCGCTGGTACCGAAATCGTAACCGGAGACCTAGGCAAAATACTTGGATGATAACCCAGGTTGGCAAAAAAAGGCGTTACCTTCGTGGAACTGCTTTGGGAGTTGTTGTACGAAAATTCCGCTAGAGGAAGTAGCTTCAGCCAATCGTCCTGCAAATGACTGACGTAACAGCGTAGATATTGCTCCAAGGTTTGATTTGTCCGTTCGGTCTGCCCGTTGGTCTGAGGATGGTATGCAGAAGACAAGCAAACATTAATGTGGAGCGCAGAACAAAATCCTTTCCAAAATCTAGAGGTAAATTGTATTCCTCGGTCAGAAATGATGTCATCTGGTACCCCATGCAGCCGGAAAATGTTCTGGATAACTAGATCTACTGTCTCTGTAGCTGAGGGAAGACCAGCACACGGAATGAAATGAGCAGCTTTCGTTAAACGATCTACTACCACCAAAATAGTATTTTTACCACCAGAGGTGGGTAACTCCACAATAAAGTCCATTGAAATAGACCCCCAAGGGCGAGACGGTACAGGTAGCGGTTTAAGAAGACCAGTAGGTGAAACGCGAGGAACCTTGTACCGGGCACAGACTTCACAAGAGCGGACATAGTCATTCACATCCTTCAAGCAGGTAGGCCACCAAAAAAAAGAGTTAACAATTCCTGCGTCTTCTGTACCCCCCTATGACCAGCCAATTTAGAGTCGTGGACCAATTTGAGAACTCGAAGTCTTACAGCCTCTGGGACATAAATACATCGATCTCTAAGCCACACACCATTCCGAAGGACAAGATTCACATTGTCAGGTGGAGCTGCAAGAAATACGTCACCGTCATAGGCCAGCTTGATCTCCTGCCACAAGTCCCGGTTCCGGAGCACTCCAACGAAATTGGCCTCCGACAAGATGGTCTTCGACGGGGTCCCAGGCACGGAATCCACGGTATGGATTCGGGATAATGCGTCAGCTTTCCCATTACGTGAACCTGGGCGGTACGAAATAATAAAATTAAACTGGTTCAAGAACAAACTCCACCTAGCTTGTCGAGGAGAAAGACACCTGGCAGACTTAAGGAATTCCAAATTGCGATGATCCGTGAGTACTACTACCTGCTGAGTTGCCCCCTGCAAATGGTGTCTCCATTCCTTAAAGGCAGAAATAATTGCCAAAAGTTCCTTATCTGCCACATCATAGTTAAGTTCTGCAGAAGATAACCTACGAGAGAAGAAGGCACACGGGTGCAGCAAACCTTTGTCTCCGGTACGTTGTGAGAGGATAGCTCCCAATGCACAGTCAGACGCGTCCACCTCCACGATAAAAGGCTGTGCAGGATCCGGATGCATCAATATTGGAGCCGTGGTAAAACAACCCTTCAGGCGATCAAAGGCTTCCTGAGCTTGCGAAGACCATTCAAACTTCTTCCCCTTCTTGGTGAGGAGAGTGATGGGACGGACAATTTCTGAAAAATTTCGGATAAACCGTCTATAAAAGTTAGCAAAGCCAATGAATCGTTGTACCTCCTTAATGTTTCCTGGTACCGGCCAGTCCAAGATTGCCGGGAATCTTGCTGGACTCCATATTCAATCCCTGAGGCGAGATAACATAGCCTAAAAATTGAATTTCAGAACAATGGAACTCACACTTTTCGAGTTTGATGTACAAATGATTATCTCTCAAACGTCTAAGTACGGTCTTGACATGTTCCTGATGTTCCTGTAAGGAGTCAGAAAAGATTAAGATGTCATCAAGGTAAATTACCACATATTGGTCCAATAAATCCCTGAAAATGTCGTTGGCTAAATGTTGAAAAGCAGCAGGAGCGTTACAGAGTCCGAATGGCATCACCAAATATTCAAAATGTCCATACCGGCATCTAAAAGCTGTCTTCCATTCGTCTCCGGGCCGTATACGGAGTAAATTATATGCCCCACGAAGATCTAATTTGGTAAATACCTTGGCCTGGCGAACTCTTTCCAACAATTCTGGAATTAGGGGCAACGGGTACCTGTTACGAATGGTTACCTTATTTAACTCCCGGTAGTCAATGCAGGGTCTTAGAGTACCATCCTTCTTCTTTACAAAGAATATTGGAGCTCCCGCTGGTGAAGAAGATGGTCGGATAAACCCCTTGGCTAAATTCTCATCTATATACTCTCGTAAAGATTTTAATTCCGGAGCCGCCAACGGGTAAACATGGCCGAAAGGAATCGCTGCTCCAGGAAGCAATTCTATGGGGCAGTCATACGGTCTATGTGGGGAAGTTGATCTGCCTTCCTTTTATCACAAATGTCTGAGAATTCCTGATATATCAGAGGGAGAGTAGGTACCTGTATCACCTCTTCCAAGTTCTGGGTAACTGGAGCCGCTACAGTTGGACTGATGGTAGAACTGCACTTCGGGAGAAAGGTTATCTCCTTGGTTTCCCAATTGATGATTGGATTTTGTGACCGTAACCAGGGAATTCCTAAAATTACAGGAAAATGAGGAGAAGATATTAACATAAATGAAAGTGTTTCTTGATGGTCTGGTTCCATCTTACACTCCAGAGGCACTGTCTCCCGATCTACTGGTCCAGAAACTAATGGGGAACCATCCACCGTTTCCATAGTGATTGGTGAAGCTCTTAGTTGTGTCTTTATACCATGTTCCTTTGCAAAAGAAGAATCCATGAAATTCCCACCTGCTCCAGAGTCTATCATGGCAGAACTTGATATCCACTGTTCCTCCCACTGAATCTGTATAGGAAGAGAACAATGTGAATATTTCTCCCCTTGATCTTTAGGGGAAGTCGGCATCAGTATTGGGGGAAAAACCGCATCTAGATGTAGACTGGTTTCCGAAACTTCAGACTCAGCGTCTGTGTTATCATAATCCCCTACTACCGCCAACACCTTGTTGGGTCGCCTAGGACATTTAGGACAATTGATGAGGAAATGGTCCGATTGACCACAATAGAAACATAAGCGCTCACGGAGACGGTGTTCGCGGCGTTCATTATTCTCACGTCTCTGCAGTGAGTCCACCTGCATAGGCACCTCCTCAGCCTCTCGCGGGTTTTTGCCTGTGGTTTCCCTGGACGGAAGAGAGTAATTAGTAATGCGATTTACAGCGGCCCATTTTTCTTGTCTGCGTTCAGTTAAACGGATATCAATACGTACACAGTGCTGTATAAACAATTCAAACTCCTGTGGAGACTCTGAACGAGCTAGCTCATCCTTGATTGCATTTGACAAACCTTTTCTAAAGATTGGTAATAAAGCATTGTTTTCCCACTGGGTGTCCACCACTAACCTTTTAAATTCAGTAACATATTCTATGACTGACCGTTTCCCCTGGCGTAAGGAAAGCAAGGCAGATTCAGCGGTAGCACGGCGGTTGGGATCGTCGAACATTTGCGCCATGGCTGCCAGAAAATTGTCCAAATTATTTAGACGGGTATCATGACTTTCAACCATAGGATTTGCCCAAGCCAGTGCACGTGATGTCAACAACATAATAATACATAGAACCTTAGATCTATCAGACCGGTAGTAGGAGGCATGTACATCAAAAAATAATATACATTGATTAACAAACCCACGGAATTGACTTCGGTCACCATTAAAACGGAATGGAGGCAATTTGGGCATACTGGTGGATGAGGTAGGCTCAGTAGGTAAGGCCTCCAGGACTCCTAACCTAGAACGTAGATCTTGGAGAGCCTGACCAAACCCCTGTGCATTGTGGTTAACCCGAGACTCCAAGTCTCTAATCTGATTGAGTGCAGCCGCCACCTCCTGCTGCAAGGAGTTAACTATGGTGAACAATTTGTCTGCCCGTGTCTCCGTCATTGCCCCAGCAGAATCCTCTTTTTTAGGCTGGAATATCCTGTAATACTATTGTAGGAACTCGAGGATTCTGATAGCGTGGGGCAATGAACAATCAGAGACGGGTTTCTTTGAATGCAAATAATGTATTTGTGAAACAGCAAAACACCCAAAAACAATATTCAAACAACCCGTAGTGACATGCAATGAGTCCATATATATATACACAAGTCCAGTTATATGAATCCGGATATATAAGTCTTTGAACCTCTATAGCGAGGGTGGTAAAGTTCTTACGACGGAGTCCTCACACAAATGTGACCACAAGGTAAGTCTGATGCACAGATAACGTGGCTGGATTTACACACTGCTGGTGTGTGAAGAGTCAGATCCAGGTATGCAGAAAACACAGGGAAGTCCAGGAACAAGTTAATCTCAGTTGTGGCTTAATTCAGTGAAGTCCAACAACAAGTTCATATGTCAGTAAGGTTCCAGTAACAGTTCCAACAGCTCTCACCAGAGGTAATGCACAAAGGGTTAAACAGCAACAGTTCAGAAACACAGTTCTTATCAGATGGAGTGAACCAAGGGTTAAATTCCCAAGTCAACAGTTTAGTGATAACACAGTACTTTGTGCAACTTACATATGCAGAGAATGTCCAGAGCCATGGGTAGAAACTGCTGTGGCTGAGAAACACCTGAAGATAAGGCTATGCACTTTCCTAGTAAACACACAAAAGATCTGTGAGGAACAAAGCAGCTGGGTTGCAGGGAAACGGAAGCAGAATATTCCAGCAGTGAAGCCAACACCTGAGCCAGGCTTTAAACAAACGAACAGGAAGTAGGGCACACAAAACAGCAAACTCCATTTTAACAAAGGGCAAAATCATTGACAAAGTTACCTAGAAAACCTGGAATACTGACACATGGATGACTTCCAGCATGCCATGGAGAGAGACTTGATGCATCTGCTTTCTCCATCAAGGCATAAAGAATCTTACTTGACCTTCCGAGAAAAACAAGCTATCATACAACTACACGACAACCCAAACATAATTATTAAGATAAGGTCGGATCGATTGTCATACTGGACAAAATGCTTTATCATAAACAGGTCATGAAGTTGCTGTCCGATACATCTACCTATTGCAAGGTCACCCATGATCCTACTTCACAAGTTGTTCAGTGTCTGTCTACATTACTTCAAGAAGGTTCCCAGAATTTCTTTTCTACTAAGGAAAAGGAACATTTTTTTTTACCTGAGACTTCTGTTTGTCCTGTTTTTCACATCCTGCCTAAGACTCATAAGTCAGAATTTCCTACCCCGCTACAACCGATTGTCTGTTCAGTAGGACTATCAGCTGTGTATCCACCAGACTTCTGCACAACACAACTGATGGTCCCAACCCCATTTATAAGGCAAGAAATCCCACTTATTAAACCTGACAGGGCACACCTGTGAAGTGAAAACCATTTCCGGTGGCTACCTCATGAAGCTCATCAAGAGAATGCCAAGAGTGTACAAAGCAGTCATCAAAGCAAAAGGTGGCTACTTTGAAGAACCTAGAATATAAGACATATTTTCAGTTGTTTCACACTTTTTTGTTAAGTATATAATTCCACATGTGTTAATTCATAGTTTTGGTGCCTTCAGTGTGAATTTACAATTTTCATAGTCATGAAAATACAGAAAAATGTTTGAATGACAAGGTGTGTCCAAACTTTTGGTGTTGTGAATGGGCTTGAGATGAGTTCTGAGCAGAGGCTCCCTCTGGTGGTTACAAGCGGTGCTGGTCTGTCCAGTGGAGATTGTGAGGATTGGGAGTCAGGTGTTACTGACTGGTCTTATATAAGGGAGTCACCTTCCCATCAGGGTTGCCGGTGATCAATTGTTCTGGTCTCAATCCTTGAATCCTGTTTCCCTTGTAGCCTGCTGTGTCGTGTCTGCATCTCCTGTTATCAGATAAGACATTTTCTTCTTTCTGTTTTTGTGCTTGATTTTTGCATTTTGTCCTGCACTTCTGTGGGGGCCTTCAGGGTCCCCTCTGGGGGCTTTTGCCCTCTCAGTTTAGTTCAGCCACTGATGTTTGTACTTTTGCTTTTTACAGTTTTTTCAGTGGCTGCTGTTTTGATTTTGTTACACCAGAGAGCTAATTTAGGTGGTAGAGGTCGTGTGATCTCAGGTGTTTTTGAAATTAGTAGAGTTGGTGCTTTTCAGGGTTTTCTGGGATTGCAGTAAGTACCCTTCCTATCCTTTTCTATTTAGTTAGTTTGGGCCCCAGCGTTTGCTCATACTATTTTCTGTCTGTGTCAGTATTTCTTCTTGTCTAACCGCCATTACATGTTTGGGGGCTTTCTATTATCTTTGGGGTTCTGCTCCGGGGCAGATAGCTTTCCTATTTCTATCTTTAGGTGTAGTTAGTTTCTCAGGCTGTGACGAGGCGTCTAGGACCAACGTAGGAACGCTCCACGGCTGCCTCTAGTTGTGGTGGTTAGTCAGGGTACTGCAATCTCATAGATTCCAACTGCTCTGGTGTATTGCCTTTTTACCTGCACTCCTCAGTTACTGAAACATAACAGTATCACCGGCCAAAAATTTAATATTGTATGGTACTCACAGAAGGGAAAAATATTGTGAAAGAAAAAACGGTTGTCAGAGTTGTCAGAGATATTTTTCTGTTTGTTGAATTTTTTTTTTTTTTTCCCTCTGTATCTCTGGGTGCTGGGGAGGATCTTTTCTCTCAATGGAGTTTGCACAGTTGTCTGGCCGTGTGGATCAGCTTGCCACTGAGGTTCAGAGTAGTGCTGCATATCTTGCTAGGTTGCCTGTTGTGGAACCTAGGATCCCCATGCCAGATTTGTTTTTAGGGGATCGAGCTAAGTTTCAGAATTTAAAAAATAATTGTAAATGTTTTTTTGCCTTAAAATCTAAGTCCTCAGGGAACGCAGCGCAGCAGGTTCAAATTGTCATCTCTCTCCTGCGCGGCGATCCTCAGGATTGGGCTTTTTCCCTGACACCTGGGGATCCTGTTTTGAGTGATGTTGATGCATTTTTTCAGGCTTTGGGGTTATTGTACGATGATCCTAATGTCACTGATCAAGCTGAAAAAGCCTTGTTGGCATTAAATCAGGGGCTTTATGACGCTGAGTTATACTGTCAGAGATTCCGTAGGTGGGCAGTCCTGACCAAGTGGAATGACGACGCTTTGGCGGCCCTTTTCCGGAAGGGTCTGTCAGATAATGTAAAGGATGTTATGGTGGGATTCCCTGTCCCCTCTGGTCTCAATGATTCTATGTCATTAGCGATTCAAATTGACAGACGTTTGCGTGAGCGGAGAAGTATGCGTGGAATAGTGTTGCCTTGTGAACCTGCTTCTGAATCCATGCAGTGTGATAGAGTGGTGTCTGGGGCACAGCGTCATGAGTTTCGAAAGCGCAATAGGTTATGTTTCTACTGTGGTGATGCCTTTCATGCTATTTCAGTCTGCCCTAAGCGGGGAAGACGTTTTGCACGCTCAGTTGTCTTGGTAGTGTTCAGACTAAGTTTTTATTAACTGTTACTCTGATATGCTCTCTGTCCTCATTTTCTGCTCAGGCTTTCGTTGATTCTGGAGCAGCTATTAACCTGATGGATTATGATTTTGCTAAACGTTGTGGGTTTCCCTTGATACCCCTACAAAAGTCTATTCCCCTACTGGGGATCGATTCTACCCCTTTGGCTGAGAATAAACCTCAGTTCTCTACTCAGGTGATAATGAGGGTTGAACCTGATCACCAGGAGTGCTGCAAATTTTTGGTTCTGTATAATCTGCATGATATTGTCGTACTGGGTTTCCCTTGGTTACAGTCTCATAATCCTGTTTTGGATTGGAAATCTGTGTCTGTAACCAGTTGGGGCTGCCAATGTGTTAATACCAACACTCCTGTTTTTTCTGCCTCCCCCCAGGCTCAGGATGTTCCTGACTTTTTGATTGATTTTTCTGATGTGTTTAGCGAAAGTAAATCTGCATCCTTGCCTCCCCATAGGAGCTATGACTGCGCTATTGAATTAGTGCCGGGTAGTAAATTCCCTAAAGGTCGCCTTTTTAACTTGTCTGTTCCTGAACATGACGCTATGCGGTCTTATATCAAGGAATCATTGGAGAAGGGTCATATCAGACCATCCTCTTCACCCTTGGGTGCCGGTTTTTTCTTTGTGGCCAAAAAGGATGGTTCATTAAGGCCGTGTATTGATTATCGTCTTTTGAACAATGTTACTGTGAAATATCAATACCCGTTACCCTTGATTTCTGACCTGTTGTCAGGATCCCGTCTGGGTTGGAGCCGATGTTACTGCAAACACTAGGGGAAGCAGAGGCAGGTAGCGTAGTCAGAAGGCAGGCCGAGGTCGGTACACAGGAAAGGCAGTGTTTGTAGCAGGGAAGCAGGCAAATAACGTAGTCAGGTGGCAGCCGGAGGTCGGTACACAGGAAAGGCAGTTCGGTAGCAGAGGAGCAGGCAGATAACGTAGTCAGGTGGCAGCAGGAGGTCGGTACACAGGAGAGCAGTGTTTGTAGCAGCAGGAACAGCAGGAGAAAGAGCTTGACTAAAGGCTGGAAGCACAATAATCTCGCAATGACACACCCACAGGGCCAGGTTTATATAGGGTGTGTAATTGGCAATCAGAGGCCCAATCAAGAGAGCACTAGGTGTAGCCAATCAGGAAGAACAGTCAATGGTATCTGGGTTCAGCAAGGAACTTTGCAGCCAGCAGAATAGCTCAGATGGTAGAGCTGCTGGCCAGTGGACAAGAGGTACTGAGTTCGACTCCTGACAGTACTCCCCTCCTTCCAGGATGGCCTCTGGACATCTCAGGAGCTGGCTTATCCGGGTACCTTTGATGAAAGGCTCTTGTTAGTCTAGGAGCATGGACGTTGTCCCTTGGTTCCCATGAATTTTCCTCTGGTCCGTAACCCTTCCACTGTACCAGATACTGCAGTTTACCTCTGAATTTTCGGGAGTCCAGAATCTTATCCACAATGTATTCTTCTTCACCACGGATCCTTTCTGGTGGAGGAGGTGGCTGAATTCTTCCTGGAAACGGGTTTTCACAGAAGGGTTTGAGCAAGGATATGTGAAACACTGGATGAATCTTTAGATTGTTGGGAAGTTTTAAACGAAAAGCAACCTGGTTAATTTTTGCAGAAATTTGAAAAGGTCCAATGAATTTCTGACCCAATTTGGAGGATGGCACATGTGTCTTAAGGTTTTTAGTGGACAGCCAAACTTTGTCTCCAACCTGAAGAGCAGGGGGCACTCTCCGATGTTTATCTGCTGCTTCCTTATATTCTTCCTGGGTCTTGAGCAATATCTCTGATAATTCCTTCTGGGATTCCTGTAATTTTGTAAGCCTGTCATTAACAGCAGGAATGGGAGTGTTCACTGGCAGATTAGGGATAAATACTGGATGTACTCCATAATTAGCAAAAAATGGGGTTTGAGATGTAGCGCTATGTATGGAGTTGTTGTAGGCAAACTCTGCTGTTGGTAAATAGTCCACCCAGTCATCCTGAAGATAGGAAATGAAGCAACGGAGGTATTGCTCCAAAGTCTGGTTCGTTCTCTCCGTCTGGCCATTGGACTGAGGATGGAAAGCGGTAGAAAGATTCACCGTGACTCCCAAGGTTGTACAGAAACTCTTCCAAAATTTTGACGTAAACTGAACGCCTCTGTCAGACACCACGCTGTCAGGAATTCCATGTAACCTGAATACCTCTTTGATCATCAGTTCTGCAGTTTTTTCAGCAGTAGGAATTCCTTCAGTTGGAATAAAGTGGGCCATTTTTGTGAGTCGGTCCACTATGACAAGGATGACGGTCATCTGTTTGGAAGGGGGTAGTTCCACAATAAAATCCATGGAAATAGATCCCCAAGGCCTGGATGGAACTGGGAGTGGTTGCAAGAGTCCTAGAGGAGACGATCGTGGGGTCTTGTTTCGTGCGCATGTTAAACAGGTTGAAACATATTTCCTCACGTCCTTCCTACAATTAGGCCACCAAAAGAAACGAAGTAGTAAGTCTTGTGTTTTTGCAACTCCAGGATGTCCTGCCAGTTTAGAATCATGGACACTTTTGAGGACTTCAAGGCGAGAAGATTCAGGTACATATATTTGGTGTTTCTGCATCCAAAACCCCTCTTTGAATGAAAGATCGACGTCTTCCGAAGGATGGTTAAGGAAAGAGTCCTCTTGATATCCATCTTTAATTCTATTACCTAGTCCTCTAGAGTGCAATATTCCCAAAAAATTTTTAGGGCCTAGAATTGTATCTTCATTACTAGACCTCTCCTGAGGTTCCGAACACATCCTGGACAGGGCGTCAGCCTTGCCATTTCTTGAACCAGGCCGGTAAGAGATTATAAAATTGAATCTTGAGAAAAATAAGGCCCATCGTGCTTGTCTTGCAGACAATCTTTTTGCTGTACGGAGGAATTCAAGATTCTTGTGGTCCGTGAGGACAGTCACAGGGTGATTGGCACCTTCCAGAAGATGTCTCCACTCGGAGAAGGCAACTTTAATGGCTAACAGTTCTTTATTACCAATGTCGTAGTTCTTTTCTGCAGATGACATGGTGTGGGAAAGAAACGCACATGGGTGAAGTTGCATCTTGTCCCCAACTCGCTGAGACAGAATGGCTCCCACTGCAGAGTCCGAGGCGTCCACTTCGACAGTAAATGGCAATTCAGGATTTGGGTGTACTAACAATGGAGCAGACGTAAAAAGAGTTTTCAACTTGTCAAAAGCCTCCTGTGCCTCCGGAGACCAGAAAAATGCTTTGGTCTTTTTTGTTAGTGTAGTAATTGGTAGTATGATCCGTGAAAAGTTCTTTATAAATTTTCGGTAAAAATTTGCAAATCCTATGAAACGCTGGATGTCTTTTAAATTTCTTGGAACAGGCCAGTCTACTACAGCATTGATTTTGCCGGGATCCATGCTCAAACCTTCTGGGGAGATGATATATCCCAGAAATTGAATACTGGTTTGTTCAAACTCACATTTTTCAAGTTTAATGTAGAGATGGTTCTCCTGTAGTCGTTCCAAGACTAACTGGACGTGCCTGCGATGCTCTTCCAAGGTGTCTGAAAATATAAGAATGTCATCGAGATAAGCCACAACGAATTGGTCCAAGAAATCTCGAAATACATCATTAATAAAATGTTGAAAGGTGGCTGGGGCATTGCTGAGGCCAAAGGTCATAACAAGAGATTCAAAATGTCCATATCTCGTTCTGAAGGCGGTCTTCCACTCATCTCCTGGGCGAATCCGTATGAGGTTGTAAGCCCCTCTAAGATCCAGCTTCGTAAAGATTTTCGCAGAATGGAGTCTCTCAAATAGTTCAGGAATCAAGGGTAGCGGGTAGCGATTCTTGACAGTGATATTATTCATCTCTCTGTAGTTAATACATGGCCGCAGAGTGGAGTCTTTCTTTTCAACAAAGAACAGGGGTGCCCCAGCTGGAGATGTGGAAGGTCGAATAAAGCCTTTCTCTAAATTTTCATCCAGGAACTTTCTTAATACCTTCAATTCAGGTTCGGAAAGATTGTAAATCCGTCCAAATGGAATGGTTGCTCCTGGCAGCAATTCAATGGGACAGTCGTAAGGACGGTGAGGAGGTAATTGATCTGCTTTCTTCTTACTGCAGACATCAGAGAACTGCTGATATTGAGGTGGTAGTTTCTCTTCCTTCTCATGCGAAATCTCAGAGATTTGGACTTGTTGGAGAACAGGGGGTTCCTTATGACAATTATTCTTACAGTAGTCAGATGGAAAGGTGATGGTCCTTGATGCCCAGTTGATAGAAGGGTTATGGACTGAAAACCAGGGGATCCCTAGAATAACCGGAAATTTCGGAGATGAAATAAGGTGGAAACTGACAGCTTCATGATGATCCGGGTCGATACAAATCTCCAGTTCGATTGTCTCATGCGTGACAGGTCCAGAAGACAAAGGTGATCCATCCACAGTTTCCATTTCAATTGGTGTGGATTTGGTCCTACTGGAAATATTATTATCACGTGTAAATTTTAAGTCCATAAAATTTCCTCCTGCTCCAGAATCCAACAGGGCAGAGCATTGTATTTTTTGGGTGCCCATTACAACCTGAATGGGGATTACAAAATGAGATGATGTGGTATGTATTTTGTCTATTTCTGGCGTTACTGATGAGATAGTCTGCAAGATGGAATCCGACTGCTGAGAAAGGTCCGTATTGCTGGCAGACCTGTTGTTGGTAAAGGCTATAGTCCTTTTGTTAGGACAGTTGATGGCATAGTGTCCAGGGTCCCCACAATAGAGGCAGAGATGTTCTGCACGTCGCCTCTCCTTCTCCTGTGCAGAGAGTGGTCTTCGGATGACGTCGATCTGCATCGGTTCAGACACAACTTGCGTCTTTTCTTGGTGGTCTGATGCTGAAAATGAGAAGCCAGGGCTATTCCCAAGTGCTCGCAGTCTCTCCTTTCTCCTTTCAGTAAGTCTCTGGTCAATCCGGATACATAGTTGAATAAAGTCCTCCAACTGGTCAGGGGTCTCAACCCTGGCAAGCTCGTCTTTCACTGGTTCTGATAACCCTCGTCGAAATTGACTTCTCTGGGCCGCTGGATTCCAGGTGGTGTCGGCCACCCAGCGACGGAACTCCGATGTATATTCCGCAACAGAGCGACGTCCTTGGCGCAAATTATGTAATTTGGTTTCTGCTGTGGCACAGCGGTTTGGGTCATCAAAAACTTGATTCATAGCTGCGATGAAAGCTTCCAGGTCATTAAGGAGGGCATAGTCTTTTTCTACATAAGGTGAAGCCCAAGCAAGAGCTTCATCCGTCAGGAGATTTATCATGAAAAAAACTTTCTTCCTCTCACTGGTAAAGGGAGCAGGTTGCATCTGGAAGTATATGCGGCATTGATTGAGGAATCCTCGGTACTGCTTGCGATCCCCACTGAACTTTGCAGGCAGCGGCAGCCGCGCGTTTGATTCGGACCCTGAATTGCGCACGTCCAGTAGTTGTTTTTGTAGCTAAATTACTTCCTGTTGTATCGCCGTGAAATCAGTTTGTAACTTGGCATATTTTCCTTGAGAGTCAGTACAAAAACTTTGAAGCTCCGTAACTTGCCGCCTCAGGGTGTTCACAGCGGACTCCATTTTGGCGCGAGATTATTCTGTCAGGATCCCGTCTGGGTTGGAGCCGATGTAACTGCAAACACTAGGGGAAGCAGAGGCAGGTAGCGTAGTCAGAAGGCAGGCCGAGGTCGGTACACAGGAAAGGCAGTGTTTGTAGCAGGGAAGCAGGCAAATAACGTAGTCAGGTGGCAGCCGGAGGTCGGTACACAGGAAAGGCAGTTCGGTAGCAGAGGAGCAGGCAGATAACGTAGTCAGGTGGCAGCAGGAGGTCGGTACACAGGAGAGCAGTGTTTGTAGCAGCAGGAACAGCAGGAGAAAGAGCTTGACTAAAGGCTGGAAGCACAATAATCTCGCAATGACACACCCACAGGGCCAGGTTTATATAGGGTGTGTAATTGGCAATCAGAGGCCCAATCAAGAGAGCACTAGGTGTAGCCAATCAGGAAGAACAGTCAATGGTATCTGGGTTCAGCAAGGAACTTTGCAGCCAGCAGAATAGCTCAGATGGTAGAGCTGCTGGCCAGTGGACAAGAGGTACTGAGTTCGACTCCTGACACCTGTTTTCCAGGGTGAAAAACGCTACTTGGTTTACCAAGCTTGACCTCAGGGGGGCGTATAACCTTATTCGCATTAAGCACGGGGATGAATGGAAGACGGCATTCAATACCCCTGAAGGGCATTTTGAGTACCTAGTGATGCCCTTTGGGCTCACTAATGCTCCTTCTGTCTTCCAGTCCTTCATGAATGACATTTTCAGGGATTTTGTGGACAAATTTCTGATTGTTTATTTGGATGATATCTTGATTTTTTCTAATGACTGGGACTCTCATGTGAAACATGTTCAAACTGTATTCCAGATTTTGAGAGAGAATGCTCTGTATGTGAAGGGATCAAAGTGTCTTTTTGGCGTACAGAGGATCTCATTTCTGGGATTCATTTTGTCCCCATCTGTTATTGAAATGGACCCGGTCAAGGTTCAGGCCATCTGTGATTGGGTCCAACCTACTTCATTAAAGGCTCTTCAAAGATTTTTGGGTTTTGCCAATTTTTATCGTAAATTTATTGGTAATTTCTCGGTTATTGTTAAACCATTAACTGATTTGACCAAAAAGGGTTCTGATGTGGTGAATTGGCCTCCTGAGGCAGTCTCTGCATTTCAGGAACTTAAGCAAAGATTCACTTCTGCTCCTGTTCTACGGCAGCCTGATGTTTCTCTGCCATTTCAGGTGGAGGTTGATGCCTCTGAAATTGGGGCAGGTGCCGTTTTGTCCCAAAAAGATCCAGAGACCTCTAAAAGTAACCCTTGTGCCTTTTTCTCTCGAAAATTTTCTCCTACTGAACGTAATTATGACGTGGGTAATCGGGAGTTATTGGCCATGAAGTGGGCTTTTGAAGAGTGGAGACATTGGCTGGAGGGAGCCAAACATCAGGTGGTGGTCCTTACGGACCATAAGAATCTGGTCTATCTGGAATCTGCCAAGCGACTCAATCCTAGACAGGCCAGGTGGGCCTTGTTTTTCACACGTTTTAATTTTGTGGTTTCCTTTCTTCCTGGCACTAAGAATGTTAAGGCGGATGCCCTCTCGAGGAGTTTCCTTGCGGACTCTCCTGAGTTATCTGACCCTTCTGTTATTTTGAAAGAGGGTGTAGTTCTTTCCGCCATCTCGCCCAATTTGAGACTTGCTCTGGAGGGGTGTCAGGAGGATAGGCCCGAGCGCTGCCCTGTTGGAAAATTGTTTGTCCCGGACCAGTGGAAAAAGAGTGTGATGTCTGAGATTCATTGTTCCGCATTGGCTGGGCATCCCGGAATTTTTGGTACCAGAGACTTGGTTAGTCGGTCCTTTTGGTGGCCTACCTTGTCTCGTGATGTCAGGGAATTTGTGCAGTCCTGCGGGACTTGCTCTCGCTCCAAGCCTTGCTCTCGCTCTAGTGGTTTGTTGATGCCATTGCCTGTGCCCAAGAGACCATGGACCCATACCTCTATGGATTTCATTTCCGACCTTCCTGTTTCTCAGAGAATGACCGCCATCTGGGTAATTTGTGATAGGTTTTCCAAAATGATACATCTTGTGCCATTACCTAAGTTGCCTTCCTCCTCTGAATTGGTGCCGTTGTTCCTTCAGCACGTGGTTCGTTTACACGGCATTCCTGAGAACATTGTGTCTGACAGAGGAGTCCAGTTTGTTTCCACATTTTGGAGGACTTTTTGTTCTAAACTGGGTGTTCAATTGTCTTTCTCCTCGGCATTTCATCCTCAGACCAATGGTCAAACTGAAAGAACAAACCAGACATTGGAGACTTATCTAAGATGCTTTGTGTCTGCTGATCAGGATGACTGGGTCTCTTTTTTGCCTTTGGCTGAGTTTGCTCTTAATAATAGGGCTAGCTCTGCCACTTTGATGTCTCCGTTTTTCTGTAATTCTGGGCTTCACCCTCGATTTTCTTCAGGACAGACGGAGGCTTCTGTCTGTCCAGGTGTTGACTCTGTTGTGGAGCGTATGCAACAGATTTGGGACCAGGTAGTGGAGAGGTTGTCCCTCTCTCAGGAGAAGGCCCAGCGGTTTGCTAACCGGCATAGGACTGATGGTCCTCGGTTTAAAGTAGGGGACTTGGTCTGGTTGTCCTCAAAAAATATTCCTATGAGAGTAGCATCTCCTAAATTTAAGCCTAGGTTCATTGGACCTTATAAGATCATGGAGATTATTAATCCTGTTTCTTTTCGTTTGCTTCTTCCAGGGACATTTAAGATCCATAACGTGTTCCACAAGTCCTTGTTGAAGAGGTTTGTTGAGCCAGTGGTTCCTGCTGCTGTGCCTCCTGACCCTGTTTTGGTTGAGGGCAATCTGGAGTATGTGGTTGAGAAAATATTAGATTCTCGTTTTTCTAGACAGAAACTCCAGTATTTGGTTAAGTGGAGAGGTTATGGTCAGGAAGACAATTCTTGGGTGTTTGCTTCGGACATCCATGCTAGGAGGCTTATCCGTGCGTATCATAGAACTCATCCTGACCGACCTGGTTGCTCAAGTGAGGGTTCGGTGACCCCTCCTCAAGGGGGGGGTACTGTTGTGAATGGGCTTGAGATGAGTTCTGAGCAGAGGCTCCCTCTGGTGGTTACAAGCGGTGCTGGTCTGTCCAGTGGAGATTGTGAGGATTGGGAGTCAGGTGTTACTGACTGGTCTTATATAAGGGAGTCACGTTCCCATCAGGGTTGCCGGTGATCAATTGTTCTGGTCTCTGTCCTTGAATCCTGTTTCCCTTGTAGCCTGCTGTGTCGTGTCTGCATCTCCTGCTATCAGATAAGACATTTTCTTCTTTCTGTTTTTGTGCTTGATTTTTGCATTTTGTCCTGCACTTCTGTGGGGGCCTTCAGGGTCCCCTCTGGGGCTTTTGCCCTCTCAGTTTAGTTCAGCCACTGATGTTTTTACTTTTGCTTTTTACAGTTTTTTCAGTGGCTGCGGTTTTGATTTTGTTACACCAGAGAGCTAATTTAGGTGGTAGAGGTCGTGTGATCTCAGGTGTTTTTGAAATTAGTAGAGTTGGTGCTTTTCAGGGTTTTCTGGGATTGCAGTAAGTACCCTTCCTATCCTTTTCTATTTAGTTAGTTTGGGCCCCAGCGTTTGCTCATACTATTTTCTGTCTGTGTCAGTATTTCTTCTTGTCTAACCGCCATTACATGTTTGGGGGCTTGCTATTATCTTTGGGGTTCTGCTCCGGGCAGATAGCTTTCCTATTTCTATCTTTAGGTGTAGTTAGTTTCTCAGGCTGTCACGAGGCGTCTAGGACCAACGTAGGAACGCTCCACGGCTGCCTCTAGTTGTGGTGGTTAGTCAGGGTACTGCAATCTCATAGATTCCAACTGCTCTGGTGTATTGCCTTTTTACCTGCACTCCTCAGTTACCGAAACATAACATTTTGGTCTGTACTGTATATGTGCTTGCTGAATCAACTGATTATTTACTGTGATATCTTTGTGCCCAGAAGAGGCTGTTTTTGGTTTTAAATCTCCTGGAGTTTTATAAAAGCAATAAAACTGTTCCAGTTTTGACCAAATCGCATTGCCTGTGTGAACGCTACCTAATGCCTACCTGGGAGCGTAAATCCCTACACATGTAACTAGATGCTTTTGTACAGTGTACTGTTCTCGTAATCACAGATTACATGAGAATACTGAATATAAATACCGGCCCTTGTGGCCCTATCTATAGTATGACAAAGCAATAGGATGTAGATTTTCAGCACTCTGGGATGGGGGGGTGAAATATTGTTAGGAGTTATTGAACGGTGCATTAAGCTTGGTAGTGCTCAGATCTTTCATCTAGGTTTGTTGTAGCTTTATAATATGGCTTTATTGCTCTATGACATTTTCCTTGGATCTAGGGCTTTGTTCTTGGCCTGGTTATTACATGTGTCTATTCTCGTCATGCTTGATCTCACCATTACATATTGCAAGTAATGTGCAGTTGCCATACTGTATGTGTAGCCAAGTCTGCGAAAGAAAAACTATGCATTGGAAAAGAAAGTAAACATTCACCCTTCCTGCACTTTACTGTCATTTTGAGGCTTGTAGTGTACAAACATATTTATATGTGTGCAGCATAAATGAGTACACCCCCTTTGAAAAATAAGATTTTATTCAGTCTCACTGAACACAAGAACAATTTCCAAAATTTTGACAAGACAGTTTAATAAAACATTTTTTTAATCCATAACATGAAAGTAACATAATCCTACAACTTTTAATACAAAATCATCAGTTTTACTCAAATTACTTAATGTAAAACTGAATACACCCCACATAAAAGCTACTGCATCTAGTATTTTGTATGGCGTCCATGATTTTTAAGGACGGCACCAAGTCTTCTAGGCATGGAGTGAACAAGTTGGCAACATATATTGCAACATCTGTATTTTTCCATTCTTTAAGAAGACCTCTTTTAGAGCCTGGATGTTGGATGAAGAGTAATGACAACTTGTTTGTTCAGAATTCCCCATAGGTGTTTGGTTGGGTTCAGATCAGGAGACACTTGGCCACTGAATCATTTTCACCCAGTTCTGCATAAATGCAACGTTGGCCTCAGTTTTGTGTTTTCGATCATTGTCATGTTGCAAAAGTGCATATCTACTAAAGGCACGGGGTAATGGTAGCATCTTCTTTTTCAATTTAGAGCAGTACATCTGTGAATTCATGATACCATCAATGAAATGTACCTCACCATCACCAGCAGGACTCATGCAGCCCTACAAGAGGACACTGCCTCCACCATGTTTCACTGTAGGCATCATGAAGAATTCTGTAGAGACAGGTTGAGCATCACACTCCATTCAGCATCCAGGCTCTAAACGAGGTCTTCTTGAAGAATGGAAAATATGGCTATTACAGTATATTACCAACTTGTTCATTCTATGCCTAAAAGACTTGGTGCTGTCCTTAAAAATCAAGGAGGTCATGCAAAAAACTAGATGTAGTAGTTTTTATGATGATGTATTCATTTTTCCATCCACTAGTTTGAGTAAATCTTCAGATTTTGTAATGAAAGTTATATTATTAGTCTTACTTTCATGTTATGGGTTAAAAAAATATTCTATGAAACTCAGACTTTGGAAATTTGGGAAATTGTTTTTATGCTCAGGGAGATATTGGACAATTGAAAATTGAGGGTCTAGCATGTTATGTAGCTGCACACAGCTTCATAGGAGCTCCTTGTGTCGCCATGTAGGTGATATTGACATAATATTTAGAAAAGCCTATACCCGTATGCCTCAAAGGTTTTGCAGATCGATAATATGACTCTAAATATCACACAACCGAATTGAAACGTCCAGTTTAATTGGAAAGTGCGCTAAACTACAGCAACATCTGCTTAGTAAAATTTAATTATAAATGATTGTCTTTCTGCATTGTCTCGACTCTTTGAAAGTGATTTGTTTCCTAATGCACACTCCGTAGCTGCTCCTTCAGGTAGATTAAATAATGCACAAAGAAGATAACAGAATAGAAGTCGATATGTTCTTGACAGATGGACAGAGTTTTATTGGCTTAGAATTAGACAATACCCATTGCACCTGTGCTTCTTAAGCAAACCTCAATGCTGCACGCAGTAGCTCATGGTTTCCAACCGGCTCAGACAATTGCCATCGTTGTTAAAAAGAATTGTGTGTTGTGTGGGTAGAAGATCAAGGGCTGAATACTGAGTTTCTTCCATTAGGTTTTGCCATGAACTTGTGGGACTGGGGAGTAATTCTGTAGAGTCGCACAATTAAGTCTTACAAAACAAGATTGAATCGTTAAACAGTTTGCTCTCCAGGGTGCCGACATGTTGCCACCAATAGAACAAAAAAAAAAGCAAAACGCAAAAAAATTCTAAAGAGAAAATACTGCCTTACATGCACAACTGCTATTTTACAATTTTGAGAATTGCATTTAGAAAAGTCTTACCCTATAATTACAAGGATACATTGACTTCAGCTGTATATATATTCAGGTTATACTAAATATTGCATCGTGCTTGAAATTTCTATACAAATCCATGAAGTTGGCGCAAGGTTGCTGATGACTAGTGATGAGTGAACGTGATCGGATAAGGTGTGATCCGAGCATGCTCGGGTGCTAACCGAGTGAGTTCGGTGTTCTCGAATAATGTGTAATTATTGTAATTGAACCCACAACTCAAAAGAATAAAATAATCACCTCCCCTGGCACTTCTGTCTCTCCGTTCCCCTGACTTTCTGTGCACAATCTGATCTGCAACGACGTCTCATCTCAATGACCACTGTAGCCAGACCTTGCCATTTCCTGAAGGGAAGTCGGCAGCTTAGTTGCTTGTAGATTTTTGCCGAATTTTTGCAAATTTTGCTCTATGTGAATGCTCCCAAGCTCTGCCACATCAGTCCACCGATTGTGTGCGATTACTGTTCCGCCCAGTACAATGAGCTGCAATAACAGACACAACCCATGGACAAGACAGGGCACCAAACTATGTACCATTATATCTGGAAAAAGTCATGTTTTTCTATTTACTTCTCCCATACCTACTTGAAATCCCCTTGAAATAATGCCTGCCATTTCTTAAAGGGTTGTCCCATTATAGATGGTGGATAGGTAATGTATGATCCTCTCACTGGGACAGAAGATCACAAGGACAAAGGTCCCAAGTTCCCTGTGTGATTAGAGCTGTAGGGAGCATGTTGACCACTGGATCATTCAGTTCCTCTAGAAGTGATCACACAGGCTTCCTGCCACTCCATTCACATTGGGGGCTTTGAGAATTTAGAATCCCATAGATGAAGATAGGTGAACGTTGTTGCGTTACAGGAAAACTTGCTAAGTGTAAAAATGTTTTAGCAAAACAGTCTGTATGAGTCTGTATTTTGCTTGGGTATAGACGTATATATACCTGCCCCGCTCGGGCTTTTATAATGTAGTTACTGCAGAGTAGATAGAAACTGGCCTTGCGTTTTCAGCTCGGGAACTGTGAAACGAGATTTTTCTTAGAAGAGCATCTGGTACCTTGGCAGCACAGGCAGTTGCGTTGGCAACTTTGGAAGAGCTCCCGGCTCTGTGCAGTTTGCAAGGACTGTCTGGTCTGCTTGGATACTGCTTCCACTTAACACCTTCACCACCCAAAATCCATTTTCGTAGTAAAATTCTCACATGATGGGATTAGTGTGGGCATCATGTCATCTACAGTCACGTCAGATTTGACAGGAAGCGAGGATGCCACTAACGAACTCCAGCTTTTACCAGGTCCTTATTAGCGGTCCTTTATTAATAGCAGAAGAGTGCAAGTACGGCCCAACATGTGCTAATACAACTTTAGTACTAAACTTTTTATTTAACTAGCCCCCCCAAGCAAGCTTGATTTTTGTGTCCCCTGATGGACTCTTCTTTTGGTTATCTGGCCTGGCGCAACATCATCGTTGCCAATTGATTCACATGTGATGTTATAAAGTCTGTCTCTATGATGAAGAACATGTTTGTGCTTCGGGGCGGCCTGTGGTCAGGTCTTTCCTTGGTTTCTCTGGCTTAGAGCAGGAAGATAAGACTTTGCCTACAGTCCTACCCCAGAACCCGGGCATATCATTAACTGAAAACTTCTAACACTGATTACACAAGAACCACAAGACGGATTTCTTCACCTCAGGTATAATCAGTTTAACACTGCCAACTTGACAATGTCTGTAGTTTACTTAGCACAATCCTGCTGACAGGTTCACTTTAAGGTCACGCGATGGATCCAAACCATAAGTAATTGAAAGGATGAATATGTGTATCTGAGAGCTACAATAATAATATATAATTTTAAAGTGGCTACGGTATTTTGGAGACTTGTCTCAACTAGATATATAATCCATGGTCACCAAATCAGTAACAAAGCTTTCATAGAGCCTACAGTATTGATATTTAAAGGGAATCTGTCACCAGATTTTTGCTATGTAATCTGATAGTAGCATGATGTTGGGGGCTGAGACCCTGATTCCAGCGATGTATCACTTACTAGGCGGTGTTTTGCTGTTTCAGTAAAATCAGTTAAGTGTACGTGGTTATACATAGATCAGCCTTCAGAGACCTGATAAATCTGCAGCAAAGAAAAATTGTGATTCTTTCACAACTGCTGCATCCAGTAAACTAAGTCATAGGTTTCTGGAATCCGGTTCTCTGTCCCTACATCGTGCTGCTGCCAGATTATATAGCAAAAGCCTGCTGACAGATTCTCTTTGAACTGCTCTACATTGCACCTGGCCCACTAATCAGAAGAGGTGACGGGGATGTCAGCTGGTTGGAAAGAGTTTGCAGGGCTGGTCTGGTAGCCAGGGACTACTGATTTGGCAACCGGACCAGGGTTCTGCAATTTTTTTTGTCCATAACCACTGATAAACAGCTGTAAGCAATGGCGTGGGGCGGAGACGCGGGCACTTTGGGTCGAAGCTTCCACTGGTTCAGCTACTCATTTTTTCCCTATCTAACTAGTCATAGCTCTTTTAAACAGTGGGAATAGCCTTTTAAATGTTTTTTTTTTTTTTTTTTTTAAATCATTGTGACTGGGATTACTAAGGTCATCTTTGCAAGAAAGTAAGATAGTGGTGAAGCTGGAGGTCAAAATGGTTTTTTTTAGCTGCTCCCTTAAATGTATAATTGCGTTCAATGGGATCAGTTTCCTGAATAATTACCCAGTTCGCTACCTTGGAGAGCTGCTAGGGCTTTAGGGCCATGTGTGCTCTATAAGGGCCACCTGGATTGTAAGAAAGCAACAACAATAACTACTCACATGTTGCGAAAGGCGGTCCTATGCATGGTTTATGCCACTGTGTGCCAAGTATTGCTTAAAGAAGCAATCCCAGCAAAGTTTTTTGTTCTTTGTATTCTGCAATCATCATATTATACAGCACTGTGTGCTCATAATTGCTCACTTTGCCTTTCTACCCAGTTAATTCTTCTATTTGCCATTAGGTCTATGACATCATAGCCCAGATCAACCCCCTCTTCAACTCCTGACCCAACTGCTAGTGGCTTTATAGAGAGGTAGAATTGTAGTTCTACTGATGACTCATGCCGGAAAAAGACACTTCCTGTTTCTACATAAAGCTCTGAAATATTAAACTAGCCTGTTTTTGATCATGTGATGTCATAGACCTAATGGAAAAGAGAAGAGGATCAATCCCCTCTTCAACTCCTGACCCAACTGCTCAGGACTTTGCAGTGAGGTAGAATTGTAGTGCTACTGATGACTCATGCAGAAAACAAACACTTCCTGTTTATAGAGCTAATAGAAAAGAGAAGAATTAACTGGGTAGAAAGGCAAAATGAGCAATTGTCAGTGCACAGTACTATATAATATGCTGATTGCAATATATTTAGGTTAAGAACTTTTATGGGAGGAGGAGGAGAGCTTCTTTAATTTATAACTGATTTAAGCACATGTTCAGGGGGCTTCCTTGGTCTCTTTAGGGGCTCCCTTTTGTGTGTCTGTTTAAAGGTGCGTTAAAGGCGATTCTCAACAGGGTGCTCCAGAAATGTATAGGACGAGGATGTCCCTCTAGGCAGCATCCTTTGTATAATGATTCCTGTGTATAAAGATCTGACCCTCGTCCTGTTTGGTTCTTCTCCGGGTGCATGGTTATGAGGTTGTTTACAAGAAATTACCGAAGAAATGAGTTTACTGAAAGATTCCAGCACTGCCAGCAATGTTTTCCTACAGAGAAGCCTTTTTCTCTAGAGAACGCCATCACACTGCGCAGCTTTACACATAAACCGCTCAGTCCACAAACACCGCTCCTGGGTTTGCTTTTCCAGCAAGATCACAGATGTACTAAGCCTGCGCCACTGTGAGTTGTAGATGGAAAGCACGTAGTCCGGACTGCTAATCAGCTCCTGTCTGAAGATCGCTGCCTTCATTCACTGTCACTTTTTGTTAAATATTTAAACAAGTGCAATCATTTGATTAAGGCAATTAAATATGTCAAAAAATATGTTATTTTAAGATGACAAGAAGGTTTTAACCTTTAGTGTTCAGGCAGGTATCAATGGTTTTTTTTGGCACTGTCCATTTTTTAGGTATTGAGTTTTTTCCCTGGCATTAGCCATTCTTTAGGTACACACTGTGAAAGATATATTAAAACTTCAATGACTTTGTTTAAAACTTACACTCTGTCATTTCATTATAAAGGGGTTCTCCATTTTGGGTAAACCTTAATTGTTAAAGGGGTGGTTCGAAAACCAAATTATTTTTTCTCCTTAATCCCTCTATTTAATGCCATAATTTAAACTATACTCTAATGTGCTTTTATTAAAAATTCCCCATCCTTCCACAACTACACTTTCTAACTGCCTTTCTATTTTTTTTCCGCTTCATTTTTGATGACGATTCATTTGAGAATCCTAAATGCATGCTGGGATATTCAAACAAAGCTCCATGAAATGAAGCATCATCAGTCATGCTCGATTCAAGGGCTGGGCTAGTCCCTGCGCTGTCACTGTGCAATGTGTACAAAAAAAGTGCACTCTGTTGTCGGCTCAGATCAGCAGTAACGAGCTGACAACAGAGAGTGTTATCAGAATACCTGGCATGCAGAGACCAGTGCCGCCCTCTAAGAGTGATGTCACTGGTCTCCTCACTCTGTGTACTTTAACAATGCGCTCTGTTGCCGGCTGATTACTGTTGATCTGAGCCAACAACAGAGCGCACTGTCATTGCGCACATCACACAGTGCACACAGGCCCAGGGCATCACTGATGACGCTTTGTTTCAGGGAGGGGGCAGAGGCAGAGCCGGTGACCGCAGCCAATGCCTCTGATAACACTTTGTTTTGAGTATCCCAGCATGCACTGGCATTCTCAATCGAAGAAAGGAAGTGAAAAAAATAGAACTAGCAGTTAGATAGTGTAGTTAGAGTAGGATAGGGATTTTTTAGTTCAAGTATATTAGAAAACAGTTTAGATTATGGCATTAAAGAGAATCCATGAGCAGGTTTTGCTGTGTAATCTGAAAGACAGCTGGAGATAGAGTTTGAAACATAGAATTCAGGGATGTGTCACTTGTCAAAGTGCATACCATTTTTTATGAACTGTGAAGGATTTATCATTAAGAGATTAATATTGCTGGACTACGTTAGTCCGGCAATGACCCCTCCACCATTGATAAGCAGCTCAATGTCTATAGACTTTGTACATAGCCTGGTGTGGGCGGGGTTAGCTTTCTCAGCTCAGCTTTGTTACGTATGCAAGTGGCACACGTGGTTCATGGACCCACTGCCACGGGGCCAGGCATGCCTAGGAGGGACGTAGCTAAGCAGCTACCTGGTGTTCACTGGAGGTCTTGATGGTGGAGTCAGGCTTGAGCTGCAGGTAGCCGCCAGGTACCACTCCTAGGCAATCCCCAGTACTGCTGCTGACCCCAGGGGTCTGCTACACAGACACAGATACCGGAGCGGCTTCAGCGTTCAGCACTAGCTGCACAAAAACCGGGGCGCTTCGGATTAAGAACTGGCCACACAAGTACCAGGGGACACTGGCCACACTAGGACCAGGGGACCTCACAACTCACTAGTTTACTACTCACTACCTAATAATACTTTGATTGCTTGGCACCTTCCTATTTGGGAAGGTGGCTTTTATACAAGATGCCTCTCGGCTATTAGCTGGGAGCCATCATGCAGGTGTACTCTTATACTAAATGTCTCCCAGCTAATGGCTGGGGGCATTTTACCATGTGTGTACGCTGGCCCTTTAAGTACAGGACAGCGCATGCGCTGCCGGCTCCTAACAAGGAAGGAAGCTGGGACAATACCGCGCAGGGCGTGTGATGAGTATACTATTGTCCCTGCATGGAGGGGAAAGGGGAACCATGCAGGGGCGTCGGCACTAGCGTTACATGCTTCATTTTAAATCTAAAAACTGATTTTGTCAGAACTGCTGCACCCAGTAAACTAAGTGATACATCGTTGGAGTCAGGGTCTCTGCCTACATTAGGGTGCTCTCAGATGAGGTAGCAAAAACGTGCTGACAGATTCCCGTTCAAATAGATAAAGTTTTAGGAGGAAAATTAATTTGGACTTTGAACCCCCCTTTAAAGAGGACCCGTTATAATATCAAAAGTGGCCTGTTTTTTTGCTTGTTTTTTTTCCTGCTGCATCCCTGATTATTCAATTTTTTTGTAAATCCGTTATACAGTCTCATTTTTACTGTCTTTACTAAAGAGGCGTGTGTCACAAGATTCTCTGGGGGCGAGTTATTAGGCTTGCTTTAGTATTACCCTGTGAGCATCGACCACCAAAGAACCATAACAATTAGCACCAAATAAAAATCCATATTTCTGGAACCGTATAATGCAGAGCTGGGCAAACAATGGCCAGTGGGCCACAACCAGCTTTCTCACTGTTCCATTCTGGACCGAGACAACCGAAGGGCTCAAACAGTGGACACAAGCTGCACTATGCCCTCACCCACCATCTGTCCTCCGCCCCTATTGGTGGAGAAGGGTCTGCCTGCTGTTTCATACTAAATACCGGTGGCTTTGTGGGGGCTCATACTGTATACAGGGGGCTATGTGAAAGCTCATATTGTATATAGAGAGTCTATGTGAGGTCTCATACTATATATAGGGGACTTAGGGCCCATACTATATGTATGGGGCTATATGGGGTCCATACTGTATATCGAGAAGCTATGTGTTGGTGTCTCATACTGTATAAAGAGAGGCTATGTGAGGGCTCATACTGTATATAGGAGGCTATGTGGGGACTCATACCGTATATGGAGGGCTGTGTGGAGCTCATACCATATATATGGAGCTGTGTGAGGGCTCTTACGGTATGTAGAGGGCTGTGTGAGGGCTCTTACGTTATGTAGGGGGTTGTGTGGGGATCATGCAGTATATAGGAGGCTATGTGGGGGCTCATACCATATATGGGGGGATGTGTGGAGCTGATACAGTATATATGGTGCTGTGTGAGGGCTCTTGCGGTATGTAGGGGGCTGTGTGTGGGCTCACAGTATATAGTAGGCTATGTGGGGGCTCATACCATATATGGGGGGATGTGTGGAGCTGATACAGTATATATGGTGCTGTGTGAGGCTCTTACAGTATGTAGGCGGTTGTGTGTGGGCTCATACAGTATATAGGGGTCTCTTTGCATGCTTATACAATATATAGGTTCATGTCAGCATACTTAATTCTGCTCAATGTTAAATGATAAAATGTAAAAAGATATTTCAATATTAATATTGAGCAGAATTAATTTCAGCCTATTGGCTCGGCCTCCACGTCAGTCATGGTCTCTCATGTAGCCACTAGGGAAAATTAACGGCATATCCCTGGTATAGTGGATTTACAGAAGAAAAATAAAACAGGGGAGTAGCAGGAATAAAATAAGAGCTTTTCACCTGGTGGCAGGTTGTCTCTAACGTGATCTCTTATTAATAGGTTGATCTCTGATAATCCTGATAATTTGACCCATTGTAATCAGATATTTTTTGGAAAGCTGGTAACAACTGATTAATTTCCTGGCAGCTCCTCACCTGGATACACTAAACATTACATGACACCTATTCAAAAAAATGGGTTCCTTGGGTAATGGAGAACAGGACAAGCCCTTTAGGGTAGAGACTCTGTAAGACAAAGATCACAGTTTAGAGGATTCATTAGTGACTTTAGCTTGACCGAAGATTTTACTAGAGGGTGATAGATTCTCCATAGCCTTCAAAATGCTGCCCAAGGCACCAACCACCTGCCTTAGTAACCGAGGGAAGTTCTGCTGTGGAGCACACACAGCTGCAATCATGGACATGTGAATGACCCCATTAATGGTGCAAGGGCTATCTGTGAAAAATAGCACTCATATGCAAAAAAAAGGGATTTCTAAATGAGGCCTGAGGCCTTATGCAGATGATAAATTTGAGTTCTGTAGAATGGTGAACAGAGTTGTGTGCCGCGCGGTGAAGAGCTGGTAATTACTTTAATATGAGATTGGGGATTCCATCTTAATTTTAGTCTGTTTGACAGCTTCACTGCCTTTTCTAGAATTACTTTTCTACAAATTTTCTCTCCATTCCAAGACTTCTTTTTATTAGACAGTCAACAGCTAGTATTGAACAGCTGCTGGTATTTCTGGATTGTACTCTTGGGATATCTCTTGCCAGTCAATTGGCTACGTAAGATCATTGCAAATTAGACTCTATTTCACATTCCTGTAGAACAGTTGGAATTTGTCTATAGGACTTGAACAAGTATTGTGCCACTAATAGTGGAGGATCCTGTGTAAGGCTAGGGTTACAATCTTTCTCTTTTCTTAGTAGATCCTCTTAACTTTTATGAGTCTCAAAAAAATTCAATTTGCATCAATTTGTCAGTTTCTTAGTGGGCTAGAAAATCTATTTATTCTCTCCAAGAGTAGGATCACCTGTTAGTAAGGTTAGTACTTTTAAGGTTAATGTCCAAAAATTTGAAATTCCTAATATCACATTACCGGAATCTTAGGTTTGTTAGCTTAAATCTGCATTTCCCTTTTGTTGGAAAAGATCCTCCGTCAAATACTTGTTGACTCCTTACCCTGCTGACGATTCCAAGAAGATATGCAACCTGAATTACCTGAAGTTGATCTTACAAAACCATCATTACAAAATAGAGCCATCTTCCCTGCCGTTATGATGGTTTGGTAGGATTAATGTCCTGTTCTCGCCAAGTCCTACTCAGCCAAACTAAGGAGAGTGGCTTCTTCTTTTGTCTGGATGGATAAGGCCTCTTTCACATATCCGTTGTGCGCCTGACGGCGCCCCCGGCATTTTGCCGCGGCTGCCTGATGCGCCGCTTCAGGCACATCAGGCAGCACCGGCAAAAAATAAAAACGTTACATGCTGCGTTGTGTCTGGCCGCCGGAATGTACATTTCCGCCGGATCCGGACAAAAACGCATACAGCACTGACATGCGGCGCCATCCGGCGCTAATGAATGTCAATGCAAAAAAAAACGCATCCGGCATCACATTTTGCCGGATGCGGTTGGACAAAAAAATGCCGGAGGGCGCCGTCTGGCGCACAACGGATATGTGAAAGAGGCCTAATAAGCCATGTTTTCATTTTTTATATAGTCAAAGGAACCAAACTAAGTGGAGAGATGGGCGTACCATGTTTCTCTGTTTATCAGTAAGCCACTATTTGTAATTGTATACTAGTCATGTTTCACCATCGTACGTCAAAGCTTTTGGTCTAATTGGAATAGGAGTTAGGTCCAGCCCAGACATAATATGCTTTTTTGGTTGCCTCGCAGATCAGACAATAAAGAACCGAACCATTCACCATTTATGTTAATCTTATCCAAAATCTGGGGCAGTTTTGGAATGCAGTTGTGCTTGATCTCTTCTGTAGGCTCCATAACGTCCCTACTAGGAAACCCTGAACTTCAAGCAATATCCGTCGCAGATCGGGGGCATGGTCTTCTGGCTTCTAGAAACAGCCATCCCCCTGATAACATCCTCTTCCATTCAGCCTGAGATCAGGGATGTGGCCAACCCCTGCGAAGCTGCAGGTACTATGTATTACTGCGAAGCTGCTGGTACTATGTATTACTGCGAAGCTGCAGGTACTAAGTATTCCTGCGAAGCTGCTGGTACTATGTATTACTGCAAAGCTGCAGGTACTATGTATTACTGCGAAGCTGCAGGTACTATGTATTCCTGCGAAGCTGCTGGTACTATGTATTACTGCGAAGCTGCTGGTACTATGTATTACTGCGAAGCTGCAGGTACTATGTATTCCAGCGAAGCTGCTGGTACTATGTATTACTGCGAAGCTGCAGGTACTATGTATTACTGCGAAGCTGCAGGTACTATGTATTCCTGTGAAGCTGCTGGTACTATGTATTACTGTGAAGCTGCTGGTACTATGTATTCCTGTGAAGCTGCAGGTACTATGTATTACTGCGAAGCTGCAGGTACTATGTATTACTGCGAAGCTGCTGGTACTATGTATTACTGCGAAGCTGCAGGTACTAAGTATTCCTGCGAAACTGCTGGTACTATGTATTATTGCAAAGCTGCAGGTACTATGTATTACTGCGAAGCTGCAGGTACTATGTATTCCTGCGAAGCTGCTGGTACTATGTATTACTGCGAAGCTGCTGGTACTATGTATTACTGCGAAGCTGCAGATACTATGTATTCCAGCGAAGCTGCTGGTACTATGTATTACTGCGAAGCTGCAGGTACTATGTATTACTGCGAACCTGCAGGTACTATGTATTCCTGTGAAGCTGCTGGTACTATGTATTACTGTGAAGCTGCTGGTACTATGTATTCCTGTGAAGCTGCAGGTACTATGTATTCCTGTGAAGCTGCAGGTACTATGTATTACTGTGAAGCTGCTGGTACTATGTATTACTGCGAAGCTGCTGGTACTATGTATTACTGCGAAGCTGCAGTTACTATGTATTCCTGCAAAGCTGCTGGTACTATGTATTACTGCGAAGCTGCAGGTACTATGTATTACTGCGAAGCTGCTGGCACTATGTATTACTGCGAAGCTGCAGGTACTGTGTATTCCTGCGAAGCTGCTGGTACTATGTATTACTGCGAATCTGCTGGTACTATGTATTACTGCGAAGCTGCTGGTACTATGTATTACTGCGAAGCTGCTAGTATTATGTATTCCTGCAAAGCTGCTGTATTTCTGCGAAGCTGCTGGTACTATGTATTTCTGCAAAGCTGCTGGTACTATGTATTACTGCGAAGCTGCAGGTACTATGTATTCCTTTGTGGCTTTGTGTGCTCGAATCCCAATTCTGGATCAATGTCTGTTATTTCACACCACCATCAGATTCATACATGTCTCCCCAGCCTAAGGAGAACATCCTAATCTCTGCTGCAGGATCTTTCTGACTTCCACCTTGTGAAAATGGAAGATTGCTATATGTGCCAGTTTTGCCCTCAACCCCAATTCTTTAAAATATGCAATATTATTACCTCCTTTTCCAATTGTAAATGTTGAGGATCGGGGAAAAAAAGTCATTCCCAAATAACAAAACAATGGTGAACAATAGGAGTTAATTCCTTTAGGTATAAATATTTGTAATAATGAATATAATTATCCCATATGTAAAATATTACATTTCTTCACTTTATCCAGTGGTGCTATTCTCAGATTCAGATTTCTATCTCCAGATAAATGTGAAAGGTGCCTTTACAATGAATGATTACAGGGAACAGTTTCATTACTTTCTTTGTGACCTTTACATTTTTTTCTACAGTCATTTTTACAGACCTGAGTGATCACCTTCTTATACAAGGCGAGTGTGAAATGTACAACAATTAACTTGTCGAGAATAGTGGCTCTGTCATCTCTGTGATACTAAGCTGCCATACTGTGGTGAATGACAACTGTGTGTAGAATGATACTTCAAAATTAAAATGGGTAAAACACCTTTGCATTTGAGGCATCTGCTTTATTAAAGTGAATCTGTTACCAGATTTTTGCTACCTCATATGAGGGCAGCATAATGTAAGAAAAGAGACCCTGATTCCAGATATGTATCACTTAGTTTACTGGGTGCAGCAGTGGCGACACAGAGTTTTTAGATGTAGCATGTAACAGAACTCCTAAAACTGACCCTTCACAGTTTTCCGTGTACATGGTCTATAGACAGTAAGCTGCTAATCAAAAGAGTGGGCGTGGTCAGATGACTTGGCACCAGGCAGCTGGTCTAGGCAGTGATAATCTCCTAGTGATAAAACCTTAATTGTAAGTAAACGACAGCACACAGCCTAATAAATGACACATCCCTGAATTCAGTGTTTTAACCTTTACATCATGTTGTCCTCAGATTACATAGTAAAAATCTACTGATAGAATCCCTTTAAGTCTACTTACAGGCAACCATAATTTCGACACCTGCTTTCTAACATGATTTGGGATATACTTCCATCAGCTACTGTGTAGGTGATCATACATACTGGACTATGGTCAACTGAACCCGCTGATTTTTGGGGAAGACAATCAAATGTGTATTAGAGCTTTGACACATGTCAGGCGAAGGTCGGGCATGTTGAATTTCAACATGCCCCATTTTTTGCTCTTAAAGGAGATAGACCCCATTACAGGTGTCTGGCATTGGTTTATTCCCCTCACTCCAGTTGTAACACTTGCTTGCCCAAACCCTAGATCCATATTTATGGGGGGGGGGTCAATAAAAATAGCTATGAGACTAACAAGTTCTCGTGAACAAATATTGAAATGTCCGTCTTTAAATCACATTTCAAAAACACTGTGCTACGGTATGAGGCCTCAAGCACAACAAGATGATTTGCCTGGAAGCGGTGTCACCGTGTGGTGTTCTGTATGGTACTTTATGGTAGAGAAATGCTTTGACATAAAGCATCTCAGGGAACCTTAGTTTCTTTTTCACTTTCTGATTCATATGGAATTCATGAATAATAACCTCTGCAGGTCTCCTGATTAAATCTGTACAGAAGAGCCCAATACAAGTCCATTTCTGTCATATCTTGGGTCCATACAACTCAGAGCTGGCATCTTACCATGATAGGTCTGTGTGAATGGGGACTGGGAGTTACAATTTATGAATAGTTTTCATATAACTAATCTTAACACTCATCACACATGATAATAAAACATTCAATAATGTCTCATCATGTCTTTACTTACACTGGAATTGCAGTATTTACTTGATCAGCCTAAGGGGTAAAATGTTCTTGGTGTTGGCTGAGAAGTCAGTGCGAGCTGCAAGCACTGGTATGACTATGTATAAAAGGGAATCTGTCAGATTGATTTATTTACTCACCTTCCCCACCACTAAACTGTTGGTCAGGTTGCTCACTGAAAGATAATGTCATCTATACCTTTTACTTATGCAATCTCTTACTTCCTTACTGCAAAATGATTGCTTTACTTTATATGCAAATAAAGCTTAAATGCTCTGGGTGTATCAAGGCGCTTCCTAAGCCTATTTTTCTGGCTCTATTTCCTGCCCAGCTTCACCTTTTTTCTGCTTGACTACACAGTAGTCCAGTAAATGGTAGAAAGGGAATAGAGGCAGGAAGGCAGAGTGTCACTCTGTGACTGTTCATGTTTAGGGAAAGGGGCCCTGAGTCGACCCTAGGACTGTGGCCCTAACTATCCCTGCTACCAAAGGTACTTCTAAAGGTGAGGAGGTTTGGGCCACCATGTAATGTATGTGATACAGTTCATATAGCGTCTTGTGCTTGGGTGCGATGAAAATACTTGAGACACAGGTTGAAAAAGAAAGTCTTGTATTGCTTCATACAAATTGGCAAAAATAAACACACAGGTTGCAAACACAGAAGCAGGAGACACAGCAGGCCAAAGTAATCTAAGTTCATCAATAACTCTCCACAACAGATTCAGATCTTCTTCTATGTTACCGCAAGTCCATGCAACCGTGAGGCTTTCAAGAGCAGAGTTCAGAGTCCACAAGAGCTCCAGAGTTTCTCAGTAGAAATGGCTGGAGTACAAAGTCCAAGGCTTCAGGAGTCAGAACACAGGTTCACTGCAGGCCAGATTCTGAAGCACTGATTGCTCAGGTGTGGCTGTTTAAGAAGCAAACGGAGAGAATCAGGGCGGGAACATACAAGCTGGAAAACTCCATTTTAACTGAGGGCAAGATAGCTGCAGCAAAACAGAAAGCAAAATGGCCGACGAACAAACTGAGTTTCAGAAACAGATATACAGAACCTTACATTACTCCCCCCTTAGGGGCAACCTCCGGATGACCTCAGACCAGGCTTATGTGGGTACCTCTGATGAAACTGACGGAGCAAGCGAGGAGCATTAACGTTATTGACTGGCTCCCATGAGTTGTCCTCCACTGGGTAGCCCTGCCATTTGATCAGATATTGTAACTGATTTCTATACAACCTGGAATCTAAAATCCTTTCCACCACAAATTCTTCCTGACCATCGACTAGCACTGGGTCAGGGCAAGGAGAAGAACGTCCAGGAAACGTATTGGGTGTTGCAGCCTTTAGTAGGGATACATGAAAGACAGGGTGGATTCTCATAGTTCTGGGCAATTGAAGACGACAAGCAACGGCACTTATAATCTTACTGATTTTATAGGGTCCAATGTACTTATGTCCCAACTTAGATGATGGAATCCTTAACTTAAGATTTCTGGTTGACAGCCAGACCAGGTCTCCTACCTTAAAAACTGGTGCAGGTTTACGAAATTTATCTGCTGCCTTTTTGTACCTTTTCTGAGCCGATTCCAGATTCTCCTTTAGAAGATCCATATTCTTCTGTAAAGTCGTGACTCTTTCAGCCACTGCTGGCAAAGGCGTCTCTATGGGAAATCGTGGTAGAATATTAGGATGATAACCTAAATTAGAGAAAAAAGGAGACTGTTTAGTGGAGGCACTCTGAGAGTTGTTGTAAGAGAACTCAGCCAATGGAAGTAGATCCACCCAATCATCCTGTAGGTGGCAGATAAAACAGCGGAGATACTGCTCCAGGGTTTGATTGGTTCGTTCGGTTTGTCCATTAGTCTGGGGATGAAAAGCAGAAGAAAGGTTTACTTTAATGTCCAATGCTGCACAGAAATTTTGCCAAAACCTAGAAGTGAATTGCACCCCTCGATCCGAAATAACCTCATCCGGTACTCCATGTAAACGAAACACATCTTTAATCATCAAATCTGATGTCTGTTTTGCAGTGGGTAAGCCGACACAAGGGATAAAATGAGCTGCCTTTGTTAAACGATCAACCACCACTAGAATAGTGTTCTTCCCTTGAGAGGTTGGTAATTCGACAATGAAGTCCATAGAAATGGATCCCCACGGGCGGGACGGGGTGGGAAGAGGCTGTAACAGACCAGTTGGTGAAGAGCGAGGTGTTTTGCATCTTGCACAAACCTCACACGAAGTGACATAATCCAAAACATCCTTCCTACAAGTGGGCCACCAAAAGAAACGAGAAAGAAATTCCTGTGTCTTTAGAATTCCTCTATGCCCGGCTATTTTGGAATCATGAATGAGTTGCAATACTCTCAATCTGACTGTTTCAGGTATATACAGACGTTGTCCCAGAATCCACACACCATTCTTAAAGACAAGACTTACGTCCCTTGGGGGTTGAGCCAAAAAAGAATCCGCATGGTATGCTTCCTTGATGTCTTTAATTAGGTCTTGATGATGAATCACTCCTAGGAATCTAGAGTCAGGAAGAATAGTCTTAGGAGGAGTAATTGGACGTGTCTCTGCTGAGTAAATCCTAGAGAGTGCATCAGCCTTTCCATTGCGCGATCCTGGTCTATAAGAAATAATAAAATTAAATTGGTTTAAGAAAAGATTCCAGCGAGCCTGGCGAGGAGTCAGGCACTTAGCCGACCTGATAAACTCAAGATTACGATGATCTGTCAGAACGACTATTTGCTGTGCAGCTCCTTGCAGAAGGTGTCTCCATTCTTTGAAGGCGGCAATAATGGCCAACAACTCTCTATTGCCCACATCGTAGTTCTTCTCAGCCGAAGACAACTGCTGGGAAAAGAAGGCACAGGGATGCAAGACATTCTTCTCACCTGTTCTTGAGAGAGTATAGCTCCCACGGCACAGTCTGAAGCATCCACCTCTATTATGAAGGCAAGCTCTGGGTTGGGATGTACTAGAATAGGTGCAGTGGTAAATTTATCTTTTAGACGGGAAAATGCTTCCTGGGCTTGGGGAGTCCAGGAGAACTTAGACTCTTTCCGGGTAAGTTGGGTGATAGGTGACACTACCTCAGAGAAATTTCTAATGAAACGTCTATAGAAGTTTGCAAACCCGATGAAGCGCTGTACCTCCTTCACATTTCTAGGACTTGGCCAATCATTGATGGCTTGGGTTTTACTTCCATCCATACTAATTCCTTGTGTAGACAGTACATACCCCAGAAATTGAATTTCGGTCTTATGGAATTCACACTTTTCAAGCTTGATGTAAAGATGATTTTGTCTTAGACGTTCCAAGACCATTCTCACATGTCCATGATGTTCCTCTGTGGAGTTAGAAAAAATTAAAATATCATCCAAATAAATTACCACGAATGTATCTAGGAGATCCCTGAAGATGTCATTCACCAAGTGTTGGAAAGTGGCTGGGGCGGTACTCAGACCAAAAGGCATAACCAGATATTCAAAGTGTCCATAGCGTGACCTGAATGCAGTCTTCCATTCATCCCCAGGTCTAATACGGACTAAGTTATAGGCCCCACGAAGATCTAGTTTAGAAAAAATTTTAGCATGTCGCACTCTCTCCAATAACTCAGGGATTAAAGGCAATGGATAACGGTTTCTAATAGTAACCTTATTAAGTTCCCTATAGTCTACGCATGGTCTCAGGGATCCATCTTTCTTCTTTACAAAGAATATGGGTGCCCCTGCAGGAGATGAAGAGGGGCGTATGAAGCCCTTGGCTAGATTTTCGTCTATGTACTCTTTTAAAGCCTTCAGCTCGGGCCCCGCCAGGGGGTAGATCTTACCAAAAGGTATCTCTGCTCCAGGCAATAATTCAATTGGACAATCATATGGACGGTGAGGAGGAAGCTGGTCAGCGTTCTTCTTGTCACATAAATCCACATAGTCCTGGTATACAGCTGGTAATTCAGGGACCGACATGGTTCCTTTAGGAACAGAGCAAGCTGAAATTTTTTGACTCATCTGTTTCTCTGGGAAGTGTAATTCCTTGGTCTCCCAGTTAATGGTAGGATTCTGAGCCTGCAGCCATGGTAGCCCTAGAATAATGGGAAAGTGAGGAGAAGAGATAAGCATAAAGGACAGTTTCTCTTGATGATCTTTACCCATAAGAACCTTTAAAGGCTCTGTTTCCTGATCCACTGGTCCAGAGGTCAGCAGGGAGCCATCCACAGTTTCCATCTGTACGGGAGCAGCCTTCTTCACTGAACGTATTCCCTGTTTTAGAGCAAATGAGACATCCATAAAATTTCCACTTGCACCTGAGTCGATCATGGCAGAGCTAGACACCCAGGCTGAGTCAACCCAGAGTTTGATGGAAAGAAAACAGTGAGAATTGTTTTTCTTACAACTCAGCTGGGACACCGCTGAGGAAACTTGAAAGATGGCAGCATTTACACAGTCAACGTCCTCAGAGGTAACGGAGTTTAAGTCCGAGAAATCAAGATCTGTTGCGGCAGCTATCTCTGGAGCCTGAGGCTCGGACCTGACAGATCCCCTCTCGCAACACTCACAATGAATGAGTGCTGCAGTAGTCTTGCGAGAACGGCTGGGACAGTTAATAATAAAGTGCCCTGACTTACCACAGTAAAAACATAGATTCTCCTTAAAACGATGTTCCTTGCGTGCATCACTAACCCGTCGTAGTAAAGAGTCTACCTGCATGGGTTCAGGTTCAGGTTCCCGTGTAATCCTATTCAAAGGTTCCTTAGCTGGAGAGGAAGGTAGGAAAAGGTTAGTACGATTGCTTTCGAACCATCTCTCTTGCCTGCGTTCAGTTAAACGAGTATCAATACGGATGCAGTAGTTAATAAAGTCACCTAACGCAGTGGGAGGGTCGGCACGAGCAAGTTCATCCTTAATTAGTGGGGATAACCCCTTTCGAAAAATAGATTTTTTGGCGGAATTGTCCCAGGTGGTATCAAGGGCCCATCTCCTGAAATCCAAGGCATATTCAGCTACTGAGTGCTTACCTTGGCGCAAAGCTAACATGGCTGCTTCAGCTGTTGCACCTCGATTGGGGTCATCAAACACCTGCCCCATGGCTGAAATAAAGTCATCAAGGTGATTCAAACAATCATCCTGAGTCTCAATCAGAGGGTTTGCCCATATCAAAGCCTTGTTGGTAAGCAACATAATTATAGTAAGCACCTTAGATCGTTCAGTAGGAAATTGTGAAGCATGTGCAGAAAAAAAAAAATTACATTGATTAACAAATCCCCTGAATTTTTCACGTTCACCACCAAAACGAAAAGGGGGCAACTTGGGAATCCCAGAACTCGGGGCCATGGCAGGAGCCTGGACTTGCCCCTCCAGAACCTCAATCCTGGCTCGCAAATCCTGAGTAGTCTGTCCAACCACTTGCAAATTGTGATTATTTAGGTCCTGAAGATTTGTAAGACGGGTCTTTATATTCTGCAAATCTGCAAGGATATTATCAGTCACTCCACAAAGTTCCTTTATGCGGGCCTCCATTTTCCAGATCTTTTAAGACAGGATACTGGAAGAAGAGGAGAGAAAAAAAAAAAACAATAGTGTTCACCTGTGGCAACACTGAAGAAAGAAAAAACTTTAAGGGAACTGCTCACCTGGAATGGTTGTGAGAAGTCACAACCACTATCATCACAGAAAGCTTTCAACCAGACATCTGATATCCAGAGTTTCAGCAGACAAAAGAGAAGAGAAAAAAAAAAACAATAGTGTTTACCTGTGATAACTCTGCAGAAAAAAAAAACTTAAGGGAATTGCTCACCTGGAATGGTTGTGAGAAGTCACAACCACTGTTATCACAGAAAGTACAACCGGACATCCGATATCCACAGTACAGCAGACAAGCCTTTCCAGACCCAGCAGACACTAACGTTTGGCTTCAGAATCTTGTAATGTATGTGATACAGTTCATATAGCGTCTTGTGCTTGGGTGCGATGAAAATACTTGAGACACAGGTTGAAAAAGAAAGTCTTGTATTGCTTCATACAAATTGGCAAAAATAAACACACAGGTTGCAAACACAGAAGCAGGAGACACAGCAGGCCAAAGTAATCTAAGTTCATCAATAACTCTCCACAACAGATTCAGATCTTCTTCTATGTTACCGCAAGTCCATGCAACCGTGAGGCTTTCAAGAGCAGAGTTCAGAGTCCACAAGAGCTCCAGAGTTTCTCAGTAGAAATGGCTGGAGTACAAAGTCCAAGGCTTCAGGAGTCAGAACACAGGTTCACTGCAGGCCAGATTCTGAAGCACTGATTGCTCAGGTGTGGCTGTTTAAGAAGCAAACGGAGAGAATCAGGGCGGGAACATACAAGCTGGAAAACTCCATTTTAACTGAGGGCAAGATAGCTGCAGCAAAACAGAAAGCAAAATGGCCGACGAACAAACTGAGTTTCAGAAACAGATATACAGAACCTTACACACCAGGCTTATTGTTCTCTTGTTATTCCCTAAGCTGTCCCCTCCCCTTCCTCCCAGGATCCCCACACATAAATGCTAGTGTGTCAACACGTAAGACAGGAATAAAAAAAGACAGCTACAAACACAAAATGTAGAGAGGAATTTAGGGAAGCATAGGAATGTACCAACTAAATGGAAATAGGACAGTGAGGAAAGCATACACCCAAAAACAGCACACAACATTCTCCAGTAGCAACAATGATCTCTAATTCAGCACATTGTCTCTAAAGAGCTAGGAAGCAAAGCTTTCACTGGTAAGGAAGAGAAGGTCTGGCCAGGTTTCATAGGGAGAGGTAATGACCAGATCAGAAGCAGGTGAAATAGAGCTGCATTTTTCTGACCAGCATAGAAAGGGTTGTTAACGTTTTCAGCACCAAAGGAAGCCAAATCCAATTAATATGGTTCACAAACGCACAGACCAAATGAAAGATCTGTGATTCACAATACGTAGTGATTTTCTAACCTCAGATCTCCCAGGAGGATGTGACATACTCGTGACACAGATGCTTGGGAAGTGCTTTGACACTCCTAGAGCACTTAAGCCTCATTTGCTTGTATATGCATTAAAACAACAATTAATTATTCAAAGATCAAAAGATTGCATCAGGTTTGGATGCCATTATATTTCCATGATCATATAAACAGTTTGAGAGGCTTGCATCGTTCTTGCAGATTCTCTTCTTTTTAAGCTTTGGTGAGAGAAGATTCGGTCATTGGCATGCTTGGACAATTTTTAAATTACAAAGTAGCCACTTTATTTTACAATGTTTGTGACTATGAGCAACAGGGGGAGAAAAAGTGACCAACAGTCCATATATAATATAAAATGTATTTTATTTCATATCAAAAACAGAGCAAATAGATAAGGTGATAGCACATACAAAGTACATGAACAAACAGTGTATAAAGGAACGCGGGTATACTGCTCCAATATTACCAATATAATTTATATATTCGAGAAATAGTCAAATGATGATAAATGTAAAAAGCCCTCAGACTATATGAACCTGGTCTATTGCATCATAGGGAGAGAAATTAGGTATTGTAATGAATAATAAGACCCAATCTAGAACATACATCATGCATAACACAATATAGCTCAAAATAGTTAGCGGCACACGTACCACTGTGATGCAGAGAGACCACCCGGGAGGCAGATGACACAGGAGGGAGGGAGCAGGACACCACGCGTAACCCCTGTTTGTGACTAGTGTTAAAGCGAATTTCCGGGATTATTTTGTTTTCGTACCGTGGGCCTAAAAAGTCACAGGCACGTAGTTTATACCAATCTGCCTGTTGTGCAAGGCACCGATCTCAGCCTGCTAAGAGCGGTCACAGACGCCCCTGCCAGGCTAGTCTTCCGTATTTGCTGATGTTACATCGTCAGGGCAGCAGCTTCTCTTCTGCTTCTCCTCCGTTGATGGTGTGTGACTGCTGATATGCTGATAGACAGCTAACTCCTCACTGCCTAACTTCAAGGAGCTGGCTGTCAATCAGTATGACGTTGGCAGTCATGCTCCGTCAGCAACAGAGCTGTTGGAAGGGGAAGAGCTTCCCTGTTGATGTGAAGCAGCAGAATCGCTGGCAGGAGCGGTCAGTAAGTTCGCTGAGCCGACGCCGGGTAGAACTGGCACGTAGGTAGCAACTACCGTCTGTTAGTTTTTGGGAACATAGTAAAATCAAATAAAATAGTCCTGGAGAACCCTTTTAATAAAAATTTTCACAAAAACCACAAGCTTTCATACAGGTAAATACAAAACATCAATATACATTTTGTTACCAAATGTAGGAAACAAGCACCAAAATTAAAAACTAGACGACTGTATTGGAGATTATTTGCTGACAGACGTAGAAAACAACCGGTGCTGAATTAACTCTAGATTTCCTGGCACCCTTTACACTCCCGTGTATACTAGAGAGGGTGGTATTCCTCCTGCCTGAGCATAGAAACACAGTATAAGATATGACAACCGTGAACGCCGATCCACATTTGCCAGTTGACTCTGGATTACGGAAGCCTATAGAGAGCTGTAGTTCCTCCTTCCATATCGGAATCATTCCAGCATAGAGGATCACTCGGAAGGGACCTAAATGATGTGTGCCATTAAATATCAAGAAAACTGTCAGTTTGTAAGATGGATGAACATATAAATATTCACTTTTTCTTTTCCGGTGCTCCATTGTCTTCAACAAAGTGTCAAATCGCAAAGAGACATTATCGTATTATCATATTTTCAGCCACACGTCTTAAATGTGTCTTACGATGGGTAGTTTAATTGATGACACAGACAATTCCACGCGTTTCGTACCCTTAAGGTACTGCCACACTAAACAATCCCGCTAGCGATCACGATAACGACGCATACTAATGCGATCGCTAGCGGGATTGTTTCTATATCGCTAAATGCGGCCACATTTAGCGATATAGTTAACGACGCTATCGCCGTTAGCGATCTTCTTAACGACTTTAGCGGTACAAAAGTACCGCTAAATCGCTAAGAAAAGGTGCCACACAGCGATAAGATACTTACCCAGCGGGAGCGCCAGCGATGAAATAGGGTCCAGAACGATTCCAGCGACGAGCGAGATCACAGCAGGAAGCTCGTCGCTGGAAGCTGCCGCACTGAACAATATCGCTAACGGGATCGCTAAATAGTGACGTTTTTTAGCGATCCCGTTAGCGATATTGTTTAGTGTGGCATACCCTTTAAGCAGCACATTAATTGAAACAACTGTAGAGCAAAAATATAATGTAGCCTGAAGCCATATAAAAGACTGTGGTTCTGCTGCCCGATGAGTTCCCTGATTGTTAAAAGAAAAAAACATTTCCTGGAACATTTCCCTAGAATTTTTTTTTTGCTGTGGTCGACTGATATCTGTAGGTAAGGATGATCGGGATGAGAAGAAAAAATGTCTAGTATACTGAGTAATCTGCAGTAATAGAGGAACTTTGCAGAATTTAAGTTATGGAACACTTTCTTCAATTTTTAATAGCTGTTACAGTGTTATTTTGTTAAGAGTTGTACCTAAGGCCTCATTCAGACATTTGTTTTTCACAACAGTAATTTTGACCAGTGGTTCCCAGACTTTTACATGCCACTGTATGAGTGCTATCCGTGTATTTCATGGATGGGACTCGTACCTACAATAGTGAATTGGGTCATTCACATGTCTGTGATTTTCCGAACAAAATCGCGGTGACACATCTGATTTTCAGATCAAATCTATGGGTCCGTGAAAAAATTGGACTGCACTCATAAGTTATGAGAGTGCAGTCCGATTTTCATGGACTGTTACATATGAAAAAAATATAATTTTTTTTCCCCTTTATATGTGAGAAAAACTGATGACACTCGTCAGATTCAAAGATCAAGCCAATGAGTTTCAGCACCTTTCTTAAGGTCAAAAGAACAAATAAGGGGTTTTTGCTCTTTTTTTTTTTTAGGTAGCCCATGTTCAGAAGTGTGAAGGACAGAATACAGATGTACTGATCAGTGTAACTGTGAATCCAACACTAAGATGAGATAAAACACTTACTATGGAGAAGTAAAGCTGGCCTATATGTGTCTGTGCCTTTCTATCAGTCTGTTCACCTCTGCATAGACTTCAGTAGGCATCTGTGACTAATTCTTCAGTGAGCTGGCAGTTTGTCCTGTTTTGACCAAGGTGCAGTTTTGCTGTTTTTCCCGAGTTAAGATGGCCGGGTGAGGAGAAGTGGCTCACAAGTGGAGAATAAGGCTGATTTCTCTGATCATTTCTTTGCAGCTTTCCCAAACCTTCGAAATACTGATGGAGAAATTCTTCCTGAAGTAAAGCCAGTGGTGGACCACGATGAATTAGCCAATTCATATGAACGCAAGCTCATAGAGGTAAATCAAGCCTGTGTAACGAGTTCTGTGTATTTTATTAATGCTATAAACATCTGAGAACTATTTTTTGTTTTAAAACATAAGGTAAATTCTTTTTTAGAATCCTTGTACTGAGATGCATAAATTACCAGAGTAATAATGGTGGGGTTTCATAACAAATATATTCCCTTTCAGTAATTTCTTTAGGTATGTCTTAGTGATCAATAACTTTAGGATGGATGGTTTAGGATTGGAATATATTCATTGTGGTTGCATTTTTTGAGCGTTCTGACAGTTCCCGGGCAGCGCGCACTGCGCATGCCCGAGGACTGTTACTACAGCGCAGGCGCCCCACTCAACAGAAAGGAAAGTGAAAAAATGCTGTGGAGGTGCGGCGTCACTGAAGCACCTTGATGGATGACTGCGGGGAAGAGGAGTCCCGGGCAGAAGCCACACCTCAGGGACACATATAAGTTTTGGGGACCGATTTTTAAAAGTGAATATTTCTGCGTTGCAGGGGTACAAAAAAAAAAAAGGGGCACCTTCACAGACTGCTGCCTTAGTGCTGCTGAAGGTGGCTCTTTTACTACAAAACGGCCGGGGGGGGAGGTGACAAGTTCCCTTTAAAGGGGACCTGTCAGTTGATGGATGCTGTCCAAAACCGGGGGAGCATGAATCAGAGCTTGGCAGCAGAATTGCCGCCGTGTAAGTTTCAGAGAAAACATAGTGTCTCATTCATTAATACTGTTAGTGTACGGGCTCACTGGAGTTACATACGCCATCTCATGTATTAGGCGCTCCTCTTAACTGCCATGCGTCTCTGCCACAGATGTACTTCACCCAGGGACTGGTATACATTTCTGGAGTAAGTTACACTGCCAAAGTGGCGTAGCTTTTCATGAATTTGATTGGCTGACGTAACCACGCCCCTTCCTGCCCATGCTGTACACAAAAGTCACAATATTTTTGCAAAACCTCAGAAATATTACTACTTATTATGAAAAAGTCTGGTGTAAACGCCTTAATGAATCAGCCCCATGGTGTAAAAGGGTTGTTCCGGCTTGAGGCTCAAGTTTGCAGTCACTATTTGTGCCACAGATGTACTTCACCCAGGGACTGGTATACATTTCTGGAGTAAGTTACACTGCCAAAGTGGCGTAGCTTTTCATGAATTTGATTGGCTGACGTAACCACGCCCCTTCCTGCCCATGCTGTACACAAAAGTCACAATATTTTTGCAAAACCTCAGAAATATTACTACTTATTATGAAAAAGTCTGGTGTAAACGCCTTAATGAATCAGCCCCATGGTGTAAAAGGGTTGTTCCGGCTTGAGGCTCAAGTTTGCAGTCACTAGACTTTAGACCTGTGAATCCTTACAGCATGCAGTGTGCGCGCTGTTAAGAGTTCTCCAAAGCCGGTGCCGGAGGTGGGCAGATGCATGAGATAAAGTATGTGATTTGCATACATGCGATTACATGCCTACTAGACATGCGCAGCCTTGCTTAATACAAGTGAATTGAGCAGAGCCGGTCACTAGCTGCAATGCAGGTGGAGTATCACATAACCTCCCGAAGCGGAGAATCCTGACATCAAGCACTGTGCGTACTGTGAGGATTCACATAGAGTGACTGCAGACTTGAGCCCCAGGCCTGGACAACTCCTTTAAGGATCCTGCCGGAGACCATAGACTAGTTTGCCGCAGCCTCTATTCGATTTCTCCCCCTTCATTTGATTGACAGCTCTCTCCCGTGTGTGTGTCCATCAAGAGAGACCGGTCAATCTGTAGATTGTGCGCCCTTGCGGACAGTGTCCTCTCTCCTTCTGTACTTGTGTGTGCCTTGTATTGCTCACGTTTACTGTACTTGTCTATATTTGCCCCTTTACACATGTAAAGCGCCATGGAATAAATGGCGCTATAAAAATGTATAATAATAATAATAATTAACTTTAAACTATGTTTTCTCTCAAATGCTGGAGCGGTTCAGATAAGTGGCTGGAACTGTGCGGCCAGCCTCTGATTCCTGCTGCCTGTGATTTGGGCAACATGAATCGACTGACGGGTTCCATTTAAATTTAAGGGTTACTTTAAAATTCCCTGCTCCCTACTGTTCTTACAGATCACTCCCACTTGTAAAGTGAAAATATAATACCCATAATGTAAATCAAGTCACTATTACATTTTCCCTTCCATCGTCTCCCAGTGGGGGCTTTCGCTTTACAGAACTTTATTAGGTTGTGATGGTAGTTGAGGGTTTCTGTTGTGTTGGAATGAGATCTGTAACAGTAAGTGATTTTTTTTTTTCATCATTTTTCTTTTTTGTTGCGTATTATCTTTTATTTCTTTTACAAGCCATTACTTTAATTCCTTCAGGCTACTGCTTGTACAGGTGTTTTGCAGTGAAGAAATACTCATAAAAAAGTTTTTCTGGTGTTGTTTCTACTTGGCTTCTTAGCATTTGATTTAGCAAAACATGTGAAGCTTATTTGTTGTCAGTTGTGGTGAAAAGTAATAACGGACAGCAAAGTAAATCAGCTTTCCTGCTCTGAACCCAGATGGTGCGCTGCTGGTAACGGTCTTCATTTCTCATAAATTGCTGATTGAGTCCATGGACCACATACTGGGGTAGAATTGTAACTGGTGGCCAGAGGTGAACCTTTTTTTAATCGTATTCATCCTGATATTATTTCTAACTGAAGGGGTTGCCAGGACAAGACCTATGGATATATGATTACACACTTACCAAATTGTGACAACATGTGGTGCGCACGCTGTCACGCTTCTCTGGAATTCCCAGTAGTCACAATACCACATGAATGCAATTTGCATACTTGCGGTCACACACCGACTAGACTCCTCTAGCTTCTGTCAATTCACTTCTATAGAGAAAACCTGATCACCTCTAGTTGGCATGTGACCACAAGTATGAAAATTGAATGCATACGTTAACGTGACTGCCAGCTCCCATCAAGAATACCGGGGACACATGACAGCATACGTACCACATACTGTCATGATCCCGCAGTCTACTGTCACATACAGTTGTGCGCAAAAGTTTACATACCCCGGCAGAATTATGCAGAGAATATGAATGATAACACCAAAACATCAGTCCGGAAGCTGCACATGGGACGTATATGGACATTCCAACATGACAACGATCCAAAACACAAGGCCAAGTCAACCTGTCATTGGCTACAGCAGAACAAAGTGAAGGTTCTGGAGTGGACATCTCAGTCTCCTGACCTCAATATCATTGAGCCACTATGAAGAAGTCTCAAGCGCGCAGTTCATGCTAGACAGCCCAGGAATTTACAGGAACTGGAGGCTTTTTGCAAAGAAGAGTGGGCAGCTTTACCATCTGAGAAAATAAAAAATCTCATCCACAACTATCATAAAAGACTTCAAGCTGTCATTGATGTTATAGGGGGCAATACACGGTATTAAAAAATGTGGTATGTAAACTTTTGATCAGGGTCATTTGGATGTTTTGGGTTGTCATTATGATTTAAAAGAGAAAACACAGTAGTTTGACAATAAATGGCTTCACCCAACCAGTAACCATGAGTGGAGAAGAAGTTTTGGTGTTATCATTCATATTCTCTGAAAAAAGACCAAGAAACCAAAAATTCTGCCGGGGTATGTAAACTTTTGAGTGCAACTGTAGAGTGAAGTCTTTTACCCCAATCCTGGAAAACCCCTCCAAGCATAATCCTGTTAAGAGTTTTAACTTTCTGACTTATGTGTAATAACTAGGGTTAACGGAACCAGTTTAAATAATATCCTCTTTTGTTTTCTTAGTTTACTGCTGAGGAATTTATTTACTACTCTTCTACTTAAAGGAAATTAGTCAGCAGGTTTTTGCTATGTAATCTGAGATCTGCATAATGTAATTGCAGAGACCCTTATTTCAGCGATGTGTCACTTTGTGGGCTGCTTGTGGCAGTTTTGATAAAATCCCTGTTTTATCTGCTGCAGATATAGCAGTTCTCTGAATGCTGAGCTCTGTATAACCCCGCCCACACCACTGATTGGAAGATTTCCTCTTATACACAAATTTCCACATAATGCTGCCAATCAGTGGTTGGGGCGTGATTACGCAAAACAAGAGGACCACATGTCACAAGACAACTGTCTTCTGGTAATAATCTCCTTCTGATAAAACACTGATTTTTTTTTTTGAACTACAATTAGCAGCCCAGTAAGTGTAATCTGGAATCAGAGTCTCTGCACCTTCATCGCGCTGCTCTCAGATTACATAGAACCTGCTGACAATTCCCTTTATCCACTTATTGACAGAGTTCACCAGCCCCATACCCGGCAAATAATGGCTACAACATACAGCCATAATCTTCCTCTAACAACCACGGGTGTCACTTTTTGACAGTGGCGTTAACATTGATCGCAGGGCACTGATGGGTTGCTTCGATAGCCGAGGGTCTGTCCTCACGGAGCTTCGTTGAAACCCAGCATATGATCTGGCCTCTTAAGAGACCTTGATTTTCCCTATATACAGCAATACTTAGGTATTGCTGTGTATGGTATAATAATAATAATAATAATAATAACAATAAGTGATCGAACGATTGTAGGTTCAAGTCCCTTAAGGGAACTAACAAATACAGTAAAAAATGAAAAAAAAAAAGTTTTTAAAAATATGAAAAATTAAATAAAACATAACTTCTAATCACACCTCTTTACCAAATTTCCAAATAAATATATAATTTTTTAAACCCACATATTTGGTGTCACTGTCCGTAAACGTTCGTTCTATCAAAATATAACATTAACCAAATTGGTAAACACCAAAACGTTCAAAACGTCCAAATTGTGGGTTTTTTTTTTTTTTTTTTTTTTTAGGGTTTTCTGCAATAAAATTGCAGGAAGAGGCAATCAAAATGTCATATCTGTCCCAAAATGATATACCATAAATAAAAATGTCTTGCCTTGCAAAATACAGGACGTCACACAGCTCTATCGACTGAAAAATGTAAACAGTATGGAACTTGGAAAATGGGGATATAGTGGAAAAAAAATTTTTTTTTTTTTTTTTTTAAATTTCTACAAATTTCTAAATTTTTTTCACCAGTAGAATAATGTAAAAAACTGGACAAATTTGATGTATCCGTGTTCGTAAAGAAGAGGACTGTTGTATTGCCTGGTCATTTTTAACATACGATGTACGCCTTAAAAACAGTTAAAAAAAAGTCAAAATAACATAATTGAACTTGCAAATGAATGAAGTAGGTTTTACTAATTGGATTTCTGCGCGGTTTCTCCGCTCTAATGTTTTTGTCGGCCTGATTTACAGCGCTTCTTCTAAATGTTGGTGCTGTCCCTGTAGAAGAGTCGTGACGCTGACCCACTTTGCTGCTCACAGCGGCTCATTCTAGGCAGAGCTTGACGTAAACGGTCGACTTTTTCTCAGCGTCTTCTAGGTGCGTAATGAAAAGCGAAGGACGCGCTGATAACATTGTAAGAAGCCCGTATGGAAAATAGACAACAGTATTGTAATGAAGTTCTCAATCATTATTTAACCCTTTATCCAGGAGCTTCTGCCACGTTTTTGGAGACTGAAGAACCTTCGTAAAGAAGAAGGTTATCCTTTAGGTCAGTCTTCAGACAGGACACATAAATATAGTATGCTAGTCACATTGTAGGGAATGTATGGGTTAAAACAAAAAATGTATACGTAGTATAAATGACGAGATGACTTCTCGTGCTCATCTAGCATTATATGCTGTCCAGGTAAAGGTATTCCTGGACTCGTTTTAAAAGAGCTACATGCACATATAAATAGTTTGGCTTCTAAAATCCTGCCAACAGATTCCCTTTAAGGCTAAAGTCCAGTAATACATTTACATGGCCACTCTGTTCCTGTGTTACTGAGGCTGAAGAGCTATGGTAGATCTGAAGCCTCTGTCACTCCAGCTCTATTCCTCGCCCAGCACCGCCTCCTCTTGCTTGACTGATGGCTCCTTCGCCTGATGCAACACACCATAGAGACTGACCGTGACGCTGGTTGTTGTCATCTCGCTATAGCTATAGTCTGAGCTTCATAGGAGACTGAGATTTTGGCTATATACTGCAGTTATGTGATATTGTGTTATATAGTACAAGCGATCAGATGATCACAGGTTCAAGTCCCCTAAAGGGACTGACAAATTCTGTAAAAGATAAAGAAAAAGCTATTAGAATATGAAATGAATTAAATGTTGTAATGAGAAAATAATTATAACGCCAAAATTCTATTTTTATTCATCACCTCACATTTAAAAAAATATATATAATCAGCAAAGAATCTTAGGTATACAAAATTGGTATAAATAAAATGTGAGATCATCACGCAACAGACAAGCCATGACTCAGGCCCATCAACAAAAAGAAAAAAAAATGTAACGGGAAATGGCGATACAAAGCAAAAATTTTTTTTTTTTTTTTTTTTTTTTTTTTACAGTATTCTGATTTTTTTTTTCATCACTTTCTGTAAATAGAAAATGCTAGCTTGGAATCGCCTGAATCAGACTTGTGGGCAATCATGTTTCTAGCATATTTTTACCGCACAACAAGCGCCGTAAAAACAAAACAAAAAAGATTGCAGAATTTTTTTAAGAATTTTTTTCAGTACTCTGTATGGTGAAAAGAATGAACCCATTCAAAACTACAACTCATCTCGCAAAAAACATAAGCCCTCATACGGCTATGTGGGTGGAAAAATAATGTTATTGTTCTTGGAAGAAGACAAGGAAAAGCTAACAGTGCAAAAATGAAACATTTCCTGATCTTCAATCTTCAACATTTGTTCACAACAAGATCATTAATATGAGGCATACAGGTAGGACTAGCTTAACATTTCTATTACCTGTATGCCCATATTAATAGGTCATATATGTCCCAGGGGTGACAGATTCTCTTTAAACAGAATTAACAAGTTATATGCAAACAAAATACAACGCGATTAACCTTTGATATGCATAAATCAATAAAACGACGGTATTGTGCATTGTGCCAGCACTTTAGTAGCCACCTACAGTTTTCAAAGTGTCTCTTACAGAAGAGGCCTTGTCTCCTAATTAACTGGACCTCTATAAGGCTATTTATATATTCGCATACATATGATGATACCGGTACGTCCTGAAACTGAAGTAGAAGGGTTCTGCTGGGCTGAGTCCTGAATAATCAGAGACACCCTCTTGAAGCTCTTAGGGAATGTCGATCTCTCCAATGCAGCACTTCCCTAAGTCCTTAGAGATGAGGCCTCATGTGTCCCATCCCAAGATGCTGTGTACTTGGTTGTCCTCACAGCGTTGGCTCATGTCAAGCCGAGCATCGCTTCCCAGAGTCACACTGCTGCCCTATCTAGACTTTCTCCAAGGATCCGCAGCTTCCTTTACACCTAGACTTTCCTTCGACTCCTCCCAACCTACCGCCAAAATACCAAGCTCTCCAACTTCGGCCTCCTTCCGCTACCCTCTACTGGCCATATCATATATTGCATCACAAATCTCCACCAACACAGTAAACTGTGATTAACCCTTACACATGGACAACCACTTTTCAATCCCTGTGTTTCCCCAGTAAAATAGTAACGCTTATACTCACCTCATTTGCCACGGCCCCTTCTGTGTTTATTCCGCCATATCACTGGTGCTGCAGCTCCGCTCTTATTAAGAGAATGAAACTTTGCTGCAGTTATAAGCACAGCCATTTGCCTGTCTTTACTTCAAAATTGTGATTCATTTCTGCCCTGTATATCTTTTTATGGCCTCATGGACATATGCCTGTGTATTACATACTTGGAATTAATTATTGATTACAAGCGCAATTTGGTGCCGCCATACAGCTACAAGTGCTGTGGCTCCACTAAGCCACAATCTGCAACTTGCTGAATATAGCTACAGACAATTGCAATAAAGCTATATGAAGAATTATTTGCAAACTTTGGATTTATAACTTTCTCACTATTCTGCAACGAAAAATAAATCTGCTTTAAAGGTTTATTTTTTCTAGCATAATAAGAAAGAGCAGTTAAAATATGCAGTCCTAAATAATTCAGTATGCGAGGGGAAAATGATGAATTCTAAATACCGTCTTAGAAATCTTCATGACCTGAGTCACTGCTAAAGTAGAAAGTCGTTGAATTCAGATCACTTTCTTGTATGCATAAATGCCCCGAGGTTAAAATTAAAGATATTTTTTTGCAGTCTAATGCTGTGGACTCTTTGATATTCTTCTGCAGATAATGACATAATGGCAAGTGAAGCATTCTGGCCAACAGGGATTGAGCCACTAATTTTGATTTCATCTATGTGACAGTTTTTTTTGTCTTCTAATTTGACAGCAAAGGACGCACAATGGTGAAAGAAAATACAAATAAATTGTTATCTGTTTTTGCATTTCCATAGTGACAGTGTTACAGATAAACAGTCAAAGGGCTGCTTGGTCATTGCAAGCTCAGTAAAAGAAGTCTGATCTGTTTTCTTTATTTTCACTATATACAGCAGTTTTCTCTCTCCCTGTTTCCTCTCTCCCTCATTCCCTCTTCACCTTTTTACTCACTCCCTTCTTCCTCTATCCCTCTTTCTCCCTACCTTCCTTACTCCCTCTCTCCCTCACTCCTTCTCTCCTGTCTCCCTCATCCCTCTCTCTCTCCCTCACTCTCTGCCTCACTTCCTCTCTCCCTCACTTCCTCTCTTCTCACTTCCTCTCTTCCTCACTCCCTCTCTTCCTCACCCCCTCTTCCTCACTCCCCTCTTCCTCACTCCCCCTCTTCCTCTCTCCCCCTCTTCCTCACTCCCTCTCTTCCTCACTCCCTCTTCCTCACTCCCTCTCTTCCTCACTCCCTCTCTTCCTCACTCCCTCTCTTCCTCACTCCCTCTCTTCCTCTCTCCCTCACTCCTCTCTTCCTCACTCCCTCTCTTCCTCACTCCCCCTCTTCCTCACTCCCCCTCTTACTCTCTCCCCCTCTCCTCACTTCCTCTCTTCCTCACTTCCTCTCTTCCTCACTCCTTCTCATCCTCACTCCCTCTCTTCCTCACATCCTTTCTTCCTCACTCCCTCTCTTCCTCACTCCCTCTCTTCTTCACCCCCTCTCTTCCTCACTCCCTCTTTCTCACTCCCTCTCTTCCTCACTTCCTCTCTTCCTCACTCCTTCTCTTCCTCACTCCCTCTCTTCCTCACTCCCTCTCTTCCTCACTCCCTCTCTTCCTCACCCCCTCTCTTCCTCACTCCCTCTTTCTCACTCCCTCTCTTCCTCACTCCCTCTTCCTCACCCCTCTCTTCCTCACTCCCTCTTTCTCACTCCCTCTTCCTCACTCCCTCTCTTCCTCACTCCCTCTCATCCTCTCTCCCTCAATCCCTGTCGCTCTCCCTCAATTCCTGTCGCTCTCCCTCACACCCTCTATTCCTCACTTTCTCTTCCCCAATTTTTCTCTTCCTCACTACCTCTCTATTGTTCAAGGAATAATATTGTAAATAAATATTGAGTGCAGTTTATTTTATTATTTTTAAATACAACAATCTAATTTGGTAAAATTTTTTGTAAAAAACATTAAATAGACCTTGTCTGGCAATATGAAACAGACTAGAAGGTCTAAAAAAATCTACACATTATTCTATGTTCTAAGGAGATCCAACTACAGATGCTAAACAAAGTATACTAGAGAACATTTCAAACAGTTGTGAATCTCCCACCAGTGGTCAAATGACCAAAATTTTTCTATGTCAACAATTCATCCAAGACGTCACAAAAGAACCGATGAGGAACATGTCAAGAACCTCAGACTTTACTAGCTTCAGTAAATGTCAATGTGCACAATTCCACAGTATAAATGATGCCAAGCAAAAATAATATCCTAATATCCTTGAAAGACTATCAATGTACAAATCACTGCTGACCAAAACAGAACACAAAGGATCATCTTGCGTTTGCCAAAAAAAACATATCTAGACATCACCCTAGACTTTTGGTAGATTATTCTGTGGACTGATGAGTTAAAGGTAAAACGTTTTAATGGTCCTGTTACAGTGGGTATGGAAAGTATTCAGACCCCTTTTAAATTTTTCGCTCTTTGCTTCATTGCAGCCATTTGGTAAATTCAAAAAAGTTTATTTTTTTCTCATTAGTGTACACTCTGCACCCCATCTTTACTGAAAAAAAAGCAGAAATGTAGAAATTTTTTTCAAATTTATTAAAAAAAAAGGTTTTCAACCAGGATATCTCTGTACTTGGCCGCATTCATGTTTTCTTCAATTGCAACCAGTCGTCCTGTCCCTGCAGCTGAAAAAACACCCCATAGCATGATGCTGCCACCACCATGTTTCACTGTTGGGATTGTATTGGGCAGGTGATGAGCAGTGCCTGTCGATTCATGACCTAAAGCTGAAGTACTGTGAGCGGTGCAGCAGGATAAAGCTCTGAAGCACACAAGCAAATTAATTTCTGAATGAAACCAAAGAAACCATATTAAGTATTTGGAATGGTAAAGTGCAGGTCTCGACTTGAATCCCGTTGAAATGACGCTTCAGGAGTTTAAACAGGCAGTTCATGCTCAAATACCCTCCAATGGAGGGGCATTAAAGGGAAACTGCTAGAAACATGCTACAATAAGGTGTTTTATTTGCTTACATAGGTTGCAGACTTTAACAAATACTTTATTTTGCAGCATTGCAAATGCTAATGAAGCAGCACTAGTCTGACTGGGCATTTCATCCCCCAGACTAGTCCTGCCTTAGATTTTTTAATCACATTTAATCATGCTTCCCCGGTGTGATTAATAGCCTGCAGGCAATACTCATTATGCAGACTGTCCCTCAGGCATAGAGAGGCGTGATTATCGGTTTCGAGATAGGACTAGTCAGGAATAAGAGACTCCGAGCCGCAGTAATCCTGCCTCATCGAAATATTTCAAAAGTCTGCAACCTAAGTAATCACACAAAACACCTTATTAGTATAAAGCAGTGGTGAACAACCTGCAACACGGAGGCACATTATGCACACCATACCTTCCTGTGCGGCTCTCAACCATCTGCGTAGTGTCTGGTCACATTTATGTTCCACGTAATGGAGAACACCAGTGCTGTGTAGACGGATAATTATGAATGATGCTCTGCGCAATCATTTTTAAGCCAGCCATATTTTGGCACAATGGGTGCGTCCTGTCTCATGTAGCACACAAAAGAATAGATGAGGTGACGAAGTGGCCATGCATGACTGTGACAACATTCATTGTAGTTTGTTGGAGAAGGAGAACACTTGACTGCTTCAGCATCTGGCATATACTACAATAGAGAGAGCTAAATGCAAGGTCTCTTCTTTTGTGGACTTCTCAGACCCTGCAAGGAAAGGGTACCTATACCTTCCTCCTGGGTGGGAACCTTAAAAATGGATCCAGCACATATTAGATTTTTATGGCACATACATTAAATGTCTCAGAAGGTAATTATTTGGTAATATTGCGGCCCATGAGGTTGGTTCAGTCTGACATTGTGGCCCCCAAACCCAAAAAGGTTGTGCACCCTACTATAAATGAAAAAGCATGCATACTTCTATAGTAGGTTTGGGAACAGTCAGGGCACCTGACAAGTTCTCTTTAAAGCAATTCTGAAGAGATAATGGGCCAAAATTTCTTAACAGCGATGAAAGAGATTTTTCAAAATTTATCACAAACGTTTTTTTTGCAGTTGTTACAGCCAAGGGTGCCACAACCAATTAGGTTTTTTGTGGGAATGCTACTCACTTGGGTGCTCCTGGAGGCAAAACAGGAAGAGTTTTCACTTAAAAGTCCATGCTAGTTTATTGCAGATTCATAAACCAACTGTCACAATCCATTTTTGGATGCGTGGCAGCTCTGGTTCCACTATAACTTAAATGTAGCATTTTTCCTTTTAGTCCAGCCAGGGTTAATGTCAGTTTCCCTTGCTGGCAGCTTGCTGTAACTGCAGAGTTGCTAGGTCAGCTGATGTGGGTGGTAACCACTTGTCACGGGTGTGTCGCGGCGGAGATCGTCGCGATTGCACACCCTGACTTCGCACAGCTGAGTTTCTGGTGCTGGGTGTTTTTCAGCACTGAGGGAGTTAATTCTTTCTCTCTCGATGCTGGACTGACCAGCCTCGCCCAGCTGCGATTGATGTTTTGTTAATTAGCTTCCTTCATATACCTGCTGGTCTGCTGGGGAAGTTGCCGGTGAAAGCATTCATTCAGACCAGCAGAGCGGATCGTTTCTGAGAAGACTTAAGCTAAGAGTGCCTGTTGTGGTTTTTCCTCTCCTCGCTTATTGTTTATCTTCTTAACCTTTTGTGTTCCTCTGTAGTGGAAGTTTTGTATGCAAGGCAGTGTTTTCTTTACCCCTTGTCTGTCTCGTTTGTATTTGACTGTGTGTAAGCTGTTACCTGCCCATTCCCTGTGGTGGTAATCAGGGTCCTTCTCAGGACTAGATTACAGTGGTCAGGGATCAACAGGAGACAGGGTTACGCTGGCGGCCTGGACCTCTGTACCATTAACAGTACCTCCAGGTAGAGAGACTAGTCAGGACCCCAGTTCAGGGTCAGCATAGACCCCTGTCCACCTCCATCCTGAGACAGCGTTTCACGTGCACAGTATAGACCCACAATACATTGGATATTATGTCAGGTAAGACATTGCTGGCAGATTCTACGTATACATGTTGATATTTTCTATAATATGAAATATAGAATGTTGTCACATTAGATATATGTTACTATCATAGAATATATCTGTTATACGTCGTGACACCACTCCCACCATCCTTTAAATGGTCACTTGATGCATCAGCTGACTGTTGATGATAGTTATTCTATGGAGACCAGCCTTGCAGTTGCAGCTCTCTGGTGTCAGCTACTTCTGGAGTTTGGAGTCCTGTCTCTGTTTCCCCTGCGGTTTGGAGTTTGGCAGCGGAGTCTGAAAGCTAAGTGGGGTGTTCTTACCTTGTCTGTCTCGTGTTTGTCACTGTCCCCTGTGTTGTACCATCTGGAGTTGTGAGGCTAGCGCCCTTGCCGGCCAGTGCACTAGCCAGGGCAGTGCGAGGTGACAGCGAGGGACGAGGTTCGTGACGGCGGCGGGGGAAGGACCCGCTTAGGGCGTTAGGGGAGTGCAGGGACAGGCTCAGTTTGGAGCTCAGGAGGTGTCCCTCTCTCATTCCCTATTGGTAGGGCCTTCTTCTCCCAATTTCCTTCCCGTTAAGTGTGTGTTGTGCCGTCTGCTGATCGACCCCCTGTTGGGTCATTAGATATTGTGACACCAGCCTTAAGCAAAATAAAAAATAAACAGCGATCAGTGCAGGCAAAAGAAAGTAAACAGTCTCGTGAGAGCCAGTCAGGTGACACAGGCTAGATAGCATCCAGTATACCGACTCAGTCTGGGTATAACAGACAAGAAGCCTTCTTCCTCTGCACACAGACCATGTGTCAAAAAACAGACTCCATATTAACAGGTTAACCACACCCAGAGATGTGGTTTGTGGGCAGCCAGACCCACCCATCTCTTAGACTGCCCATAAAACCTGACCCAGATGCACCAAACAATCCTCTTAGTGTTATGTGTACTAGAGCGGTACTTCAGGATTACATCACAGATGACAACCATCTCTGTGATGCATACCTCCCATCAACTATGTGTCATGTAGCTGTCTTACACTGCCTTCGGCTTATCCTGAGTCATGGCGACTTGATGGATGAACACTGTAGAAAAATTGATCTTGTGCAAGCCTAGATAAATCCACCAGAGTCTTCTCCACTGTTACCTTGAAAGTATCATGCCATCGGGTTGCTGGTCTTCCTCTTTGCCTTGTTCCTTCTGTTTTGCCGACCTTGATGTCCTTCACCACTGATTGTTCTCTTTGTGTGATGAGTCCAAAGTAGGCCAGTCAGTCAAGGATTATTAGATTCAGGGGAAATTATTTTGTTTTACTTGCTGAGATAGGCTTGAATACATTTTTATCATGAAGAAGTGGAATGATCTTTTAAAAGCAGCAGTTTGTGTTTTCTTCTTACCAATAAATACTACTTGATCGGTCAAGGATCGATCATCCAAAATAAAACTAACATTGATTAGCAAATCATTAGGACTTCAGAGCAAGAAGATACATGCAGGAAAAAAATGTCTCTGGGCATCAAAACTGGTCTTCAAAACTTCAAAGCGTAATTACGGAACATTTTGGAAACTCTTTGATGCACTTTGCAGATTGACAAAAAAGATAGACTTTTCAAGCAGTTCTGGCTGACATATTCAAGCAGTTGTAGATGATTTAGATAGGTTGTTTCCTAATGTACTATTGCATGTAGATTATTGCTAGAAGGTGAAACATGTATATCATTCAAAAACTATTTAATGGGGTTGTAAAAAAAAAAAATAAAACTTTAGATATGGCTTGCTAAAAAATAAGAAATGGAAGCATATGCACCTTCCAGCACCTCCACGGATCCAGCAACGCCTTCTCCAGAGGTTTACACTGGCTCCAAAAGTGATGACTGTCCTGTTTGGTAGTCACAGCACCTCTGCAGCTAGTTACAGTTAGGTGACTATGGTAGTAGAATGCATTTTTAAGGAAACTTCAGGTAAGGCGATCTTCAAGCCACCTGACCACTGAGATTTCTGAATTGTGCAGACACCACCTCAGGAGCCGGCGCAAACCTCCGGAGCAGCCTGCACCTGATTTACATTTATGCTGGAACGTGAGAATGTCTATTATTTTTAATCAATCCATGCCTGAAAAAATACAAATTTTACTGTCCGACAACTTCTTTAATAACATTATTAGTAATTTGATGTAGTAGAACAACCCAAAGAGATGTATGTATGCTTATCACTCTTATGTTTTAGAATGTTTGATTACTTTAGGATTTTTTTTTTTTTTTTATAAAAGAAAGATAGAAAATAGCATCTGGGGCAAACCGCTCTGGTGATAATTTGAGAATCAATTTGGCTTCTTAATTTGCAGGAAATTGCCTAATTATGATTTAATGCTGCCAGTTCTTATTTGTGGAGGATGCTTTTTTTAGCTGAAATGATTCAGAATAACACTTTCTTGCACCTACTTTGAACTGATGAGAGTGTATTTTAAGGACAGCCAAGTGAAACATTTATTTAACAAAGTCTTTAACACAAAAAAAATAAGTTTCTTTGAGATCTTTTTACCATTCAGATAAATGAGTATTTATATAATACCCAAAACTGAGGCAACTTCAAAAACTGCACAAAAATGCGAAAGCCATCTGGTTGAGTTTCCAGTCTTACGATGTTAATGACTTGTCCTCATGACTCAAAGCATCCAGCACCCCCCACTTATTTCAGCTCTGGAGATGGCCTTATGTTAGCAGACCCAAAGGATAAGTTATAAGTATGGATCGCCTGGAGAACCCCTTTAAGTAGCCTTTTTATTTTATTATTATCTTGCGGAATCGTAACCAAGTGTGCCCATTAAACCATGGAAAGCAGATCCGAGTTATTCAAAGCTTTAGGATCTGAAATGGCCCTTGTTTGTCATTGACCTAAGGTGTCATGAACATAAACATTTTCTAAAAATAATACTTTAAACAGGCACATATTTAATGGGATTTCTACGTTCAGTGACCTTATTTTGTTGTCTCTATCTGTAATAAGGTAATCAAAGACTTTCACTGCTGAAATTCACAGCAATCACTTGTTATATGCTGAAGAACTTTGATGAAGTGTTCAATTTCCCTGGTGCGTCATCACCGGGAGGAAGAAGTATTACACATTGATAAAACGCATGGTTGTGTTGGCGCTCCATAGCGAGTCGTTCTTTGTAGCTGCCGTCTACTCTAACTGATGAGCTTCCCCTCTTTTAATTTAGAAAAATTAAAAATATTTATTGTGGAATGACTTCTTGGAGACTAAACATTGCGGTATAAAGGGCTTGGTAACATGAATCCCACTGTGTACTTAGCTAATATCCACCCATCTTCCCCAATCCTATTTCTTCCCCAGTTCAATTCAGGGCTGTCTGGGCGCATGGAAAGGTGAGATACTAGAGGTAGGATTAGTGATGAGCGAACGTGCTCGGATCAGGTGTTATCCAAGCATTCTCGGGTGCTAACTGAATGACTTTGGCGTGGTCGGAAAATGTGTTCGAGTCCCAGCGGCTGCATGTCTCGCAGTTGTTCGACAGCTGGTTTGCTGGCCTTGTTTTATTTTTTTGGGTGAAGGACCTGGTAACTTTATTCTGCAGGTCACAACAGCTGCCATGCTAAATTTATTTAGTTTCATTTTTATAATTCACTGCTTTCTGCTTAAAAAAATCAAATTTTGCACCATACATTCATATTGTATTGTATGGGTGATGAGGATGCGATGACACAGGGGATCACTCCATCTGTCCAACCGCTTAGATTTTTTTATGATTCTATGGATAGACATCTGTCTGAGATGGTTTAGTGAATCCTGCATTGAGCCGGTGGTTGGACACGATAACGCTGGAGGTCCCTTCCAACTCTAACATTCTATGTTTCTATGGACAGATGCCATAGTTGCTATTGACTTGTAGTATCTAAGGGATTGAACTGCCCAAATGAAAGTTACACCGCATTCTAAATTATTATGCAAATGATATTTTTCTCTGATTTTCCTAAATGGTTGACACAAATGAGTCAGTGTAATGTTCAAATCCTCAACCATTAGCAGATAACTCACATGTTATTGGACAAACCTCCCAATGATAGCAGTATTTTATTTCTTCAAAATTCAAAATGCACTGTTCCCAACTATTATACGCACCACAGTATCCAAACATTTTATAGGTTGTAAAGAACTGACAATGGTCATTTGTTGAATTTGCAGTATTAAGGTCACATTTACTGACATCAAAAGCTTTTTCAAGCATCCCTTCTTTGATATCACCTTCAAAATTCTTGCATCCATTGAACTTGACAGTTTTTGGATAGCTTCTGCTTTAATTTATTTTCAGGATGTCAGATTAGCCCCTCAGAACTACTGTTTTGATGTGAAAAATGCCTCACACCCTCTTATATCTTTTGCTTGAGGATGGTCCTCAATATGATACAGGACAGGGGAGGATGGTGGCCACCCATGAATTTCTCTCCTTTTATGCCCGTAGCAGCCAATGGCTCACAGGTATTCTTTGCTTGTGAGTCATTGGCCTGTGAGATGATGCATTGTCATTCATGAGGATGATTTTGCTGCTTTGCTTCTTGTTGTACCATTTAAGAAAGTGGTCGGTCACAATCTCTATATACTTTGCTGAGGTCATTTATACACCTCCCGGGACCCTAAAAGGGCCTAACAGCTCACTCCACATGATTCTGGCTCAAAACATGACTCCGCCAACTCTTTACTGATGTTGCAGTTTAGTTGCATCCACTACTCCTACCAATCTGGACCATCCAGATTATCATTATCCAGATTATTATTATTATCAGTAAACAAGTTTGTCGGACAATTATTCTTCTTGTCTGTCTGGACCCACTGTAACCTTTCCTGCTTGTAAGCACTGTTTACGGCTGGCCAAATAGTAGGTTTATGCACAACTACAAGCCTTTGGAGGATCCTACACCTTGAAGTTGACAGGACTCCAGGGGCACCAGCAGCTTCAAATACCGGTTTGCTGCTTTGTCATAGTATTTTAGCAGCTGCTCTCTTAATCCAATGAATTTGTCTGACAACACCTTCCTTATTATACCTTTATCTGCACAAACACGTCTGTACTTTCTATTAGCCTCAAATCTCTTCACAAGACGAAGATCACACTTAAGTTTTCATGAAATATCTAATGCACTGCACTATTTGATACTTTTCGGCAGCAGAGAGATCCTTTTTCTGTCCCATGTTGCTTGAAACTTGTGGCCTGCTTAATAATGTGGAACATCCTTCTTAAGTAGTTTTCCTTTAATTGGGCTCACCTGGCAAACTTATTCAAAGAGCCCTGAGACACAATGCCATCCATGAATTTATTGGAAAAACAAAAAATTACATCCTAACGACACTTATGGTAACTTCAATTTGCATACAATATTTGGAACGCGGTGTAGATCAGATGGAGGAAGTCTTGCAAGGATAAAAAGGGCTGATGTGACAGCCAATTAAATACACAATTTGTGCTACATGTGGCTCCTCGATTATCTTTTTTAAAGTGTCGCCATAAAGCAGATAAAGGTTCGTGTACAGGAGCAGATTATTAAACGATGGACGATGTGATCGTAATTTGCAACTGGCAAACTGTGTCAGGCAAGGTATATATAAGGTGAGGACCGTGAATGATGTGGTTGAATAATGATTATGTTGATCGATGTGCATTGTGTTCACACAGACAAGTAATCTGAAGTGTAGGAGTGTTCAACGCTCAAATCCCATAAGTGATACTTTAGAATAGTAATAAAACGTTCAATAATCACTTTCACAACTTTGTGTTAGATTATGAGCCCCAGTGGAGACAACGATCCTGATGTCTGTAAAGTTCTGTGGAATTAATGACGCTATGGAAGAGAGTATAATAAATAAGATACGAACAGTAGCACATGCAGTAATAATGATGAGCAATATTTATTTATTTTACTCATTTATATAGCGCCATTAATTCCACAGCACTTACAGACATCATTATCGCTGTCCCCAATGGGGCTCACAATCTAAATTCCCTGCAACAAATACCTGTGTTGGCAGCAAAACTTTTTACAATTCCCCATTTTTAACGCATTTTTACTTTTTTTTGTCATTTATTTGAAAGGGTGAAAAAATGCTGAAGAATTGACATGCTCAATGTGAGAGCATTCCTTTACAGGATGGGCGGACATGTAGTCACAAAAGAAGACAATGCTCTACAATGTAGTTTTCCGTACGATTCACCTTTTCATTGTCTGTTAATTCACTTTCTTACTGAGTGGCGGATTACAATTTTATTAATTTTATAGGTGCCTGTTTCACATCTACCACCCATTGATGTAGAGAACGATGGGGTTTGTGTTACCATCTGTGCCTAAGACAACAAACAGCGCTTTATTGTGAAAAATTGGGGCCTTGTGTATCAAAGCTATTTTGGAGAAAAATGGCAAAAAGTGCCCATAAACCCAGTCATTGATGAGCTTTGAAGCCACAAAAAAGTGGAATAATGACTCAATTGGGCAGTCATTTTATGCACCTAATGCACTTTTATGCTGGCTCCCATGTTGGGCTAGGAGTCACTATAATTTTACCTAGGGCGTTATCATTTATGTTTCCCTCCATAGTCCTGTAGACGTACAGTATACAATAATTGAGGCTGTAATTTGCTAGAAGGTCCTGAATGCAATTGATACAATCCATTAAGAATGCATTTCAGTAAGAAACCACAATCACATAAAGCAGTAATAAATATGTACAAACCATTCACTGTTGAGCATGAATTTTCCTCTGCATACAATAATCCTTACATTAGTAGCCCTATAAATATATTGTCAGTGTACGGAGATTTGCTCTTCTTTCTTCTACACTGTGTACTTTATATCCCATGTAAATTTGGCAGACATCCCAAAAGTAATCTGTGCCGAATTCTGCTTTATTTCGCCCAAGAGAATAGGAAAAGTCCTTTACTAGTAATGTAATGTAATTTCTACAGTGACCTAGTTTGCTAGGATTCCCATAGCGAAATTTTTTATTTTTTTTTATTTGTTGACTTCTGCCGAGTATTTAGTATTTAGTAAATACTCGCACGGTTTCTCATTTTGAGAAATTAGGGTGATGATGTTGAGGACTTTTTTTTTAAGGATGTGTATTTGTTTAATGTGTACCTGTACAGTAATGTAGAAGGTGCAAACAAACTAAAGATGGCCATACACTATAGACAGCTGTCCATCAGATGCTCTTACTCTCTTTTACTCTCGACCACACTTCGACCAAGAATGCAAGTGTTCTCAATATGGATATGGGTGTAGTCCGTCTCATCTTTACTTATCTCCTTTATGCCCAAAATTCCCTTTCCCTGACACCTACCATAGGGTGTAATGTAGAAGTTGCAGACTAAAGATTGTCATACACTATAGACAGCTGTCCATCAGAGGCTGTTACTCTCCACCCCACTTTGGCCAAGAACGCAAATGTTCTCAATATGGAGATGGGTGTAGTCCTCCTCATCGTTAGTTATCTCCTTAAAGGGAATCTGTCACCCCATTTTTGCCCTATAAGCTGCTGCCACCACCATCAGGGGCTTATCTACAGCATTCTATAATGCTATAGATAAGCCCCCGATGTCACCTGAAAGCGGTCCAGTCCTGAGGGAGTCGCGGTCTGGTTTGGCGCCTCCCATCTTGTAGCGAAGCCGGCCTCTTCTTACCATCCCATCGCGGCTCCTGCGCAGGCGCACTGCTCTGCCCTAGTGAGGGCAGAGCAGAGTACTGCAGTGCGCAGGCGCCGGGAAAGGTCAGAGAGGTCCGGCGTCTGCGCACTACAGTACTCTGCTCTGCCCTCACCAGGGCAGAGCAGTGTGCCTGCGCAGGAGCCGCGACGGGGTGGAAAGAAGAGGCCGACTTCGCTACAAGATGGGAGGCGCTGAACCGGACCGCGACTCCCTCCGGATCAGATGGCGGACCGCCCCTGGGTGAGTATAATATAACTCGTTTTTCTTCACTTTCAGGTGACATCGGGGGCTTATCTACAGCATTCCAGAATGCTGTAGATAAGCCCCTGATGGCAGTGGCCGCAGCGTATAGGGCAAAAATGGGGTGACAGATTACCTTTAATGCCCAAAATTCCCTTTCCCTGACACCTGCCATAGGGTGTAATGTAGAAGGTGCAGACTAAAGATGGCCATACGCTATACACAGCTGCCCATCAGATGCTGTTACTCTCCACCCCACTTCGGCCAAGAATGCAAGTGTTCTCAATATGGAGATGGTTATAGTCCTCCTCATCTTTTCTTGTTTCCTTTAAGAACAAACGGCTATAGGAAAACCAACATGCCCAAATTTCCCTTTGGATTACACCTGCCATAGGGAGAATATTGGGACTACGGCCTCTTTTCCTGATCGTGTGTTTTTTATTATAATTTTTAACATACAATAACATTAAGACAATTGGAGTCAAGAAACTACAAGGAGTCTAAGGAAAAAGGAGGGAGGGGAAATCTAACTACTAAGGTTCTGCTGTGGTAGATTATGCCTAACCATGACATTAAACAAAATCAAATAAAATATGTTGACATTGTGATCATATATCGAACTGGTATATTAAATTTAAATTCTGAACATCTTTTAATAATTGAGTCCTTTGTGGATGATGAGTTCTTGACTGACTTGTCTTCTACTGGATTAAACAATTTTTATACGATAGTCTTGACTAAGGAGGAAATTCATTATTCCAGACCTGCCATCTTTTGGTATATTTTATAAATTTATTGTCTCTTAAGGCCAACAAGAGTTCTGAAACTCTGAGTCGAGATTTGTTCTTTGATGTCTGTTATTTAGGTTATATCTTTATGTTTCCATATTGAAGCAATCAATAATTTAGTGACTAGCAAAATATGAACATTAATAGGCCTAAATTAAGAAGAGATGTCTTGAATACCATGAGACAGCAGTGCCAGGTGAGATGTAAGATTCACAGGAAACTTAGTCATTTTTGATAAAGCTTAGATATTCCAGTCCACCAACGTTGTATTATATTGCATTCTTGAAAAATATGGACTAGATGTCCGTGATGACCACACTCCCTCCAGTAGATTTCGATTGTATTGTAAAGACTTGGTGTAATTTTACTGGTGCAAAAATACCACCTAGATAATAATTTAAACTATGTTTCATGAAATCATGGCCACTTGTGCTTTTTGAAGGCAAGACCCTCTTGCTGGAAACAGAGGAATAAAATTTGCCTGATTGCGGTTTTCAGAAATGTCCAATCTGCAAGACTTCTGCTTGCCCAGATCTGCTATCTTTCAGGGTTCTTCTCCAGATCTTCCAACAGACTGCTCCTTTCGCTGATTTCCTATTTTTAAGGTGCAGTTTCCCAATTATTCTGGGGTTTCCTATTACGAATGATTGTTTTTCGCACACACATGCTGGCTATGCTGATCATTTGTCGACAAATTATACGTATTGCATACGAATGGAAAAAGCGCAGGGCTACTATTGACAGCCCTAACTAATGGTAGTCTTGCTTTAAAGGGGGTTATCCACTATTTGGACAACCCCTTTCGAATCCCTATGTTTGCCCCAGTAAAATAATAACTCTTATACTTGGTGCCGGCGCTGATCCAACGGCGTTGACACTGGCTCTCCCAGGGATCTTTGACTATTTTATTGGTCCCACTAAGTATCCAGGAGAGTGCAGTAATAACATGCCTCTTCTGTCTGACTGCTGATAGTTTCTTGGATTTAGAGGTATGTGGATGATAGACAAATCTGGTAGTTTCTACCCATTTTTCAGACTTGTGAAAATCTTGTAAAATATTCTATTCACTAACAGTACTGTGCCTTAGCTGAATGTTTAGTCTTGTTTGGCTGCTCAGAAAGTTACCACCATGAATCAGAAAAAAACTGGCCAGGCAGATTTCAGTAATCTATCTAAATGCCAAAAATAAAATAGAAGGCCTTTTATATAAAACTTTCTGAAAGTAAACTTAGAAGAGAGAAGTGCAAAAGACGTGTGGTAACATCCCTACTGGCTCTGAGATTTCATCTGAAGTTACATACCGATCGGCAGTGACCTACTGCGTCACATAATACAAAACATTCTCCAAACCCCATACAGCGTGTATAGATACCGCTGCTATTCAGCCAAGCCTTTTATGCTGTTATATGAGAAATATTTACCCCATACTAGCTCTCATTTATATTGGAAAATCGTGATAATAAATGGTTTTCAATGTTTACTCTCTTCACTCAAAATTGTTAAAAACTTCTAAATACAACTTGTAAAATAATACATTTTTTTTTTAAATCTCGACACCAACTTGTACAATAAGTAACAACCTATTTCTGGTGTGCATAAAATGATTTTTCTAGCTAATAGATTTTCTTTCTTGTCCTGATCTGTTTATGAATGGTTCTTAACGAACCTTATTGGATCCAGTGATTTTTTTTGTAGACTCCGTTGAATAAAAATTTCATGTGAGTTTTGCACTGGTGGTTCTAACATTTTTCCTCGCAAGAATAGCACTGTGTACAAGATAATGTTGTGTAAGAATAAGTGCCCCCTTATAGTTAGCCACCATGGTCTATTGACCATGATTAATATGGCCCTGTAGACCAGAAGGGGAAAAAAAAGTTTATTTTCAAGAATTTGTTTTTTGCATAATATTGTCACTCGGTAACTGTACATGTTTAAGGAATGGGGCCCTGCACGGTCCCTAAGGCTGGGGCCCTAACTATCCCTGCTCCTAAAAGTACTTCTGAAGGTGAGGAGGTTTGGGCCACCAGCCTTACTGTTCTCCTGTCATACCCTTAGCTGTCCCCTCCACCTCCCACCACAGGAGACCTGGGACAGAAATGCTAGTGTATAAACACGTTAGACAAACAGGAATAACAAAAAGCAACTAACATGCAAAAACACCAAAGGTAGAGAGGTATATAGAAAGGGATAGGAATGTACAAACCAAATGGGAATAAGACAATGAGAAAAGCATACAGCACACAACATTCTCCAGCAGCAAAAAAGAACTTAAACTCCAGCACAGCATCTCCAAGGAACCAGGAAAAACTTTCACTGGTGAAAAGAAGGTCTGGCCAGATTTTATAGGGAGAGGAAATAAGCAGGTCAGGAGCAGCTGTGAGATGGGGCTGCATGTTTCTAACCAGCATAGAAAGGGTTGTTAACCACTTCAGCACCAAAGGAAACAAAATCCATTTAATATGGGAAACCAAACACACAGGCTAAATGGAAGACTGGTAATTCACAATACGTAATGATTTCCTAGCCCCAAATCTCCCTGGAGGATGTGACACACTCGTGTCAAATATGCAAATTTTTCTTCAGAGAGAAAGAGGACTTGAACTCTACTGCCAGCTATTGGAAGCAGTGATCCTAAAAGTCAATATTGACTCTTTAATGAGTCTTAGAATATGATTTAGCCAAACCAGAATCTCAATTTTCAGACATGCTGTTTTGGGGTGTAGCCCCTCATCAGTGCAAAGTATGAGATCTGATTTGACTAGGTGAGAGGCTCTGAACTAAGGTTTAAGGGGTTACGTTTCTCCTTGTGGAGTGTGACAAGCAAAGCCTGGCATTTCAGAGTAAGGAGACTTATAAGCCATGCATGCTCCTCTGGGAAATTAAATATGCAAATTGTCACTCCAGAGAAAAAGAGGACTAGAACTCTAGCACCACCAATTGGAAGCAGGGATCCTAAAAGTCAATATCTGGGATTGGGTCTGTGCCAATCATTTGATGCTTCAGGTACGAAGTAGTGAGGCTGAAACAAGTGTTTAGTTTAATATGTGTTGGCAGTGTGGTAATAAATGTTTCACAGCATTTGAAAAGCTATGTAATACTTTTCCCTTCACAAAATTGTCTCTTACCAGTCCATTTGAACCAAAAGGGAAAATTAGTCCAGAAAGATAGTCTTGGGGAAGACTATCCAGCATTTAATGATTAATCTTTCTGTAGTTGTCGAGCCTTTAAAAAATAAGTATTGTGATATCTACATTGTTTTGACAGATCTGTCAGTAGTATGCCACTCAGTCCCCATCCATAGTGTCTGGGGAAAAGGGTAATAGGGACTCTGAAACAAACGTCTTTATTTATATACAAAAAACTGTATATAAGAAACCACCCTTGGACAGTGGAAAAGGTCTGCATATAGATGTATAGATGTAGTTTGGATAGGTGTGGTCTACTGGATCTTCGGTAAGCATTTCCCGATGTGGAGATATGTAAGCTTTGCGTGGTGGTTTCCATGTAATATCCCAGTATGTAGCTGAAAAGAGATACTTGACCATGGAGCCTAAAATGAGAATTTGACAATACATAGACAACCCCCAATTGCACTAAAAGTTGGGACGCTGTGTAAAATATAAAGAAAACTCAAATGTAAAACACGAGGTCTATCTAACCTTTTATTTCGCAATGTCGCCGATTTAGTTTTTCCACAGTGATCTTGATGAGGAGGAGGCATGCTGGAGTCAAACGCTCTTGATTGATTAAAGAGTCACACGCCTTTTAATGATTATGGTCGTTCTGAAAAATGATGTGTGCTTCCACATGCATCTTCCCACAAATCTTACTGACTGTGGGAGAGGGACTGAAGTAAGATTGGCATAAGGAACAGTACCACTTGTCATGAATTTGAAGAGCATGGCTTCCACGCCCCTGTCCTGCTCCATCTCCACCCACTGGGGGCAAAAGTTAGGGTAAAATGCCAAAAAGTTGCAAAGTTTTAGCCCTGCCTCGTGTTGCACCAACATTTTTCAACTTTTTAAAACTTTTTACTCCTGAATTCTGGCATATAAGCCATTGTTTCGTTCCAATAGATGCCTTGCCTTCAAGACGAACCTGGTAGAGTCAAATGAGAATAAACAAACAAAAACAAAGAGTTAGTTTTAGCAGAATCGTTTGTAGTGGCTTGATACAAATTTTTAAAGATTGTGTGAACTCTCTTTGTATCTGATCCGATCTGTTGTGGGTAGAGCGTTTGTTTCCAATCTTCAGTAGGGTCCCAGTTTAGTTACCCCATGTAAAATATTTTTTTACATTATGCGTCTGCCTACTCTTCATTGAGCTTGTCCCTATTTGTTCGTACCTAACGCTGGGTTCAAAGAACGTTTTCTACTATGCTCAGTGGCCCCATCGGGGCTTCCATCTGAACCCCATACAAAACAGGATTCAGGTGTTTATGCCGATGGGGGCCAATGACTAAAATGGTGCATACAAAGTCACGGTGTGCTCTGTCGTGCATAATTTTTGGCCGTATACGCCGAGTTAAAGCGAGTACCAAGCCATAGTAGACTTTGTCTTGGTGCCTGTTTTCGGGCAAAAAAATATTTGCGAAAGTACACTGTGACTCTGTCTGTATCATTATAGTCAATGGCCTCATTGGCGCATACGCCCAAGTTCCGTTATGTATGGAGTGCGGATGGAAGCGCCAACGGGGCTACTGAACATTGGAGAAAACTCTATGGGAACCCAACCTAAAAGAGGTAACATCAGGTATTTATTCATAGTCTCTGATGTTCTAGTAACCGTAAAGATTCATGTGCTACCGTAAGATCAGCATTGTGGACTTCCATTTTTTCTTATGTTCCTTTTTCTTAATATTTAAAATGAGATGGCGTGCCGATTACTACTTTTAGATGCAGCCAAAAATAAAGTTACGGAATGGGACCTTTGTGTAGATTAATAATTAATAAGCCACAGGAAGCCTAAGATGCAAGGGAAATCTCCGGCTTGGATTTTTGTGTAGGAGTTCCCATAGTGAATGTAATATAGGGTGGTACACGGTCAGAGAATAACTATGATGGTGATTTCAGCAGAGACACAAGATGAAAAGAGATGAGAAAGAAATCAATTCTCAATTGGCTCTAATATATGTGGGAGTAATGTGTAAAATCTTTGGTATTTTGATGTATGGTGAATCAACGGTAAGAGAGAAAAATGGTCTGAAAGATGAGAAAGCAAAAGGCTGGAAGGCTGGTGTTTCGAGACATATGAGGTCGGGTTATATCTGTCCTTTTCAGAATGTAAAGTTGTGTTGAAATTTGCAATCCTAAGTGTATGCAGTTGTTTGTGAAGGAGAAAATCAAAAAGCGAAAAATAAAGGTCCCCATTAAGGTGGTGAGGGTCCTACAGGTTCAGGTGTCTGTTATGCGCAGATCGTGTATTTGCACCAGTATAGTGGCCGCTGGGTTGTGACCCCACAAGGGAAAGTTTGTACTTGCAATAGATGAATCCCGTGCACTGTCCGGTTCTCCGTGCACACTTGGTGCAACCCTCCACAAGGACCAGGGCACCAGACGTCCTCCTTTTGGTAACTTCATTAGTGAAGAACAATCACAACGTTTCGGCTATGCAGGGTTTTTATCACGCAATAGAAATATATCTATGCATAGCTCTGTGGCTTGACAAAAGCCCTGAGTAACCAAAATGTTGTGATTTTTCTTCAGTAATGAAGTTAACAAAAGGAGAACGTCTGGTGCCCTGGTTCCTGGATTTCTTCACATGACAACGTTTGGTGGACATTCCTTTTTAGAAATGTGTAAAAATAATGTGTGTAAACCTGTAATACAACAGATACCAAGAAGAGTGAGGATCCTGCTCTCAAGCTCACAATCTATGAGGAATTCAGGAAACACAAAAAGTATAGGGTAAAAAATGTGTTATGTTACGGTAGCTGAGGAGTGCAGGTAAAAAAGGCAATACACCAGAGCAGTTGGAATCTATGAGATTGCAGTACCCTGACTAACCACCACAACTAGAGGCAGCCGTGGAGCGTTCCTACGATGGTCCTAGACGCCTCGTCACAGCCTGAGAAACTAACTACACCTAAAGATAGAAATAGGAAAGCTATCTGCCCCGGAGCAGAACCCCAAAGATAATAGAAAGCCCCCAAACATATAATGGCGGTTAGACAAGAGGAAATACTGACACAGAAAGAAAATAGTATGAGCAAACGCTGGGGCCCAAACTATCTAAATAGAAAAGGACAGGAAGGGTACTTACTGCAATCCCAGAAAACCCTGAAAAACACCAACATACTAATTTCAAAATCACCTGAGATCACACGACCTCTACCACCTAAATTAGTTCTCTGGTGTAACAAAAACAGCAGCCACTGAAAAAACTGCAAAAAGCAAAAGTACAAAACACAGTGGCTGGACTAAACTGAGAGGGCAAAAGCCCCCGGAGGGGACCCAGAAGGCCCCCACAGAAGTGCAGGACAAAATGCAAAAATATAGCAAAAACACAAATAAGAAATTGTCTTATCTGATAGCAGGAGATGCAGACACGACACAGCAGGCTACAAGGGAAACTGGAAAGAAGGATTCAGACCAGAACAATTGATCACCGGCAACCCTGATGGGAAAATGATTCCCTTAAATAAGACCAATCAGTAACACCTGATTCCCAATCCTCACTAGCACCGCTTGTAACCACCAGAGGGAGCCTCTGCTCAGAACTCATCTCAAACCCATTCACAACAGTACCCCCCCTTGAGGAGGGGTCACCGAACCCTCATTTGAGCAACCAGGTCGGTCAGGATGAGTTCTATGATACGCACGGATAAGTCTCCTAGCATGGATGTCCGAAGCAAACACCCAAGAATTATCTTCCTGACCATAACCTCTCCATTTAACCAAATACTGGAGTCTTCGTCTAGAAAAACGAGAATCCAATATTTTCTCAACCACATACTCCAGATTGCCCTCAACCAAAACAGGGTCAGGAGGCACAGCAGCAGGAACCACTGGCTCAACAAACCTCTTCAACAAGGACTTGTGGAACACGTTATGGATCTTAAATGTCCCTGGAAGAAGCAAACGAAAAGAAACAGGATTAATAATCTCCATGATCTTATAAGGTCCAATGAACCTAGGCTTAAATTTAGGAGATGCTACTCTCATAGGAATATTCTTTGAGGACAACCAGACCAAGTCCCCCACTTTAAACCGAGGACCATCAGTCCTATGCCGGTTAGCAAACCGCTGGGCCTTCTCCTGAGAGAGGGACAACCTCTCCACTACCTGGTCCCAAATCTGCTGCATACGCTCAACAACAGAGTCAACACCTGGACAGACAGAAGCCTCCGTCTGTCCTGAAGAAAATCGAGGGTGAAACCCAGAATTACAGAAAAACGGAGACATCAAAGTGGCAGAGCTAGCCCTATTATTAAGAGCAAACTCAGCCAAAGGCAAAAAAGAGACCCAGTCATCCTGATCAGCAGACACAAAGCATCTTAGATAAGTCTCCAATGTCTGGTTTGTTCTCTCAGTTTGACCATTGGTCTGAGGATGAAATGCCGAGGAGAAAGACAATTGAACACCCAGTTTAGAACAAAAAGTCCTCCAAAATCTGGAAACAAACTGGACTCCTCTGTCAGACACAATGTTCTCAGGAATGCCGTGTAAACGAACCACGTGCTGAAGGAACAACGGCACCAATTCAGAGGAGGAAGGCAACTTAGGTAATGGCACAAGATGTATCATTTTGGAAAACCTATCACAAATTACCCAGATGGTAGTCATTCTCTGAGAAACAGGAAGATCGGAAATGAAATCCATAGAGATATGGGTCCATGGTCTCTTGGGCACAGGCAATGGCATCAACAAACCACTAGAGCGAGAGCAAGGCTTGGAGCGAGAGCAAGTCCCGCAGGACTGCACAAATTCCCTGACATCGCGAGACAAGGTAGGCCACCAAAAGGACCGACTAACCAAGTCTCTGGTACCAAAAATTCCGGGATGCCCAGCCAATGCGGAACAATGAATCTCAGACATCACACTCTTTTTCCATTGGTCCGGGACAAACAATTTTCCAACAGGGCAGCGCTCGGGCCTATCCTCCTGACACCCCTCCAGAGCAAGTCTCAAATTAGGCGAGATGGCGGAAAGAACTACACCCTCCTTCAAAATAACAGAGGGATCAGATAGCTCAGGAGAGTCCGCAAGGAAACTCCTCGAGAGGGCATCCGCCTTAACATTCTTAGTGCCAGGAAGAAAGGAAACCACAAAATTAAAACGTGTGAAAAACAAGGCCCACCTGGCCTGTCTAGGATTGAGTCGCTTGGCAGATTCCAGATAGACCAGATTCTTATGGTCCGTAAGGACCACCACCTGATGTTTGGCTCCCTCCAGCCAATGTCTCCACTCTTCAAAAGCCCACTTCATGGCCAATAACTCCCGATTACCCACGTCATAATTACGTTCAGTAGGAGAAAATTTTCGAGAGAAAAAGGCACAAGGGTTACTTTTAGAGGTCTCTGGATCTTTTTGGGACAAAACGGCACCTGCCCCAATTTCAGAGGCATCAACCTCCACCTGAAATGGCAGAGAAACATCAGGCTGCCGTAGAACAGGAGCAGAAGTGAATCTCTGCTTAAGTTCCTGAAACGCAGAGACTGCCTCAGGAGGCCAATTCACCACATCAGAACCCTTTCTGGTCAAATCAGTTAATGGTTTAACAATAACAGAGAAATTACCAATAAATTTACGATAAAAATTGGCAAAACCCAAAAATCTCTGAAGAGCCTTTAATGAAGTAGGTTGGACCCAATCACAGATGGCCTGAACCTTGACCGGGTCCATTTCAATAACAGATGGGGACAAAATGAATCCCAGAAATGAGATCTTCTGTACGCCAAAAAGACACTTTGATCCCTTCACATACAGAGCATTCTGTCTCAAAATCTGGAATACAGTTCGAACATGTTTCACATGAGAGTCCCAGTCATTAGAAAAAATCAAGATATCATCCAAATAAACAATCAGAAACTTGTCCACAAAATCCCTGAAAATGTCATTCATGAAGGACTGGAAGACGGAAGGAGCATTTGTGAGCCCAAAGGGCATCACAAGGTACTCAAAATGCCCTTCAGGGGTGTTAAATGCCGTCTTCCATTCATCCCCGTGCTTAATGCGAATAAGGTTATACGCCCCCCTGAGGTCAAGCTTGGTAAACCAAGTAGCGTTTTTCACCCTGGAAAACAGGTCAGAAATCAAGGGTAACGGGTATTGATATTTCACAGTAATATTGTTCAAGAGACGATAATCAATACACGGCCTTAATGAACCATCTTTTTTGGCCACAAAGAAAAAACCGGCACCTAAGGGTGAAGAGGATGGTCTGATATGACCCTTCTCCAATGATTCCTTGATATAAGACCGCATAGCGTCATGTTCAGGTATAGACAAGTTAAAGAGGCGACCCTTAGGGAATTTACTACCTGGCACTAATTCAATAGCGCAGTCATAGCTCCTATGGGGAGGTAAGGATGCAGATTTACTTTCGCTAAACACATCAGAAAAATCAAACAAAAAGTCAGGAACATCCTCAGCCTGGGGGGAGGCAGAAAAAACAGGAGTGTTGGTATTAACACATTGGCAGCCCCAACTGGTTACAGACACAGATTTCCAATCCAAAACAGG
>JARQOD010000007.1:134382629-134455599 GCA_033576555.1 Oophaga sylvatica
AAGATACTCAACCAGTTTTTCCATATCTTATTATTTCGTAATAAATGTCTTTCCAATTGTGGTCTCTTGCCATTCAAAATCTATTTCCAAGTGATTTTACATCAGATACCAGGTCATCTTTACACATAAGCTTTGTGTTCCGTCAGCAGGAAATTTTAGTACCTTGCCCCCCCATTGTCTCAAATGATTTTAATGTCACTTAATTGCAGCAGAGCGATTTGACTGTGCTAAAGTGTTCTATTCTTAGAACTGTGGCCCTTGTATCCCAGGCTATTCATGCTATCTTGTGCTGCTGAAATGATAGCATAATCAGGGAACAACAGGGTCTTCACAGTCACAGCCGGCATCATTCTTCACTGACTGTAGTTACAGTTGGGTAGCTGACTTTTACAGATAAAAATATAGAAGCCTGGTATTGATATTTCAAAACCACACAAAATGTATGACCGCAAAACCCATTGTTACCCATTGGCAAAAAAATAAGTTCAGGGGTTTAATTTTGGTTTTCTGAGGCTATTTTGAAACCACAACCAAGTGGGGATCAATGGGATATGTTCACACTGAATTCTTTTTTTACATGAATTTTTAAACGGGTCCACTTCAAAGTCAAAATAACTGGAAAGAAAATATTACTGGTCTTTTTTTTAATCCATTCCTATTTTATCTGCAACACCTGCGTCAAAAATCTGAATTAAATCTGACTGAGCGTCCTCGCTTTGAGGGTGCGGCCACACATTACGGCTTGCTGTGCATCTGAAACTTGACCTGTCTGCAGTGGGTCAATGGCTGCTTGGTTGTGGAGCAAAATCGTGTGGAAATTGACCATTGAGGTGAAGTCAATAACAAGAAGAACCTCATTGCAACAGCAGGTGTCAAAAGGTGGCATATCGGGTTGCAAATTGAAGTTGATGTAGTGGAAACTGGAAAAATTGGGCAAGCCTACAGATCTTAGCTGCTTTTGTCTGGGGACAAATTGTGATGGCTAGGTGCCTGGCTCAGGTCCTCTCTAAAATGGCAGGTTTTTTTAGCATGTATCTTATTTTGTAGTGGTTAGTACCTTGTTGGCCTCTATAGAAGGACAACTGATGAACCAATGGCAGGGTCATGAACGCCCAATGCTCATTGATGCGGATTGAAAGATATAGGAAAGCCCGTCTGATCTGTTCCCACAGAAGAGCTGCATGTACACTAATTTGACTGTCCAATGTTGAAAGAGACTTCAATGGGCATGTGAGCTTAAACACAATACTTCATGGCAATAGTGTTGTGTAATGGCAGAGGCCTTCTTAATCAGGATAGTGAACCCTGCCAAACTGCAGACATTGCTCTGGTGTTGTTAGAGGAACGTAACAAAGAATTCAAGGTGTTGACTTTGGCTTAAAATGTCTCAGTTTTCAATCTGATCGATTTTCTATGGGATGTGTTGGGAAAACAAGTCTGTGTTAAGTGTTTCAGAAGTGGATAGCCCATAAATGCTTGGACAGACTTGACTCCATTTGGCACTTCCCAGAGGAACTTCAGCACTCACCCTTTAACTACTGATCTGGACTTACAACAAGGCCCTCTGGGTTGTGTTAACATAGTATCTACTGGCCAGAGGAATGAGCCTCAAGCTCAAGGTTAAACAAAGCTGGGTCATTATCAGGAAGTACAAAACAGAATTAGTAGACAAAATTGGGCCAGACTTGCAACTGGGGTCAGATACCAGGCGATCAAGTAGCAAAGTTAAACTACCTGTGGTCAAAGTCAAGAGGGATTGCAGAACAAACAGGTTCGAGTCACAAGCTGGATCAGGATCAGAACAATAGTAGAAACACCAGAGCACAAGGTGTAAACCAAGCAATAACTGGCAACTCCCAGCAATAACTGGAAGTTTAAGAAGGGTGTAGTACTGCCCTATTGTCCACAGCAAGGAGCTGATTACTCTTGCTGAACTGTTGGACAGCACACTCACCCATGCTTGACTGGGCAGGTCCCAGCCACCCCATCCTTGGCTAGACAGAAACTGTACCGTCCAGCGATATTGGCCACAAAATCTGCTTCATCACCAGCACCTTCACGTGATAAATACAGCGGGACATAGTAATAGAGGCAGACTTCATTGGCGCAGATCCCGGTAAAGATGTAACAGTCTGAACCGCTGAGTCCACTTCCTCCCAATTTGCACCACTCCATGAATCTGCTCGGAACATCTTGGTGCCAGATGCTAAATTGTAGCATTATGTGAAGGCACATTGTCCAGTAGTAGAAAGAGAAAGCCCAGCATCAGATGCTTTACAACAGGGTTCCCCAACTCCAGTCCTCAAGGTCCACCAACAGGTCAGGTTTTCAGGATTTCCTTTGTATTGCACAGGTGATGCAATTATCAGCTGGGCAATACTAAGGAAATCCTGAAAACATGACCTGTTGGTGGGCCTTGAGGACTGGAGTTGGTTAACCCTGCTTTACAACACAAAATATATCACAGCTTGATGAATTGCTTTTAGCGCTGCAAGTGTCCTTAGTCACAGCACATGGTATCTTATATGATGGAGAAAACCACACTCTTGTGCATGTTTTCCCTTCTACCATCCTTGTACCTTTAGAAAAAATACTTTAAAGGGTCTTCAAAAATTCCAATAAAAGTGAGTAAATGAATATTGAGGTCACCCCGTACATAGCCACTATGACTGGTTCATCACCTGTCATCTGAGCACCCTGTAAGAGCCGTCTGTATGTTGCTTTGTAAATGTAGACAGAAAGAAATGATAGATTTTCCAAAATTATAATTCTTCAAATGACTTCAATTTTTTATATTGTTAACACCTTCACTTCGCTGCCAATTTCCTTTTCTTAATTTTTGTTTTTTCCTCCCCATATTCCAAGAGCCATAACTTTTTTTCTTTTTCCGTGCATATAAGCATAGGAGAGCTTGTTTTATGAGGGACAAATTTGTATTGTTCAATGACACCATTCATTTTATCATGTGATGCACTGAAAAGTGTGAAAAAACTTCCAATTTCATTGAAATTGCAAAAAAAAGTCTAATTCCATAATTGTTTTTGCTTTTTTTTAGTTACCATATTCACTATACAGTAAAACTGACCTGGCAATATGATTCTCCAGGCCAGTATGAGTATGCAGATACCAGACATGAGTAGTTTTTTTGTTAATTTAAGTGGTGAAATTTTCTTTGGAAATTTGTGAAAATTTTTTTGCTTTCACAAGAGTACCGAAATGAGAGCCATGGGGGTCTTCCGCAGATCATTGGCTGTCATGACAACCCATAGGCATCATGTCATGGATGAACCCCCCTGTCGTCACACATCGAACACAGCCGAACGTCATTAGAGTCAGTGGGAGTAGAAATCACCGAATATGTTCGGAACCAATCATGAGACAAACATTCGGCACGAATAGTGTTTGAATTTAGCACGAATATGTCAAAATCAGATTCGGGGACAAAATCCGAACTAATTCGCTTAGCTTGCTTGCCCTCATCAAATTGAGAGATGTGACATATGACATAACTGTACGACATATATCAAGAAGGGGTTAAAGGGAATCTGTCACTGCGACACTTCCACGAGTGGAGCAATGGTAGTATACATTCATAGTGGGTTGGTCATGGTGGGGAGCGATTACAGAATTTGGAGTGGAACCCAAAAACGTCAAGCGACATTCAGCTTGATGCTATTTGCACATTCTAACATTCGGTAAACATGGTATTTCTATAGAAATGATGGACAGTTAACCATTACACTAGGCACTCTACTTTCATTGTTAAGAAGGATGAAGGCCATTAATATATTGATTTTGTTTTGTACAGTTTTCTATTCATTATTCTTGTTTGACGACAACACAGAGCTCTCGGAACAATGGTGACCTCAGCTTTATACATCACTCTGTAACATAAACACATTTTGTTCTTATTGTTGATCAACATTTATATCTCATTAGAGATGTTGGGCTTCTTGCCTAGAAGCTGTACCAGCCAATAAAAATCCCAGGTTTGGTCCAAATTAACGCTCGTCTCTATAATTAATTTAAAAGAAAGGTCAACATTTTCCTATAGAGCATTATCCGCTCATTACTTTTGTGCTCTTTTGTTTCTACCCTGTTCGTTTTTCCGTTCCTGTACAAGTACCGTATGTTTACATTAAAATGATTTAATTTATTTTAAACCATACCAGTCATTTAAGAGAACTTTTCAGAATTGGCCATCATGTGTTTGTACATGAGTAAAAAAGCAGCTCTTCTGGCCATTATATGGCTTGAATCTTGTATTTTACACCAGTTTTCTTATCTACAGGTTCCATCTCTAATTTTCAGTTTTCTCTGATCTGATGGATGGAAACCAGCTGCAATGGGAGATGGACTCTTGCTTTTCTTTTTCTGTAGTGCCTTGATAAAAGCAGCAGTAGCATGGAAGAAATTATATATCAGTACTGAGCTGTGCGGCTGTGAATCCAGTACTAAAGTAAAATACATTTGCTAGAATCTGCATCTCAGTCTTCGTGCGTCTTCCTGTCACGCTGTGCTAAGTGCTGCTTTTTTCCCAACACCTTTCCATAGACTTTCATATGATATGCAGCCTGACACTAACTCTACTGGCTGGCTGACTTACTTTGATTAAAGCAGTTTAGAGTTTTTTTCTGAGTGGATGATGAGTTCAGGAAGTGGGGTAGGAGGGTCAGGAAGTGGATTTTTCTGATTAAGGAAATTTCAAAGTTTCTTATTCGCCTGTGCTATGATTTATGCAAAGTTTGTTGAAACGTCAGTGACCATTTATTTTGCACGTAGGTAAATTCACAATCATCTGTAATTACCGTACCACACAGAAGCATGTTATTACAATTGCTGTCAGTTCCTATTGTCAAAACTGAGAATGCAGAAAAACAGTGTGATATTTTTTTTTACCCATGGTTCCTTTTTTCTATATCTTTTAAATCGCTTATATAATCGTTAGTAGGTGAATATGCTGACAAAGTGTATTCCCACACTATAAAGTTAATTAGTACGATTTCTTTTCACAATTTGTATTTTTTTAGGTAAACAGATGTGGTTAATTAATTGTTCCAAAATGAAAAATAAAAATCTTCTCTTGTGCTATTCTGTATTGTAAGACTTTTACAGGAGGAAAAAAAAAAGTCAAAGGGAAATAAATATTATGTTTTTTTATTGTATTTGCCTCTGTTTTTTCTTTTGATGCATTTGGAGGGTGAGCATGGATCAGTGTGTTTTTCAACTGCTTAAAATTGTTGGACTCCCATCGTATAAGTGTTTATTCCACATGTTCATTCTATACCTAAAAGTAGTGCCATGCTGCCCGAACTATGGACCGCATGAATTAGACACCTTCATTACAGCCGTTTCTGAAGCGCTTTACCAAGAAAAAAATACACGGCGTGTAGCCAGAATTGTGGCGTAAAGTACTTTGGAAAGTCGCAAACATTTTTCAACTTTTGGAATTTTCACGCAGCTTCAAGAAAATGGCAAGAGCTAAGGCAGGACAGGGGCACGATAGGGGTGTGCCACCCAAACTCGCCTATTTCATGACGAACTGTGACATTCCTTATGCCATAAATCTTATTCCAGTCACCGAGTGGAATAAGATTTGTAGCGAGGCGCACACGGCGGTGCACACTACTTTTTAGACGCACCTGATACATTAACATTGCTGGTCTTGCTGAATCTTGGTCAATGTGTCTCGGATCACTAGTGAAGGAGGCCAGTCCCCGGCAATCTCTCCACACACATGGATCTGTTATGTTAGGTAGCTGAGGAGGACAGGAACATCAGCCGGGCAGCCGAACACCTGAGATGTTGGTAACTAATGGGTTGCAGATTCCCAAACTAACCACAACACTAGAGGTAGCCGTGGAGCGTTCCTACGTTGATCCCAGACGCCTCGTCACAGCCTGAGAGATAACTACACCTAAAGGCAGAAAGATGAAAGCTATCTTCCCCGGAGCAGATCCCCAAAGAAAATAGGAAGCCCCCAAACATGTAATGGCGGTTAGACAAGAAGAAGGCACGGACACAGACAGAAAATAGAATGAGCAAACGCTGGGGCCACAAGCTGACTAAATAGGATAGGACAGGAGAGATTACTTCCTGCAACCCAGAAAACCCTACAAAAATCCAACAATTCTGATTACAAAAATACTGAGATCACACGATCTCGCCACCCACTAAATCAGTCTCAGTGTGAACAAAACCAAGCCGCAGCCACTGAAAAAGCAGGAAAAAGCAAATGAAAAAACAACAGTGGCTACAGACAAACTGTGAGGAGCACAGGCCCCAGGAGGGGACCCGGCTGTCCTCCACAAATGTGCAGAAAACTATGCAAATAGCAAGCACAAAAAGAAAAGCAGAAAATATCTTATCTGAAAGCAGCATACGCAGGCAAGACACCAGCAAACTTCCAAAAGAACCAGGAACCACAATTGAGACCAGAACAATTGATCACCGGCGACCATCATGGGAGGGAACCTCCCTTATATCAGTCCAGTCAGTGATCCCAGATTGCCATTCCTCGCTGGAAGGTTCAGTACTGTCTGTAACCACCAGAGGGAGCCTCTGCTCATTCACAACATGGATCCTTGTCAGTCTAGAGAAATGGGAAGAGGATCAACCTCAGATAAGTCATTCAAGATATATCTTGTCAACAGCTGATTTGTATTTTGTAAATTCTGCAGCGGACGTGTCCCTTGTGCACACCCCCGAAGTGTATGGACACTAGATTATAAGTAAACTCTATTGTTTTTTTATTCCGATTATGGTTACTTGCTCTCTTGAGCTTTAATGCATGAAAAGTATCTTAACAAGTAAATTATAGAAGTAGATTTCCTCCCAAGCCAGAAGAAAGACAAATTCATTTAAAGTGATTTATGCTGAAACCTGTCGACGCCGCGATCTTTGATCTAAACACACTAATGTTTCGGAGACTGCAGTATTTCTTCCTGTAATTGATCTTCACTTTCGAAACTGATGTTCATTTCAAGAAAACGGTTGTCACTTAAAAGCTCATTGAAAGCAAGCAAACATATTTCTCACAATCCCAGGATAGTCAATGCGCCGGCAGAAATTGGTCTGACTTGCTGCGATTATTATGATGGGTTGTCTTCCCAAAGCCAAGCAGGATAGTAACTCTTTTATGTGTATCATATACTTCAATTTCTAGAGTCGTTATAATGATAAATGTTCAGATCTGTGTGTGCAGATTTATGGGTCTAACGCTGTCCCCCCTTTTTCAGGTTGCTGAAATGCACGGAGAGTTAATTGAATTCAATGAAAGGCTTCACCGTACTCTCATTGCAAAAGAAGCGCTTGTGTCACAAATGAGGCAAGAACTTATTGATCTCAGAGGGCCGGTAAGCATTCTTTATTGTGTACCGATTTCCCACTTGCTTTTGAAGAATAATTGGATGAGTAGCAATGAAGACAGTATATGTTTTTGCAAAATGTTATATGTTGGATAAATGATAAATTCTTTAAAAATAAATAAAAAAGGACGCCACGTGAAAAAGCACAGTAAACACTTAAATGGGTTAATTGGGACTTTTAAATTGATGGCCTATCCTTAGGGAACGTCATCAATATCTTACCGGTACCCTAGGACAGAAAGCGTGCTTCTTGGGAAAGATGGTAGAACCACCTACAGGAAAAGGCAATATCGGTCGTAGGTAGGTTAGCAGAGGGAGGAAACACAGTCTGCATGGACTTCTAGTTTTGGAAGTAAGATAGTAAAAGCAAAATTCAGCATTAAAACATTTTTTAACAGGATATATGTGCAATTTAGCCCCTTTGATATCTGTTAAAGGTATTTGTGAGTGCGATTCTTGTTTTTCTTTTTTTTCTTACCTTTTAAAGCAATTCTGTCAGTAAGATCTAACCTATATTATTATATTGTATAACCGTGTGCACTGCTATCTAAAGAGGTGCCAAAGTAGGTTCCCAAACCGTGGTAATGTATAAATAAACTCGGCACTCAACTTAATGATGCTTAATTGTGTAGAATTTATTATGGACAGCGGTGTGAAAACAAAACGTTTCGGTCATATAAGACCTTCATCAGTTGCTGTACAAGAAACGAATAAAGAAAATTTAAAAAGAAAATTTCATACATATTACACTGTGAATAGATATATACATGGTAACATTGGATCATACGATTATTATATATAATAAGAAGAAGCAATTTTGGTACAAGCACGTTACAAGTGTTGTGTGGAATCAGATGAACATACCGTATATCAAAATGAAGGTGAGGTCATTTATAATTAGATACGATTGGTGGGAATGAGCCTGTAGTGACCAGAAGAAGAAAAAAACATGTCCGTGATATAATAGATATCTATAACCTGTGTCCGTGAGACAAAGTGGTTGGTAAATTACCCCATATGCTGAAACCATCCGGTGCAGCAAATAGTCTTATCTGTCTAAAGGAATTATATCACTGATGTTATAGATGCACTATAAACGCATGTCTGCATATAGAAAAGAGAGGAAATGTTGTGAATCTCATTACCCTGTTACACTATGGAAAGTGTGCTGGGATCGGGCTTTGACTTCAGCCTAGGAGGAGGAGTACATATAAATCATCATTCTCAATGATGGACATCTGGTGTAAGCCAGAGAGAGTGTCTGAAATGAGTCTAAGATGCTTACCCCGTGTGTAGATATGTCGCGGTATCCACCGCTGGACTTTAGGGTTGTGAGGTGACGGTAACCCTCCTGTACATTCGCGTGCTGTGTCAATGTGCCGGTACTTCCTGGTTTATCAGCGTGTGTTCTGTGGAAGTGACGTATACCGGAAGTGACGTGTGTGCTTCGGTTTGCATATTACCATGGTGACGACTGTGGAGGTATGGTCAGTGCCGCGCATGTCTGATAGTGTCTAGGCAGTGTTTACGTGCTGGTGAGGAACTTACATGATTAACTCATTATGTGTGGACAGGAAAGGCTGTGCAGTGGATTTAGCAGGCAGCAGACAGGTGCATAAGGAGTAGAGAGTGTTCCGTGGTCAATACAGGCGACTCTAAAAGAAAGAGACACAATTCAATTAGTAAATATAAACATCATCGTTAAATAAATGATAAAACATCATACTCTTTGTTCAGTCCTTTTGGAGAAAGTGTCTCCAGAGTATGTATCCAAAATGATTCGCGTTTCTTTAATAATAGGATGCAGTCTCCACCGCGTCTGAGTGGGGGTATGTGATCAATCACCTGGAATCTTAGTTGTGAAATTGTGTGGCCTTTCGTGTGGAAGTGTTGGGGAATGGGAAGCAATAAGTTCTTGCAGCGTATTGTCGACTTATGCTTTGATATTCTTTCTCTTATGGGTAATGTCGTTTCACCTATATAGAGTAATCCGCATGGGCATTTTATTAAATATACGACAAAGGTTTGTCGCAAGTATAGAAGCCTTTTATGGGATATGATTTGCCCTTTTGCGGATGATAGAAAGAATCTCCCCTCAAGATATTACTGCACTGAGCGCAGTGTAGGCACGGAAAAGTTCCCATTTTGGGTTGTGAAAGGAAAAGTTGTTTTTTAGGTGATTTTGAACCAATATCCGCACATATTAATTTGTCTTTTAGGTTTGATGGTCTTTTGAAGCACGGTAGGAACGATTCTTTAAATTCCGGAATATCCGGATAAGCTGTAGATAACAGATGCCAATGGCGTCTAATGGTCTTGTGAAGTAAGAACGCGAAAGGATGGTAAAAGTGTACAAATGGGATACGTTTGTTGTTATTTCTGGTATTGTTGTTTGTGGGGGTCCTAGATTTCTCTAGTAGGGTGGATGGATAGCCTCTCTTGGAAAATTTAGATGACATGTCCTGTAACCGGGTTTCACAAATCGAATCGTCCGTTACGATTCTTCTGACCCTTTGGAATTGTGAAACTGGTATGGATTTTTTGACTGATGGAGGATGGAAACTCGAATAATGTAATATGCTATTCTTGTCCGTGGGTTTGGTGTATAGGTCGGTTGTGATCTTCCCATGTTGGTCTTTGAGTACCATGGTGTCAAGGAAGTTTGTACTGTGAAGATCATGTGTCATTGTAAGGCTGATTCCTGGCCAGGAGCTATTCAGAAAGGAAAAAAATTCTTGTAAGGACTCCAATGTGCCACCCCAAAGACAGAAAATGTCGTCAATATAACGTTTCCAGATTATGACGTTCTGTGTGAAAAGTGGATGTTTGTATATTAAGGTGGATTCAAAATTGGCCATATACGTGTTAGCGTATGGGGGTGCCACATTGGAGCCCATTGCAGTGCCACGGATCTGAAGGTAGAAGGAATCTTGAAACAGAAAGAAGTTATTGTATAGAATTACAGTAAGTAATTCAATTATCAAGTTGACTTGATCAGTCTCCATACCTTGAGTGGTAAGGAGGTGATGGACTGAGTTGATTCCCTCAATGTGAGGTATGGAAGTATATAAATCTTTTACGTCCATAGTGACTAGAATGGTATCCACAGGTATTGTACCTATTGTGTTGATGACTTTTAGGAAATCCCCTGTGTCGAGGAGAAAAGAAGGTGCCTTCTTTGTAAATGGTGTGAGGATTCTCTCCAGATATTTGGAGATTGGTGAGAGAATCGACTCAGTAGAGGCTACTATAGGTCTCCCCGGTGGGTTTTTTAAGTTCTTATGGACTTTTGGTAATATGTAAAAAACTGGTGTTATGGGATTTTTCTTACGTAGGTAGTCACCAGTTTTTGAATCAAGGATCCCAAGATCAGAGTATTTCAGTATAATTTCCTCTATTTTAGACTGAATCATGGTAGTGGGGTCTCTAAGAAGAATATTATAGACTGTAGTGTCGGTCAGCTGTCTATTTATTTCTGTAATATATTGGGTCTTGTCCATAATTACTAGGGCCCCGCCCTTATCCGCTGGTTTTAATGAGTGATGTGTCCTCTTGAAGGGATCTCAAAGCCTGCGATTCAACTATGGTTAAATTTGGAGGATAAAACAATTTACCCTGTTCGAGGTCTTTCCGTAGTGTTTGGAAAGAAGTATGTACAAAATCAATGAAGGTTTCCACAGCGTGAGAGCCATGTGGTGGACGATATAAACTCTTATTTCGGAGTCCTAGATTAGAGATAGACAAGCTATTGTGTGATGTCTCAGGTATATTGGTTCCTACTGGAGAGTTGGAGAAATGAACCTTCAATCTCAAGGAGCGAAAAAATCGCTGGAGGTCCATATCCAAGTCAAATGTCTTATACTTGTATGCTGGACAAAAAGAAAGTCCTTTTTGTAGGACCTGGTATTCAGCAATACCCAAGGTCTTAGACGAAATATTGATCACCAGTGACTCAGTACCTGAGAGCGTGTTATCCGCGTCTGCTCCATGTTGCTTCTTCCGTCCGTGGCCCCGTCTGGTCTTCTTTTGGGGAACCAGCGTCTTTGACCTAAAAAAGGAACTGAAGGTGGGATGAAGGAGCCGCGTTCTTGTTCTGACCCAGATGTTGAATAGTCCGTAGAGGATCTTTGGCCGCGTGATTGTTGTCTTCTGGAGGAGGAGTTGTCCTGCCATCTATACACTCTATTGTTTTCGTAGTCAGCTGCGTCTCTCAAGAATTTGTTGCGTTTGCGGCTCTCAGTGTCTCTGGTGTGTTGTTCGATTCTTCCTTGGATTTGACCCCGAAGTGTCTGTAATTCTTCCGTGGACCCGGTGGTGGATAATTGTGTCTCTATGTTCTGGATGCTGGCGTTGTTATTGTCGATGGCTTTGTGCAGATGCTCTAGGGTGAGTGTTATTAAGTCAAAAGAACACTTGTTTAATATCTGTTCATAGCGGGAGCAGAAATCTGGTGAATCGTGAAATAACGTGGGGCGAAGTGGGACACGGAGGCCTCTCGGTATTCTTTTAACCCGAAGGTATTCTGAAAGAGTTGCGCTATGTAACCGCAAATTGACCTAGTGCCTGAGTGCCCGTTCTAAATCGCGTCCGCGTGTTTCACGGGGAGGTGCTCTCAGAAAATCACTTGAAAATCTAGATTGTGCCAAAATTGCAGTAGATTCTTCAGAATTGTAGGAAAAGGTGGCAGAAGACATAACCACGGATAGCGTGCTACACGTATGGGAAAATGCAATATTGTATAACCGTGTGCACTGCTATCTAAAGAGGTGCCAAAGTAGGTTCCCAAACCGTGGTAATGTATAAATAAACTCGGCACTCAACTTAATGATGCTTAATTGTGTAGAATTTATTATGGACAGCGGTGTGAAAACAAAACGTTTCGGTCATATAAGACCTTCATCAGTTGCTGTACAAGAAACGAATAAAGAAAATTTAAAAAGAAAATTTCATACATATTACACTGTGAATAGATATATACATGGTAACATTGGATCATACGATTATTATATATAATAAGAAGAAGCAATTTTGGTACAAGCACGTTACAAGTGTTGTGTGGAATCAGATGAACATACCGTATATCAAAATGAAGGTGAGGTCATTTAGAATTAGATACGATTGGTGGGAATGAGCCTGTAGTGACCAGAAGAAGAAAAAAACATGTCCGTGATATAATAGATATCTATAACCTGTGTCCGTGAGACAAAGTGGTTGGTAAATTACCCCATATGCTGAAACCATCCGCTGCAGCAAATAGTCTTATCTGTCTAAAGGAATTATATCACTGATGTTATAGATGCACTATAAACGCATGTCTGCATATAGAAAAGAGAGGAAATGTTGTGAATCTCATTACCCTGTTACACTATGGAAAGTGTGCTGGGATCGGGCTTTGACTTCAGCCTAGGAGGGATATGTACATATAAATCATCATTCTCAATGATGGACATCTGGTGTAAGCCAGAGAGAGTGTCTGAAATGAGTCTAAGATGCTTACCCCGTGTGTAGATATGTCGCGGTATCCACGCTGGACTTTAGGGTTGTGAGGTGACGGTAACCCTCCTGTACGTTTGCGTGCTGTGTCAATGTGCCGGTACTTCCTGGTTTATCAGCGTGTGTTCTGTGGAAGTGACGTATACCGGAAGTGACGTGTGTGCTTCGGTTTGCATATTACCATGGTGACGACTGTGGAGGTATGGTCAGTGCCGCGCATGTCTGATAGTGTCTAGGCAGTGTTTACGTGCTGGTGAGGAACTTACAAGATTAACTCATTATGTGTGGACAGGAAAGGCTGTGCAGTGGATTTAGCAGGCAGCAGACAGGTGCATAAGGAGTAGAGAGTGTTCCGTGGTCAATACAGGCGACTCTAAAAGAAAGAGACACAATTCAATTAGTAAATATAAACATCATCGTTAAATAAATGATAAAACATCATACTCTTTGTTCAGTCCTTTTGGAGAAAGTGTCTCCAGAGTATGTATCCAAAATGATTCGCGTTTCTTTAATAATAGGATGCGGTCTCCACCGCGTCTGAGTGGGGGTATGTGATCAATCACCTGGAATCTTAGTTGTGAAATTGTATGGCCTTTCGTGTGGAAGTGTTGGGGAATGGGAAGCAATAAGTTCTTGCAGCGTATTGTCGACTTATGCTTTGATATTCTTTCTCTTATGGGTAATGTCGTTTCACCTATATAGAGTAATCCGCATGGGCATTTTATTAAATATACGACAAAAGGTTTGTCGCAAGTATAGAAGCCTTTTATGGGATATGATTTGCCCTTTTGCAGATGATAGAAAGAATCTCCCTCAAGATATTACTGCACTGAGCGCAGTGTAGGCACGGAAAAGTTCCCATTTGGGTTGTGAAAGGAAAAGTTGTTTTTTAGGTGATTTTGAACCAATATCCGCACATATTAATTTGTCTTTTAGGTTTGATGGTCTTTTGAAGCACGGTAGGAACGATTCTTTAAATTCCGGAATATCCGGATAAGCTGTAGATAACAGATGCCAATGGCGTCTAATGGTCTTGTGAAGTAAGAACGCGAAAGGATGGTAAAAGTGTACAAATGGGATACGTTTGTTGTTATTTCTGGTATTGTTGTTTGTGGGGGTCCTAGATTTCTCTAGTAGGGTGGATGGATAGCCTCTCTTGGAAAATTTAGATGACATGTCCTGTAACCGGGTTTCACAAATCGAATCGTCCGTTACGATTCTTCTGACCCTTTGGAATTGTGAAACTGGTATGGATTTTTTGACTGATGGAGGATGGAAACTCGAATAATGTAATATGCTATTCTTGTCCGTGGGTTTGGTGTATAGGTCGGTTGTGATCTTCCCATGTTGGTCTTTGAGTACCATGGTGTCAAGGAAGTTTGTACTGTGAAGATCATGTGTCATTGTAAGGCTGATTCCTGGCCAGGAGCTATTCAGAAAGGAAAAAAATTCTTGTAAGGACTCCAATGTGCCACCCCAAAGACAGAAAATGTCGTCAATATAACGTTTCCAGATTATGACGTTCTGTGTGAAAAGTGGATGTTTGTATATTAAGGTGGATTCAAAATTGGCCATATACGTGTTAGCGTATGGGGGTGCCACATTGGAGCCCATTGCAGTGCCACGGATCTGATCCGGATATTCCGGAATTTAAAGAATCGACATTACCCATAAGAGAAAGAATATCAAAGCATAAGTCGACAATACGCTGCAAGAACTTATTGCTTCCCATTCCCCAACACTTCCACACGAAAGGCCATACAATTTCACAACTAAGATTCCAGGTGATTGATCACATACCCCCACTCAGACGCGGTGGAGACCGCATCCTATTATTAAAGAAACGCGAATCATTTTGGATACATACTCTGGAGACACTTTCTCCAAAAGGACTGAACAAAGAGTATGATGTTTTATCATTTATTTAACGATGATGTTTATATTTACTAATTGAATTGTGTCTCTTTCTTTTAGAGTCGCCTGTATTGACCACGGAACACTCTCTACTCCTTATGCACCTGTCTGCTGCCTGCTAAATCCACTGCACAGCCTTTCCTGTCCACACATAATGAGTTAATCTTGTAAGTTCCTCACCAGCACGTAAACACTGCCTAGACACTATCAGACATGCGCGGCACTGACCATACCTCCACAGTCGTCACCATGGTAATATGCAAACCGAAGCACACACGTCACTTCCGGTATACGTCACTTCCACAGAACACACGCTGATAAACCAGGAAGTACCGGCACATTGACACAGCACGCGAACGTACAGGAGGGTTACCGTCACCTCACAACCCTAAAGTCCAGCGGTGGATACCGCGACATATCTACACACGGGGTAAGCATCTTAGACTCATTTCAGACACTCTCTCTGGCTTACACCAGATGTCCATCATTGAGAATGATGATTTATATGTACATATCCCTCCTAGGCTGAAGTCAAAGCCCGATCCCAGCACACTTTCCATAGTGTAACAGGGTAATGAGATTCACAACATTTCCTCTCTTTTCTATATGCAGACATGCGTTTATAGTGCATCTATAACATCAGTGATATAATTCCTTTAGACAGATAAGACTATTTGCTGCAGCGGATGGTTTCAGCATATGGGGTAATTTACCAACCACTTTGTCTCACGGACACAGGTTATAGATATCTATTATATCACGGACATGTTTTTTTCTTCTTCTGGTCACTACAGGCTCATACCCACCAATCGTATCTAATTATAAATGACCTCACCTTCATTTTGATATACGGTATGTTCATCTGATTCCACACAACACTTGTAACGTGCTTGTACCAAAATTGCTTCTTCTTATTATATATAATAATCGTATGATCCAATGTTACCATGTATATATCTATTCACAGTGTAATATGTATGAAATTTTCTTTTTAAATTTTCTTTATTCGTTTCTTGTACAGCAACTGATGAAGGTCTTATATGACCGAAACGTTTTGTTTTCACACCGCTGTCCATAATAAATTCTACACAATTAAGCATCATTAAGTTGAGTGCCGAGTTTATTTATACAGTAAGATCTAACCGTCTCCTCCTCTCCCCTAGAAACCGTCCCTGAATTTATGGGCTTGAAGACCTTTACATTTCAATCTATTGCTGCATTCTCGAGAACTTAAGGGCCCGTCTCACATAGCGAGATCGCTACCGAGATCGCTGCTAAACAGCGATCTCAGCAGCGATCTCGCTATGTCTGACACGTACCAGCGATCAGGCCCCTGCTGTGAATCGCTGGTCGTGTCAGAAATGTCAGGACATTTTTTTGATCGCTGGTCTCCCGCTGACAGGCATGCATCGCTGCGTGTGACAGGCGGGAGACCAGCGATCCGCTGGTAACCAAGGTACACAGCGGGTTGCCAGGCGCAGGGCTGTGCCTGGAAACCCGCTGTGTACCTTGGATACCAGCGCCCTGATGCAGGGAGCTGGTAACCAAGGTACACGTCGGGTTTCCAGGCACCGCACAGCGCCTGGAAACCCGACGTGTACCTTGGTTACCAGCTCCCTGCATCAGGGCGCTGGTATCCAAGGTACACTGCGGGTAACTAAGCGATGTTACCCGCAGTGTCCCTGTGCTGATCGCTGCCCTGAGCTGCCACACAGCAGCGATCATGTAGCGATACACCAGCGATCCTGACAACAATCGCTATGTGAGACCCGGGCTTTAGTGCTTTCATACAAGTGCAAATGATATGTTACATGCTCTGGGCGTGGCAGTGCACTTAACAAGACTTTGTCTCATGTTGTTTCCCTACCCAGCTCCAGCCTCTTTAGCTTCATAGATAGCTCACTGTGTGACGCCAGGCAAGGAAATCAAACAGTGAGCTATCTGTCAAATTAAAGTGGCTGGTGCCGCGTGGGGAAACAACCTAAGTAAGCAGTAACGAGTTAAGCACTCTAGGTGAGATGGAGAATTTAACGACTCATTTGCATATGACTAAAAATACTAATTTCTTGAGATTGAAGTCTAATATAAAGTAAGAAGCTATAGAGGCGTTGATGGATTTAGCGTTCAAAGACCTGCATGCCCATGTGTGCAGTCTGGGGGTTGATCTTGCTGACAGATTCCCTTTAAAGTAAACCTGCCAGCAAGATCCCACTCCCCAAACTATTTATATGTGCATGTAGCTTTTTCAAAAACAAGTCCAGCGATACCTTTACTGGCTAGTTAGTTTTTCCGTTGATGACAAATCAAGATTTGAAATGACGTGAAAATGATGCTGAAGATTTATGGTAGATCTGAAGCCTCGGTCACTCCAGCTCTATCACCGGCCCAACTCCTCCCTGCCTCCTCCTGCTTCACTAGCTACACTTTTCTGGGTGACTTCTGGTAAAGGAGCTGTCAGTCAAGCAGCAGGAGGAGGAGGCACTGGGCGGGAATGGAGCTGGAGTGACAGAGGCTTCAGATATACAAATATCTTTTCAGCCTCATTTGCATATCAATTCAAATGCTGATTTCTCAGATATGGACTGGTCATGTAAAGGTATTACTGGACTTGTCTTTGAAACAGCTACATGCCCATAGAAATAGATTGGGGTATGAAAGCCTGCTGATAGATTCCCTTTAAGGATGGCAGTAATGTTGTTATTAATAATAATAAAAATAATAATAATATATTAATAAATATAGTTTACTTTGCTGATCTATAAATAATGAAATAACATAACCCATCTGATACTTGTTACATTACTGAGTCGTAACTTTATTACTTCTAGGTAAGATGTCCTCATATGAACCTTAATGTGTAAAGTGTATCCAGCTAAATGCGATGTCTGAGCCAGGCTTTGCATATTCTACCTCAAGCCTTTTATGTTCCAAGCCCACTTTCCTTGCCTAATGTATAATGCAACATTTAAATATTCAGCAATTTGAGTCATAAAAGTTGAATATGTTCTCCGAAGATTGCAAATAAATCCAAATAGATTGGTAGCAACTGATAGTTATTCGGAAATTTGTGTCATCGATTTCCTAGCGGAGCGCTGTTATTGCTTGCTTACTCCTTCAGTAAGTGCGCGATCCGTCATCCTCATGGGGTAGACCGCAGTGTTTAGCGCATCTCGGAGACAAACATATAGCGATTTTACATTTTTATTAGTGTGCAATCGTGTGATGGTGAAGAAAATGAGAGAAAACGATGCCTGCTCAAGTAGAGGGATAGAAGTTTAAGAAATTATTCCTTTAGAATTTAAAAGGATTTAGTTTGTAGACTCCGTAAAACAGGTTCAAAGCCAAAATGTTTCCCCGTCAAATTACTAAATCAGTTGATGTTTTATGGAAAAATTGTTCTAATTAGCTTTTTATTGGTTTTGTACTATTTGTACTATTTTTTAATAGTGTGTGGTCATGGCCATCGCACCCAAATGAGCTTGTTGGACATCACATTCTAAAATTAAGGCATACATTTGATGTTGGGACTCTTTAATGGCTATAGCAGTCATTGCTATTGGACAAGAAGGTTTGGTTTGCAGTTAAAGTGGGTATCCACGACTTTGGGGTTTTTGGCTATGGGGCTTAGAACTTACCAGCCTGCAGTTGATGACTACCTGCCTGTTCTGCCCTGCGACAAGGTGTTCTGGCTCGGACAGCAACTCTCGGTTTTATTTCACCGCATATCAACAGAGCAGCTCTTTCACTTCCGGTCTGCTATGTCGACAAATCATCACTGCTGACAACATGCTGATAGTAGCCTCCCCGCCGATAGGTAGTGGGGAGCCGGCTGCCGCTAAGTAGGACACCGGCATTGACGCTTCATTGACAGAGTAGAAAAGAAGAAGCAGCTCTGTTGATTTCAGGTCACCAGGAGCAGAATAATTGAAAGTATTGTTATAAGGTAGAACAGGCTGCTAGTTAGCAACTACTTGTCAGTAAGTTCTTAGCCCTAAATAATAAAAAAAACAACTCAAAATCGCGAATAACATTTAATGTTCTAGTTAATCCCTTAGGTTTTCAGCAAGGGTTGAGGTCAACGTTCTGTACAGCTTATTCAGGTTCTTACCAATTTTATCACACTTTGTCAATGTGAATCACATTTTGTGCACAGGACACTTTTATGCTCGAGTAGGGAAGGGCACCCTTTAAGTTTACGGCCTTCGGTTATCTACATTTTTGTACGCTGTATGAGAAAATTAAAAAAAGAATGAAAATGTCAGAAGCCTGTCCAAAAATATTAGGACATGTTTGGGACGGTAAGGAGCTCTGCTGCACTGACCTGCGTGGAGTGTGATAGTACCTGTAATACACTGGTGCTTGAAAGTTTGCGAATTCTTCATAATTTGTATTATTTTTCATACATTTGACCCAAAATTACATCAGATTTTCACATAAGTCCTAAATGTAGATAAAGAGAACCAAATCTAACAAATACTGTAAGTAAAAAATATTAAACTAATTAAAAAAAAAAAATTATCCAATAACATGTATGTGAGTGGCAAAAGCATGTGAACCTTTGGTTTTATTTGGTGTGACCCCCTTGTGCATTAATAACTGCAACTAAATCTGATTAATTTATTTGACCTACTTTTAGATCTTGCATGAAAATCTGACATAGTTTTAGGTCAAATTTATGTGGAAAAGTGGAAAATTCTGAAGGGTTCACAAACTTTGAACCACCATTTGTAAATTAGCTCTAGGTCACAGGAGATTCCTAATGCACATGCACAAAAAAAAAAAAATCTGTTCAAGTTTGGTATCGCCATAAAGGTACTGACCTTTGAGAGTCATGTTTAAAGGTAATTTTTACCATTCAATCAGTACCGCAGAAACAAACCCCAAACAATTGCGAAATTACATTCTTTTCACCATTTTATCCCAGTTGGAATTTTTTTTACCATTTTTCAGCGCATTATATGGTAGAATGGATGGAGTCACCTCATGCTGGATAAAATCGAGCCCTCATCTAGCGAAGTCCAATGAAAAATAAAAAAAAGTTATGACTGTTGGAAAAGGAGAGGGGCTATTGTAAAAACAAAAAATGGCTGTGGAGGCAATTATTGTGCTGTTGTCAATATTAGAGTTGAACGAATTTGTTCGGATTCGGTTCCGAATGTGATTGGCAGCAAATATTGTTTTTGCAATATTCGTCAAACACAGCTGAACGTCCATAGAGTCAATGGGAGTAGAAATTACCGAATATGTTCGGAACCAATCATCAAACATACATTCGGCATGACTAGGGTACCAATATGGCAAATTCAGATTCGGCTACCGAATCCGAACAAATTCACTCATCTCTAGAATATCTCCCACCCCTGTTATGAATGTGCTAGAGATGGTTTCTGAGCAAAGGCTCCCTCTGGTGGTTACAGACAGTACTGAACCTTTCAGCGAGGAATGGCAATCTGGGATCACTGACTGGTCTGATATAAGGGAGGTTCCCTCCCATGATGGTTGCCGGTGATCAATTGTTCTTGTGTCAATTTTGGTTCCTTGTTCATTTGGAAGTTTGCTGAGTCTTGCCTGCATCTTCTGCTATCAGATAAGATATTTTCTGCTTTTATTTTTGTGCTTGCTTTTTGCATAGTTCCCTGCACTTCTGTGGAGGTCAGCCAGGTCCCCTCCGGGGGCTTGTGCTCCTCTCAGTTTATCTGAAGCCACTGTTATTTGTTCATTTGCTTTTTCCTGTTTTTTCAGTGGCTGCGGCTTAGTTTTGTTACACCAGAGATCTGATTTAGGTGGTAGAGATCGTGTGATCTCAGGTGTTTTTGCAATCAGAAGAGTTGGTATTTTTTAGGTTTTTTTTTTAATTACAGTGAGTATCCTTTCCTGTACTTTTCTGTCTAGACAGATTGGGCCCCAGCGTTTGCTCATTCTATTTTCTGTCTGTGTCCGTGCTTCTTCTTGTCTAACCGCCATTACATGTTTGGGGGCTTCCTATTTTCTTTGGGGATCTGCTCCGGGGCAGATAGCTTTACTCTTTCTGCCTTTAGGTGTAGTTATCTCTCAGGCTGTGACGAGGCATCTAGGATCAACGTAGGAACGCTCCACGGCTACCTCTAGTTGTATGGTTAGTTCAGGTTACTGCAATTCAATAGGTTCCAGCCTCTCTGGTGTATTGCCGTATTTGCTTTTTCTCCTTAGCTACCAAAACACAACACACCCCCCTGAAAATTTAAATGTGACTTCCTAATTAAAGGTACTTAGGATTTTTTATATAATGACTATTGATGAGTGAACGTGCTCAGATAAGGTGTATCCGAGCATGCTCGTGGGCTATCAGAGTCTTCGGTGTGCTCTAGACAGTTGTCGTTAATTAAATATTTTCGGCTACACATTGTAATGTGTTCTGCTTTTGTCATTCTAGGTCCCTGGAGATTTGAGTCAAACCTCTGAAGACCAGAGTTTGTCAGACTTTGAAATGTAAGTGTAAGACCTTGCGCCTGTGAAGCCACCAAAATCCATTGCGTTTCTAACTTTTTCAGAGAGTGAGCTTCATAAATCTTACAACGTATTAACTTTTAAATACATCATTTATGACAGAATCAAATCAAAGTTGTGTTGATCTACAACAAAAAGTGGACATCTAAAGATACGCTGTGTCTTGCACGCAAATTAAAATATTCAAATCCTATAATAAAATGACACATTCCATAGCGTTACTGCTCTTCTTTCTCTTTTGTTAGCACAGCACCACTCTAACAACTTCAATCTTCGCAGTGACACCTTCATCTCCCTCCTCATTCCTCTCTACCAGAGAACACCGAATTATCTTGAAACATGCTGTAGACACATCATTGATACATGTCAGCAGGTTTCAGGGACTTTGTTCGTTTGGACCCTCATCGCTAGAATAGCCTTGTTTTCTGATACATCAGTCTGTTATCTGCATTTCCCTACTGAATTTTAAGGGATTGTAGAATTTATGCACTGCTGATTCATTTTGATTTGTTTTTTGTCAAAAGATGTCTTAAGTTTCAAACTTGCGAGTTTGTTCAGGATTGGGGTTCAAGTCTGCAGTCACTCTATGTGGCTACTAATTTGGGATGCTCCGATGCCGACAGCGGGCAGCCGTGTGACTGCAATTAGAATACTTCTGGCCACTTTCTGACTAAACATGTCCAACCCCCTGCTCAATGCAGGATTCACTAAACCATCTCAGACAGATGTCTGTTTCCAGGTCCCACAACCAGGTTCTTAATAGCAAACGTTAAGATGAAATTTCAGTACAGTCTGGATGTAAAGTTTCCACTGATCTAATGATATGGGGAAGCCCAAGAAGACTCCAGTAGGGGAAGATTCCTAATAATGAGGCACAGTTCCTCAAAGCTGTTCTCACAAAATTTCAATGCATAGCAACAGTAAAAAAGTAATGTCCAGCGCTTAATCTAAACAGTATGTGTTTCGTACGGTTGCCCAACTCAAGTTTCGCCTTATCGGCTTTTTCAGGGGCATAGCGAGAGGACAAAGCATTAATGTTTGACTTTACCTTAGACGCTGGCCCAATATTTTCTATATTTAAAGAAAATCTGATTTATGTATACAGTGTATACCCCAAACCTGTACTGTCCTAGTTTCCGTGTCCATGGGTCATCTCCCCCATCCTCTTATACCTCATTTGCTTTTGTTTTACTTTGGAGCTATATGCATAATACAAAGAATCAGCTTTTGGGAAATCAAAATTCCCTCTGGAGACATTGTGCCAACATCATCTAGATACAGACTCCATTGTGATTTTCATTGGCTGCTTTCCCCTATTCCAGAAATCATATAGTCATGTAAAGAATGGGTGATTCAGGCAATGGAAGCACAGTAGGGAATGACTGATGATGCATTTACCTGCATGCACAAGTAGAGATTCCCCAAAGACAACACTAAGTGTTCTTTTTATATGTATACGGTACGAAAACAAAGGCTGTATAGCGTAAATGAATTGCGCAAAGCCACGTTCCTATCACTTCCCTATATATGTTGTATAGTGCCCCAGCTATGGTTTTGTATCACAGATTGTAGCAGCCACTGTCCGAAAGATGTTAATTGCAAAATTCTGTGCAAGCTTCTATCCTGCATGTTGGAAGACCGAAAAAAAAATTGGAATTAGACAGACTAGAAAGAATAAAAATAACAAAAATAGTAAATCCATGTAAGAACGGCTCTTGGTCTCTTGAAACAAAGCTAAGAGGTTTTTTCTTCTTCACACTTCTCTATAGTAAAAGCATATGATTCTGGGGTGTTAGGGGGCTCTTCTAACTGGGCAGGTACATTAACCTTTCCTGAAGGGTATGTTAAATGCATTGAAGTCAGATAAATTCTGGGCCACGGGTGAGAAGTATGTTACAGTGAAAAAAATGACTAATATATGAAACACTGCATGGAACACAAATCTCATATGCTATGAAGGATAGTTAATACGAAAACGGGATAACCACGAATTAGGAAGGTAAAGCGGCATCAAAAGCTAATGATGTGAATATGTTGCAATGATAAAGATGTATTGACCTGCGGCTATACAATAGCACTGCGATACAGGTCTGGACTGATGAGTTGCCACCAGCCCGAGCACTCGGAGTATATAGGACTTTAAAATGTGTTAAATGCCTTGTACAAAATCCCTGCTCTCACCTGATTCTATTGCTCTTTTTTGTTTTGCGTTGCGTTGCTCCATTGCAGAGATATTCACATTTGTTGCTTTTGGAGCTCGGTATGTGAAATCTCTGCTTCCACATCTACTGAGTGTTTCTTCCGTCTTCTCTGGGGGCTTGTGCTTTCACCTCTCCCTCCGAGACTCTTCCAATCACATTGGCATCATCTAAAACTGCTAGATTAGCTGCAAAGCTATGAAGAAACACTCAGTTGCACTACAAGCCGAGATTTCACATATCTCTCTCCAAAATCAGCAAATGTGAATTTCTCTGCAATGGAGCGATGCAGCACAAAACAAAAAAGAAGTGGCAGCAGGGGAGCTGAGGGATTTTTGCTTGGTACTTAACTAATTTTTTTGAGTACGTGACAGGTCCTCTTTAATATTCACATCATGACAACCACCTATACAAGATTGGCAAGGAACTAACCCAGGATAAAAGATGCAGCATCCAATTAATACCAGTACCATCAGCCGAGACCAGCACCATTGTATAGCCCCATGTCGTAACATCTTTGATATTGCTGCGTATTCACATTATTAGCTTTTGATGTCACGTTACCATACTAATTAATGGCTTATCCTGTTTCTGTATTAGCCGTCAATCACAGGAGATATATGTTTTATGCAGTTTAACATATATTGTTAATTTTTTAGCTGTTCATTTAGTAAGCGCTCACCTTGCAGCTATCTTATAGGGATAGTAGCACTGGTGGTCTCTGTATTTATACTAGTCTGTTTTAAAGGGATTACAAGTCTGCAGTCACTTTATGCTCTGGGTGACTGCATACTTGCGAATCCTCACATTGTGTGCCTTACGCACTGTGAGGATATTATGGTGGCGTTACCAGGAGCGGGCGGTCACATAACTTCCAGCCACATTCCAACTAGACTTTCTGTCTTCGCTCAGTAGACTTGCATTGAGTGAGGCCTCACCCATCTAGTTGGCATGTGACTGTAGGTATGCCAATCACATAGTTACAGTCAAGTGCCCTCCGCCGGCACTGGAGAATCCTCACAGCGCGCAGTGATGAGGATTCACAAGTCTGTAGTCACATAGAGTGATTGCAGACTTGTAGTTTGAGAGGACAACCCCTTTAAGCATGTTAAAGTGTTTTTAGATATGATTGGAACATTGATGTAAAGAATAAGATCCATTTTCAAAATTAATGTGTTTGATCAAATTGCTTTACATGTTTTCAAAGAAGCATGCTCCTGGAATAGCAACTTATGTGCAAAAAGCGTAAAAAATACACAAAAAAATAGGCCGAAATAATAAACTCATCATACAGTGTGTCCTTTCAAGTCACGTTAAACTATATGTTGACAATGAGTATGGACAGCATTTACAAGCTCTTCACAAGGAAAGTGTTATGGGATATGTGCGGTGCTATAATGGTCTCCTGAGAATTTCATTTTCTTCCACTTGCACATACTTGAGCGTTATTTTCCGGTGCAGGAATCGGTTAGGTTAGACTGGCCTCTACCATCAAATTGTGCTTCGAGCATTTATCACTTGATTATGTAACAAAGTTATTTTCTGGTGTAAAATCTGGATTTAGCTGAGAAGAGAGGACTTCACGTTAGAAAAGGCCGCTCATCATCCCGGACTCTCGCTATGTGATACCGGAAGTGTGGAGCATGTTCTGGCTCGTCTGCGCCTTTCGAGACCTCATAGCCTACTCGTGACTCTCAGTTGCCTCCTATCCGCCTAATAATTCTAGTTTATTTTTGTGACATTTTTCTTTGTTCCAGTAGACAAAATATCAGCTCTATTCCTCTTCATTCCTGTAAATGTCAGTAAGCTTTTCCTTGTTGTCTCTGTTACAGATCACACCGTGCCCTTGTAAATGTTTGGATACCCTCTGTTTTCCTGCGAGGTAAATCTACCCACGCATTTCATGTCTATCAGGTAAGATGATGTGCCGGGGATAGAATATGACAGGTTATCTGTAAGGGAGGGCGAAGGCTGCCGGAGAACAGTTGCTATAATACTTAGATATTTTACTGACTTGTTTCAAGTATGATGTTTCCTACTAAATCATGTTTTTCTTTGCTTTGTGGCTTCTTATTCTTTCTCAGTGTTTTTATGACTTGGATGTTAAGGCTATGTTAGCACATTCAGGATTTGCTACGGCTTGAGGTATGGAATCTGTTCCTAAATCTTCGTCAAATCCCCTAACGTTCTTTCATCCAATGCAAGTCAATGAGGTGTTTCATATCCTATTCGCTTGAAGCGTAAAATATCCAAACTGAATTATGATTTCATTGTGGATTGTAAAATCTGCAGGAGGCTCGTTATTTCCAGGCATTACATACAGAAAAGCTGCAGATTAGCGACAGAGAATGACAATGGAGATGATCCTCCTGTGGATCCACTGGAACTTCCCCAGCAGAAATCTAGTATCAGCATTGGATTTCATCTGTGAATTCTTTGAGAAATGAACATTACATTTACCACTTTACTATATTTTTTTGTCTCATTCTCGACCCAAGTATTTCAAGATTTCCGGATGCTCAATTTAGATAATGAATTTGGGTTTGCTTCTGACTTTGTCTACTCTGTTTTCCAGGTTTAGCTTCTCACAAGACCCCTTCAATCCTCATCTGATTTTCTCACTTTATCTACTAGCTTTCCTAGCTACATTTGCTCTTCGTTCCTGGTTTTTGACTCTTGACTAGAAATGGGAGAATCAATTTTCAGGATGTTGACCGCTGGACAGATCTCCATAACTTTTGGCATACCCGGCTCCTCTTTTGATTAGCTGGGCTGGTGTGACATCATAATTTCCGCATAATGAATGTGCACAACAATAAGGAGATTAGCATGCCTCCCGGTCACAGATCACTGACCAGGACGATGGATCGGAGTCCAACAAATTGATTTTCCCATCTTTACTCTGGACCATTCCTGACTGTGTAGATTCAGCTCAATAGGTTTTAACCTCCTGGTCACAGATCACTGACCGTGCCGATGGATCAGAGTCCTACAAATCAATTCTCCCATCTCTACTCTTGACAATTCCTGACTGTGTAGATCTCGCTTAATAGGTTTTAGCCTCCCGATCACAGATCACTGACCAGTCCGATGAATCAGAGTCCTACAAATCGATTCTCCATCTCTACTCTTGACAATTCCTGACTGTGTAGATTCAGCTTAATAGGTTTTAGCCTCCCAATCACAGATCACTGACCGAGCCGATGGATCAGAGTATTACATATCGATTCTCCAAACTCTACTCTTGACCATTCATGATTCAGCTCAACAGGTTTTAATCTCAGCTTTTCATTACTTCTTATGAATAATCTTTTTGGAAAAATCTCTAATCTTTCCTCTTTTCATTTCCTGCTCTCAACCTTCATTAAATTGTGATTTGCTACAGTCGGTCTTAACCATTCTGGGAGTTTGAGTTGGTTTTCCAACTTGGCCGTGATGTCAAATTTGTAAGGGTGGCTACCCATCAACAAATCTGTAAAAATGAACTCTGGGTTCTTGAGGTGGACAATGTGGAGATTCAGTGGTGCTCACCTTGGTCTACAACAAATGTATGTGCAAATTGTTGACCTCATAAAATGCCTCTACATTGTCACATGACTGCAAAAGACTTTGGGATTATTGGCACTTTATACTAAAGCTGACTGTTCATTGATGTCTGCCAAAAGCTTGGATTTGATAGTTCGACCTTATTGGTAACTCGTGTGGTTGACAGATATTTCATCTGCAGAGTAAGAGAGGCCATCCAACTGCATTCCCCAACGAGTCTGATGATGTTCTGATTAATGTTGATAAGATGGTTTTTGAGGATTGGCATTGGCATGCAGATGTCTTCTGTCTTCCCGTACCCCTGATAAACACTTTGGCTATCTAAACAGTGGAGGAGAGGTTTCATCGATGGCTACACATTAGCATTGAGCACCACTCTTCTTTTTCCTGAGAGAAAAGGGAAAAGTTAATTATCATGTTCATTTTCTGAACCGGTGTTAGGAAATGTCTGTGTTCAAGCACAAGAGCTTCTGTCAGAAGTGCCTATTACCACCCTCTCTATGGGCCAATTCACATCTGATTAGATGTGGCCACTTATGACCAGCTTTATTTCTAGGGACTTGCCAGTTGATTTGAGTCTTCTTTTCAGAAGGGATTATACACTTTTCAGTTCTGAAAACTGGTGGATGAACTATGCTTTTCCGATAACGTTTTGCCTGTTTATTTTTAAAGTAAAGGTTGCTACATAGTCACACAGGTAAATTGTGTTCTTATTAAAGGGAATCTAGCACTAGATTTTTGCTACCCCATCTGTGAACATCACGATATAGGGGAAAGAACCGTGATTCCAACGACATATCACTTACTGGGCTACTTGCTACAGTTTTGATAAAACTACCGTTTTATCTGCTGCAGATCGACCAGTTCTCTGAATGTTTAGCTTTTTATAACTCCGCCCATACCACTGATTGGCAGCTTTCTGTGCACAGAATGCTGCCAATCAGTGATGGGGGTGTGGTTTACTAATTCTGTAGTGATAATCTCCTGCTGATAAAAGTTATTTTATAAAGACTACAGCAAGCAGCCCAATAAGTGACATTTCACTGGAATGTGGGTCTCCGTCTCTACATTATTCTGTCAAATTGGTGACGGATTCCCTTTAATGGGATATCCTTTTCCACATCTAGAAATTGATACAATTAAAGACTGAAATCAAAGTTTTGGTAGAAACAATATTGTACGGAAAATTAATAATAAGTGCATGCTTTATTATTGCTGGTTTCCTATTGCAAACAGAAGTAGCAGGAAGAGGCCCAAAAGTTGAGTAGTTGAACGGACTGCTTTCCAAAGGCGCATGTAGAAAAACACAAACACATAGAGTATATCACAAAATCACATTTTTGTCAATATTTTATTACACCTTTTCATGGGATAACAGTGAAGATCTGACACTTTGATACAATGTAGTCAGTGTACAACTTGCGGAAATTGAGAAAAACCAGCACCAAACAACTTAAAACATAACTTTTCAAGCTTACTCGGCTGACCGGCAGTGTACGCCTGAAGCGATCAGCGTCGTACAAAGTCCAGGCCATAGAGGAAAAAATAGGTGGCACGTCGTGATGCAGTAAAACAATCTTATCTTTATTTAATGCAAGTAGTACATGGATGCAGGGGAGCAGGTGCAGCGAAGGACGACTGCCGTTTCGCGACAATGAGACTCTTCAACAGGTCCAGGTATCAGATCCCTTCTACCACGACCCACGACCTCACAGCCCCGCCTGACATCACTATTACGTCAGATGGATAACACGCTACCATCTCCTCACTTTCACCAATGTGGCTTGGCACAGTTATTCAGAGACATCCCCTGTCCTCACGGGCGCAGAGAGGCACTGGAAGTGAGAGAGGGCGGCCCACGTGAGAAATTGTGTTATAAATTACATGCTACTAGGGTTGAGCATTCCGATACCGAAACCCGGTTCTGATACCTGAAATCCAATGTAAGTCTATGGGAACAAAATATCGGAAGTATTTACTTCCGATATTTTGTTCCCATAGACTTACATTGGATTTCAGGTATCGGAACCGGGTTTCGGTATCGGAATGCTCAACCCTACATGCTACCTTTTTTTTCTTCTATTAACCATGTGAAAATTGGAAAAGTTTGAGCTGCCAAGTAAAAACTGGTTTACAAATTTTGGGGACAATTATTTTTTTTTTTGCCTTTTGTGAAAAATTCAATATTTTGGGCTAAAGTAACATTTTAGTGGAAAAGAAATCTCTTTTTTTATTTCACATCCCAGTGTTATAAAATTATGTGAAGCAACCTGTGTGATTAAAATGCTTAGTACTCCCATACATAATTTCCCAGGTGGGTGTCATTTCCAAAATGGGGTCACTTGTTGGAGGGAGGGGCGAATTTCATGCCGATATGACGCCTCAAGACAAAACTGTGCTACAAAAAACAAATATTGCTGAGCCTTGTGTTGTGCCCAAATAGTTTGCCACCACATATAAGGTAACGCCGCACTCATGAGAAATTGCGTAGCAAAAAATGAGGTCCATGTTTTCCTGCTTTCCCTTGAAAAAGTGAAGAATTTGGAGCTAAATAATCGTTTTAGTAGAAAGAAAAATTTATTTTTCATTTTTATGGCCCAAACGTACAAAACTTCTGTGAAGCACCTGTGGGTCCAAAACGCTCACCAATCCCCTGAATTAGTTGACGGTTGTAGTTACCAAAATGTGCTCACATGTGGGGGCTGCTTGTTATTTTGACAACTCATGTGACATGGCATCCAGAATCTATTCCAGCTTAATTTGTTCTCCAAAAATCAAATAGCGGCTCTTCCTTTCCGAGCCCTGACAGTAGTTTCTGACCACATATTAAAATATGAAGTTAGGTCAACCTCTTAGTGGAGAAAATTTAATTTTTCATTCCACTTTGCATTAATTCCTAAAAAGCAATAAAAAGTTAATAAACTTCCTGAGTGCAGGTTTGAATACTTTGTGGGGTGCAGTTTTTTAAAATGTGGCCTTGTTTGTTTTTCTGACAAAGTTCCCCTTTCCAGTCACTTCAGAAGTCAAGCAGTAACTAAAAAAAAAATCTTTTTCAAATTTTAACCCTTCACAAATCCTGGAAGATGAAAAGTGTGTTTGAAAAATCATGCTGATGTAAAGTAGAGATATGGTGAGTATCATTTATTTCTGTGGTGTGACGATTTGCTTTAAAGAAGTTGTCCACTACTGGGACAACTTCTTCTCATGCCCCTCGCTTGGCCCTCATAAAAAAAATAAAGCTTATAGTCCTGTCTCGTCCCAGCGCCATTCCAGCGGTGTCAGTACTCCCTCTTCCGGGGCTTCCGTGCAGTTGTTGTGGCATGTGACGCCAGCGCCCAATCAGCGCCGTGTCACTGTCCCCGCCGTCTGTCGAATTCAGCGTGAAGAGTAAGTCCGAGATCAGCTGCAGCCCTGACTTCCTCTTCATGTTCAATTTGTCCAAAGGTGGGGACATTGACATCACGTTGATGTCACAACAGTCGCACAGGAGCCCCAAGAAAACAAGTTCTGACACCGTGGGAACAGCGCCGGCACGGGGGGGGGGGGGTGGAATAGACTTTATTTTGATCAAGAATGAGTTGTCCTAGTAGTGGACAACGCCTTTAAGAACATAAATATTTAAAGTTTGAAAACTTGAAAAAGTTTTTTCTTTTTAATTTTATTTTTCCAAATTTCAAATCTTCTCAGATAAATGCAAAATACATCAACCACATTTTTACCACTAACCTAAAGTACAATGCGTTACAAAAATATGAATTTTGAGAATCGCTGGGATATATTTAAGCATTCCAGATTTCTTACCACGTAGAGCGACACAGGTCAGATTTGAAAAATTAGGGGGAAGTGAAAACTGACTGTGATTGTAAGGGATTAATATTCCTTGAAAGCATCGGCTTCTAAAAATGAAGAGGAGGAGGATGCATTCTGCTGTTCTAGCAACAGTAAATGTAAATATGTTCTGTTGATAAACCCAAGTAAAAGCTGACTGTGTGAAAGAATTAGGAATAAAATCCCGATAAAACCATCTTAGAGGAAGCTGTGCCACTTTTCGTGCCATCGAAGGTTTGCCCCGCCGCTCTTAACTTTGCAGTTGTTTGATGCCAGCTGCATATTTGTTCAAGCGCTGGACCCAGAGATCAAGCTGCTGAATGGCGTCCAGCTGAGACTCGTGTCCTGCCATGATAAAACACTTATTTATGTAGTTTATCTCGGCACACACCGAGCACACACCGAGCATCAAGAAGCTTAACAAGTCCCATCTCATGTGTATACCTTTTTCTCCAGGAGGAAATAAAAGCCATCTTATTCTTCAGAGCCCCAGCAATTGATGGAAATTGCTCTTCCATGGTTGGGTTACTTGAACCTTGTTTAATTTAGACTAAAGTTTCCACCACACGGAAAATGTGAACATTGCAGTTGGTTTTCCGATGGATAGACTATCGATGGCGGTCCAACTCTGTGGAGCATTAGCAAATGGTAACATTGTACAAGATGGAGACCAGCAACCCGATGGCTTGATGCAATCAAAATAATGGCGGCGTAGACCCTGGTGGACCTGTCTAGACTTGCACAACATCGAACATTGATTGTTCATCCATAAAGTCGTCATGGCTTAAGATCGAGTCATTGGCCGTTAAGAAAAAAAAATTGTCCTAGTGAAAATTAGAAATGTACCCTAAAGAGAGGAAACGTAGAAAGGAAAGACTTCACCGTTTTATTACCCACTTTTTGATTTGTCTTACAAAAGAGGTATAAAATAAATTGTGAATTTGACAAAAGAGTGTTCCTTTTACAAAAGTGTACATATAGGGGAGCACAATGCATCCAGAAGCCTTTGTATGTATGTATGGATGTGTAAGGTTATCGATGTGTGCTGACTACTAGATGTGGGGTGGTGGTGTGTACTATTCTATAGATTAATGGGTTACTGTGATGCCTCTCTACTTAGATCACTGATATATGGAGTTATATATAGTTATTGAACCATTAGACTTGCTCTTAAAGAGAATCTATCACCAGGTTTTTGAAACCCCATCTGAGAGCAGCACGACATAGGGGCAGAGACCCTGATTTCAGCAACATTTACTGGGCTGCTTGCTGTAGTTATGATAAAATCACAGTTGTATCTGCTGCAGATCTGCCAGTTCTCTGAATGCTGAGCTCTGTATTACCCTGCCCACACCAATGATTGGAAGCTTTCTTCTACGCTGTGTATAGGCAGAAAGCTGCCAATCAGTGGTGGAGGCGGGGTTATACTGAGCTCATAAATATGGGGGACTACATGGCAGCAGGTTTACTAGTCCTCTGCTGATAATCTCTTGCTAATAAAACAGTGATTTTATCAAAACTACAGCAAGCAGACCAGTAAAGTTCCCTCCGAAATATGTAGCCAATAGGAAATTTAGAGCCATGAATAGAAATGTGAAACTTCCCTGCCCAGCAGTGTTATTTTATCACCATAACACAGGAGTTATAAGACAAGATGGATGTCACAGACAGAAAATGGAATCTGTCCTGGCTGTAGACTCTTTTGCGTCCTCCCCTGCCCAGGAGCTGTGGTATGATCAGACCATGTTCCTGCACGGTCAGACACAGTCATTACACAGTACACAGCAGGGACACATTTATACGATTATCTCAGCACAAAGACATTTTTTAAACACATCTAATTGTGGAAATTATTATTATTATTATTCCAAGATCTATTGATTAAATCAAACTTTGTTTGTGGGAAAACCCCTTTAAGGCTTCCAGTTGTCATAATTTAAGGTTACAGACTTAAGCAATAGTGATTTATAATTATAAAAATATTATAATTCTATCATATTTAAATTGATTATTAGCATCAATATTATACAAAGAACAAGTAATATATATGCATATAGATAGATATATCATATTAATATTATAATTATATATTGTAATAAGTTGATTTATAATTGATAAGTGATACATAAGCAAGTAATACATTAGAGTACCCATAATTTTAATTTTTATATCATAAATAAGTAACTTTGTAATATATCTTATCAGAGAAATCTTCTTCCTTCTCCCTCAAGAATGATCATTCATTTCCAAAATTCTCAATTCATGGGTAAACTCTGTATTCAGAGATAGGAGATGGCAGTTTGTGCTGATAAGATTCTATGTAGAAGATAAAGGAGGAGCTAAAGGCAGAGCTCCTCCCTCCTCCACTTCCTGTATCAACCATCATCTCCTGTCTCAGTGATGTAACAATCTGTCTTCACTGAATACAGATTTTTCCAGTGAATTGAGAATTTTGAGAATGAAAGATCAGTCCAGGGGAGAAAAAAGCAGATTTCACTGATAAGAAATATTACAAAGTTTCTTATTTTTATGCGTACTATTGATTTTATTAAATAAAAATGAAAATATGGATTACTCTTTAAATCACTTTCTTTACACAAATATTTGCTTAAACTATATTTTCTCTTTAATCACATTTGCCCGGACTTGTGAAATCTCTTATGGTTGCTCCTTCTATCTGTATAATGGAGTTTCTTCTAGTTGCCGCGCTTTCAGCTTATTATGGACTATACTGTATTCTGTTGAACAGATCCTGGCGCTATAGAAATAATACAATCCCTTTACTACGCTTTTCGTACAATCTGTAATGTGCACTTTTCTCTTGACGAACAATGTTAAATTGTAAGTATAGAAAAAGGGCTTGTGTTCTCATCTGGGAACACTGCAAGTTAAGGTAGTATTCAGGCGTCTCCTTTTTTGAGGTTCAATGGCAGGCAGGTACGGACTGGGGCTGAAATTCAGCCCTGGCATTTGAAATCACACAGGCCCATGCTGTCCCCATCCCCAAGAACCAGATACTGGGGTAAGTGACAGAGTCAGTGTCACAACTCTTAACAGTATGGGTGTCTTGAGAATACCGATTCTACTAACAATGTAGCCGATGGCCAAAGAAAGACTAGACAGGCCCTTCTGGCATTTGCCAGAATTGCCAGATGGCCAGTCTGGCCCTGATGGCAGGTTAAACATTACATTGATAGGACTTCTTGTCTTAAACCCTCAGTTGACAGTCCAATGTTTTCTTAATTTTTATAATGATCCTATTTATGCTGTTCTTATCCATTTTGAAAATTGCTGGATATTTGTCGGTTAATGCTGGCATACCGTGGTCATATTTCTACCTCCTACCTTTCGAGAATTGACAGAAATATATTCGGTAACGGCCATTACCCTGTTAGGTTCTCAAACTCACCCTCTTTAAAACAGTACCGGTGCCGGGTGGGGAAGTGCAGCACAAGTGAAAACATTCCTTTGTGGCCACAATTGGCTGATCAATTATGCAAATCGGTTCGTAAATGCTCTGCCAGTGGTCCCAATCCTTGCCATTGCCCACCCTTAGAATGACTGATGATCCCGCTGAAAACTTCAGCACCGAATATATTGACGTGGAAGAAAGGTGGACTGAATCCAACTGAAGCTGGGCCAAGCGGCATTTGGCATAGTTTACAGTGGAGCTCCAGAGCAATTTCCCGGAGAAGGAGAGCGCAGCCCAGAAAGCAGACTTCATTTGAAAGACTCATGAGCGATCCGAATGTGATGTCTGCAGAAGTGTTGAGTATACAAATAACCACAGACATGGTACTAGAAGAACCATCATCAGGGCCATGGCTACTGGATCAAGAAGAATCACATGGAATATAAGAATATCCTTTTTCTCATACAGTAACACATTTCGGGATGTGTACCCCTTCTTCAGACTAGTAGGTATGAGCGACTCAATTCACAAGGCTTGAGTCCAGCGTCCAGGTCATTGGTACCTGGAAACTGGACAGGAAGCTCATGAATCTCTTGACTTTCTGGCGTCCCTGGAACCGCATTTGATGCACAGGTGACATTGGGCCAACCCTAGCTAATCAAAGGCACACCAGGGATGCTGAAAGGTAGGAGATTTGCAGGCCTCCTGTTTAGCTGCCAGGTACCAATGACCTGGAGGCTGGCCTGCTTATCTCTGCAGACTAGCAAATCAAGACCTTAAACAAACTCATGAAATCGTGCAATCAAGTGACCAGTGGTTGAGTTATTCAAATGGGACACTGCGAGCGATCAACGTATACTTATCAATTAAAGAGGTTTTCCACTTTTTTAAAAATGAATCCCAAATATTTCTTCTGTGGTTAAATAACAAAATCATACAGTACTTTACCCTCCTGGGTCCAGCGCTGCTTCAGTCTCCGTGTTTTGGTTGCAGCAGTGACATCACGTTGACAGCCCCCATAATTGCTGCAACAATCACTGAGCTCAGTGGCACATAACATCTACATTGGCCGAGCCACTGAAGTAAGTGATTGGCTGCAGCGGTGATGTGAGCTGTTTTTTTCTTACATCACCACTAATTTTGCTATTTTACATGACCACAAATATTTGGGGCCCACTTTTCTAAAAGTTTAAACACCTCTTTAAAAGCGCAAGCAAGATGGATGTGTAGAAAGGCTCTACTTTGTGCTGGACAATTCCTTTAAGACAAGTAGGTTGTTTGAGCAATTGGTGGAGGATAGGAGTAGTAGTCTGCGCTGCTGTGCTAGATTTTAGGAATCTGGAAGACGTAATGAGGGATTAGATCACGCGGTTTATTGTCAACGCGTTTCGAAGTTGATCCAACTTTCTGTCCTCCACCAATTGTTCTACGCAGCGTTATTTCGCCACCCAGGGTTCTGTAACAGCTGTCACACCAGATAAGACCCTATTGTTCTTGGTGTCTCCCCCTTTTTGTAGTTTGAGGACATCCCAGGTTACATTAGAAAAGTTTTACAAAAATTTATCAGATCTGTTCTACGAGGGAGAGACATTTTGGTCGCTGCCAGTGAAGTATTTGTTCTTGTGTGTGGGTTTTGGTTGTGTGAATAGACAGCTGATCAGCTCTTATATCTGAAGCTGCTGTATAGCTAGAGGGATCCGATGTATTATTAATGCCGTTCCCGGCTGTAGAAGCATTTGATGTTTTATGTGTTTCTGTTGTTGTATATTGTGTAATTTGGGCGTTTGATCTTATTCATGTAGTGGCATCTTGCAAAAGAATTTTAATATTGTGATGAGTACTAGATCTTAACTAGGTCTTTTTAGCATTTCTCATTACCAAGCTTATATAAGAGATGGGATTTTCATGCCGTGTTTGAGATCTGGGGACGAGACACAAAAAATGAAGATGCAGAAAGCTGTTTGACATAGTTTGCTGTTGCATTTGCCCGAATTGAACTCGTGCAATCAAAAAAATCACGTAAATGACAGAAATGAGCACAGATCACATATTACCTATAGAACTCAATCCTAGACCTAATAGTCTGCTACCGTGAGGCCGAGTCACTAAATTACAAGTGCTGGAAATCTGACTTAATTTGTGGCAGACGATTTTTCATGATTGCAGCATGCTATGTGTTTTATACACAATCTGCATAAATTTGTTTCTTTAATAAAGACCCGAAACGCGTTGGAACAATAAAGAACCATATAGGAACACAAAAGGCTTCTCATTTACCGCGGTGCGGCCCGTACAATGGGACATTGCCCTCCTCTACGATTATACACATTCTAGACTCAGTGTAGACATGCTTCACAAGGGGGTGTCAGCCAAAATTGCACCACAATTTGGTGAAACTGTCATTTTTGGTTAAAATGTATCACTCTGTCGAAACTTAAAGCAAATCTGTCAGCAGATTTTTGCTACACCATCTGAGAGCAACATAATACAGGGTCAGAGACCCTGATTCCAGTGATGTCACCAACTGTGCTGCTTGTTGTACTTTAAGGGTATGCCACACTAAACAATATCGCTAACGGATCGCTAAAAAACGTCACTATTTAGCGATCCCGTTAGCGATATTGTTCAGTGCGGCAGCTTCCAGCGACGAGCTTCCTGCTGTGATCTCGCTCGTCGCTGGAATCGTTCCGGACCCTATTTCATCGCTGGCGCTCCCGCTGGGTAAGTATCTTATCGCTGTGTGGCACCTTTTCTTAGCGATTTAGCGGTACTTTTGTACCGCTAAAGTCGTTAAGAAGATCGCTAACGGCGATAGCGTCGTTAACTATATCGCTAAATGCGGCAGCATTTAGCGATATAGAAACAATCCCGCTAGCGATCTCATTAGTATGCAACGCTAACGAGATCGCTAGCGGGATAGCTTAGTGTGGCAGTACCTTTAGACCATCGTTCCATCAGCAGGAGATTATCACTAGAGGACTAGTACATCTGCTGTCATGAAGTCCAGTCCTCCATATTCATGAACTCTCTATAACCCTGTTCCCACCATTTATTGGCAGCTTTCTGTCTATGCACAGTGTACAGAGGAAGCTGCCAATCAGTGATGTAGGCAGGGCTATACAGAGCTCAGCATTCAGAGAACTGATAGATCTGCAGCAGGTAAAATGATGATTTCATCAAAAATTCAACATGTAGTTCAGGAAGTAATACAGCACTGTAATCAGGGTAGCTGTCCCTACATTATGCTGCTGTAAAATCCGGGGACAGATTCACTTTAAACTCATTGTGCAAGGGCGGGTCTGTTCAGCACTCGGTCTCCTGTGAACAACATGGGGTTATTCAATGACAACAAGCAGGTGTTGAAAATAAGGAAATTAAGCACAAAAAATATTTGATAATTCCCCAACTTTTAAGTTTTATTGACTTTAATGGTGAAAGCATTACTTTTGTCTATTCAGGAAAAAAATCTTTATACAATATTTTGAAAGTTTGTGGAAGTTTAAAGGGAATCTGAGAAGGTTTTTGCTATGTAAGCTGAAGACAGCAGGAGATAGAGGCTGAAACACAGAATTCAGGGATGTGTCACTTGTCAAAGTGCTTGCTGTTGTTAACCAACTGTGAAGGATTTATCACTAAGAGATTAACATTACTGGACTACACTAATCCAGCAGCGACCCCTCCCCCTGTGATAAGTAGCTCACTGTCTGTAGACTTTGTACATTGAGAGCCTGATGTGGGCGGGGTTAGCTTCCTCAGCTCTGCTTCATTGCTAAATCTAAAAGCTCTGGTTGTATCAGAACAGCTGCACCCAATAACAAAGTGATACATCTTTGGATTCTGCTTCTCTTTTCCTATATCATGCTGCTCTCACATGAGGAGGCAAAAACCTGCTGACAGATTCCCTTTAAGCTAGTGTCTTATTATTGCTCTAGTGTTTAAATGGCAAGATGTTGTATTAAAACACGAGGATAGTGAAAAGACGTTTCCCGAGGCAGAGAATAGTAAGAGGGTAGGTTCATTGAAGGAAATGGAACAGTGTAAAATGTGTGTTGAAATCGAGCACAAGCACTCAGTGCACCCTTGCCGAGGTCAAACAACTCAAGGCTAATTCCCACCTACTTGTTTTCCATCTCTCCCCATCGTCCTCTTGCTCCAGTAATTCCAGAACTGTCAATCAAGGAAAAAGAGGCCAAGATGAGAAACAAGTAGGTGCGAAGGTGCACTGAACTGTTTGGCCAAACCATTGTTCACTGAACACCTGTACTTGGTTTGAACAGTCATTTTTTGCTGATAAGTTCCATTTGAATGATCTCTATGGGTAAATAAGTATTTGTTGATCTGCTTTAGTTGTTTTTTTATCTTCCCCCAAAATATTTTTCCATGATAGTAATTGAGTTAGGGTATATTAGCTTACCTGGCATTACATGGATGTATGGGTGGTTTTGCTAGACTCACCTGGTGAGGTGGATCCATGAAGCCCCAGGTTCAGGTGGGTACACAGACCCTTGGTGACATGTGGAGCGAGGACTTGTTACACTGGAGACCACAGGAACACGCTAGCAGTTGAAGGTAGACCGGAAAGTGAAAAGTAGAATGCACACAAGGAATTTAGAGGAATTGCAGGAGTAGTGCAGCAACGAATGTTCAATATGAACAGAGTCCAAGTACAGGATATGGCTTACTGCCACTAAGGGGTAAATCTAGGAAGATGATTGCAGAAGGTTAACCAGCAAGACAGATGGTATGCAAGACCACAAGGGTAAATGGAGACAAGGAGCTGATGGTAGAGCACACCAAACAAACTAAATACAAGACTAGGAGTCTCAATCCTAAGACACAAGTGTGTGTTAGTGGGCCTTAACTAGGCCTAGGGAGATGATGCCATCAAGGAACACCAGTCAGTTTGCAAAATTCAATGTGGAGCACAGCAGAGGGCGGCTCACCCAGGGGATGGAAGCAGAGCCCAGAATAGGTAAGTAATAGGTTTGTTAGAAAGCCGGGTCCTGGAGGCGGAGCCTAGCTGCACATGAGGAAGGAGCTGAGTCTGTGAGCTCCTCTCTTCAACCCAGCCAGCTTTAGCATTGTCACAGCGTATTTCTGCCCAAAATGGGGAAATCAGGAAGAGAAAAGGCTAAAGACTCCACTGGCACCCCAAATCCCCCAAGAAAGACGGGGGATTTGGATCATTATCTCCGGAGAAAGCCAGCTTCTGCACCAGTGCTTTCACCTAAGATGGCACCCGGAACCCTCTCTCTGTCTGACGCAGAGGACTCGGATATAGACACTGATGCTTGCTCAGGGCAATCACCCCGCAGGCCGGAACGTTCCAACCAGGTCACCCGCTCTTTCATCCGCCGGATCATTGCTCCAGTGCTACAGGAGCTAGCCAGCATTAAGGCGGAGGTGTCGCATGTGGGACGCCATGTGGAGGAGCTGGAGCAGGCCCACACTTCTTATGTGGAATTCGGCGATGGCATCTGTACCACGCTCCAGGACCACTCCAAGCATCTTAATGCGGCCCTCGGTGCTGCCGAGGACCTTGAGAACAGGAATCGCCGCCGCAATGTGTGAATGAAAGGTATCCCTGAGTCCTATGCCCCCGAGGCCCTGCGCTCTGTGGCACGCACTTTATTCTCTGCATTGCTGGGGGAAGAACCTGCTGAAGCTGTGGTTGTGGAGCGCATCCACCGGGCCCTCAGAGCTCGCCCCAGGGACACTGATCCCCCCAGGGATGTTATTTGTGGTATACTGGACTACAACCATACTGCTGCGCTTCTCACTGCTGCGAGGGAGCAGGGGTCCCCGATGCTAGACGGGTCCCCAGTGGCCTTCTACCAAGACCTGGCCAGTTCTACCCTCCAGAAGCGCCGCTTGTTAAAACCTCTTCTGACCCACCTGAAGGAACATGACGCCCAGTACAGATGGTTGTTCCCCTTTGGGCTCTTTGTTACACGCCACGACAAGAAAGTTACTATACGTCATCCAGAGGACTTACCTACTTTGTGGAAGGCCTTATCCATCCCTTCACTGCCTGTGCCGTCCTGGCTGCCTGTTCCAGAGTCGTCCATACCACCGATCCAGCCGCGCCCGGACGATTGGCAAGTCACCCGCTCCAAGAACAAATCGCATCGTCGCTCTCTATCTGCCCGCGATGACCCGGCTGGAGACTGAGCTGTTACCAGACTGGCTTGCTGCTCTTGTTCTTGCCAGGACATGGTAGACCCGGTGTAATGCCTTTGTTCTGGAGGTCTCCTGCCCTCCTTCTACCTGAAACCTGAGGTTTACATTTTCCACTTTGCAGCCTCCCTGTTGAATTGTTGACTCACTGTGGTTATATCCAACTTATGATTCTGTTCACTCAGGCTCGTATTGTTGCTAGTGCTGACTGCTTTCCTGTGCTCTCTTCACCCTCTTCCCCTCCCCCTCCTCCATCTTCTCTTCTTTCACCTTTGAAACTCAATGTGATATCTAGGTTTCCTATGTGCTTTGTAGATTGCTGTAGTGTGCTGTTCACATGACCTATTGCACTGCACTGCCCTCTCTGATTTTCAGGATCTACCTGTTGTCATTGCTGATTTTGGACAACAGAGATGGCTTTTGTTCCTCTGTGGTCTGTTTTAAAATTACCTGCAATTTTTCAACATTTCATTATGCTGTTATTTTCTGGTACATTGCTCACTGCTGCCATCTGCAGTTCATTTACAGTTACTACTGTTGTTACACTACACAGCACTTTCTTCTCCTCCCTCTATCTTGCCATTCTCTGCATTCCTTTATCTTTTCCCTCCCCACTCTCCCCTCTCACTGTTCCCTCTTTCCGGCTACCTTTCCCTTCCTCTCCCTTTTCTCTCCGTTCCCTCTTCCACTCATCCTTGGGGACCTGACCCTACTTCTCATAATCTCCCCCTCACCTTCCACACTAGGGCACCCTTGCCCTTCTCTACTATATCATAGGATCCTGATACACAGGACACGGTCCGCCTTACGGTCACAATCTTTTTCTCCCCCATCCTCCTTCCCTACCCTCCTGACTCCCGGCCTCTCTCCTCCATTACCCTATTCTTCACCTTCTTGGTCCGGGTAGTCGCCCCCCTGTAGCTATATGTGGGTCTGGTCTGCTATCCTCTCCCTTCTCCCCCCTTCACTCTCTCCCCCCTCCCCCCTTTTTCTCTCCTATACGCTGCCCCTTCTGCTTGCACCTGGGAAGGCATCATCTCCTGCTGTTCTTCTCTTGGTCCCTTCCCTTCTTTTTCTTCCTTACCTTTCTCTCCCCACTCTCCTCCCCATTTTTGGGCAAATACATTTCACTATGACCCAGGTTTTCTTGGGTTCCACAGGCTGGCTGGAGGTTATTGCAGGTGGGCTCTTATGCGACCCTTGCATCGCCTCCACTGCCCCCTCCTCCTTCAGGAGGGGTGCAATGTCTCCCGGCTCCCCTTGTGGATCCGCCTAGTTCACATTTCTCCAAATGTTTACAAGCACCGCTACCTATGGTGCTTTATTTTTTGTCTCTGTTTTGATTTTTTTGTGTTCTTTCCCTCTTGTGTCCTCCTTGTCACACTCCTCTTTTCTTGGGGTCGCTCTCTGTCCTTACTACGGTACACCGCTTTATCGCTTCTCTATCCTCCCAGTGCACCTCCATGATGACTCCACGTGATATTGTTATACAATCCTATAATGCTAAGCGTATGAATGCGCCTGCGAAACGTGCTCAGGTTTTGCGACTCCTTAAAAAAAATGGTGTCTCTGTTATTTTTATGCAGGAAACACATTTCCGCCATGATCATGTTCCACAGCTGTCTCGCTCTTCATTCCCAGTATGGTTCCACAGTTGCAGCGACTCCCACGCGTCGAGAGGGGTGAGTATAGCTTTTTGCCGCAATCTTCATTTTCAGTTGCAAGCGCAGTTGGCAGATACAGATGGTCGATATCTTTTCTTGAAGGGTAAACTGGGAAACACTTTAGTGACTTTTGCTAATATTTATGTGCCCAATGTTCGCACAGTCGACTGGCTATTATCTACTCTACGTCTTTTACAGCAATTTATGTCGGGGCTAGTGGTACTGGGTGGAGACTTTAACCTCACTATGGAGCCTCTGGTGGACTCCTCCACGGGCCGCTCCGCCATCTCTTTTCGGAATCTCAGAAGACTTAAACTGCTATTGGCGGAGCTGTCCTTGGTGGACGCCTGGAGAGTCCTCCATCCTGACACTAAGGATTATACGTTTTATTCTACGCCGCATCGCTCATACCAAAGACTTGATTACCTCTTTCTATCCCGACGCCACCTGGGGTGTTATTCTACGGCGGATATTGGATCCATGACAGTATCGGACCATGCGCCTGTATCCTTAACACTGGCCTTACCTGGGGTGGGTGGTCTCGGATACACCTGGCGACTCAATGAGACACTGTTGGACGCTCAAGATAATATAAATGCCATTGAAACACCCCTTCAGGATTTCTTCCATAGAAATTACACTCCAGGCATGCCAATCCCCATCGTCTGGGAAACTCACAAATCTTTTGTCAGGGGTGAATTCATCTCACTGGCCTCTAGACTTAAAAAATCTAGGGAGAAACAAACCGATGCCTTGCTCCTTCAAATTTGCAAATTGGAGTCGCTCCACAAGCGATCTCTATGCCAGCAACACCTCTCCGATCTCCTGTCCTTGCGTATGGCCCTTAAATCCCTCCTAAACCTAAAAATTGCGAAAAATTTCTTACACGCGAAACACCGTCTTTATGCTTCAGGTGACAGAGGTGGGAAACTTATTTCCGCCTACGTCAAAGAAACGTCTCCGCGTACATTCATCGCTGAGACGAGATGCCCCTCGGGTGCCGCACACACTGAGACGGCGCAAATCGCGCAAGATTTTCATCAATATTACACCGCCTTGTATAACTTACATAACCCCATATATGAATCTGCCCCTACTGTAGACCCCCATCCTGCCATTGTGGACTTTGTCTCCTCCCTGAACCTCCCTAAATTGAAACCTTCCCATCACGCGGAATTGTTATCTCCAATTACAGTGGAGGAAGCTCTGAAGTCTACTCCATCGGGAAAATCTCCTGGCCCAGATGGTCTGACAATACTTTACTACAAAAAGTTTAAAGCTACCCTTCTCCCACACCTCACCCGACTTTTTAACGCCTTGATGACTGGCTCCTCCTTTCCTCCCCAATCCCTTTCTGCAGATATAGCTTTAATCCATAAGGAAGACAAAGATCCAGCACAGTGTAGTAGTTATCGGCCAATATCTCTTCTTAACTGTGATTTGAAGCTCTGGGCGAAGGTCCTGGCGAACCGGGTGTCTCGCTTGGTCCCCCTCCTGGTGCAGAGCGATCAGACTGGGTTTGTACTGGGTAGGGAGGGGAGGGAAAACTCCACAAAGATCTTACACCTAATCCATGGAGCAGTTTCCCGAAAAACGCCTTTGTTGTTGTTAAGTACTGATGCCGAAAAGGCGTTTGACCGCATAGATTGGTCTTACATGAAGTCGGTCCTACGCCTATTTAATTTTCCCGATCGTTTTATAGACTCCATTTTTACACTTTACACTTCGCCCACTGCCAGGTCAAGGTGAACAATTCTTTTTCGGCTCCATTCTCTATATCCAATGGAACCCGCTAGGGCTGCCCCTTGTCCCCCAGTCTGTTCGTTCTGTGCCTAGAACCTTTGTTACAGGCTTTTCGTACACACCCAGACATCCGAGGCGCGTCCACGCCTAAAGGCGAGGCCCTCGTGTCCGCATACGCTGATGACATCATGCTTAGTATCACTAACCCGGAGACCGCTATACCCGCTGTGCTGGATCTTTTTCACCATTTTGGTACTCTTTCAAACTTCAAAATCAATTATAATAAATCGGTCGCGTTTGCTATCGGCTTCCCCAGGGACACTCTAACCCGCCTTCAACGAATGTCACCGTTCACCTGGAAGACAGACCATGTAAAATATTTAGGCATTCTTATTCCGAGGGATATTTCTCGCCTCTACGCTCTGAACCACCTACGCCTACTCTCCTCGGTTAGGACACAGCTCCAGCGTCTACGAATACCGTTCATGTCTTGGTTGGGCCGAAAAAATTATCTGTCCACATATATAGTCCCAAAATTCCTCTACTTATTCCAGGCAGCTCCTATATTCCTTCCCAATTCCTTTTTTCGTGCCTTACACATTCTGTTCTCACGGTTCCTATGGAACCAACGTCCGGCTCGTATCGCTTTCTCGACTTTGACTCTGCCCACAGATGCAGGTGGAGTGGGTATGCCCGACCTGAAGAACTATTACTTCGCTTTCCATCTTCGTCGTTGGGTGGAGATAAACAGCTGGAACAAAAGGTCTTTCTTGTCCTCCCTAGAAACGGCTCTTCTTTCGCCTCGGGAGGCACTTGAGTTATGGGGTGTGCATACTCAGATCCCTCGTACACGCGGCTTCTCCCCTCCTGAAGGGTTTGCTCCACACATGCCTGAACTGTCTACATCATGACACTATGAGTAAGTTCCCCTCTCTGCTCATGCCTGTATGCTTACTCCCTTTGTTGACCTGCTCGGATGAGGGTTTTTGGACTTTTCAGGGTTTGTGGAGCAAACTGGTAACGCCCCTCAATTCCTTTTTTGCTGGAGGCAATGTCCCTTCGGCGGAGGGCCTGTCATCCATCCTCGGACCTACACATGCCAACTTTTTATCGCTAGCACATGTACATCATGTCTGTCAGACCTTTATGGAGCAACATCGTCCCTTGCGGGCTGCCTCCAACTTGGAGCGGCTGTTGCTGGCACAGAGTCCTGTCAAAGGCGTGATCTCCACCATTTACAAATGGCTTATGTCTCTTCGCTCTGATACTGAGCCTACTTACCTTGCTGCCTGGGAACGGGAACTGGGGCACCCATTGTCCCTACGAGTCGCCAGGTGTATTAAAAGACACGCACTGGGATTTTCTAGGTGCGTTCGCATTAAAGAGAATTCTTATAAACTGATTGCCAGGTGGTACCGAACCCCGTCCTTCCTATTTCGCCATGGCTTGCAGACCTCTGACACCTACTGGAGATGTGGGGCGGGTTCAGGAACTTATGTTCACATCTGGTGGGATTGTCCCCTCATTGTGCCCTTCTGGAATGTGATACGACAAAAAATCAAAGATATCTGCCTTCTGCCTTGTGATTTACCCAGGGACTCAGTCCTTTTTTGGGTGCCGGCGACGGGTTATAACCCCATTAAGCACAAACTGGCGACCTTTATGTTGACGGCTGCCAAACTTCTAGTGCCTAAGCATTGGCTGTCTACTGTGGCACCTTCTCTGGAGGAGTGGACTGTTGCTGTGGATCATATCAGGGACATGGAGGACCTGTCGGCATGGATCAACCATACCCGGGATAAATTCCAGACCATCTGGACCCCGTGGATTGCCTTTCGTACCCCTTCGCCTACATAGTGTAAGTGACTCATTGGAGTACTATTTTTGTATGTAAAATTCTCTGCCACGTGGTGTGCTGTGGGCGGAGACCGAGGGCCCCCCCCTCCCTTCTTCCTTCCCCTTACCTTTAACCTTCTTCCTTTTTTCTTTGTCCAGTTATTTATTTTTCATTTAGGTTCATTTAATTCCCTTATTTTTCTTTATTTCCCCTTATATTTTCTGTGTCTTCTTGTTTTATTTTGTTCTTAGTTCTTGTTCTTGTAGAATGTTATTGGGGTTCGTTAGTCCAGGAACCCAATTTGTGTGCCAAATCTCACGCAATACTAGTAGTGATCCTCGATCACGCTGTTTCATTCATATATATTGTGCTCTGTTTTATTGGACATGACCTGATATGATGACGCTTGGCTTATATTATGTGACGTGTTTTGTTACTGTTCATACCCTTGATATGTGTTATACATGTGTGTTAATAAATACATATTCAACAAAAAAAGAAAGCCGGGTCCTTTCAGTGTGGCATTAGGGACACTTCTGAGCATTTTTTTTTATTAATATTTTTTTGCAAAATGACCAGTCTGGGGCTGTCCACTGTATTCTTAAATAATGACAGTTGCCCTTTAAAGCCAAAGGACATTTGGAACTCTGCAGTGAACAGACACTTCCATGTTTCTATAATACCCCTCTCACTTTATGGTGGAATATTTAGGAGGGACTGACTTATTACACTGGTGGCCCTTATTACAGGACTGGTATTAGTGAGCCCTTTAGAGCGAGCCATTCTTTCACACATATTAGTAAAGGCAGACGGCACGGGGAGAGTCTGGATTTTATACACCTGTGACTGTGGGACTGAATGAAACACCTGAATTCAATGATAAAGTGGTGTGTGCCCATACTCTTGTCCATGTAGTGTATGTATTTCTTGATGCCGTCCATGGTGTAAGAACAACTGTTTGAATTGGGTGCATAATGCTTAGCAAATGCTCCATTAGATCCACTCTTGCAGCTTCTGGACGGTCTTCTTTCCCCATACGTTATTATTTTCCATAATATGAAATTGATTACTTGCAGACTATAATGCACGCGTACAGGATTTAACGAAAGTTGGTATAAAACTTTAGCGATCAGTTCCTCTGCCTTCTGCTCTTGATTTTCTTTGTAAGAGATTTAAATATACATTTGACATTTTTCAAAATGTGCTCTCTATCTGGCGTGCTAAATCATGGCAGTTGCTATAATAACACATTCTGTGAAACTGATTTGGCTCACAAACTTCCAGGAGACCTATGGGAATGGTTTCTATTTACTGGCACATCAAGCTGGCGCTTTTTATTTTATTTATTTGTTTTTTCTTTTTTTTTCTTCCCCAAGAAACAAAAAAGCATGTGTTTGATCTAAATGGGCTCATAAAAGTAAAATCATTTATTTAAAATCAAAGGAGATTAGTCTTCAATATGAGAATATTAAACAATATGAAATATCAAACGGGTTCTCGATTCCTTTTAGAAAATTAATAATTTAATTAACTTTCTTTGCAGGATGTCTTTGATGATTACTTTGTAATTCTGCTTCTGTTATTATTTTCAATCTTCGAAAAACAAGCTGAAATCTTTACTCTTGACGGCTGTATAGCTTTTATAGCAATCACATAGCAGGATTTGTGTTACCGCTTTGTATGACCTCCATTTGGACTTGGCCATTTAAAAACTATTCTTCTGTAACCATTCTTTTGTAAAGCAACTTGTGTCTTTTGGGTGGGTCTTTTTTTTCTGCATGTCCCACGTTCTCTTCAGATTCAGCTCATGGACAGATTTCCTGCCTTTTTCTTCGGAATTTGCTGGTAAAATTTATTGTTTAATCAATAAAATTAATCAATCAAAAAAAAGCCCAAAAAATAATGATACAAGATGATATGAGGTTTTATGCCATAATCCTTTGTGGGGTTTTTTTCCTCCAAACATCGTGTCACAGGGATACCACCACAGAGAGGGGCCAGAAGAGTGCGGTGTCTGATTACACAAATGCTTGCACTGATTAGAACTGCTTCTTCATCCTATTAAACAGTGCAGGCTTTTCCTTGCTCTGTCATTGCAAGGGTTAATCAGTTCAGTTGATCTCCTGGAGCTCTCCATTCTGAATTGTCTCAGCTGTTCAGTGTTGGCCACTCCTCTCTGCTATATATGCTCGCCATTGACACTTGGGAATTGCCAGTGATAGTTGACACTTCCTGGTTGGTTGTTGAAGGAGAAGTTCAGTGTTTGTAGTAGGCGGTTTGAGTGTTGTTCAGGAGATTTCTGCGTGGTGTTGGTTTTCAAGTTTCTCCTCATCCTCTCCCATTTGGTTTCTTTTTCCTGTTTCTCCCCTGTTTCCCACTATGTTGTTTTGTGAGTGTATTTATATGATTGTAGTTTTCTTTTATCCCTGTCTGTCTTCCCATGTCAGTCTGGTTAGTGTAATCTTATATACTTCGGGCTCATACCTCCCTGGGTGGCTAAGGGAACAGATAAGGGTTAAGATAGGAGAATATTCAAGATACGTGACCCCGGTGTCTCTACCATCCGGGGGACAGGGACAGCCTAGAGTGTCTCCCTAGTACAAGTAATCTTGTAGGTGTCTAGTCTATAGTACATGACTCATACACTGACGAGCAAAAGGCTAACAATGTTTTGAACTATTGACTTTCAGGCTTCATATCTCACCATCCACTACTGCTTAGAACGTGAGCCTACCATCATTTTACAATCATCTTGGCTATCTTATACTTAAATTTGACTTCAACTATTTAGCATATGATTAGTTATGCAGATTCTCGTCATGTCACTGTATAGTTAATGTTTTGGTCCTAAATTTTAATTTGCATTATTTTGTTAATATTTTCTAAATCCACCTTTGGCTTTCAACACTGCCTGAATCCTTCTGGTCATGCTCCCAATCACATTCAAGCATGTCTGAACCAAAATCTGATCCCATGTGTCTTCTACACGTTCCCAAAGTTGATGCATACTGGTCGATTCATTTGAGTATATATACAGCTTTTGCTTCAACTCTACCCACAAGTGTTCGATTGAGTTGAAGTATGGAGACTGTGAGGCCAATCCAACATATCTACTTCATTATCCTTGAGCCATTTATTCACCAATCTCGATGTATGCTTCAGGTCGTTGTTGTACTGGAACTCCATGTCGTCCTTTTCATACCCATAGTACTCAAGTGTACGAAGTAATCCGTCTTGTAGGTTACTTACATATAGCTCAGCATTGAGACCACCATTGATCCTGGTCAAGTATCCAACCCCTTTGGCTGTGAAACAATCCCATATCATGAGCCTTCCTCCACCGAACTTGACAGTTCCTTAAATTTCTCGATCCGTTAGCCCCTTTTTACCTTGTGTTTCTTCCAGACCCATTTGCAACCATCAGAGTCTTGGCTATGCACTTTTATCTCATCGCTCCAAATCAAACGTTTCTAATCTTCTGTTGTCCAGTTTTCATACTTCTTTGCAAACTGGAGACAACACTTCTGAAGATGATATTGAAGTCGAGACTTCTTCAACTTTTTTCGGGCCGCCATTCCAGACCATTGCACAATGTTTGCATGGACATCTGTGATCTCACTATTGCGAAGCATACGAGCCACTTCCATTGCCGTGTTTGTCACGCAAAAACTGATGTACCTTGTGATGAGCCCACTTGTTGACTCTAATATTTTGCCTGGACATGCACCTCTTTGCTTTTGAGTGGATGAATGAACTTTGTGTTGTATTCATCCAACTATCATGGCACCCATATGATGCAGTTTGGCAATTTTCTTTGCCAAGACACGGCTATCAATGAGCTGAATGATGCCGCCTCTCTTTTCTTGGGAAATCTTCATGGCTTGGGAATCAACCTATTAACACACTATTAAGGAATGTGAGAACAGGTTGTAATTTGTAGTATACAAGAAGGAAAAGATTTTTCCACCACCAGGACCTAAACAGTAACAATGCAGTGACATGACAAGACTCTGCATAACTAATCATATGCTAAATAGTTGCAAGTCAAATTTATGTTTGAGATAGCCAAGATGATTGTCTATAAAATGATGGTAGTCTCGCATTCTAATCAGTAGTGGATGGTTAGATATGGAGCCCGAAAGTTAAAACGTTCAATACATTATTACCCTTTTGGTCGTCAGTGAAACACTTCTCATGTAAAACCAAAAAGTTCTGCTTTGCATTCATCCATTCACAAAAAAATGTTCCAGTAGCCTTCTAGCTTGTCCAGATTATCTTTAACAAACTGCAGACTGACAGCAATGTTAATTTTGGACAGCAGTGGCATTCTCCTTGCAATACTGCCATGAGCATCATTGTTGTTCAATGTTCAGATGGTAGACTCATGAAGATTAACATTAGCTCATGTGAAAGAGTCCTTTTGTTGCTTAGGAGTTAACTTACCGTAGGTTCCTTTATGAGTACTCCTTGAGAGGGTAATAATGGACTTGATTTTCCTCCAATTGGTCAAAGTCTGTCTGAATGTGGACTGTTGAAGTCCAATGTCTTTAGAGATGGTTATGTAACCTTTTGTGGTCTCATGAATATCAACAACTCTTCTTCTGAGGTCCTCAGAAATCTTTTATTCGTGCCATGATACCCTTACACAAACATGTTCTGAAGATCAGTCTTTGATAGATGCCTGTTCATTAAATTAAAAAAAAATTGCCCATTCACACCTGATTGTCATCCCATCGATTGAACACATCAGTCATCTTTCACCTTCAAATTATCTGCTAAGCCTAAAGGTTCACATACTTCACCACTCAAAGACGTTATATTGGATCCGTTTCCTCATTTTATAAATGAAAAGGTCAATTATTTTGCACTAATTTGTCTGATTTGGTTCGCTTTCATCTACTTGTAGGACCAGTTTGAAAATCTGATGTAGTTCTAGGTCAAATTTATGGAGAAATATTAAAAATTCGGGAGAGTTCACAATCTTCCAAGCACCACTGTACATGTCATATCTCCCACTTTTTCCAGCTCTGCCAGTTTGATGCTCCCTGACATGCGTTGAGTAATTATCTGCATCTTTAAGTGCCATAAACCACATATTACCACTGCAATCAGTTACCTAAGCAGTATATGAGCAGATGACCAGAAACGTTTTTGGCCAGACAGCGATCACATGCGTTGGTCATCGGTAAAGTCAAGTACATAAAGTCGGGCTTTTTTCTGCACATACTACACTTTTTTTTCCTCTGCTCACAACCTCATTCCCCAATTGTTGTCTTAGTTTTTTTCCTGTTTTCCGTTAATATGTTGTGATATATTATTATATATAATGTATTGTGTCAAATTGCCCGGTGTGTTAGCCTCATTGTTCTTTTCTTATACCTATATGCCTGCAGTCATATATGTTTTTTGTTTTCGGACCGTGCGTGTTTTGACTTTATTTTATATAGATTTTAGTGTTTAGTGGAATTCTAAAACAATGGCTCATTATGAATACTTTGTTTTATCTCTTTCCATAGAGTCAAGAGTTTATTCACTGCCAGAAACGATTCTAGTAAAGTTACCGTCCTTATCTCTGGTTTGCAGAAATAAGGATTAGCGAATAACGGACCTCCTTATGCATATGGCGAGAGGGGTCTTTGGATTTAGAAATCCCAGTCTATGCAGCTTTAGATTACACATTGTTGTTCAACATTAACACCTAAGTCACATAACTTAGAGCGAGGGTGCCCAAAGGGGACCAATCCCTAAACGGTAAGAAACTCCGCACAAGTTTTCTTTTTAAAGCCACGGCAGCTGTTCAGCAGCAGATGATGTAAAATGACTTACATGTCGCAGTAGTAGGGAGAACATGGTGAATGTTGTATATACATTCTACTAGTATTTTACACTGTTCTGTGGTTTGCTGCCAAAATGTGGATTTTTTTTCATATCTGGATAACATGGAGCATTGATTTCAGCTGCGTGACTGCTTACATGTTATTGTAACTACTTTTCTAATCAGGAGGTTGTCCACTATTTGGGCAACCATTTCTTAAATAATGTATTCCCTTATTTAAAATAGAAAATTAAAAAAATATATATATAAAAAGATCATCAGATAATCACCGCCATTCCAGCAATGTCTGTGTTGGATCCGCTGACGTTCGTGTGACATTATGTTACGTGAGCGCTGCAACCCATCAGCAGGAGTTAATGGACTGCAGCGCTCACACTACTTCCCTCGGATGAAACTCGGCCATTCTGGAGAAATATGTGGGTGGTAAATGTTATTATTATTATTATTATTATTATTTTAATCATGAATATGCTATTAAAGGGTTGGCCAATACTTGGACCACCCCTTTTCAATCACCATACTCCCCCATGGCCCCCATTTAAAATTCCCTTAAAACTCTGATTTAGAGGGGATTTGTACTACTTGGAGAACCCGTTATAAAATGCTATTTAGGCATTGAAAAGGGATTGTCCACTACTCGGACCACCCCTTCTCAATTACTATAATTTCCTATGGAAAATGATAACAGCCTGTACTCCCCTCTGACTCTGGCGCCATTCCACCGATGTCTGTGCCTGATTTCCCTAGGGCATGCTTGACGTTGTGTCATGTGAGCCCTGCAGCCAATAAGTGGCTGCTAATGGAGCGCTTCACTCTCAGAAACTGATATCTGGAGAAAGCCAGAAATGCTGCTGCTATCTCCCTTCTGCTGGATGTCAGTGTTATCAGAAGGATGTGAGAGTGAAGCGACTCATCAGTGGCCCCTGACTGGCTGCAGGGTTCGCGTGACATAACGTTTTGCGAGACACAAGACGTCTCCAGCATTGATTCGTAAGTGAGTACAGGCTGTTACCATTTGCCATGGGGGATCATAGCAATTGAGAAGGGGTGTTTCAAGTAGTACACAACCCCTTTAATCCAGAGTTTTAAGAGAATGTGCGATCAGAAAATGACCTATTGTTCAAATTGGATTTTTTTGTTAAATGTATTTTTAGTCATTTGCTTTTATTTCACTTTCTAATCTTAAAATGAAAAGAAAGCTTGCAATTTTTCACACTGGCCATTAGGTGTAATATTAGACTATTACTTCCTGTTCTTCATATGGTCATTAACAGCAAAGGACTGACAGACCCTACTGGTTTGCATAAAAGAGTTATCTGAGCATGCTATAATCCAGGCAATGGTTTGTGCAATGAGAGGGGACTGTAAAATATCTTATTGTGAATGGATGATACTGTTACTATATCTACTTTGTCTATACCTTGTTATCTTTCATTGCAATTCGGTCTGTAATGATAATGAGACTGCTGAAAAGTCTTCTATACAAAACAGGAAATGTCATTCCAGTATAAGGCCTAGTGGCCGATGTGAAAATGACAATATTTAATATGTGTGTGTATATATGGGCAGCAAGGTGGCTCAGTGGTTAGCACTGCAGCCTTGCAGCTCTGGGGTCCTGGGTTCAAATCCCACCAAGGACAACATCTGCAAGGAGTTTGTATGTTCTCCCCGTGTTTGCGTGGGTTTCCTCCGGGTTCTCCAGTTTCCTCCCACATTCCAAACATATCCTGATAGGGATTCTAGATTGTGAACCCTAATGAGGACAATGAGATAATGTCTGTAAAGTGCTGTGGAATTAATGGCGCTATATAAGTGAGTAAAATAAATATATATACAGTACAGACCAAAAGTTTGGACACACCTTCTCATTCAATGAGTTTTCTGTATTTTCAGGACTATGAAAATTGTAGAATCACACTGAAGGCATCAAAACTATGAATTAACACATGTGGAATTATACATTACACTTTACAAAAAAGTGTGAAACAACTGAAAATATGTCTTATATTCTAGGTTCTTCAAAGTAGCCACCTTTTGCTTTGATTACTGCTTTGCACGCAGAAAAGGTGAACGGATGGACTCTACATGCCTGGTTCCCACCGTGAAGCATGGAGGAGGTGGTGTGATGGTGTGGGGGTGCTTTGCTGGTGACACTGTTGGGGAGTCAAAGCAGTCATAATGTAATGTATAATTCCACATGTGTTAATTCATAGTTTTGATGTCTTCAGAGTGATTCTACAATTTTCATAGTCGTGAAAATACAGAAAAATCGTTGAATGAGAAGGTGTGTCCAAACTTTTGGTCTGTACTGTATATATACAGTTGTGTGAAAAAGTGTTTGCTCCCTTCCTTATTTCCTTATTTTCTTTCCTTAATAAAACACAAAAAGCAGTTTATGAAGATCTTTATTATTAAGGGAAAAAGAAATCCAAACCTACAGAGTCTTGTGTCCAAGAGTGATTGCTCCCCGCCCTTCAGGCTAAGTTCACACGTTCAGGAATATTTGCGTTTTTTTTCGCGTTTTTCCGCGGTAAAAAACGCGAAAAAAAAACGCAAGCATTAAGCATCCTATACATGTTAATGGATTCCGCATGTTTGGCCACATTTTGCGTTTTTTTCCTTGAAAAAAACGCTTCGCGGAAAAAATAGCAACATGTTCATTAATTTTGCCATAGGAATGCATTGAACCGCTTACTTTCCGCATGTGGCTATGCGGAATGTAAGCGGTTCATGTACGGAAGGTACCCAGGGTCCGGAGGAGAGTAGACTCTCCTCCAGGCCCTGGGTACCATATCCCTGGTAAAACAATAATTAAAATAATAAATAATGATATTCTCACCTTCCGGGGCCCCCGTAGCCTTCCCGCCTCTCAGCGACGCTCCCGGCCAATCCTGTTCCCAGGAGTCCTTTGCGAGAATCACCCAGATGACGTAGCGGTCTCGCGTGATGCTACGTCATCTGGGGTCTGTCGCAAAGGACGCCTGGGAACGGGAGTTGCCGGGAGCGTCACTGAAAGGCGGGAAAGCTGCGGGGGCCGCCGGAAGGTGAGAATATCATTATTTATTATTTTTTTTTATTATTTTTACATTAGATCTTTTCACTATTGATGCGGCATAGGCGGCATCAATAGTAAAAAGTTGGTCACACTTGTCAAACACTATGTTTGACTCGTGTGACCAACCTGTCAATCAGTTTTCCAAGCGATGCTACAGATTGCTAGGAAAACGCTAGCATTCTGCAAGCTAATTACGCTTGCAAAACGCTAGTTTCTGGCGGGAATACGCATACAAAAAAAATCGTATTTCCCGCGGCAGAGAGGTGCGGGATTGCCGCGGAAATTTCCGCGGCAATTCTGCATCGTGTGAACTTAGCCTAAAACATAAATGAACTGTGGTTTATCAGATCTTTGTGAAGTAGAGTTCAAATTTCTTAGCCACATCCCGGCCTGATTACTGCCACACCTGTTCTCAATCAAGAAACCACTTAAATAGGACCAGTCTGACAAAGTGAAGTAGACCAAAATAACCTCAAAAGCTACACATCATGCCACAATACAAAGAAATTCTGGAACAAGTGAGAAACAAAGTAATTGAGATCTAGCCTTTTCCAGACTGCGCCTGTTGGTTAGATCATCCCTGCATGTGTTGTGGCTGTCGAACTTCAGTTGCGGGGACTATAACATATTATTCGAGCACCGAAGTCACTCTGTTAGCACCGGAGCATGCTTGGATATGACTATGTCCGATCATGTACGCTCATCACTACTTACTACGTTGTCTCCCCATCAGTTTATGAATGCGTTTCACTCTTTGTTGAAGTCTTACTATAGGTAGTAACTGCAGTAAATGCACAGAACCATTCAGCATTCATCTTCTTTAGCCTTACAGGCAAGCGCCATTGATTAACGTATTTGTCCTTAAAAATCATCTATCATTCCAGGTAACAAAGTGCTTGTTGCTTTTAAGCTCAGTATGATTTATCTTATCATAATGTGTTTAGCGCCAGCAGCAACTGTTACGCCTAAAAATATCACTAAGAAGCTCCACGTTCTAAAAACACACATGATTACGGAGTGGGAGATGGTTTGTGGAGTTATTTTGGGTGGGAAACGTGCAGAGTGACTCATATACATACGTTAATTCTCTTTTTAATTTCTGATGAATGTTCATCATACTATCCAGATACTTATGAAGGAAGGCTGATTTATAGAGGGATTAGATCAAGTACAAGCAAGACAGAAGTAGAAAATAACGCCACATTTATGTAGTATCGGGACAGCACTTATTTTTTCTTCTTAGATGTAGTTATTCTCCAGGTAGTATGCGCTCCCGGAACACAGTAGGTAGGATGCGATGATATATTCCAAAACCAAGTTTTATTAACACAGCATACAACGCGTTTCAACTCTTATGAGCCTTCTTCAAGTATTACATTTTTTTTCTTCTTTGATTTATTTTGGCACAATAGGATTTTTTTTTATTTATGAAGGGTCTACTCATTGTAATAAATGTGTTTTGTAGGAAGAAAATATTTACATATTTTGTATTTGCTGGAGTAAGGTTTTGGAGGATGTATCCCCATGTATAGTGCTTGAGGTGTATCTAGTTCTACACCACAATCCCTGAAGAAGCAGGACGCGAAACGTTCGTTGGTGGAGGAATAGTTACACCTCCCAGCACGTCATCTGGTCTGTACCTTAACTTTTTCAATTGGACTTCCAAGTTATCGTTTTTCACTTTATATTATAATTGTCTGAATTCTGATCAGTTACTGCGGAAACTGTTCATAGACCGTTTTCCAATCATCTGATCAGTATTTTTAGCGTTTCCCATCAGTGTTTTCTTATCCATTTGTTTTGGGCACCTGTAGGTAATTGTGCAGACTTTCTCACTATGAGTTACTTTATGTATATGGATGGGTTGGCTTTAATTATCACCCCCAACACACACCTCTCTGTATGTTTTAATGGTCTGAATGTTTTTTCTGTGTCTTTTTTTATTCTGACCTTATCCAATAAAATGTTCAGATTTTATGTTTTGTTTATATATTTGGAAAAAAGAAATACTTCTCTTTTGGTTCTGGGGAATATATTTTTTGAATTTCCATAGTACAGGCAGACTGCACACCATGTGCCGCTGTCTGCATGAAACAAGGACATGTGAATTCAGTCGTAGCTGTTATTTACATGCCAGTTTTTTTTCTACATGTGCTATTATTTTATTATTTTTTTTACTGAGGGCACACTAATAAATTATATTCTATGTTACTATTCACACGTCACAGTTTTTGCTGGCTAACGAGCCACAGAAAAATAAAGACATGTAGAAAAACGAGCCCAATAAAGTGAATGAGTCAGTGAAAAAAAATATTATCACTAGAAAAACTGCCCAATAATCCAATTTAAACTGTCAGAGTCACACAGAAAAGATGATTATCAAAACTGCAGCAAGCAGCCCAGTAGTGACACCTTGCTGGAATCAGGGTCTTTGTCTCTACTTCATGTTGCTCTCAGATGAGATAGCAAAACTTAGCGACAGATTTTCTATAAACCTCTTTAAGGACAAATTGACTTTAGTTTTGTTTTACTGTCCTTTTCATGTATCCGTATAGCAAGAAACGAATTAGACTCTATCTTGATGCACTTGATAATGTCTTTGGTACAAATGGTGTCACTAGAAATAAACATTTATCTCATATAGTTATCAATCGACCACAACATTGTTGCGTTTCCCCATCATGGATAGCGCTTCATCAGGAGATGTTCAGAGGTAGGAAATCACAAAGAGATGAAGTGGTGACGCCTAGGTGTCAGTTCTATGAGGAAACACGCTGAGGTTGCGGTAGCTATAGGTAATGTATATTTCTAGTCACTCCCTTTGTTCCAATATTTCGAAATATTATGCATGCATGTAATACTGACTGATAGCGAACCCTGAATAGTTATTAGCATTATTTGCATTTTTGGATCGATTTATAAGGGATGGTTACTTATTACGTGTTTTTAGCGCCTTGCTGTCTTCCTTTTTTCATTGGAGGACTCTTATGTACTGTTGTTTATATACAGTATATATATAAATATATATATATTAGGGTGCCTTAGGGAATCCCAGAGTGAGATGACGGTGAGCGGGGGCGCTATTTGGTGGTGTTTTTATTTCTATTAGGGTGCCAACCTCCGCGGTCAGGTAGGGTAAACTACAGGGAGGATGAGCATTCAGTATTAGTGTTGAGCGCAAGTGCTCACTACTCGACTATTGCGGGTGCTCAGGTATGCACAGAGTATCGCGGGTTCTCAAGTGACATACCCAAGTGGCGTCTCGCATGTCTCACGGCTGTTAGACAGCCACTCGAGAACCCGCGATACTCTGTGCATACCTGAGCACCCGCGGTAGTCGAGTAGCGAGCACTTGCGCTCATCACTAGTCAGTACACAATTGGGATATTGTGTTTTTCTTTTCCCTTTTTACCACTACCCCCCAATACATCTTATCCTGTATTTAGTTGCCGGCTTAATCATGGATTACTAACCGTAAGAAAAGTCTTCTTAGGGTGCCAGCTTTTGTGTATTTTTGTTTGGGATTTTAATGTTGGTTTGTCTACTTTTTAGTTATCATCAATAAAGTATAATATATATATTTTTTTTTTCTATGTAAGATAGTTGTTTCCATATTCTTCCTATGTATTGCCTTTTTATCAGTTCTTATGCCGTTACATAACCATAATCATCAGAAATGACAGAAATTTTAACCATATTTGTAATCTCATGCCGGCTCCTTTACTCTTTTTTCGAGCCCCTGACATATAGTCAGATATATATATTGTAATTTACGTGTTAATACTATTCCATTGGAAATTAAAGACATCATTTTCATTCAAGCCCTGAACCCCAGTACAAGAGGCAGGAGAATTTATATTTCACATTCCACTGACTTTCCAAAGAATCAAATAGATAAGGTGTTAGGTGTTATCTGAGCATGCTCGGGTGCTGACAGTGACTTCCGCGTGCTCGATTAATATGTTCAAGTACCTGCGGCTGCATGTCTCGCGGCTAACAAACAGGCAATCCCTGCATGTGTGGTGGCTGTCGAGCAGCCGCGGGGACTGGAACATATTAATCGAGCACGCTGAAGTCACTCGGTTAGCACCCGAGCATGCTCAGATAACACCTTATCGCAGCACGTTCGCTCATCACTAGTTAGAGGCATAAGTTACTCGTAAAGACACATCTTCTGCTAAGAGACTGAACCTTGGATGATAAGACCGACAGCTCGATCAAATAAAGGGGCACTTGCATCAAAAAGGGATATTTTTTAAGTACATGTCCAAATTTTTCCTCGGACCCAATGGTCCATGGAAAATATCGCAGACCTGTCCAATTTTGATATCAGCAATGCAAATTAATGGGTCCGTGAAAATATTGTATCACAACCGAGTGCGGTCTGATTTTCACAGACTGACAGAAAGGATAACGGATGACATCCGAGTGCAGTCTGATTTTCACAGACTAACAGAAAGGATATCAGATGACATCCGAGTGCAGTCTGATTTTCACAGACTAACAGAAAGGATATCAGATGACATCCGAGTGCAGTCTGATTTTCACAGACTAACAGAAAGGATATCAGATGACATCCGAGTGCAGTCTGATTTTCACAGACTAACAGAAAGGATATTGGATGACATCCGAGTGCAGTCTGATTTTCACAGACTAACAGAAAGGATATCGGATGACATCCGAGTGCAGTCTGATTTTCACAGACTAACAAAAGGATATCGATGACATCGATGCGGTCTGATTCACAGACTAACGAAGGATATCGGATGACATCCGAGTGCGGTCTGATTTTCACAGACTAACAGAAAGGATATTGGATGACATCCGAGTGCGGTCTGATTTTCACAGACTGATTGAAAGAAGATGAACTTTTTTTTTTTTTTTAATTTCTCCATGTATGTATGAGAGGTACAAGGGGTAATTTTCTCCTTTTGGAGAGTGAGGAGACTTACAGGCCATGCATGTTTGTCTGAAAATTAAATATGCAAATTGTCTCTTCAGAGATGAAACTGACTACAGCTCTAGCGCCACCTACAGTCATGGCCAAAAGTTTTGAGAATGACACAAATATTAATTTTTACAAAGTCTACTGCTTCACTTTTTCTAATGGCAATTTGCATATACTCCAGAATGTTATAAAGAGTGATCAGCTTAACAGCAATTACTTGCAAAGTCAATATTGGCTAGAAAATGAACTTTATCCCCCAAAACACATTTCAACATCATTGCAGCCCTGCCTTAAAAGGACCAGCTAACCTCTTTTCAGTGATTGCTCCATTAACACAGGTGTGGGTGTTGATGAGGACATGGCTGGAGATCAATCTGTCATGATTAAGTAAGAATGACACCACTGGACACTTTAAAAGGAGGCTGGTGCTTGGCATCATTGTTTCTCTTCTGTTAACCATGGTTATCTCTAAAGAAACACGTGCAGTCATCATTGCAATGCACAAAAATGGCCTAACAGGGAAGATATCGCAGCTAGAAAGATTGCACCTCAGTCAACAATCTATCGCATCATCAAGAACTTCAAGGAGAGAGGTTCCATTGTTGCCAAAAAGGCTCCAGGGCGCCCAAGAAAGACCAGCAAGCGCCAGGACCATCTCTTAAAAGTGTTTCAGCTGCGGGATCGGGCTACCAGCAGTGCAGAGCTTGCTCAGGAATGGCAGCAGGCAGGTGTGAGTGCATCTGCACGCACTGTGAGGCGGAGACTCTTGGAGCAAGGTCTTGTCTCAAGGAGGGCAGCAAAGAAGCCACTTCTCTCCAGAAAAAACATCATGGACAGACTGATATTCTGCAAAAGGTACAGGCAGTGGACTGCTGAGGACTGGGGTAAAGTTATTTTCTCTGATGAATCCCCTTTTCGATTGTTTGGGACATCAGGAAAATGCCTCATTCGGAGAAGACAAGGTGAGCGCTACCACCAGTCTTGTCTCATGCCAACTGTTAAGCATCCTGAAACCATTCATGTGTGGGGTTGCTTCTCAGCCAAGGGAATCGGCTCTCTCACAGTCTTGCCTAAAAACACAGCCATGAATAAAGAATGGTACCAGAATGTCCTCCAAGAGCAACTTCTCCCAACCCTCCAAGAGCAGTTTGGCGATCAACAATGCCTTTTCCAGCATGATGGAGCACCTTGTCATAAAGCAAAGGTGATAACTAAATGGCTCAGGGAACAAAACATGGAGATTTTGGGTCCATGGCCTGGAAACTCCCCAGATCTTAATCCCATTGAGAACTTGTGGTCAATCATCAAGAGACGGGTGGACAAACAAAAACCTAAAAATTCTGACAAAATGAAAGCATTGATTGTGCAAGAATGGACTGCTATCAGTCAGGATTTGGTCCAGAAGTTGATTGAGAGCATGCCAGGGAGAATTGCAGAGGTCCTGAAGAAGAAGGGTCAACACTGCAAATATTGACTTGCTGCATTAACTCATTCTAACTGTCAATATAAGCTTTTGTTACTCATATGTTTGCAATTATATTTCTGTCTGTGATAAAAACATCTGTCATCACACATAAAAACCAGAGGGCAGCAGATCATGTGAAAATATAATATTTGTGTCATTCTCAAAACTTTTGGCCATGACTGTATAGACATGGACGAACCCCGGACCACACTCTGATGAGAATAATCTATCTGTTTTTCTCGTACATGAGAAGTGTGAATTGAGCCCTTTCGCTAAGGAAATCTCTCCCTTCTCTGTACAGCGAAACTAAAGTCATAAATTCTCTCTTTAGCTGGACACAACATCACCATTGGTTTATTATCAGGATTATGCAGCCATTTTACCCTAGATTTTCAACATAAGTTTCTATTAATGGACAGTTTGTAGTTTATGTAGTAAAATCTGCCTTGCACATTTTGGTTGGAATTGAAGGGTTGTCCACTTGTAGGGACAATTGGGCATTTATTCAGATAAAATTAGTATTCAGCTTGGCTTCATTAAACATGCTGCACTGTCTGCGTTCTATGGCTTCTGTGTTGTCTATTGCTGGGTGCAGAATGAGTTAACTGGGAGTCCATCAGTAAGATTTTTCTGAGGGTCTATAGGGGAGTTTATAATTCTTTTATCTGTGTTTTTGTTTGTTTCTGACCACATCAAAGTTAAATAAAACACTCTGGAAAGCAAAACGGTGCAAAATATTTAATGAAACACAATTGTAGAAATTATTTTAGTGCAAAATACATGCATTTAAGCAAGAAAAAAAATTGTCCCCATTCAGCCAATTATTTACAGGAAATTAATAGCACTATATATGATTACTTGGATTGTACTGATCTTGAGGAACCCTGGAAATATCCAAGACACCTGCTGTATGATTTTATTCCATTTGCGTGCACATTAAAAATCTGCATCAGTAATTTTGGTGAGCAGAGCATTACATAGGGCACTTAGGAGACCAATTTTATATATGAGGAGATTATTTTATTCCTGGGAATGGTTAGAAAATTACATAAACGCAATGCTATATTTTTTTTTCCCTTGAAATGATCCACTGAAATGGTAAGCAACGTTGACAGCTATGAGCGAGTCTTCCGCCTGCCATTTCGGGATGTGAGATATGTTTTGTGCTTGCTGAAGTGTATACTGAGACTTTGGCACCTTGTCCTATTCCCTCTCTTTAGTAAAAGTTCTTCTGTCAACTTTCATTAGATGCTGATGACTATTCTCTAAAAACTTGTGCAGTCTTTAAGTTAGGAGGTGCACTGATAGCTAAGGGTGTAAATGGGTAAAAGGAGGCTAGCACGGCAGAAGAAGATAGACTAGACTAGAATGTAAAGTGAATATGTCAGGGATACTAGGATTAAGGGTGCCGAGTGCGCCACTTCGGATTAAAATAAAGATTGACATATTCACTTTTACCGGATGGAGGTGCCAAATGTCTTCTTATCCTTCTGTTTTTTCTATATAAAAAAAAAAGAGGAGGATAAGTCCGATATCTGTGAAAAACAACAGATTGGGCATATTAAAATCCTACATGCCCGATTCTTTCTTCTAATTGCCCAGAAAAGATGCGTATCTCCGAGGTCCAGTAATTCTGTATTGAACACAATTTGAGCTTTTTAATGGGGTCTAGGAGGTAGCGTTTCTTCTTGTGGAGACTGCCAAGCCTGGCATGTCAGAGTGAGTAGACTTATAAGCCAGGCAATGCTCCTCTGGGAAATTAAATATGCAAATTGCCTCTTCAAAGAGGAAGAGGACTTGAACTCTAACGCCACTTTTTGGAAGCAGGGATCCTAAAAGTCAGTATCGAGTCTTTAACAAGTCTTACAATATGACTTAGGATAAAAGCCAAACCAGAATCTCAATTTTCAAACACTGTTTCGGGGTGTTGATTAGAGTTGAGCAAATTTTTCGGTTTAGATTACGATCACCAGTGAATATTGTTTTTGCAATATTCGCCGAGCGTCATTGGAGTTAATGGGAGTAGAAATGAATGAATATGTTCGGAAACAATCGTCAAACATAAATTTGGCACAGATATGGCAAAATCATATTCGGCGACCAATTCCGAACATATTCGCTCCAATCTAGTGTTGATGCTTCCAATAGCTTGCACTAGAGTTCTATTCCTCTTCCTCTCTGAAGAGGCAATTTGCATAGTTAATTCCCTAGAGGAGCAAGCATGGCTTATAAGTTTCCTCTCTCTGACATGCCAGGCTTGGCTTGTCACTCTCCACAAGGAGAAACGTTAGCCTTTAGACACCAGTCCAGAGCCTCTCACCTAGCCAAATCAGATCTCATACTTTGCACTGATGAGAGGCATCTTGTCCCCGTCAAACAGTGTTTGCAAATTGAGATTCTGGCTTGGATTTGATCCTAAGTCATATTGCAAGGCTCATTCTAGGTTTGATATTGACTTTTAGGATTGCTGCTTCCGATAGGTCTCGCTAGATGTCTAGTCCTCTTCCTCTATGAAGAGACTACCGTATTTGCATATTGATCTTTTTAATGCTAATGCAAAATTAGGACAGAGGGGCATTAAACTGCCCTCTTTATTTGCAGTGCACTTAGAATTAAGTCAGTTCCCAGCCACACTGACTATGCGGTTGCAGCACTTCCCTATCATTTGAGTCTTTGTATTATTATTCACAGACTGAGACTACCACTCTCATTTTCAATGTTTTTCAGCATGGCAGTAGTTCACTACAATAAGATTTACCGTGTTTCCCCGATAGTAAGACACCCCCGATAGTAAGACGTAGTGGTGTTTTAGGGGGATCGGCTAATGTAAGACGTACCCCGAAAGTAAGACATACCGGTAGTAAACTGTACGTTGGAAAAATAGCTGTCCTCTGTGAAAAATAATAAAAAAAAAAAAAATAATGATATTCTCACCTTCCGGCGGCCCCCGCAGCTTTCCCGCCTTCAGCGACGCTCCCGGCAACTCCCCGTCCCAGGAGTCCTTTGCGACAAATCACCCCGATGACGTAGCATCACGCGAGACCGCTATGCCATTGGGTGATCTCGCAATGCATTACTGGGACCGGGAATTGCCGGGAGCGTCGCTGAAGGCGGGAAGGCTGCGGGGGCCGCCGGAAGGTGAGAATATCATTATTTTTTATTTTAATTATTGTTTTACCAGGGATATGGTACCCAGGGCCTGGAGGAGAGTCTCCTCTCCTCCAGACCCTGGGTACCACCGCACATGAACCGCTTAGGCCTCTTTCACACATCCGGTGTATTTTCCAATATAAGACATACCCCGAAAGTAAGACATATTGGTACTTTTGGGGGTAAAAAGAATGTAAGACACTGTCTTACTATCGGGGAAACACGGTAGGTCTTTTTCTATCCCTATGTGTAATGCGCTGTATGCCATGACCTCCTGTTCTCAGGCTGTTTTACAATTCCTGTGACGGTCCCCCCCGTTTGATTCCGCTAAGTCATGTGATCTGATGCCTTCATGGCATTATACGGAAGCCAGCGCTTGAAGAAATGAGTCCGCTTTCTGACTGATGCCATCTTTCGCAATGTGTGAAATGGCATCGGGCATTTTTTTTTCCAATCCTATACAAATTGAATCAACGCAAATTGTTTGCTTTGGCCAAGACCTGCAAATTTCAGGAACCTCAAATTGAAGTTGGCTCACAGTAGATCGATTTGCTTATCTCTTATATCAGGTAGATTGATCAAAGCTTGGTGCATAAAACAGAAAACATCCAGAAATCGTGGGTTTAGATGCACCATTAAGGGAGGTCGGAAGAGAATGCCCAAACTGATGCAGCAAGATGGCAGAAGCACAAATAACTCTACATAGCAACATACGGTAGATACAACAGTGATATTTTAGCCTTGAACATGCTGTTAAAAAACACTGCTACATGTGAAGAATGAACATGACTTCAGTACTGACTATACATTGACCCCCTCTACCCATAGCCAATTTTGACCTTCCTAACCACACCAAATGTTCCAATTCTGAACAGGGTCACTTTGAGGTAATAACTCTGGAACGCTTCAATGGATCCCACTAATTCTGAGACACATTGTACTTTATAGTGGTGGTAAATTTAGATTGAATTTTTTTGCCTTCATTTGTAGAAATATTGGAATTTTGTTGAAAATTTTTTGACAATTTTTCAATTCTCAAACTTTTAATTTTGATGCCCTTGAACCAGTTAGTTATATCACATAAATTAGTTCATGAATAACATTTACCACATGCCTTTTACATCCGCGTCATTTTTTAAGCATTTTTTTTTTTTTATTAGAAAGGTATAAAGTTTATCAGCAATTTCTAATTTTTCTAGGATGGGATGGCTCAGAAGGGTAGGAGCGCCAATTAAATACTGGAGCGCAATTTTGGCTGGAACAGATTGTGTATGCCGTGTCACATTGGCAGAGCACCTGACATGCCAAAGCAGCAGAAATCCCCAACAAGTGACCTCATTTTGGAAACTACACTTCTTGATAAATTCATCTAAGGGCATAGTGAGCATTTTTAAACCTCATGCAGTTCACAGAATTGTATACTATTGGGCTGAGTCAATGGAAAATTACCATTTTTTTCCACTAAAATGTTGTTTTGGCCATATGTTTTGAATTGACAAAAGGAAAGTAGGAGACAGTGGACCGTACAATTTGTTATGCAATTTCTTCTGAGTATGCTGATACTCAATGTGTGGTTAAAAACTACTTTTGAGGCACAGTGCAAAGCTCAAAAAGGAAGAAGAGCCATATTGGAGTTCAGATTTTGCTATAATGGTTTGAGGGTGCCATGTCGTATTGACAAGAGCCCCTGAGGTGCCAGAACAGCAGAAACCTCCATAAGTGACCCCACTGTACAAACTGCATCTCTCAATGAATTCATCAAAACGTGCAGTGATCATATTGATCACAGAATTTTTATACCATAGGGCACTGAAGAAAAAAAATTACCTTTTTACCTCAAAAATTTTGGGTAAAATTGCCACCAAAATTTGTCCCAAAATTTCTTCTGAACGTGGCCATACCCCATATGTGTCTGTACAGCACTGCTTAGCCACACGGCGAGGCTCAGGAGGGAAGGAATGCTATTTGATTTTGAGAACACATTTGTAGAATAGTTTGCCCCTAAGTGCCAACAGAGCAGAATCCCCATTTTGGAAATTACACCCCTCTACGAATTTATCCATGGGTATAGTGATTATTTTGACTCCATGGAGATTTTCCAGAAACAAGCAGCAGTGGATGTTGCTCAATGAAAATTTCAAATCTGCCATTGTAAGTGCACATACATTGTGCCCAGCTCAAACATGTAGTATTATGTGGTTTAGGCATGCTGGGGCTCAGAAAGGAGTGGAGATTTGGATTTGGGAGCGCAGTACTCACTGGAATTCGATCACCATGATTTCCTTTACTTGCTCTACCTGAGCATGACATATGGGTACGTCAGTGGTCGTGAAGGGGTTAAAAACAAACTAACTGAATCCTTCTTAGCTCTGTGTAGAAATAGGAGGTCAATTTTCACTGCACAAGTTATGTGTCTCTGCAAAAATCTATGGCGGAGGAGAGGGGTGGAGAAGCTGGGTCAGGACTTGAAGAGGGGAATGACAAATGCAGGGACAAGAGACTTCCTGTTTCTATGTTGAGCAGAGAAAACAGAATAATTAACTGGTTAGAAAGGCAAAATGAGCAATTGTAAGTACACAGAGCTATATAATATGATTGCAATATATTAAAAACTTTACTGGGAGGAGTGCTTTGTTAATATACTGATATCTGGCGAGGCGCATGACTCTTGTCTGATACCCCTAACTCCATTTTAAGGAATCGGGAGCGTCTGATCCCGATACGTCCCTTCATCAAGATGAGCATGAACATGGCTAGTGTTGATGAATCAAGACCGTGCCCCTATGGTTCAACAGCGTGAATTATAGGTAATCTGAGCATTTTTCTACTGCCGCCATTTTTATGGGGTTTTGCTTAAAATGTTTCCTTCACACTATAATAAACAGTGAGGTGTGACACAATTGATTTTCCTCTGTGAAAAGTCAGAAGACCTTAATTAGCCTACGGTTGTCTATGAAAGCCACCATATAGCTGTAGTATGTACAATACATGGGAACTTTAAACAAAACTTAAATGTTAGATTCTCATGGTTATGGGCTCTAAACAAAGGCGCCACCAGGGATCAATGGTGGCGCTCACGGGTGTTGCAGACGACCTCCACCCATGCTGCTGCACCATTGCTTGTCATAAGGGTCATGCTGATGTAGTAACGTCAAGTCATTTTCACAAATTCATTTATTGACTCGCTCATCGTGTGATCAAAATTTAACTTAGAACCGCACAATATAAATGTGACTCTATTGTTGATCTTCTGCAAGGAAACAAATATTTGTTTAAATAATTTCCTTCCGATTTGCAAAACCTGAAGAGCGGTACCCCCTTTTTAATAATGTGATCCTTCCTAGCAAACATGAGGCTAAGTGCATTTAAGATTCTTATGAAATGTGCTGTAGCATGCCTTAGATAATCCATATCTACTCCACAAACGGTGCATACTGTACATCAATAATAGAGGAGCAAAGAAAGCCCAGCCATTCTAAGCAAACAAAATCTATGCTGGAAACCTAGGCCGGCCCGGCACTGCATATAAAACGAGGATTGCAGTCACTGGGGATGGAAAGCATTCCACTGCCGGGAATAATTGATTGTTAGATACTTCTTCACACTTGAAATCGTTAAGTGCCTAATCTACACAGTGCATTGTTGTTTAGCTTATATATGGCACCTACACTTGGATTCCACCAATTCCCATCATGTACTTAGCGGGAAAGTGCTCAAAAGTATCTTACATTTTACAAACCAGATAACGTTAATTATTTATTTATTTTTTTTTTACTTCAATAAATTTTTATTGCATATTTTCTAAAAAGAAAACATATAAGCAACAACACCCACAACGTAGGGGTTTAAACAAGGGAAACATAAGCATAAATGCGCGTACACAAAGATTGACATAACGTATAAAACAGAAAACATATTGACACTTGCATGAAAAAGCATATGAAAAGACACATATCTTCAATGCAAAGGGGCAGATCTCTAAGTAACCACGGTTCCCATATTTGATCAACCTTTTTCTTGGTAAGTGATGAGTGCGCCAGAGTTTGTTCATATTAACAATGTATATTGATTTTGTCCACCACTTCTCTCATGGTGGGAAGAGACATCCCCTTCCATTTAACTACAAAGGTGAGCCTAGCCGCAATCAGAATGTGACACTATACCCCTGATATCTAAAGGAAAATCAGTTGTCCCTATATGCAATAGTCCCATTGATGGTTTCAAGTTAACCTGAATCCCAGTCACCTCTCTTAACAACATATTTATAGTATTCCAAAAACCGATCGCCACCGGACAGGACCACCACCGGAGAGGACCACCGGACAGGACCACCTCATGTAGCTCAACGATCCCAAACTTCCGCAACCTCTCCAGCAAGCCAATGTCTGGTTTGTCTCATAATGTACTAGTTGTCTTGGACACCTATACCACCTAAGATGCATCTTTTTTAACTGTTCTAGGTGACCAATACAAGATGCTACTCTACGTATTTCTCTTAAACTATCCCTCCATTCCTCTGGATCCCACGTTGTCCCCAATTCCTCCTCCCATTTTAGCATATATGATAATTTAGCATCCACCTCTGGATCATTTAATACACTAAAGAGGATTGAAACACCTTTGGGGCTTGATTCAGGTCGTAGGAGGAATCCCATGGCTTTGTGATTCACAGGGGGTTTAAGAAAGAGGGAGTCTGACATAGTTTGGAGTAGATGTTTGGAGGAGACGCCTAATACCAGGGAATTTGGAACAGAGTTGATCGAATGGGATAACAAGAGAGCCATCTATCAGGTCTTGGAGGGATTTAACCCCTGCTGTGGACCAGCGTTGTAAGTTAATGAAGGAACTTTCCATAGGTGAATTGAGACCTCTAACATTCAAGGACATATACTCATGTCTAAATAACAAACTTCCCATGGATGCAGCAGGCCCCAACACCCCAAGCCCCTCCACCATGACAGCTAATCAGGTCCCCCACATAAATATAAAACCATAAGTTATATATCCTTTTGAACTGAAGAGATCCAAGTGTCAATCATCACATTAGTATACACAATATTCAAGAGAAAAGTAAAAGAGTCATAAAAAAGGAAAAAATAGAAAAAACAGCAGTACTCAGAACATAATCCAAACAACTGGATGGACAAAAAAAAATACACATCCTCAAGTACCATCCAAAGAATGCAGAAAAATGACTGCAATGTGTGGGGTTGGTGAGCTCTTCTAACTTTACTGAGATCCTCAGCAGAGTTGCCCACAGTCACAGGTTGCTAGGAACAGTGAGAACAGGATAAAAGTCCGAGCAACCTTCCACCAGCTCCAGCAGACGGACCTTTCCAGTCTTCCACCTTATATTTGAGACCATTCTGGGTCAAACTTTTTCCCCCTTAGGCGCTTGTCGCTATGCAAAAGGGATATTCCAATCCTTAAGTCTGTCTTCAGCTTGTTTAGGGGTACGGCAAGCAATTATTCTCCCTTCATGCATAATCAACAGTTTAACTGGGTTAGAGCCCCATCTATATTTGGTGCCCACATCATGCAGAGCTTTACATACATGTGCGTATTCACGCCTTTTAGCCAGAGTCACTGCAGACCAGTCCGGGAAAACTTGTAAGGATTGCATCTCCTGGGGCAGAGTCAGATTTTCCTCATTTTTTGCGTGAATACATCCTTGGTGGTAAAAAAGTGTATTCTTGCCAGCTTGTCTCTAGGCAGATCTTGATCCACGTGTTTTGGTTTGGGGGTTCTATGGACCCTAACAACCATTAAATCTCTAGTGGACATTTCAGGGAGAACAGCCTTTAAAAATTTATGCAGGAAACCAGGCAAATCCGTATCCAAGACCTTCCTGTGCGATCTATCCTCCAAGTCGTATGTTTTATCACTGACACAAGCCAATTCTTCCTTTAAGGCCTAATTTTCGTCTACTAGTGAATTGAAAGAAGTGGAATATTCAGCCATTTTATTCTCTAAATGAGAGATACGCTTTCCCAGAGCTGAGATTTCTCCTTTCAGCTCTCTAAGCATATTATGCATGTCCTCTTTTAAAGAAGCCCTCAAAGAGGAAAGAAACTCCTGCATATCCTCCCTAGTGAGTGGGGCAGAGTGGTGTTGATGGATCCCCTCTGTGTCTGCACCTTTCCCAGAGCCCCTGGAGGAGCCTGAAGGGGATGCAGGCACCATTTTACCTTTTGCTTTGTTGGACTTTCCCCTTGCAAAGAAGTCGGGCAATCTCGGCGGGGATCCCCTCCTCTGTGATCTGCCGTGTGTCATCATGGGCGGCTATAGGAGCTGTGGGTGAGTAGCTGGAGGAAGCTGGGTGCCGAGTTGAGCCGGGATGAGCTGCGAAAGGTCCTGGGCTGCAGGAGCTCTGTAACTATGCAGCTGCCACACTTGCTAGCATGCCACGTCCCAACGTTAATTATTTCTTAATGACGTGCGTATGCTTGGTGCCCATGTACAAGCATCTACAGTGCATATGCTGAGAAGCCGCTTCCATCATGTCACATCAGCTTTGTTCTGCATCATTAGAGATTAATTGTTTAATTGGGTTATTCTGGACTATTTTATTTTTTTCACATGGGGCTAAGAGCTGAGAGGCAGGAAGTTGCAAACTGCCTTCCTTTTTTGCCTTGCGTGGGCACAGACTGGTCACAGTTCCTTCTGCTTCACCTCAACAGAGCTGCTCTTCCTATTCTAAGCTGCTCTATCGGCGGGATGTGACTGCTGAATAGTGATGAGTGAACGTCCTCGGATAATGTGTTATCTAAACATGCTCAGGTGTCATTCGATTATCATCTTGGGTGTACTCAAATAATATGTTCGAGTCCCTGCAGCTGCATATCTAAGAAACAGGCAGTCCCCACATGTGTTACAACTATCTAACAGCCACGAATTATGCAGCTGCAGGGACTCGAACATATTATTCGAGCAAGCTGAAGATCGACGGATAACAACTAAGCATGCTCGGATATTACTTTATCCAAGCACGTTCGCTCATCACTACTGCTGACGTCATGCTGATTGACAGCTGTCTACCTGCAGTTATGTAGTGGGGAGCCAGCTGTCAATCAGCATGACATAACATGGGCAATCACATTCCTTCAACAAAGTAGAGCGGAAAACAAGACTATTCTCTGTCAATGTGACCTCACTGGAAGCTGCAGAATCGGTCCCTGACCTCTCCGAGCTGGCAGAGATCGGTGCCGGACACAACAGGTAGGTAGTTGGCAAAACCTTCTTGTAAGTTCATAGGCCCATAAGAGAAAAATAAAATTGTCTGGATAATCCCTTCAAGGTATGCCTATTCGTAATACCTGCTATTTTGCAGAAACCATGTGGCCATTAGGAATTTACCTCTTTCTGCAGTGTGAAAGCTGCTGTGACAATTAGGCTTAGGGCTACACATGTCGACACTACTATCGCAGTGTTGCGTTGCGTCAGTCATCGTATATAATTTCCTATGGTGTCATATTGTCACCTCCTATAACAGTCGCAAATGTTTCAAAATGTGTTGAATTTTCTGTCGCAAGTCACAAGTGACTTACTTGCCACAGACTTGAATGCAAATCACGTGCCACTGCGACTTTTTTAAGCGAAACACAGCTTTTAAAAAGTCGTGCAACAGGAAGTCGCAGACAACTTGTACATGTGTTGGTCATGCAACTAGTCTGAGAAATGCCTATGCACAAAGCACGTGGTGTAGCCCCCCTTAGGAAATGTTTCTCAGCAAGTGCACCATGAACCCGCTTTATGCACATAAGATCAAGTGAGCAAATTTCTCATGGCTCTCTTTCAGTGTGAATTCATACTATAATGGAAAATTATGAGCAACTTGAAACAAAACGTGGTCATCAGTGTTACTCAAACACGGACCAGTGTTTCGGAAACTTTGTGAGTCTGTCTTGTGCAGCGATAGCAGCACATACTGAGGGTATGTGCACACAATGTCTTTTTTCACCTGAAAAAGCGTTGCGAAACCACAGCAAAAAATGAGCATAATGTACAGTAATATAAAAACAACATTGCTGTACACATGTTTTTTTTTTAATGTCTTCAAGGTAGAAACCATAAAGTGGTTAAAAGAAGTAACATGTTCATTGTTCGAGCAGCTTCATTTGAAAGCTGCCCACTCTTTATAGCACGCTCGAAACCTCCAGCGAAACCACTTCAGGAAAAAGATCGCTGGCTTTACGTTTGAAAGCCCTTCGGCTGCCATCGGATTTAAGGCATTGAGTGCACATACCGTTAGGAAGGTATGATCGAGCAAGAACATTCAGCTTAGGAGGATCCTATGGATGTAAACAACTTTTTAACAAAAAGGGTCGGAGGAGGATGTCAGGAGATCTGGAGAAAAGCCAGTGTGCATCTGAGCATATTGCAGCTGACAACTGTGGTGCTTTTAATTAACGACTCTGAACACAAAAGTCGATGTTCTGCCGAACAGATGGACAATGATAGTAAACGGTCAAATGAAGTGTCATTGTACGTTTCTGAAAGCCAAAGGAGGTCTATTGTGCTGCTAGGTGGGATTCTCTAATAAAGTGGCCATTCACTGTAAATGGACACTCATCCAGACTCTCATGTAGCACAACATTTCTAGGACAGTAGACCTAAATGAAATGGCCACTTCTTCAACCATCTCTTTTTCAAGTGGGATAAAAATTAAGGCAGCTCTGAAAATGCCGTTAATTTACAATTTTTCCTACAGTTTTGTGTTAACAGCTCCTTTGCAGCATGAGTCCATAGTAATCGACTACAAGGAACCCTTGTGTAGTCTGAGCCTGGGTACATGGGATGGCGGTATAACTGTATAATGTAGTCTCTTATTTTCTGCAGTTATACAGTTTTT
>JARQOD010000007.1:134455699-134500168 GCA_033576555.1 Oophaga sylvatica
TTTTTTATTGCCCAGATGTAGTACTTTGCATTTTTCCCTGTTAAAATCCATTCTGTTAGTTGCTGCCCACTGCTCCAGTTTATGTATATCTTTTTGAATCCTCTCTCTCTCTTCTCTAGTATTAGCTACCCCTCCTAGCTTTGTGTCATCAGCAAATTTGATCAGTCATCAGCAAATTTGATCTTCTGAGGAGCTGCTTCCAGCAGCGACCATCCTCTGGGACCTCAAATTGTAAACTGAAGAGCTGAAGAGCTGAGTAGGAGGAGCCGAGCTGGAGGGGCCGGTCAACACTCTTTAATCTGAGGTGTCAATCCTATCTGGGCTCTGCCTACCCACTAGTAATGACTGTGGCTCTCTTCCTTCCATCTGCAGCTGAAAATCTAATTTTCCCACTAAAATGTTTTTAGCCCCAATTTTTTATGTTCACAAGGGTAACAGGAGAATGCATTGCATTATACCTGTACATAAAGCTTCTTAGACCATGCTCTGAGCACAGTCTAAGCAGCATTCCGTAGCTTGATGATCCCAGGGTCACCATGGCAACGATTGGGCCCCGTGGATGATGTGGCGCTGTTATGAATGCAGAGGTAGCTTCCTCCCTCTGCTTACCTCCTGAATGTTGTGATCGCTCTCGATCACAGCATTTAGTGGTTAAACAGCCAGGTGGCTGTTATTGCTGGAGCTCAGCCACTGGCATTGCCGATCTCCTGAAGTGATCGGACACTAGTCTGTACACAACTTAAGGGGGGAAGTGGTTGTAACAGTGTGTCACCCTAGCCTGTTTGCGGGACCATACTATAATCAGGCTACATAGGCATTCCTTGTCCTGCATCTGGTGGGAGCATGTTTGTCTTTGTTCCTCTCTGCAGGGAGCATCCAGAAATACACAAACCTGCAGACAGGCTGAGACAGGGCTTCTTTGCTTAAGGGGGTGGGTGTTAGTAAATCTGCCCAACAAGAGGACTGATCCCAAGAGAGGTAGGACAATAAGCTACATGTTGAGTTAGTTGATAGTGTGTCTTGGGAAGGGTGAGGATCTGCAGCTGTGGCCAGGTCTGCCATGTATGGAGATTGAAGATCATTTGCCATGTGGGATTGTGATGTCTCACCACCCTGCGGGATTTGATGACGGAATCTAGAGACTGTTGTCACATATTCCTTGGTGTCGGATTACCGGGTGGCGCCCCGGATTTGTCCCTTTTGTGTGGCCACCTTGCAGACTCTAAAGCCCCCGTCTCACATAGCGATACCCCAGCCATCCCGACAACGATCAGGATCGCTGGTGTGTCGCTACATGATCGCTGCTGAGTTGCCAAACAGGCAGCGATCAGCACAGCGACACTGCGGGTAACGTCGCTTAGTTACCCACAGTGTACGTTGGATACCAGCGCCCTGATGCAGGGAGCTGGTAACCAAGGTACACATCGGGTTTCCAGGCGCTGTGCGGTGCCTGGAAACCCGCTGTGTACCTTGGTTACCAGCTCCCTGCATCAGGACGCTGGTATCCAAGGTACACATCGGGTTTCCAGGCAAAGCCCCGCGCCTGGAAACCCGCTGTGTACCTTGGTTACCAGCGGATCGCTGGTATCCCGCCTGTCACACGCAGCGATGCGTGCCTGTCAGCGGGAGACCAGCGATCAAAAAAATGTCCAGGACATTCAGCGACGATCAGCAATACCCAGCAGGGGGGCTGATTGTCGCTGCATGTCACGCACAGCGATATCGCAGGGGAGATCGCTGTTGCGTCACAAAACTAGTGACTCAGCAGCGATCTCGCTAGCGAGATCGCTGTCTGAGACGGGGGCTTTAGGAATCTATGTTTGGTGTTATATTTCCCCGTCTCAATAAAAGTTGTTGGATTGTTCATCGGCCTGCTGCCCCTGCCTGCTCTGTCACACACCCGTCACAAGCTCCAGCAGACTAGCACCTGCAGTGCAATCATGCTGTTATCTGTCAGTCAATCACAGTACCCTGAGTCCGGGGCCCAGCGGCATGGGTCCCTGCTCCTCTTCCTGTATGTCGCACAGCTGTCAATGGTTAGCCTAAAGTGGTTAAAGGGTACCTCACAGCCAATATGACCCACCGGCATCATGTATCAGGTACTGGCTTACATTATTTCGTCCACATTTGTTTGACTCTGAACCTTGGCAGCATTTCAGAGAAAAATATGCTTTAAAAATTGTCGGGGACCTAGCCGCATGGGAGACTAGTCTCAAAAAGTCAGGTCACCTGCAGCTTCTCCCCGACTGTTTCCCGTGAGTGACTGGTCTCTTTCTACTTGTCTATGTACGTAGAGACCTGTCAGTTATTGAAAGGTTGCCAGGGACTAACTTTTCGACTGGTTACCTGTGTAGCTTAGTACCCGGCGACTTTTAAACTATTTTTTATGAATCAGCATACATGGCTTAATTTATACACCAGCGTCTGATTCATGCTGCCTGTGGATCAGGCGGCATGTATTTGCTATCAGGTTCCTTTTAATGATAGATTTGGCACATATTACGCAAACGCAACTTTTTTAGTAAGGAAGAAAAACGATACTGCATGCGTTTCGCCACTTGAAATATTGCTTCATCATGAGCAAGGATGCCAGTGGCATTTCAAGTGTTAATACACATGGCGTATCGCTTTTCTTCCCCTATGGATGCAATCTTTACGATCCCAGTTACCTTAGCACGTCTTGTTTCATGCATGAACGGACTCATGCATTCCATTTAGCTGGTTGTGCTGACAGTATGTACATTTTGTGACCCATAGTTTATACTTATGTTGTTTTCTCATATGCACTATTAGGACATTATTGGTATTGTAATTATGCCTACTGGGGTTAGGTGATTTTTACTATATGTTCTCCTCATGTGATAGATATTATTTATTTCATACTGTACATTATGTCTATTAGGGTTATTGTCTCTATGCACTCTATTAATCTGCTGTATGTACTTGTTTTTTGAATAATCTTTATTGTCAGTACCATATTATCATTTAACACTGTTTGTCTTTATTGCTATTGTTTTGTATATGCAGCAGTAAGCACTTCATTTAACTGTTTTTACAATTTTTCTGCTATTGATTATCAATGTGATTGTTTAATAGAACAGAATTAAACTCTATTATAGGTTTATGTGATTAACAGCCATTTGGCTTTTTAAGTGTTTTTAATGTTGTGTTTGGTTTCATGTACAATATACATTCATTATTTTAGGTGATCCTTTTTGAATACTTTTCTTTATTTTCATGTAGTTTCTCTGGTTTGCTGCAGGTTGATCCCTTTGTATAGGTTGGTGTCCTCCATTATCCAGTTGTTTATTCATGTTTAGATCATGACCTCCCGGTAGCCCCCGTGCTGCTGTTGTGACACGTGGTGTCGGCGCCCAATCAGTCGTCGTCACTGTCCCCGCCTCCTGTCGAATTGAGCATGAAGAGGAAGTCTGAGATCAGCTGCAAACCGGATGTCCGCTTCATGTTCCATTTGTCCAAAGGCGGAGACAGTGATGCCAGCGCTGATTGGGCGCCGGCGTCACGTGTCACAACAACTAGCACTAGAGAGCAAATGTCGACACCGCGGGAATTGCACCGGCACAGCAGGTGAGTGTAAGCTTTATTATTTTATTGGGGCTAAACATTTTGATCGAGAAGGGGTTGTCCTAGTAGTGGACAACCCTTTACAGTCAAATCTTACATAGTAAGGAGCCAGTGAGGTTACATTGGGCATCAATAACTATGTCCATGTACATAGCATATATGTGAATAATATATCAGAAAAACATAACAATTGTAAAACATGATGTTTTTAACTTGTCACCATGTTACAGAGATTCAGTAAGCAAGTGAATCTAACAATATCTCCTAGATGAGATTACATGATTTGCTTACATGCCTGGTCATTCATGTAAAGCAGAATATCTTTTGTTAGAGTAAACAGGTGGTGTGCTTAATGAAGAAGAGAAACGATAACCAATAAGTCATGCTCAAAATAATTTATCTATGGAGCCCAAATGTTTCCAAACCTCTCTCTAGTATCAACCTGATTGCATTTAATTTTACATATATAACAAATTAGTGTTTGCAGACTCTGACTGTCACTATGGAAATTAGGTTTTCTCTCATTCTGATCTATATGGATTCTGGCAGCCATTTTTATATATTGCAACAATTTGTATGAGACATTAGTAAAATTAACTTCTAAGATTTTGGAGGTATTATTTTTTTCTCCCAAAACAGCACCAGCGAATCTTACTATATTTATTTTCTCCTGACTTTACATCCACTATATGTGAAGGTATGAACAAAACCTCTGAAACAGGGGTCCCCATTCTGTGGGTTTGTGGTTTGCGAGTCTACGATGTATGGCTCGCTAGTCTATGATGTGTGGCTCGCGAGTCTATGATGTATGGTTTGCGAGTCTGTGATGTGTGGCTCGCGAGTCTATGATATGTGGTTTGCGAGTCTATGATGTGTGGCTTGCGAATCTATGATGTATGATTCACGAGTCTATGATGTGTGGCTAGCGAGTCTATGATGTATGGTTCGCGAGTCTATGATGTGTGGCTCGCGAGTCTATGATGTGTGACTCGCGAGTCTATGATGTGTGGCTTGCGAATCTGATGTATGGTTCACGAATCTATGATGTGTGGCTCTCGAGTTTATGATGTATGGCTCGCGAGTGTATGATGTATGGTGTGCAAGTCTATAATGTGTGGCTCGTGAGTTTATGATGTATGGCTCACGAGTCTATGATGTGTGGCTCGCGAGTTTATGATGTATGGCTCGCAAGTAAATGATGTATGGTTTGCAAGTCTATGATGTGTGGTTCGCGAGTCTATGATGTATAGTTCACAAGTGTATGATGTGTGTCTCACGAGTCCATCATGAGTGTCTCATGGTTGTCTGCCAGCTTGGTGCATTAGCACCAAATCTAACAATCAGCTATTGAGCAAGTCTCCACATGGTGACTTTCAGCAGCAGATGAAGGAAGGGAGACACACTAGTCATTACTAGTGGGTAGGCGGAGCCCACATAGGATAGAAACACCTCAGATTAAAAAAGTGTTGACCGGCCCCTCCAGCTTATAGGGCTCCTCCTACTCCAGCTCTCCAGTCTAAAATTTGAGGTCACAGAGAGGATAGTCGCTGCTGGAAGCAGCTCCTCAGAAAATTTTTTTATTTTAGTCGGACAGAGACTTGGACCACCAGTGGTCTAGAGGTCTCAGGGGTCTCAGCGCTGCTGGACCCCCACCTCTCCCTTGGCGGATCTGTATTACCCTGTAAGGTGGTCCCTGCAGAACCCTGCCGGCCCTGGGGGATGAGGATTGCTTCCCTGGTGGGGACGCAAACCGCGCTTCTGGGGTCACTGCGTTCCCCGCCCTGGGGGGAAGCTATGGGCACAGCGCCACAAATCTCTGAGGGGTCCCTGTGGCGCTCAGCTGGGTGAGTACTCCACATTTTAATGTGTTTTGAGTGCTTCAGCGGCCGCTGCGGCAGCCGCTGCTACATGTATTCATGTGTGGTGATTGTGTACTTTTGTCTGCAGGTGGATACCTGCAGGACATGGGAGCGGGAGCGGAGTGAGTCGCGCGCTTTTTTTGAAACCGGCGGGGCGTGGCTTCGCGCTTTACCATTTTTTCGCGGGCAGGAAGCGCTCTGAGCGCGCGCTTTTCCCTGCCTTTTTCTCTTCCGGCTTCTCTCCTCTAGCGCGGCGGCCATTACTGAAGGCCTCCTCGGGCTCCTCACTCTCCGCTCCCCCCGACCGAAAGGAAGACACTACACCGCGGCCAGCTGGGTGAGTCGCTTCTACCTGTCAGGGCAGAAGCTTGACCCTCTCACACCCACAGCGCAAGAGGTACTGTCACACGGAACGCTCCCGCTACGATCACAATAGCGTCGCTTAATTTTACGATCGTTTTTTTTTGTGATCGTTTTAATGTCGCTAGTAGCTGCCACAGTGGGCGATCTCATTGACGACGCATAAGTGGTTAGCGATCTCCGTAGCGACTTTGGCGGTCATTGCGATGTACAATTCAGCGCAATATGTTAGCGATCTCGTTGGCGTTCTTGTTTAGTGTGGCATACCTTTGAAACACTGTCCTGCAGCTGTTACCTCATAAGAGGCACCTGGGGCTCGCCCTCTCTTTTCATTACACAAGGGTTGTGGGGAGTCTGCGACATTAACCCCTTCTTTGGCGGTTAACCCTTTATTGGGAGACAGCTGGGGTAGCTCTCTCTTTAAGAGCTTAACCCTTCAGTGTACGTTTTGCCTTTGAAAACCACACTGTTCTAGTTGCTGACAGGTTTTTGACCTGCCATATACTGTGTGAGGGCATGTCGGATCAGGGTCCAGGAGGTGCGGACCGTCTCCCAGATCCGCTACAGGATCAGTCTCGCGTATCTGACACGCAGACCTCGACGGCATCAAGCGCAGCGGTCGGAGGTGTCAGTGATGACAAAATGGAGGCCCTCGCTCGTTCTATTAATGGCCTTTCTGACCTTCTAGGTTATTGGGTGTCAGCTAGATCCTCTCATGGTAGGAAGCGACACAGGCCGGTGCCTTCTTCCCCGCTTAGCGACTCGGAGATCTCTTTTATGGAGGGTTCCCCTTCAAGCTCGGATGGGGAGGTGTCCGATTCGGATAAGGAGGATCGGCAGGGACACTCTGCCTCTCTTTTGAGCCGTACAGAGGCTTTTATTGGAGCCATGAGGGAGGCGTTACAGTTACCGGAGGAGGTAACTAGACGTCCTGGTAAGTCGGCCCGGATGTTTCAGGAGTCGCATAGGTCGCGATCAGCCTTACCATCTCTGGACGAGCTTAATGAGGCAGTGGAGAAGGAACGCCTGTGTCCAGATAAACGTTTTCAGGGGACACGGTTTTTTGAGACGCTATATCCGTGTACGACGGAGTTGATTGATAATTGGATTCCTTCTCCTGAAGTGGATGTCCCTTTATCCCAGCTTAGCAAATCCTCATTGCTTCCTGTTAAAGGGAAGGCGAGTCTGCAGGATCCGCTGGACAGAAAAACGGAGATGGCAGCGAAATCCATCTACGAGGCCGCGGGTCATGGATTCAGAGCAGTGCTAGGATCCATGTGTGCTTGTAAAGCTTCCCTGAGCTGGTTAGACCGTCTACGGACGGCGTGGCAAGATGGATCCCCACTATCCGAGGTAGAGGGGCTTTTCCAGTCATTGGAGGATGCAGCACGATATGGCAGTGATGCAGGTTTGGATACTGTCTCACTGCTGTCCAGGGCACAATCCTCGGCGATCACTGCTGTCCAGGGCACAATCCTCGGCGATCACAGTCAGGAGAGCTCTGTGGCTTAGACAGTGGACCGGAGACGCGGTTTCCAAGCAAGGTTTGCTTTCTTTAGCTTACAAGGGTGGTCAGCTATTTGGATCTGACCTCACGGAGCTGATTGCCAAGGCAAAGGCAAAAGAAACGACTTTACCGCAGCGAAGAGCTGTGTCTTCTGCGGCTGGCAGGCATAGTGCCGATACTAGTCGGCGGTCCTTTCGGTCCAGGGGACTGTTCAGTCAGCCCTCTTGGGGATCGGGGCGTCCCTCTTTTTCGGGAAAAAAGAACGCTCAGAAATCCCGCACTTCCTGGAAACAGAGCTTCCGCCAAGACAAGCGGGAAGCTGACAAAAAGCCCGCTAAGGCGGACTGACGCCAGGGCCTCACTCGAAGGCTCTCGAGTGGGAGGTCGCCTGCTCCAATTCGAACCGATTTGGGCTTCCCGCGTGTCGGACGTCTGGGTGACGCGGGTTGTGTCGGCAGGCTATTTCATAGAGTTTCTTTCTCGACCCCCAGACAGTTTTTGCCAATCCCGCATTCCGTCAGAGCCCGAGCTATATGCCGCTCTACTGCGGGAGGTCGATTCCCTTCTACAGAAGGGTGTGGTGGTACCAGTTCCACCGGAGGACCGGGGAAGAGGGTTTTATTCCGACCTCTTTGTGGTCCCCAAAAAGGAGGACAAATTTCGCCCCGTTCTAGATCTCAAAAGATTGAATCGGCATTTCCGCTCCCGGAAATTCCGCATGGAGTTACTTCGCTCCGTTGTGGCGGCCTTGTCGCAGAACGATATTTTGGTGTCAATCGACATTCGCGACGCTTATTTGCATGTCCCCATCGGAAGGGCCCACCAACGCTTCCTTCGTTTTGCCATAGGCCAGGACCATTACCAGTTTCTGGCTCTGCCATTCGGGTTGGCCTCAGCACCCAGAGTTTTTACAAAAATTCTGGCTCCTCTCATGGCGATTCTGCGAAGACAGGGGGTTACGATTCTTCCCTATCTGGACGACCTTTTGATTGTGGCGTCCTCAAAGGAGGAGGCGGTGACGGCTCGCAATCTATCCCTTCAGCTCCTGGAGGACTTCGGGTGGCTGGTCAATTGGGAGAAATCGTCTCTGGAACCGTCGCAGTCAATCCTGTTTTTGGGAATGCATTTCGACACGATACGAGCAGTGGTGTCTCTGCCTCCAGACAAGCAAGCGAGTCTTCTTCGTCATGTACAGGTTATGAAGTCTGCGACAGCAATGTCCCTTCGAAGGTGTATTCGCCTTCTGGGTTTGATGGTGGCGTCAATGGAAGCAATTCCGTTTGCCCAATTTCATTCCAGGGCTCTCCAAATGTTCATCTTGAACCATTGGGATCGATCACAGTTTTCACTGGATTGCAGTGTCATCATCTCCCACAGGGTGAGAGAGTCTCTAGAATGGTGGTTACGTCCGGAAGCGTTATCCCAGGGGAAGTCCTTCCTTCCTCCGAGGTGGTCGATCATAACCACCGATGCCAGCCTGACGGGCTGGGGGGGTGTCTGGAACGATCTCTGGATTCAGGAAGTATGGTCGTTGGAAGAGTCTGTCCTGCCGATCAACATCCTGGAATTGAGGGCAGTTTTCCTTTGCCTCCAACACTGGACGGTCCCTTTAAGCGGTCTACCAGTCCGAGTGCAGACAGACAACGCGACGGCGGTCGCGTATATCAACCATCAAGGTGGGACGAGGAGCTTCAGGCTCATGATGGAAGTGTCTCGAATTCTAGTATGGGCCGAGGCCAGAGTGCCAGCCATCTCTGCGATTCACATTCCAGGAGTTCAGAATATCACAGCGGACTTCCTCAGTCGCGAAAAGATGGATCCCGGAGAATGGAGTCTTCATCCGGAAATTTTTGCACTGCTGTGCTCCCGTTGGGGAACTCCCCAAGTGGATTTGATGGCATCTAGGTTCAATGCCAAGTTACCGATGTTCATGTCCAGGTACAAGGACTCGAACGCTGTGGCGGTGGATGCTCTGGTGGCTCCTTGGGACCAATTCGAGCTAATCTATGTGTTCCTGCCGATATCCTTACTTCCTCTGGTGTTGCGTCGGATCAGACTGGAGAGAGTCCCGGCTATGTTGATAGCCCCAGATTGGCCGAGGAGGACGTGGTTCTCGACACTGGTGTCGCTTCTGGCAGCGCCTCCACTTCCACTCCCTCTTCGCCCGGACCTGTTAACCCAAGGGCCCGTTCGTCACCCGGACCTGAAGTCTCTGCGTTTGACGGCGTGGCTCTTGAGACCGAAATCTTGACCCGTCAAGGTTTTTCAGCCGAAGTCATTGCCACTCTGCGAGCTGCCAGAGGTCCGGCTACTACTAGGATTTATCACAAGACTTGGGAAGCCTTCTTCTCGTGGTGTTCGGGTTCTTCTAGGAACCCGAGGATTTTTTCCATTCCCAATTTGTTGGCCTTTTTGCAGTACGGGCTGGACAAGGGTTTGGCAGTTAGCACTCTGAAAGGACAGGTTTCTGCTCTGTCCTTGCTGTTTCGGAAGACTATCGCCTCGCGTAGGGACGTACGTTCCTTTTTTCGCGGGGTAACCGTTCAATTTCCGCCGCAGAAGGCGCCTGTGTCTCCTTGGCGGCTCAATCTTGTCTTGGAGGCTCTTCAACATGGGCCTTTTGAGCCTATGGACTCTGTTAATCTTTCCTTTCTCTCTTGGAAGGTTGCCTTCCTAGTGGCGGTCACTTCTTTGAGAAGGGTTTCTGAGTTGGCGGCTCTTTCTTGCTCGCCTCCTTTTCTGGAGTTTCTCCCAGATCGCGTAGTGCTTCGCACACGGGGCGACTTTCTACCTAAAGTGGTGTCACAGTTTCATGTTAACCAGGATATTGTGTTGCCCTCGCTCTGTCCGGAGCCAAGGAATGCGAAGGAACGGGCCTTGCACACATTGGATTTGGTGCGGGCTTTGAAGTTCTATTTGTCTATTACCCAAAGTTTTCGGAAGTCGGATTCTCTGTTTGTGATTCCAGCAGGTCGTCGACGTGGGCAACGAGCTTCCAAGGATTCTATAGCTCGTTGGATTCGGTCGGCCATTTTAGAGGCTTACCGACTTAAGGGCGAACCTTGCCCGATTAAGATTCGAGCTCACTCCACAAGGGCTGTGGGTTCATCGTTGGCTTTTCATCAAGGAGCCTCGGCAGCTCAGCTCTGCCGGGCGGCGACCTGGCGCTCCGTCCACACATTTACAAAATTTTATAAGGTGGACGTCAGTGCTTCCGCTGATGCGGCCTTAGGACGTAGGGTCCTGCAGGCGGCTGTAGTTTAAAGTTCTTGTGAACTTGTAGTTAGCGCTAGTTGCGCATTTATTTAGGTTGTTGGGTATCTGCCTCTTTTGGTTTTTTTGCCCACCCTTATTTTTGGACTGCTTTGGGACGTCCCACTAGTAATGACTAGTGTGTCTCCCTTCCTTCATCTGCTGCTGAAACACGGATTTTGGTAAGAACTTACCTGTAAAATCCTTTTCAGCGAAGATGGAAGGGAGACACACATCCCTCCCATGGCAGAAGTGTGTTGTTGTGTTTTCAGATGCGGTGTGACCCTTCTCTGATAGCGATTATCTGGGCTGAGGTCGGCGCGCTAAGGCTCTGTTCCAGCATTGCCAGCTCATCGCAGTGGTCAGGTTCAGTGAGTAGTACCTGAGACTGTGTGTTTTCTTCTGTTATATGCATAACCTGTCTCCTTGTTTTTCTCTCTGAAATCCTTCAGAAGGGGTTATGTTGCTCCGCTGGTGATATTTACTCTTCCTTAGCTTGGGTACGACTGGAGAGCTGGAGTAGGAGGAGCCCTATAAGCTGGAGGGGCCGGTCAACACTTTTTTAATCTGAGGTGTTTCTATCCTGTGTGGGCTCCGCCTACCCACTAGTAATGACTAGTGTGTCTCCCTTCCTTCTTCGCTGAAAAGGATTTTACAGGTAAGTTCTTACCAAAATCCGTGTTTTCTGAGTAGCCCCTCACAGCAGAGCAGATCTGGATGTATATATACTGGCCTTTGTGCTTAGTGATAATTTAAGTATGCCAAACTATAGAGAGGATGATGCTACCTGTCAAACGAGACGCTTGGAGTTGTATGCGACGCTTGGTCTGGATGCTTGATCTGAGAATATTGAAAGGGGATATTGTGGTAACCCTGGTCTTGGTATACTGCCTCATTGTCATTTCTGTGGAAAAGCTTTGGTCATCATTATACCGGGAGCTGAATGTGGGTCATAACCCTCTGTCAGAACTAAATGTGGCTGTCAAGGTCAGAAAGGTTGACAGCTCTTGCTCCTACTTGCCTTCCACCCTATACATTCTCATGCTCAGCTTATATGTTCTCAATATGAAGAGGGCAATAAAGGCACCCATACACATTGAATATCTGTCAGCTAAATGACTGCTATCTTCCATTACTCCTCGTATACAGGAATGATTGGCTCGGCTGAGCAATCCTGTCTAGACTATGTAAGAGCCACAGTCAGATCTCCCCACTGAACAAAAGGATTGACCAAAATTCCAATGGCCGTATCCTTCACTTCCCCGGCATAGATTGTCTGAAGAGAGTTAGGAGGCCCCATACGCATTTCATTGTTGGCCGATTCCGCCGATATCGTGTTAAGCCATATTTGTGCATGGGGCCATGAGGCACTTCCAGACATCTATGTAGGTGGCTTACCTTTTTTAAATGGAAATTGTCAGCAGGATTTATCCCCCCCCAAACTATTTATATATGCATGTAGCTCTTTCAAAGACAAACCCAGCAATACCTTTACATGGCCAGTCCGTTCCTCCCTTACTGAGAAATTAGAGTTTGAATTTATATATAAATTACCTGAAAAGCTAATGTTGATCTGAAGCCTCGGTCACTCTATCTATATTCCCCGCCCAGTGTCAACGATCCTGCTTGACTATTAGCCTCTATACTATGTGACTTCAGGAAAAGGAGGTGTCATTCAAGCTGGAGGCAGTGGCGCTGGTCAGAACCGTAGAAAATGTTTGGCTCTGGCTTTATGATGGAATGGACTGGCAAATGCTGGTGAGTGATGTCACCAACTTTGCCTACATGCTCTATTCACATACGCTGTTTCTTTATACAGTCCTGAGCATCAGCTTAAACTTTTATTTTCCTGCCCTCTCCGTACTGGTACTAGTGGAGAAGTGGCATTTTGCTTTTCTGATCTCTCCCACTATTTGAGGGATCATGGTAGCAGCTAACGAAAGCTAGTGGGATCCTGGGAGAAAAGGCTGGTTATACCAAACAGTTATTGTATATTTATATATTTATTTATGCAATTTGTCTCTTCAGAGAGGAAGAGGACTAAAACTCGAGTGCCACCTATTGGAAGTAGCAATCCTAAAAGTCAATGTCGACCCTTTAACGAGCCTTGTCACATGACTTATGATAAAACCAAACCAGAATCTCAATTGAGGTGGCACTAGAGTTCTAGTCCTCTTCCTTTCTGAAGAGACAATTTGCATATTTCCCAGAGGAGCATTGCGGCTTTAAGTCTCCCCATCTCGGCATGCTTAGCATGTCAATCTCCGCAAAGGGAAACAATACTTCTTGGATATTTTTATTTAATAACTTATATAGCGCCATTAATTTTCATAGTCATTGATAATCTTTAGTGGTTTGAATGGGAGTAAAAGTGGACCCCCAGATGGTCGAGACTCCAGGGCAGCTGCCCCACCTGCCTTCCCTATTTCCTAACCTTGTATTCCCTATGACTATATCAGTATTACTGCTGCAATAAATGTAGATCAAAATTTGATACCAGCAACAGGTATAATAAATTTATTAGTAGTTCATAAATACCTAACTTATAGAGAAAAGGCATGGACTGAGAATAGATGGGAGAATTTACAGTAATTTACTACAGAGGTACAGTCTGTTAATGGCCATAATATCACAATATATAAATATGTATTTGCTTCTTCAACAAGCCAAATGGTCCGAAACAGGTTTAGTAATTTCTCCATGACATGTCAGTAGACGTTCATGTGCAAAATGATAGCGTTTAATTATACATCATTCACTGAAAATGAATCTTTACATCACTGATGGTCAACGTGAGACCTAGACCGACATATCATTATCATCTGATAGGGCATCTGTCATCTTGTCCCTGCAGGAGGAGATTCCATTAAGAGTTTTGAATAAGTACATTTTTAGAAATGTCTATTTGAAAGGGTTCTATTTTCATCTTTTTTATCATCATAGTTTTGAATCAAAAATTTAAAATTGCTTTAATGTTCACTTTAAAGGGATAGCCGACGTTGATCTACTTATTTTTTAGCTAGAATGATGTCTTTATGGTTAACTGATCACATGGTGTTACGTTGTCAAAATCTCCATGTATGAGCTGTTGCAGAATTGGATACCATTTGTTAAGTTTCTCTGGAGCTCTGGTATTCTGTCACCGAAGTACGTAGATGAGATGTGTTTTAGGGATGTAAGCACGGATCTCTGTGCAAGCAATGGAAGATAGGTTACTCGCTATCCCTTCCTCCTTGGCCTGACCAGCTGCACGGAAGTAAAATAGAGTGGACAAACTTTTCGATAGTTTATTCACCTTGACTTGACAAATGAAGATGTTCAGATGTCAAGGGAAGATGAAGGGATGAGGTAGAATATGGAAGGTGAAGGATAGCTGTAATAGGAGAATCCTCTCTTTAGTTCTGATGCATGCTTCTGCCAAGATGGCACTGACCAGAAAGAATGAATGTGAGGAAAGAATCTAGGAGGAGTTACAGAGAGAGAGGCATGATGAGAGATTACATCAGCATTACATGAGAACATATCATAACAATGGGCAGTAGATTGCAACAAAAGACAACAAACACTACACAACATCATAATAATGGAATCAAGATATTATGCATAAGTCCTTGTAATAGTTATAAACTCAGAATAAGATAGCTGGAGAGCACATCTGGAACTGCAATACAGGAGAAATGAAGTAGTTGATCTCTATGGGTAGCTCACAGACATGTTGCGTCCTTTAGATATATAGACACTATTTTTTTTAGCCATTATTCACTAATAGACCTATTAGTACGTAAAGGTGTTGTCCACTACTGAGAAAATGCTATATTTGCCTCTTATTGGTACCCCGTTCCAATGATGTTGGCACTATGGTTCACGGTGTGAGCCATTACATTGGCTACATTTACGTGATACAAGAATCAGAAGCCAGTAGTTACCAGCTGCAGTTGTGTGACACAACAGTGTTGTGTCATCCTCCAGGAACAGCAGTGCCAACATTACTGCAATGGTAGCACAATGGGAAGAGGTGAGCATTAACTGTTATTATTTTTCTTCGTGCCCTTGAAGGAAGGGTTATCCAGTAGTTTACAACCACTTTCATGGTGCTCATCATTTATTCGTTCCATAATGGTATTTTTTAAAAGGGTTTTCTAATCCAGACAACCTTGTTTAAGATTTCATGCCTAAGAACTCAGTAGACTGGGACTATATTTGTGTTTTTGCCAGCAAGATGTTCAGACATAAAATCCGCCATTCATCAAGACTGGCATTGTTCACATCAGCCTTGAGAAGGGAGTGAGCTGGAGTCAGAGGTGTCTGATTCATTAAGATGTGTGTCACAAAAGTGGTGCCTCCATGCTCCTCGCCACAAACCACGCTGCAGCTCATCCTGTCACGCTCAACCCCCCACAAAGTCGCAAAATTTTGAAAGTTTGAGAGCTGTGCATTCTCAAAGTAAAAATGTTACTTTCAGCAGTGAGAGCAGGGTAGAAGGTCTAAGGAATAGCTCTACTTTTCACCCTGAACCCGTTCAAGGATTTCTGGAGACTTTACTGGTCTCAGTCTCCAGAATAGTCAGCAGTTGGCGATAGAAGCACTGTTGAAGCATTAGCAGCATTACTAAGAGAGCAGTTGATAAATGACAGGCCAGGAAAGTAGACTGGAGCATAGTTCTGAATGGAGTGAATGGTCAAAGCCTGGAGCTGGCGAAGAGTCAACCGGGTAAGTGGGAGGAATATCTAGAAACGAGGCCAAAGACAAACAGGAGTTAGGAAGAGTCACAATGCAAAGGAACAGGAGCCGGGCCAAAGGGGAAATAACACAATCTGCAGGGAAGGCAACAGACCGATGTAAGTAGGAGACCAGACCCAAGGTCATCAGTGGTGCCAGTTGCTTCATCAACCCTTTACCACTGACTGTTCTGAGGAAGACAGCTGCAGCCACTCACTGGGATTTATGGCAGGAGCTGGGTGAAGTTTCAGCTCTGTTCAGACTAGCATCATAGATTCTGAGCTTACCGAATCCATGATGGAAAGGGAAAATTTTGACTATCCATTGTTTTCTTTTTTTTTTTGCAGAATTGAATAGAGCAGCACAGTACGCTATTGTGACCATCAAACGCCACAGAAACCTGGCAGAAAATAACTATGCAATATGTGAACAATACTTAACATGGAAAAATGTCACGTCAATAACTATGCATGGAAGCATAGAAAGGTCTAGCAGTCAGAAAAATCCGGCTAAAGGTCCGGCTTTATCAAGGGACGGATCAGTGCAACAAAAAGATACTTGCGCGTTTTGAGCTTCCTTATCCTTTTCTTAGGCTTTACCAGTTTGGGGTCTGAAAACTTAGCGGCCCACAACTTGGACCTTAGTGAAGAAGTAAAAAAAACAATGTACATCCATATAAGGTAGATATGGAATATGACTATGAGGGCTATACATATGTCTTGCACACTTCGATCACATAGTTCTCTGGGCCATCCTTAATGAAGACACATTAATACGTGAGGTCCAGTGTATCTAGCATTGATGTGCCTTCCTTACCTTTCCTTGTACCAGTTTTAATTATAGTGTCAAATCTTTGTCTACTTACTAAATGAATGCGTTACGTTGACGCCAATCCTTCATTAAGTTTATAGTAATGTAGTTTAACTAGCAAAAGACCTAGAGATTCCTCAATCGACATGATGAAATATGGGTGGGTTAAGTGCACCATCCAGAAATCAATAGCTTCTGCAGCATAGTGGAGGTTATGTATTAATTGTATTGAAAATAATATTGCAAGTAGTTTACTTGTTTCTCTTGCTCATAAAAAGTATTGAGTTACTGGAAGGGTAGCATGTATACATCGGAGCCTCTGTGTGATGTAATTTTCTTCATACAGTACAGACCAAAAGTTTGGATACACCTTTTCATTCAAAGATTTTTCTATATTTTCAGGACTATGAAAATTGTAGAATCACACTGAAGGCATCAAAACTATGAATTAACACATGTGGAATTATACATTACACTTTACAAAAAAGTGTGAAACAACTGAAAATATGTCTTATATTCTAGGTTCTTCAAAGTAGCCACCTTTTGCTTTGATTACTGCTTTGCACACAGAAAAGGTGAACGGATGGACTCTACGTACATGCCTCGTTCCCACTGTGAAGCATGGAGGAGGTGTGATGGTGTCGGGGTGCTTTGCTGGTGACACTGTTGGGGATTTGTTCAAAATTGAAGCGGTGAGCGGTCCAGCTCACCCCAAACCATCTCGATTGGGTTCAGGTCTGGTGACTGTGGAGGCCAGGTCATCTGGCGTAGCACCTCAACACTCTCCTTCTTGGTCAAATAGCCCTTACACAGCCTGGAGGTGTGTTTGGGGTCATTGTCCTGCTGAAAAATAAATGATGGTCCAACTAAACGCAAACCGGATGGAATAGCATGCTGCTGCAAGATGCTGTGGTAGCCATTCTGGTTCACTATGCCTTCAATTTTGAATAAATCCCCAACAGTGTCACCAGCAAAGCACCATCACACCACCTCCTCCATGCTTCACGGTGGGAACCAGGCAAGTAGAGTCCATCTGTTCACCTTTTCTGCGTGCAAAGCAGTAATCAAAGCAAAAGGTGGCTACTTTGAAGAACCTAGAATATAAACATATTTTCAGTTGTTTCACACTTTTTTGTAAAGTGTAATGTATAATTCCACATGTGTTAATTCATAGTTTTGATGCCTTCAGTGTGATTCTACAATTTTCATAGACATGAAAATACAGAAAAATCTTTGAATGAGAAGGTGTGTGTATGATTATTAGTGTCGGCTGCACACAATTGCCAAGTACTTCAATTCCTCATCAGACTAATGTAATTAATGGTTATATTGCAAAAATAATACAGTAAATAAATTTGACTTTGTAATTGACTGAAATATGCAAATATCTCTTCACCATATGATAGATTGTCATTGTAAAGCTGGTGGATGTGGACCTACTGCGCCACAGGCCAGGCTTTCCCTGGAGAAGCATGACTAGCTGTCTACTGGGTCTTCATTAGTGCCTCTGATGGTGAGGATATGATGGTCTGCCAGTAGTCAGCAGGCATCACTTCAAGGCAGTCCCCGGGACTGCAGCAGCTGTCCGGAGGGTCAGAGGCATGGGTGCGTCAGGTAAGTTACAGGAGAACACAGATGTGGTTTAATAATCCAAGGTCAGAGGAGGCAGCACAGGTTCGATAAACATAGCCGAAGTCAGGAGCTGAGAGGTCATACAGGCGGGTGAGCAAGCCAAGGTCGTTAATGGGAAGAATATGGTGGAATGCATAAACTAAGTGCCAGGAACCAACGTTTGAGAGGAGCTGTCTAATATAGAGCTTGCTAGGATGTGGTATGCTGGGGAGCCTAATCTCTGCAGGGCACAGCAGGTTTAAATTCCTGCAGACACTGGCCATGCCCACCTAAGGCCAAATGGAAGCAACATGCTGTTGCAGCAGCGCAGAAGAAGTGCTGCAAGAGGCAAAATTCAGCAAGCCAGCCTTGCGTGAGGAGAAGCCGCGCAGTGACCATGGTGAGTAGGGCGGTGCTGAGGAGGCATGCGAGTTACCGCCGTGACAGTCATTTAATTTACTGATTTTCATCAAACATAGAAAATTTAAAATGCAAAAAGGATATATCTCCAAAGAGACCCACAAAAAACTTTTTTAGGCTATGTGCACAAAGAGGTTTTATAGGAGTTTTTGGAGCAGACACTGAGCAGAAACTCTCCAAATCTCAAAAACCTGGAGTTTCTTTTCAGATTCTCTTTTGAGAACTGGTGAAAAAGACTCCGTGTGCACATACCTCAAGAAGTACCTCAGAAAATGAACATAATACACGGCACTGTCAAAAGGACTGCCAAATATAAACCTACCTGCTGCTTCTTAAAAATCCAAGTCCAGCATTTATTCTTTTTTAGCTTTTTAGAATGTTTTTACGTTACTCAACTTAAAGAGACCTGTTGGAATTTTTATGCTGCCCAAACTAGGGAGAGCATGAATCGGAGCCTGGATGAACAATTACAGTCAGGTGAGTACTTTTTTCTCTTAAACACTGGAGCATTTTTGAGAAGGTATAATTGGGAGAGCTAGCCAGGATTCATAGGCAGAGAAGACACTGGTTTGGCGCTAACCTCACCCGGCCTGCACCGTTTTAGTTGATTAAGAGGTTTCTCCTTATTGACGCACATTGGGAGTTAGTCAAGTAGAGTGATGCAGGGAGAAGCCGGCTGGAGGTAGTGCTGGACTTTTCTCAACTATTCCTATGGTGCCTACCATATATTTAACCCCTTAGTGACCCTCCACAGGAGATAATCCAGCACCTGTCGGCTGTACACTATAGCTGACAATTTGCTGCATTAGCCACGATCAGTGTTGGTACTGACTGTCGTTAAACCCCTTAAATGCTGCTGTCAATAATGACTAGAGCATCTAGATGGTTAACCGAGTATGGGCTTCCTCTTTAACCCTTTTCCGACATCAGGCATAATAGTACGCTGATGTTGGACTCCCTCCATTTGATATGGACTCTGGCTGTGAGCCCACATCATTCCCTGGACATGTCAGCTGTTTTGTACAGCTGACATGTGCCCGAAACAGCCGCGAGTGGATTCGCGATCCACCCACGGCTATTAACCCATTAAATGCCGCTGTCAGCATCATTTAACAAGAGCTTCCAGCAATCGCTCCGGAAATCCGCCCACCGGTGACCTACTTCATGTGATCGCGGGTCACCGGTGAGTTGGCATGACAACCGGAAGTCTCCTGGAGACCTCTATGGTTGTCACTACCACCTTGCTGTGAGCGCCGCCCAGTGGTTGGTGCTCATAGCAAGTGAGTAATTCTACTACATACAGGCAAATTGATCATCACCTGTATGTAGCAGAGCCGATCGAGTCATGGCAGCTTCTTGTCTCCCATGGAAAGAAAAATGTTTTCAAAAATATAAAAAAAAGTAAAAGTTCAAATCACCCCCCTTTCGCCTCATTCAAAATAAAACAATAAAATAAAATCAAACACATATTTGGTATCGCCTCGTTCAGAATCGCCCGATCTATCAAAAAAAAGGATAAACCTGATCGCTAAACTGCGTAGTGAGAAAAATCAAAACGCCAGAATTCCTTTTTTTTTTGTCACCGTGACATTGCATTAAAATGCAATAGCGGGCGATCAAAAGATCATATCTGCACCAAAATGGTATCATTAAAAACATCAGCTCAGCACACAAAAAATAAGACCTCAACCAACACGAGATCACGAAAAATGTAGATGAAAGGGGTATCGGAAAATGGCGCAATTTTTCACCACTTAGATAAAAAAGAACTTAGACATGTTTGGTGTCTATGAACTCGTAATGACCTGGAGAATAATAATGGTAGGTCAGTTTTAGCAGTTAGTGAACCTAGTAAAAAAGCCAAACAAAAAACAAGTGTGGGATTGCACTTTTTTTGCAATTTCACCGCACTTGGAATTTTTTTTCAGTTTTCTAGTACATGACATGGTAAAACCAATGGTGTCATTCAAAAGTACTACTCGTCCTGCAAAAAGCAAGCCCTCATACTGCCATATTGATGGAAAAATAAAAAAGTTATGGCTCTGAGATAAAGGGGAGTGAAAAACGAATACGCAAAGACAAAAATACCTCCGGGGATTAAGGAGTTAACCCCATCGACACCCTGAGATCTTAATTCTGTGGTCCTGATGTTTACCATAGAAATTCATGGCCAAACAATAGCCTTAAATCTGCTGGCTACAGTGTCCTGTTAAAAAGTTATTGCTAATTTTGTAAAATATCTGATAGTTTTAAAAATAAATGCAGAACATGTCGACATAAATTTACCATTATCATAAAGTACAATATGTCATGAAAAAAACAGTCTCAATCAACGGAACACCTTGAAGCATTCCAGAGTCTTTACGACAATGACCGGTGGTAATAACTCTGGAACTGGGCCGTTTAACCCCTTAGTGACCGGGCCATTCAGAAATTTGTCCTGGTCACTAAGGTTAAACTATGGACCCAATTTATTAAGATATTTTCACCAGATTTCTGCTGTAAAAGACCTAAAAAATTGACAAAATGTTTAAATTTTTTGCATTTTTATATCAAAGCAGGTGGAGATGGGTGGGATGGCGCATGGCTAAGGCACCACGTCTAATTTATGAAAATTGATGCCACTTCAGAGGCATAATTTTGCCAGATCAACACTTGATAGAGGCACACGGCACATGTAAGACGCTCCTAATTCATTAAGAGGCACAAGCATCTTACTCCTGCACTCCCCTTTATTAAAGGGAATCTGTCACCCCATTTTCGCCCTATGAGAATAATAATGGCAGGACAGTAATGCTGTAGATAAGCCCCCGATGTTACCTGAAAGTGAAGAAAAACTAGTTATATTATACTCACCCAGGGCTTCCGCCGTCCGTTCGGGTCAGATGGGCGTCGCGGTCAGGTCCGGTGCCTCCCATCTTGTGACGAAGCCGGCGTGTTCTTTCTGTCCCGTCGCGGCTCCTGCGCAGGCGCACTGCTCTGCCCTGGTGAGGGCAGAGCAGAGTGCTACAGTTCGCAGGTGCCGGGAAAGGTCAGAGAGGTCTGGCGCCTGCGCACTGTAGTACTCTGCTCTGCCCTCAACAGGGCAGAGCAGTGCGCCTGCGCAGGAGCCGCGACGGAACAGAAAGAAGAGGCCGCATCGCCACAAGATGGGAGGCCCCGGACCTGACCGAGAAGCCCATCTGACCCGAACGGACGGCAGAACGCCCCTGGGTGAGTATAATGTAACAAGTTTTTCTTCACTTTTAGGTAACATCGGGGGCTTATCTACAGCACTACAGAATGCTGTAGATAAGCCCCTGATGGCGGTGGCCCTATCTCATAGGGCGAAAATGGGATGACAGATTCCCTTTAAGACAGGCATGTACAATGAATCGGGTCTGGAGCGCAGGATTTCATAGAGGAACACAACTGGCAGTAATCGTGCCTCCAAGATCTGATTCATACTGCTTTTGGGTTTGGGCGGCATTACTAGACTGACAGGTTCTATCTTGACATTTCCAGAGAAAGTAGCATAAATGGCTGATAGATTTGGGTCTTAAGCCTGGATCGACAACTAGTTTTCTCCCTCTTTTGCCTAGTGAGGCGGATTGTGGCCGCTGCATCCAGGTAGAGAATAAATGAGGAGAAGACTGTTCATGTGTGATACTCTATCCATTCACTACTATGGAAGTCACAGAAAAAGCCAAGCACAGTTGCTCAACTGAACCGAAATGGAGAGAGCTGCCCACATGTGCAACCGTTTCTCCATTTATTCTCCTCCAGGATGCATTATCCAGAGACTGTTTCACCAGGTGTGGACCCCTGTTGTTAAGAAATATGTTGTGGCTCCCAGTGGTGGGAACTTTATGTATTTCACACTGTGCAGTGTAGGAACGTGCCTTATTCACCAAGAGAATTGTCAGTTGGTTCATGCAGGAGCAGAGTTTAGTGGAACAATGTTCCAGAATTATTAGTTATTGCTTATTATGAAATATAAATAATGAAATGGCATGATTGGAGAGCATACTGATTCTATTTTGGGCGCAGTCTGACAATCGTACAAATCAGAACGCAATGCATGGACTGGCCAGCGTCTCTCCCGACCCGAGCACTACAGCTGCATATACAGGTGCTTCTCACAAAATTAGAATATCATCAAAAAGCGAATTTATTTCAGTTCTTCAATGCAAAAAGTGAAACTCATATTATATAGAGTCATTACAAACAGAGTGATCTATTTCAAGTGTTTATTTCTGTTAATGTTGATGATTATGGCTTACAGCCAATGAAAACCCAAAAGTCATTATCTTGTTATATTCTAATTTTGTGAGAAGCACCTGTATATGTATATATGTATATGTACGTGTGTATGTGCATATATACAGTTGTGCTCAAAAGTTTACATACCCGGCAGTATTTTTGCTTTCTTGGCCTTTTTTTCCGAGAATATGAATGATGACACCAAAACTTTTTCTCCACTCATGGTGAATCCATTTATTGTCAAACTACTGTGTTTTATCTTTTTATCTTTTTAAATCAAAATGACAACCCAAAACATCCAAATGACCCTGATCAAAAGTTTACATACCCCATTTCTTAATACTGTGTATTGCTCCCTCTAACATCAATGACAGCTTGAAGTCTTTTGTGGTAGTTGTGGATGAGGTTCTTTATTTTCTCAGATGGTAAAGCTGCCCACTCTTCTTGACAAAAAGCCTCCAGTTCCTGTAAATTCCTGGGCTGTCTAGCATGAACTGCGCGCTTGAGATCTCCCTAGAGTGGCTCAATGATATTGAGGTCAGGAGACTGAGATGGCCACTCCAGAACCTTCACTTTGTCTGCTGTAGCCAATGACAGGACTTGGCCTTGTGTTTTGGATGCTTGTCATGTTGGAACATCCAAGTATGTCCCATATGCAGCTTCCGGGCTGATGATTGCAAATTTGCCTCCAGTATTTGCTGATAACATGCTGCATTAATCTTTCCTTCAACTTTGACCAAGTTTCTCCAAAACATCAGCGATCCACCTCCGTGCTTTACAGTAGGAATGGTGTTCCTTTCATCATAGGCCTTGTTGACCTCTCTCCAAATGTAACCTTTATGGTTGTGGCCAGAAAGTTCAATTTTGGTCTCATCACTCCAAATTACCTTGTTCCAGAAGTTTTGAGGCTTGTCTCTGTGCTGTTTTGCATATTGTAGGCAAGATACTTTGTGGCATTTATTCAGTAACGGCTTTCTTCTGGCGACTTGACCATGCAGCCCATTTTTCTTCAAGTGCCTCCTTATTGTGCATCTTGAACCAGCCACACTGCTAGTTTTCAGAAAGTCCAGTATTTCAGCTGATGTTATTTGTGGATTTTTCTTCATCCCGAACAATTTTCCTGGCAGTTGTGGATGAAATTTTTGTTGGTCTACCTGATCGTGGTTTTTATTTTACAGAGCCCCTGATTTTCCATTTGTTAATCATAGTTTGAACGCTGCTGACTGGCATTATCAATTCCTTGGATATCTTTTTGTATCCCTATCATGTTTTATACAGTTCAACTACCTTTTCCCATAGATCCGCTGACAATTCTTTTGCTTTCCTCATGACTCACAATCCAGAAACGTCAGTGGCTGGAAGAAACATGCATGAATCTGTCTGGATCCCAGAAACTCACTCAGCTTTTATGCACACACACTGATTACAAGCAACCAGGTAACAGGTGAGGATGTTGCCTTTAGTAGCCATTCAAACCCATTTGTGTCAACTTCTGTGCATGTTATCAGGTCAAAATCACCAGGGTATGTGAACTTTTAATCATGGTCATTTGGATGTTTTGGGTTGTGATTATGATTTAAAAAGAGAACACACAGTTGTCTGACAATAAATGGCTTCACCCAACCACTAATCATGAGTGGAGAAAAAGTTTTGGTGTTATCATTCATATTCTCTGAAAAAAGGCCAGGAAAGCAAAAATTCTGCCAGGGTATGTAACCTTTTGAGCACAACTGTATATGTGTGTGTGCATATATTTCTATATCTATATATATATCTATATATGTCCCAGATGTGTTCAATCGGATTCAGGTCTGGGGAACGGGCGGGCCAGTCCATAGCTTCAATGGCTTCATCTTGCAGGAACTGCTGACACACTCCAGCCACATGAGGTCTGGCATTGTCCTGCATTAGGAGGAACCCAGGGCCAACCGCACCAGCATATGGTCTCACAAGAGGTCTGAGGATCTCATCTCGGTACATAATGGCAGTCAGGCTACCTCTGGCGAGCAAATGGATGGCTGTGCGGCCCTCCAAAGAAATTACTGACCCACTGCCAAACCGGTCATGCTGAAGGATTTTGCAGGCAGCAGATCGCTCTCCACGGCGTCTCCAGACTCTGTCACGTCTTTCACATGTGCTCAGTGTGAACCTGCTTTCATCTGTGAAGAGCACAGGGCACCAGTGGCGAATTTGCCAGTCCTGGTGTTTTGTGGCAAATGCCAAGCGTCCTGCACGGTGTTGGGCTGTAAGCACAACCCCCATCTGTGGACGTCGGGCACTCAGACCATCCTCATGGAGTCAGTTTCTAACCGTTTGTGCAGACGCATGCACATTTGTGGCCTGCTGGAGGTCATTTTGCAGGGCTCTGGCAGTGCTCCTCCTGTTCCTCCTTGCACAAAGGCTGAGGAAGCGGTCCTGCTGCTGGGTTGTTGCCCTCCTACGGCTCCCTACACATATCCTGGTGTTCTGGCCTGTCTACTGGTAGCGCCTCCAGCCTCTGGACACTACGCTGACAGACACAGCAAACCTTCTTGCCACAGCTCGCATTGACGTGCCATCCTGGATGAGCTGCACTACCTGAGCCACTTGTATGGGTTGTAGAGTCCGTGTCATGCTACCACGATTGTGAAAGCACAACCAACTTTCAAAAGTGACCACAACATCAGCCAGTAAGCATTGGTACAGAAATGTGGTCTGTGGTCCCCACCTGCAGAACCACTTCTTTATTGTGTCTTGATAATTGCCAATAATTTCCATCTGTTGACTATTACATTTGCACAACAGCATGTGAAATTGATTGTCAATCAGTGTTGCTTCCTAAGTGGAAAGTTTGAATTCACAGAAGTTTGATTTACTTGGAATTATATTCTGTTAAGTGTTCCCTTTATTTTTTTGAGCAGTGTATAATATATATATTGTGAGACAGTGAGAGTATGTGTGTTGAATGGGGTGTACATTTCACCTAGATACTTTGCTGACTGGTATAAGGGAAATGTATGGCTTTGTAAACCTAGTGGTAGAGAAAGGTCACTACACCTTACATTCAGTACACACTTGCAGCTCAGGCCTGAAACCACTCAGCTGTTAATTAGGAAACCAGAAGTAGGTGTCTGGGAACACAGTCAGAGAGCTCGCTTAGTCTGGACAAGGAGTCCAGGCACAAGAAGGAGTCTCCAGGAGTATGAGCTGTCTCAGTCTGGGTGCTCGATGTACCCCGGACACAGGAGTAGTCTCTGTGAGAATCCATGCGGATAGCTGCTGAACAGGAGGGGAGCTCTCTCAAGTCTGGACGTGGGATATGCCTTTAGACACAAAGAGGAGCCTCTGCGAACCTCCATGCTGGTAACTACTGAACATATGTGTTGTTTTGGGGACAGGCTGTTAGAGTCTGGACCCGGATAGAGAGGGAAATCTATCTAAGTGTAGTAAGTGGCTGGACAAGCCCAGGGCTTATGTTTATGATTTGGTTTTGATTATGTTCTGTTTGCTGTGGACTTTAATAAAACTGGTTGCGGCCAGTTTTTACCAGAACTGCTGTCTGTGAATGAACTGTTTCCGTGCCACTCCGTCTACCCGGACGGCGATCCCAGAGCTATATCCCCTGAAAAGCTTACAATTGGTGCTAGAATGTGCGTGCAGCACAGTGGCGAGAGACAGCAATAAAAGGTGAAGTCTGTTGAAGCAGCAGCAGAGAAAAAAAAAAAAAGTGTGCAAAGAAAAAAAAAAAAAAAGTGTCTCCACAGCAAAGCTGAATTTTCTGTGGAAAAGACTGTGGAGTGTGTATGTCTTGAGTGAAGACTGTCGTTGTTGAGACAGAGAAGTCTGACAGCATGGATGACAGCATGGAGGCGCTGTTTGAACAAATGGCGCAAGTTAATGTGCAACATAAGACTGCCGTGGTTGAGACAGATAGGTCCGGCAGTATGGAGGAGCTCGTTGAGTACCTGGTCCAGGCCCAGCGGAGCATGCAGCAGAGCATGGAGCGGCAGCGCCTGCAGCACCAGCAGCGCATGCAGCAGGCCCAGCAGCAATTCCTGCAGCAGCAGCAGGAGAATAACCGGTTATTTGTTGAGCAGATGGCAGCACAAAAAAAGGATTTTGGTGCCGCGTCCCGAAGTAATGTGGCAAAGTCACCTGCATTGTCCGCTGTAAAGAAGGCGGTAAGACGGTCCCTGAAAAAGATGACACCTCGTGACGATGTGGAGGCATATCTCACTAGGTTTGAGGGACTGGCAGAGAAGGAGAACCTGCCACTATCTGAATGGGCCATGATGGTCGCACCCTATCTGATTGGAGAACCCCAAAGGGCCTGTGCTGACCTGAGCGAGCAGGACAGCAGAGTCTATGCCAAGCTGAAAGCGGAGATTCTTGCCCGGCTGGGTGTTACGGTGACAGCCCGTGCCAGGGGAGTTCATGACTGGAGATGCAGTTGGGAGTCTGCCGTCGGCAACCCTGCTCATGGGATCAAGGAGGTGATAGTGGACCGCTACACCAGCGCACGTCCTCCTGAGGTACAGCCGGAGGTCGGACAACGAGACCACCCGGACGCCCCTCGTCTGGTCAGCCTGAGGGAGAGGGCCTTCGCTACCAAAGGCTGCCTCCGTGACCAGCCGTCTGAGAGGTCGTCACTTCAGAGTTCCTGGACGCCGAACTCTCCCGGTAAGAGCGTTCCAGCTGTTGGGGTCATGTGGGTGGGAAAGTGTGATGGACAGTGTTGGAGATGTCGTGAAATTGCAGCCAACTGTCCAATAGAGGGGGAGCCTATGGATTGTGATGTTGGCAGATCCCTCTCTCCCTGCGCAGAACCTGTGTGTGTGTCCACCTCAGCCGAAGAGACTGGACCACAGGTGTCCTCGGTGGTTGTAAATGACTGCCCAGCACAGGCCCTCTTGGACTCGGAGAGTCCAGTGACTTCCGTGTGTGACAGCCTGATTGATAGGGACTTCATCCCTGATAAACACCTGAGTGTGGTGTGTGTCCATGGAGACACCAAAGTCTACCCAGAGACTGTCGTGGACTTGATCCCCAAACGCGGGGAGGTTTAATGTGAAGTGGGGGTAGTGAAGAACCTGGTGCACCCCGTCATATTGGGTAATGACTTTCCCCGGTCTAAGGATCTCTGGGGGAAAAATGTTTCTGATGGACAGTGTGATGAAGCTCCTACTGAGGGTGCGCAGTCCCGAGGGGCGGAACACAATGCTAGTGGGCCGTTAAACTTATGTGATAATGATGATGATGATAATGATGATGATGATCATGATAATGATGATGACCATGATAATGATGCTGATGCTGATAATGATAATGATGATGATCATGATAGTGATGATGATACTGATCATAATCATGATAATGATATTGATAGTGATGATGACTGTGATAGAGATGAAATTCCTTTGCAGGTGATGGTGGGAGACGAGGATGGTGGTTCTCGGGAACCGAGTGTCCCTGACTTACCTGTGTCCTGTGACAATTTTGAGAGTGAACAATGGCGAGACCCCACTCTTAAAACGGCACAGGAAAATATAATTGTTCTAAATGAGGTTTCCCAAGAGCCTGGCTCTGAGGAGAGGTTTCCTCATGTTGCCATATACACTAACCTGTTGTATAGGGACACTGAAGTCCAGGGAGAGGTCGTGAGCCAGCTCCTAGTACCTGAGCTATATGGAAGTATAGTGCTGGGGTTGTCACATAGTCACATACTTGAGGGACCACCTGAGGGAAACCAGGGACCAGATGGTGAAGTTAATGTTGTGGATGACATGTTAACTAAGGTTCCAGATCAAGATGTGAATGAGAATGAATTGTATAACCCTGACAGTGAGCAGGATGTGAATGAAAATGAAGTGTATAACCCTGAAAGTGAGCCGGATGTGGCTGAGAAAAAGGGGTCAGACAGGGATAGTGGTAGTAATAGTGAATCATCTGATGACAATCAAGCAACCAGTGCAAATGAGGAAGGCATGGTAGCAGAGGAGGTTGAGAGTCCTGAGAGGAAGGCTGATGCTGACCTTGCAGCCGGACAGAAGATGGCATCTGAAGATGTTTTACAGTTGGCCGGTTCCCTGGCAAAGACTAAGGTGAAAGGAGGAGAGCTGAGCTTTGAAGGCAGGACTCTGAGACTGAACACAGCACAAGTGGAGGCTGTTGGAAGTGGGAAGTTGTCGACGTGTGGTGTGGATCTGCATCATGCCAGGGACTCTGAGGGAGATGCTGCAGAGGTGGAAGGAGCCATAGAAGTGGTAGTCACCAAGCCAGATGCCTCATCAGAAGCTGAGGTCTCAAGTGAAGCTGTGAGGAACAAGACTGAAGATATGGGGACTGACTCTGTCCAGGAATCTGTTTCTGCCGAAGACAGCGGCGTGGACGGGTTACGGTTCGGATCAGTAGCTGCAACTCGTGAAGCTCAGGCTGGAAGTTCGGCGCCCGGAGCCCCAGCGGTGTTCCCGAGTGACACCAAGGATCTGGATAAATCACAAGATGAGATTTTGAGATATCAGGCTGGCGTTGGTGAGCTCAAGCGCACTTTCATGGAGTCTACATCGGAGCCACGTCCCAACAAATGGGAAAAGCGATGTGTCACTCCGTTGCCGCTGCAGACACACGGGAGCTCAGATGGGATGCAGAACGTGGTGGAAGAGAAGAATCCGGCGGGTTCTGAGTATACAGATGCAGCTATCAAGGAGAACTTGAAAGCCGGAATAAATGGAAATATTGGAGACCATAATGATGTGACTGAAGAGGTAGAATGTAAGACTGACGGTAGGGCTTCTGAGCATGTTCTACCAGAAGAGCCTGAAGAAGGGGCCGAAGACATAAAAGACGTCCAACAGGTACCAGATGAATTGATGACTTCTCAGAAAAAACTCCAAACTGTGATGAAGGAGTGTGATGAAAGCCATGAGCATCTTCGTGAGAAGGTCAATGAAGTAAAAGGAAGGATACAAGGAATCTCTTCGTTGCAAGAGCAAATGCTGCTCAATAAGTCTAAGGCTCTATATAAGAATGCTGTTGTCACGGTAGAACATTACAATTCAGCTGGAGACTTAGCGGATGAATTATGTGTACTGCAAAAGAAAAACGATCAGCTCCTTCTACAGTGCCAATCATTTGAACAGTGTAGCTTAAAATGGTCAGAGACCATGGCAGAGGAGCTTAAGGTCTGTGAAATAGACTTTATGAGTCAACCGATATTCAAGAAAATAGATGTGCTAAAGAGGGTTCAAGGGGAACTAGAGAAAAGTGAAAAACCCCCTATACCTTCTGTGATAGTTGGTGACACATGGTCAGTGCACCAAGGACAGGAGGTACGTGAGTTTCTGCGGAAGAGTCAGCAGAAGTGTTCTGATGTGCCGGGTCGTACTTCTCTGGCCAGGCACTATATCGAAACTGAGCCCGGCCCTAAGGTCAAGATGAAACCGTGCAGGATACCCGAGGCCCGCAGAGAGCATAGGCCTGGGAGGGTACAGGGTAGTGCGGATGCTTCAGATGAAGAGAAAGCTGATGCTGGCTATGGCTCAGGTGAAGATACAGATGACAGTAGTGAAGATGAAGCTGATGAGGGCCATGACTGGTCCAGAGTTCACTGTCTCTTTTGGATTGTTGACCAGCCCTCCGGTCTGGATGACCAGCCCTCCGGTCTGGAGAAGAGGGGGGGGATATGTGAGACAGTGAGAGTATGTGTGTTGAATGGGGTGTACATTTCACCTAGATACTTTGCTGACTGGTATAAGGGAAATGTATGGCTTTGTAAACCTAGTGGTAGAGAAAGGTCACTACACCTTACATTCAGTACACACTTGCAGCTCAGGCCTGAAACCACTCAGCTGTTAATTAGGAAACCAGAAGTAGGTGTCTGGGAACACAGTCAGAGAGCTCGCTTAGTCTGGACAAGGAGTCCAGGCACAAGAAGGAGTCTCCAGGAGTATGAGCTGTCTCAGTCTGGGTGCTCGATGTACCCCGGACACAGGAGTAGTCTCTGTGAGAATCCATGCGGATAGCTGCTGAACAGGAGGGGAGCTCTCTCAAGTCTGGACGTGGGATATGCCTTTAGACACAAAGAGGAGCCTCTGCGAACCTTCATGCTGGTAACTACTGAACATATGTGTTGTTTTGGGGACAGGCTGTTAGAGTCTGGACCCGGATAGAGAGGGAAATCTATCTAAGTGTAGTAAGTGGCTGGACAAGCCCAGGGCTTATGTTTATGATTTGGTTTTGATTATGTTCTGTTTGCTGTGGACTTTAATAAAACTGGTTGCGGCCAGTTTTTACCAGAACTGCTGTCTGTGAATGAACTGTTTCCGTGCCACTCCGTCTACCCGGACGGCGATCCCAGAGCTATATCCCCTGAAAAGCTTACAATATATATATATATATATATTTATAATATATATTAACATATAACCCTTTCCAAAGAAGTCATCTCTATATGCAGGCCCCATAGTAGTTGAAGCGAGATGTCCAGCTAGCACATATTGATATAATGATCTGTCTGGCATTTGAGGCCATGTCGTGTATATTACATAAGTGCTTCATTGTATCTTTAATGGCTTTAGAATTTTACTGAAAAGATGGAGCTTCACTTTAAATGTCCCAGCTGTTATCACTCACCAGAACATCCTGAACACTTATCTGCTAAAGGATATTTTATATTCTCACCTCAACAAAGTAACTGGGTCATCTGCTGTCTCCAAAAAGTGGCTCACCACAGGGATGTGTCCAAATGTACTTCTGCCTTGACATGATTAATGCAATTACATTAGCATTAGCTCTACCTGGCACTTTATCTATTATCTCATTGAAAGCTCTTCTAACACAGAGATATGTAATTCAAGCGTGAATACCTAATAGGCCAAAAAATAATTGGAATTGCTGGCGTTTTTTAAAGCCACAAAAAAAATGTGTAAACGTGTAATTTGGTTTTGAAGGAACTCAAACTTGCAGAAACTAGTAGTTCTGGGAAAGTGAAAACTTAAAGGGGTTCGCAGGAAAAGAAGAAAAAAAATTATAAAGGATTTGTAATTATAGATAAGTTCCTAAATACTTATAAATTCATAGTAATTATGTCCAGGAAGATAATCACTATAGAATTATAGGCTTTTTACACTGGCAGAAACCTGTTCTAAAATTTTAATAGGTCAGGTGCATGTGAGCATGTGCAGAAGGAAGAACTGCGCTCCCTCCCTTCATGTGTAGAAAGATGTAGGATGAGTGCTGAGGTAGGGAGAGACCACTCACACTGGTGACAACCCTATCTTTTTAATCTAATTCTGGAGATAGTAGGGTTCTGAGGTAAGAAGAGGCTGCTCACACTGCTGTCCCCTGTCTTTTTAATATATTACTGGAAATATCAAGGGTGCTAAATTAAGAAGAGTCAACTCACACTGCGGTCTACCCTGTAAACCTGATCTAATACTTGATATACAAGAGGTGCTGAGGTAATAAGAGGCTGCTCACACTGCTGTCCACACTATCTGATCTAATACTGGAGATACCAGGAGTGCTGAGGTAACAAGAGGCTGCTCACACTGCTGTCCACACTATCTGATCTAATACTGGAGATACCAGGAGTGCTGAGGTAAGAAGAGGCTGCTCACACTGCTGTCCACCCTGTCTATGTAATCTAATACTGGAGATACCAGGAGTGCTGAGGTAAAAAGAGTCTGCTCACTGTTCTGTCTAAACTATCTGATCTAACACTGGAGCTACCAGGGGCGCTGAGGGAAGAATAAGCTGTGCTCACTGCTATCCACCATGTCTCTTGGATCTAATTCTGGACATTCCAGGAGTCAGAAGAGGCTGCTCACACTGCTTTCCACCATGTCTATCTGATATAATTCTGGAGATACCAGGAGTGGTGAGGTAATAAGAGGCCGCTTACACTGCTGTCCATCCATAACCTGTCTCCATATATCTCTGAACTAATCTCCCGGTATCTTCCCTCACTTAATCTCCGGTCCTCCCAAGACCTCCTTCTCTCCTCCACACTTAAGGTACTGCCACACTAAACTATCCCGCTAGCGATCACGATAACGACGCATACTAATGCGATCGCTAGCGGGATAGTTTCAATATCGCTAGTAGCGGCTTAATTTAGCGATGTCGTTAAGGACGCTATCGCGGTTAGCGATCTCCTTAACGACTTTAGCGGTACAAAATACAGCTAAATCGCTAAAAAAAAAGGTGCCACACTCAGCGATATATACTTACCAGCGGGACGCCGACGATAAAAATAGGGTCCGGACCGATGTCAGCGACGAACGAGATCACAGCAGGATCTCAGCAGGGGCCACGTCGTTGCTACATGCCACACAGAACAACGTCACTAACGAGATCGCTAAATAGTGACGTTTTTTAGCGATCTCGTTAGCGACGCTGTTTAGTGTGGCATACCCTTTATTCTCTCCTCACTTTATCGCCTCCAAGACTTCTCCCGAATATCCCCCATCCTCTGGAATTCTGTGCCCCAACACGTCCCACTATCGACCACATTCGGATCCTTCAGACGGAACCTGAAAACTCACCTCTTTAAGAAAGATTACAGCCTGCAATGACCCGCTGCCTCCTCCCCACTACCGGAGCTACCGCCTCACTAACACCGGAGCTGCCGCAACCCCCCGACCTACTGTCTCCTTCCCCATCATCCTGTAGAATGTAAGCCCGCAAGGGCAGGGTCCTCTCCCCTCTGTATCAGTCTGTCATTGTTAGTTTGTTTACTGTGATATTTGTAATTTGTATGTAACCCCTTCTCATGTACAGCACCATGGAATCAATGGTACTATATAAATAAATAATAATATTCCTGTTCTTTTTTAATGTCAATGGATGGTATAGGTGTCTTCAAGTCACAGCAGAGGACCTTCTACTCCCACATACTCACAAGCACCTGTATTAACATTGTGGCAGTGGCTATTTTAATTTTATAGTGGTTACCAACTGTGAGGAGCTAGCCACTGACTTTTTCCAGCACAGAGCAGTGGTACGTTGATCTCGTTGTTGTTTTTATTAGAGATTTGCTTGCTTGTCAGTTTAAGGTGCACAAATCTCTCCTGGAAAGTGTTCAGCCTCACAAATCAATTCAGTGACAGTCAGCAGAGGAAGACGTGTGGGCTGGATCTCATGTATACATAAGGCCTACATTAGCATTTCTGTCTGGGAGATACGAAAGCTATGGCCAACCTAAAGTTGTGAGACTGTAAGTATCGCCTGGTATGGGGGTTAGTGGAACTACCGGTCCGGGATTGGTATCCTGTGGACTGGGGGCAATGTATTTTGGCCATATACCCAGAATTGTTGTAAGACCATGGGTGTGAGGAATAAAAATAGTTACATCATTAACCTGCCTAAGTGGTTATTAAAACCCACAACCTCAGATCTTCACACCAACCTAGACAAACTATCTTTATTTGAAAATCATAAGTATTTCAGAATTTATTAATAATGACTTTTCCTTTAGTTAGTTATTTTTTCTCTGTTCTCAGCGAAACCCTTTATGGTGCCCATACACCTGAAGCCAAATTCAGATGTCCCTATATAACTGCCTGAGAATGGACTGACCACGGGTCTCCTGATTTAAACTCAACAGCCTCATATTGTCATATGTCTATGACGCTGTGGAGTTTGGATTCAGGAGACTTGCGGTCAGTTCGGAAATAATGATCCGTAGTGTAACTTTTCTTGGATGTATGAATTCAGCCTGGTTGGCTGAATGAGCAGCTGTCTCTCCCAACTAGCCTATACTCGTGAAGCCGTGGTCAAGCACGTGGATGAACAGAATAAGCTGCTGCCAGATTCATATGGCAGCTGGTTTACTGCCTCCTGATATCGTCTGTTACGTAAAAGTCTGTATGCCCTCATACATATTAGATGGACTGCAGGTCCTGCCAAAATCTGAGGGTTTAGATGACTTAAACCAGGTGTCTCATATTATACATTTATGGCATATCGATATGATATGCCATAAATATTTAATAGATTGGGGTCCCAGCGGTGGGACACGCATCTTTCTTGGGGGGAAAAAAGGATCAAGTGATTAGGCCTTGAGCACTGGAGATCAGTTAATTTTAGGTACTTATTCACCTTAGATAGCCATCCTGCCCACCATTCATTAAGCACTCCCATCAAAATGTTTATACAAAAGGAGGGAAAGAGAAATGGAGAGTCAGATCACCGTGAACGTTGCAGCAAGACCAGCTGGTGGATTTGCGCGGAGCCTCCCTGGGACGGGCTTGATAGCAAAGCAAAGAAAAGGAGTTCCAGCGAGGCTGCAGGTGTGTGAAAGATAAAATCCACAATTTATTAGGTAGCTAAAACAGTGGCAGTTCCTCCAGTGGCATAATGATCTACGCATTTCAGCTTTCAGAGCTGCTTAATATATAGCAGTCATCATAGTATATAGCACTGTGCACTTAAAATTGCTCATTTTTCCCTTCTACCAGCTAATTCTTCTCTTTTCCATTAGGTCTATGACATCACATGATTAAATATTGACTAGCTGAATCCTTCTAAGCTCTTGTAGAAACAGGACATCAATTTTCCCTGTATGAGTCATAAGTCACTGCAAAATTCCCTGGCAGGGGGAGGAGCAGCTGAGTCAGGAGTTCAAGAGAGGAACAATAAATGATGGGAGAAGAGCAGAGAAAGGCGAATAATTTACTGGGTAGAAAGGTAAAATGAGCAATTGTAAGTGCACAGTGCTGTATAATGTGATGATTGCAATATATTAAGAGGATAAAAACTTTGATGGGAGGAGGAGGAGGGCTTCTTTAACATGCACACTTGGGAATTCTTCCGGACCAGGCAATCAATGTAAATCCCTCAATCAAGATCTCATTTTTCTAGAAAGGCATCCGGGTCCTCCTTGAACTTGTTCAATGGGTCAATCATCACAACATTGTGTGGCATAGATTGCCATTATCTCACTGCTCTTACAGTAAAGAATCCTTTTCCGTGATGATGGCTATGTAGACGATGCCCTCTTGGCCTAGGTGTAAAACGATCATTAAAGAGAATCTGTGATGTCCACTCTGATGGCACGGGGGCTATAAAACTGAATAATCCCAAGTTTGATAACCTGTCTTGGTTCTGCAATCCACCCTTTTCCTTATTCCGATATATCCATTCCTATTTGATATCCTGTGAGCAATCTCTTTGCTAGTCACCATGATGACCAAATGTAAATCTGTTGCAGTGCTGTGATATGGGGCGCTCACTCTAGTAATCTCTTGTATTTTCTGCTCTTTTCTATTTATTGGTATGATGTAGACCACACTCATGGGTTTGTTAGTCGTTCCTGGTGTGTTTGTGATGATTTTAGTTTAGTTTTCATATATGTTATCTGTGTAGTATGTTTACTTGGTGGCGGCACATTTTGTTGTGTCCTGGCGAATAGGTTTTGGCAAACTGTATAGCATGAGTTTAAAATGACTGACTTTATTGAGCAGCACCTTTGTCTCTCTTGCAATGGATCCAGCTAAGTTTTGCAACTTTTGCTACGAGAGAACGTCACAGCAAAGGTGTGGAGAAGAATCTAAGTTACCACTGTTTGGTGCTATATTGATGATAACAGCCCCAAAAATGTGCCACCTTGTGCAAATTAGCACTGCATATGTATAGTTGCTCAGGCTCACTGCTGTGCTCTGGGTTACATTTTAGGCCGGATTATTGAGAGCATGTAATATTTATTGTGTATGAATAATATTCAAAGAGGAAGTATTCAACTCCAGGAAAAATGACACATTATGTTTAATGTATGATGACGGCTGAACAACAAAGGGGAGCAGTAAATCTGCACAGCATCACAAATAAGTTGGCAGAGGAACAGTTACAAATAGGGAATAGAAAAGCTTTTTCCAAAGACTTGTCAGACCCAAACAAAAAAAAATGGCTTTAAAGCATCAGTTACAGATGTAGCCATTTGAAGCTAACACACAAGAAAGATGTCACGGTGCAGAAAGTTGTCTCTTAACTTGAATTTGTTGGGTGTCACCTCGAGGTTCAATCTTCTGTGCCCGCATGTCTTTCAGCATCATAATAATTTGTCATTTTAAGAGTGTCTATATCTATATAATTTACTAATGCAGAATTATGCTAAGTGCCCTGATTGCTTTGGTCCGAGATATTCCATGGAATTATGGAAATTACAGGATCGATAGAGATGTCACTTACTCAAAATAATACTGTTATATACCTTGTAAAAATCCCTGTGCTCCCGTGATTTTGCCACTTTTTTTCCATTTTGCTCTGCGCCACTCCATTATAGAGATATTCATTGTTGCTTTTGGAGCGCAGTATGTGAAATCTCTGCTTGTAGTACAAATAGATGTTTCTTCATATTCTTCTCTAGGAGCATACCCTTTCACCGCCTCCCTCCCAAATGCTGTCAATTACAGCTCCTCAGGGTCTGCGACTGCTAGGTCAGCTGTTGAGCTATGATTGACACCATATTAGAGCAGGAGGCGAAAATGCATGCACCCAGTCTCTGAAGGATCGCGCAGCTGCACTACAAGGAAGAAATTCACATATTGCTCTACAGACAAATTAATGTGAGTATCTCTACAATTCAGTGATGCAGCGACAAATGGGGGGAAAAAAACGGCACAATTGGGGGGGCTCAGGGGTTCTTACAAGATATTTACGGTATCAAATTGAGCAAGTGACAGATCTTCTTTAATGACATGCAAATTATGGAAATATGGAAACAAAATGTTATCTCTTTCAGTATAAGCATGAGCACCCTGTGCAGAAATTCAGACACTTACACACTTTTCTGCTGTCAATAAGATTCTAGAACTTACTCTCTAAAGATCATTTCTGATTTTTTGGGCTGGAAACCCCTTTAATTTAGAAGGTTACACACACCGCCCTGCAGTTGTTACTAAGCACGTTGCTACGGATCTCCTTCATCCTCCCCTATATACACATTGAACATGCGTCCCATGGAGCGATTTCTTCGTACTGCTCCAGGGGATATCCCAAAACTGCTTAGTGTGCGCAGATGTATCCAGCGCTGCCTGCACAGCACATCTGTGTTATTGCCATTGCCCTTGGATACAACGCTGCATGCAATAAAATGGAACTGCCTAAAACAGATTGCTTCCAGAAAGATAAAGTGATATCATTGATACAAGTTGCGGGGGGCACACTCAACTAATGGGCAACCTGCTCATGAAGAGGTCCTCCAGTAGTAACCAAGTAACTGAGAAATTAGCATTAGCCAAGGCAATAGTTATATAGTACACAGTGGATAAAAAAAAGTCTACACACCTCTGATAAAATGTCAGGTTTTTGTCATATAAAATAAATCATATCAAGAAGAATAATTTCAGAAAATGTTCCACCTTCAGTGTCATCTATAATCTGTACAATTCGTATTAGAAAAAAAAACCTCAAATCCTTTAAGGTGGAAAAAGTATTATTAAACTAATAATTGGTTGAATACCCTTTATGACAGCATTCAGTCTTTTTGGGTAGGAGTCTATCATCATGGCACATTGGCAATCTCTGCCCAATTGTCCTTGCAGTAGCTCGAAATCTGTCAGATTGCAAGGGCTTCTCCTGTGTACAGCGCCCTCTTCAGGTAAACCCACAGATTTTCAGTTAGTTTCAAGTCTGGGCCAATCCAATACTTTGATTTCCTTCTGGTGAAGCCATTCTTTTGTTGATTTGAAGGCATGCTTAGGGGTCATTACCATACTGAAACACATAAAAACTACTATTGTCTACAGCCAAGCCATCAGATACAACCGTATATGTTCCAACCCCATGGATAGAGATAAACCTTGGTCGCCTCAGAAAGACTTTTTTGAACCAGGGCTACCATCCAAGAACAATTGAAAACCAAATTACAAGAGCCACCAGAATAACAAGGAATCACCTGCTACTTTACAAAGCTAAAGAAGAAAATAACCGGGTGCCTCTAGTGGTCACCTACAATCCAAATCTGGAGATGCTAAGGGGAGCTGCACGGAAACTACAACCTTTACTACAAAAAGATGCCGATTACAATCCATATTTCCAGACCCCCCACTACTATGTTTTAGGCAGCCCCCAAATCTAAGAAGCATCATTGTCAGAAGCTCCCTGTCCTCCCCAACAGTTGCAGGAACCTTTCCTTGCAACAGAAGAAATGTAAAACCTGTGCATCTATAATGACCACGGACAAGATAAAGATCCCCAACTCACATCAGGACTACAAGATACCAGGTACTTTCAGCTGCATCACATCTAATGTGGTGTACCTCATTATATGTACTAAATGTCCAACTGGGGGTCTGTATGTGGGGGAGACAGGACAAAAACTGAGAACAAGGATGAATTCTCATCGCCACACAATAAGAGAAAAAAGAATGGATTTACCTGTGGCAAAACACTTTTGTATGCCCGGTCATAGCATGATGGATATGGAACTACTTGTATTAAAATCTAACTTCAAATCTGAGAAAGATAGAAAGGTTTGGGAATATAAACTTATGATGACCTTTGACACTCTTAGTGCTGGAATGAACGTGTCACATGGATTTATGTCTTTCTATATCAATTAAGGAATCTGCTTTTTTGACCTTCTAGGGGAATCAAAACACGATAGCAGACCCCAATCAGAGGGCAATAAAACTTTCTCTCCTTATTATGAACTGTTCAATATTTATGTTCATTCCTCTGCCATAATGACAGTTCTGCTTCACGTCACTTGTCTTACCTATTGCATTATTCCTGTGTCCTGTTGTGTATATAAATATGTGATTCTTCAGATTTTGTATTAGTCTTCCCCTGATGAAGAGACCTGAGTAGTCTCGAAAGCTTGCAATTTGTTACCATCTTTTCAGTTAGCCATTAAAAGATATCAACCACTGAGGACTCTCAAGTCTAAATATTTTTCTATCTACTGGCTAACACGGTACGAAGATACACATCTTTCCTATATCATACTGAAAGGTGAAATTCTGCCTCATCGTCAACTTTTTAGCAGAGGCCTGAAGGTTTTTGTTGTGAAATTGAAAAAACCAACAGGCAGGTAGTTTGCTAAGTTCCCGCAGTTAAGCAGTCGGCATGATAATGGCAGTCACGCCTGGTTCACAGAGCAGAGTGGAAGAGAAGCTGCTGCTTTGTTGACATGATGTCAGCAGAAGCCGCTGAATTGCTGGCAGGAACGTTCTGCACAGCAGACAGGTAGTTGACTAACAGCTTGTGCTTCATCACGTTCAGTCAGGGTTGTCCCTGCCCACGGAATTTGAATTATGTTCCCTGGTTTTAGCTGACATCACTAGAAATCCCGTGCTTGCGCGGTGTTTATTGCGTTGCCGCACTTGCGCAATGTGTATTTGGGAAGCCCCGCTTGCGCATTGCACTCTCAATTGTGTGCACTAATCACAAACATTTATAGATTGTGATGCACAGCTGCTCCGGCGCATGCGCACATAGTCAATGAAGCTGGGAACTACAAAGGGCTTCAATGTGCACACACGTGGAGACGCTCATCCACGTGCATTCGCCTATCAGCAGTGCGCATGTGCGGCTCCCCAATTACACATTGAGCAAGACTTGATTCTGCCATGTGTTTTATCATACTGGAAAATGAATAATTTTATACTGATTTTTGTGTTTTGAGTTCCATAAATTGATGTATCATAGCATATAATAAACAGCCAGGTCACTAGGAGGTTATTATTATAGGCAGTATCTTCATCTCCGGAATTGCACCCATGAAAATGGCACAAGGAGGATCTAATGGTGACAGTCCACATAGGTTGGCACAGAGAGCCATGAATTCTATGGGGTTTCATAGTAATAACATCCACATATAAGAAAAAAACTGTTTGTGTCGAAAAGGAACGTGTTGCTCAGCGAGTGGTAGATGTATTCCACTGATGGGACTTCTCTGCATGTCATTACTGCAGCTTCATAGAAATTTGTTTTATTTTGTCATCACATTAGGGAAAAAACGAATCCCTGCTTTAGATGAGTAATAATCTGTTGTCCTACTTCACCCAACACAAAAATTGGTTAAAGTTCAATAACATGACTGTCCTGGTTTTCTTTCAAGCTGAAAATGAGAATTCATGATGACTTAGACTGGAAATGACATTCGTCTTCATGTGTGAGAAAACGGATAGTTCTTAAAATGTTCCACTAGCAGTTGGTTGTCAGGTATCGTCTTATTGATTGAAGCCACATTGTGTGCCAGTCCCTCGATTCCCCTCAATAGTAATGCTTCATTGTTAATGGAACAGAAGAGCTTGCTGTTTGTAGCTGGGAGAAAGGCTAGTGCTTTACTAAAGACACTTGATTAAGAGGATTTATGCAATGTGTACAGCGACATGCGAAGCGGGAAGGAAGAACAAGAATATTCAGGTTCAGCAGCTCAGAAAATAGGGCGCTATATAGATTTGCGTTGATTCAATTTGTTCATAGATCAAAAACTATTGGTCTGGGGCTACACTACGAATGGATGTGAGACGCGTAAGGAAGCAAAGATTGCGTCCGTTTTCACATCATCATTAAAGAGTAACCGTAGTTTTATTTATTTTATTTTTAAAATTTATAATTCATTAGTGAAAATAAACCATTTTGTAATTTATCTTATAAGGGAAACCTTCTTTCTCTTCCTGCATTCATCTTTCACTCCCAAAATTCTCAATTCATAGGTAAAATCGTTATTCAATGGAGACAGACTTTAACTGAAAAAGAAGACAGTTGGTGCCTGTCAGGGCCAGAATTAGGGGCAGAAAACTGGGCAATTGCCCAGAGCCCCCACCCTTAAGGGTCCCTTCATTTCAAGCAGAAACTGCAGTGATGATGCAAGTTCTGTATTATCAATGTAGTTTTCGAAGTTAAGACTGCAGCAGGACCTTGTTGACAGCACGATCATGTGGCCATGATTTCACTAAAGGTCCTTTACCATTCAGGACACTAAAACAACTAAAGAGTAGACAGGCTAATAAGTCCAATGTAGTGTGTGTTTTGTGTGTGTTATATAATATATATGTATATATAACACACACACACCAAGTCAAAATTGTTGGTACCCCTCGTTTAATGACAGAAAAACCCACAATGGTCACAGAAATAACTTGAACTGACAAAAGTAACAATAAATCAAAAATCTATGAAAATGAACAAATGAAAGTCAGAATTGCTTTTCAATCATTCTTCCACAGAATTTACAAAAAATAAAACTCATATTTCTGTGACCATTGTGGGTTTTTTGACCACGTGTGTGTATATATATATTTATGTATAATAATATACATACATGTGTGTGTATGTGCTTTGTGTTTATACCTGCATATGTGGTCTGAGTATATACATATGTAAGTATTTGCGAATTTGCTGTGTGTATATGCAGGTGAATCTACTCTGTGTTTATGCATGTATATGTGTATCTGCTGTGTGTATATGTGTGTGTGTATCTGCTATGTGCATATACATGTGTGTACATACATGAGTATGTATGCGCTGTGTGTATATACATGTGTATGTATGCGCTGTGTGTATGTGTATGCCCTATGTATAAACTTGTGTGCTGTGTGTGTGTATATATATATATGCTTTGTGTAAATGATGTATATATGTGTGTTTAAAGGAAAACAAATGGAGGTATCACTTATGCACTGCTGAGATGGAATATACTTAGAATGAAAACATTTATTGGAACAGGTTAAATAAAAGTCAACTCGTTTCTAGGTCCTGTGTGACCTCAAAACGCGTTGACTTTTAACCTGTTCCAATAAATGTTTTCATTCTCAGTATATTCCATCTCATAAGTGGTACCTCCATTTATTTTCCTTTATACCTGTGGTCGTCCTCTCTGTGCAGCAGCTGTTACATGCCATTTGTGTGTTGCTAATTAGCAACTCGGCATGGTGGGTGTATCTCCCCCTTTTTTCCTGACACCCCATTGTCATTGGATAACACCCTATTGCCTTTTCTTTCTCTCAGTTTTTATTCTATGTGTGTTTAACATACAGTGTATGTGTGTCAAATTCTGATTGTGAGAATCTGAGTGTGTATCATCCACATTTATAAATATGAGAGCTTGTAAGTGTAATCATGACTTCAATCACCCAACAAACTAGCAAAATGATGCTCATTCATCGGGTGATTGGATTGTTTATAGCAGAACAAAAATCATTGGGCTAGATTCATTGTTATCTACATCAGAATACTAGCATAAAACACTATACTAACTTGTATGATTAAGATTATACCAATTCTAAACGCGCAAGGTTTATTCCCGGAAATTCCTTTGTTTCCCCTTTTTTTTTCACTTTCCTAATTTTTGTTTTATTTTAACATGACTTAAAGGAGTTGTCCACTACTTGGACAGCCCCTTTTCATTCCCAGCTTTTGGCCCCATTAAAATAAAAACAACATATATTCACTTCCCATTGAGGCGCCATTCCGGCGGTGTCAGCACTCACGGTCCTAGTGTTCGCGTGCTGCTGTTATGACATGTGAGCCCTGCACCCAATCAGTTTTGGCGTCACTGTCCCCGCCTTTGCGCAAATCAAACATCAAAAGAAAGTCAGAGAGCAGTTGTAGCCCTGGTTTTGTGTTGATGTTCAATACGCCTGAAGATGGGGACAGTGACGCCGGCGCTAACTTGGCGCAGGGCTCATTTGACGTAACAACCTCGAATGAGCGCTGGGTACGCGAGTGCTGACACTGCTGAAACGGTACCTGCATGGGAGGTGAGTTTTTTTTATTTTAACAGGGCCAAGCATGGGGAATGAGAAGGCGTTGTCCAAGTAGTGGACAACCCCTTCAAATATAGTCCTATTTTTAATGAGAGTTTTCCCTGGACATTCTGCAGGACATACTTGGATGGGTGTAGTTCTCAGTATCTCTATTATTCTTCATATATGCATTGCTCCTGTCCTATAAACTGGGTGTAATATTCAGTACCTTTTTATTATTTATTTTTTATATCTATATAAAATTACCTAACTATCAGATTAACTTAGACAGCGTTTAACATTTTGGTCCATTTGAGGGCATGACCTTTATTAGGGTTATGATTAATGCCATTAAAAATTTTAGAATATAGTAACTAAAAGCCGACACGCTGCTGTAAATGTGTCTGTGCATTGAGAAAAGGATAGTAATCTGGTAGCATAAATATAAAGGACCTCAGCACCGATACAAATAAATAAGGTCATTCTTGCTTGCAAAAAATAGATGCGTTGACAGATTCGGCACCAAAGATGATGAACAGATGGCGGCTAACGTTGCGACCTGCGAGAGGTCTTTGTCAAGGACATCTGTCAATATGCTGGCCAGGTATATGCAGGTAAATGGCACCATAGCACAGCCTAGCCCTGTTATGCTACTTGAAAAATCTTGGTTACTTTAATATTTCATATAAGGGCTATTTAATATACTTTCCTAAAGTGTATCACGTTATATATCTTCGCATCATTGGAAAAAATACTGATGTTTGTTCTGATCATGACTGAGTTGTAAAGAAACAGGGAAAATCTAGCATTAGGTCCAAATGAATGACTGACCATATGATGCATGAGCAGGCCCATACATGAAAAATCTCATCTTACCATCCTGGACAAGAAAATGTCACACGGACATTTTCACATCATTCTTTATGTTTTATTTTTGCACTTTTAATCTTTAGTTGTAAAAAAATGTACTTTGCTCTACAGCAAGACATTTTTTCCTACTACTTTCCCCATTAATGAAATGTGCGCAGTTAATGAAGTCCTTATTGATCTACATGTTCTGCTATCAACGTCTGCAGACACTTAATAATTTGCAATATTCATTGACATTTCAATATAATGAAGTCCTGATTGTGCTCATTCCGAAGTCTTAATTAGTCTACTGATACCACAAAACCCTTGTAGAGCAGAAAGAACACAAGAACACATATCAACCAGTTTGCCGATATTTTACGCTCCATTTTTTTTGTCTCTTTTATGACTGTCCAACATATTTCACATTTGTTGTGGTCCACCACCTGTTTATGGAGAACCAAGAAGTATGGCTGCTTTCTATGACTTCATCATCCAATTATAGAACACCTGATACATATTCTTTGTGCAACATGGATCTTCAATGATGCCTTCATCTAACCACACTGATTTGATAGTCGGT
>JARQOD010000007.1:134500268-134594434 GCA_033576555.1 Oophaga sylvatica
ATACAGAAGTGAGTGGTGCCGGACAACTCTTTAGCATTACATAGCGCCATTGGTTTTCAAACGTAACATGGACCTACTAAAGTCCTCCAAAGTAAAATACTCTCTTTATGGCTGCTCTTTGCAGACTTATGAAAGCTACAAAGTCAAGACCACCTTTTTACAAAAATGCACCAACAATGGATGTTCTATATCAGACAACCACTTAGAAGACGAGAAGTTGTTCTGTGCCAGGTTCTTTTTGTGGCCATACAGTCCGTTACTACTCTTAGGCCGGCGTCACACTTGCGAGTGTGATGCGAGTAAGTCGCACAACTTACTCGCATCAACACCCGGCACGGCCGCCCGCTCTCGGACCCGAGTGTGCGGCTGCATAGAAATACATACAGCTGCACTCTCGGGTCCAAGAGCGGGCGGCCGTGCCGGGTGTTGATGCGAGTAAGTTGTGCGACTTACTCGCATCACACTCGCAAGTGTGACGCCGGCCTTAGTTTATAAGGTTGTAGACTAGGTGGATTCTCTGACTGAGTCACAGGAAGTACCCAACCTTTACAAGTTACCGTCTGTCTGCCCAGACCTTGGTTGTGCCATGGCTGTAGATCATGCTGTTATATAGATGGTATATACACAATCGCTTCTATGAAATATGTGCCTTTTGGTGGCTTAGACACGGCATACTTATTCTTCCAGTATCACCGCCTACACTTTATAGTAATTATGTACAATAAAACAATGGTGTCAAACCTGCGGCTCTCCACTTATTGCAAAAACTACAACTCCCAGCATGCCCTGGCAGCATTTAAAGATTAGGGCATGTAGTAACTGGAGAGCCGCTGGTTGGAGATGTATCACATAAAGTATACATGATAAAACTCGGGGGATGTCCTAGTATATTATAACGCAGAAGGTAATTCCTTTATAAGTAGTTTGAGAACTTTACATTAATTAAAAAAAAAAATTGTTATGAACTTAATTTCCTCTGCTGTATTCTCACACATAAATCAGGACACATTAAGCGATGATCCCACCTATTATTATCTGACTAATCAGTATCAGTTTCATTGCAGGACCATAAAACGTTTTTTTATTGGGAAATCAAGTTGTAAAAGAAAACACTCAGCTTTTTATATACAAATTTCCTTTATTGTAATTGAATTTGTAACATAGATTATTTTTTTTTCTCACATCAGCCAAATTCAATCTGTTAACATAGTTAATGTCACTTTATAGATTAAAGGATTGTCTAGGATTTTCACTTTATGCTTAAATTAAGCCAAGATTGTATGGTAGGTGGTGGTCCTACTCTTAGGCCCCTTACTATTCAGAAAGAAGGGACTGTCCTCCTCCGCATACCAAATTAATCTCTTTCTCTGAACCCAGTTTACTTAGAGGACCTGCCACTAGGTCAAAAGTTCAAAAGTATAAGTGTCTAGTGTTTACTCTTACTTTATTCTTGCTGCTCCTTTGCGCTTTCAGCTTTAAGCAGCCTTAAAGACACGCCCTAGAGGATCCAGTGAACCACACCTCCTCAGTAAACTCCATAAACATTAGTACTAAATTAAAAGACTCCATACGGTTCCAAAAACATGGGCCTTTTAATTTAGTGCTAATGTTTATGGAGTTTACTGAGGAGGTGTGGTTCGCTGGATCCTCTAGGGCGTGTCTTTAAGGCTGCTCTGCGTTATTACCTTGGAAGCACTACCCCCTAGGTAAAGTCCACAAAATGAGCACTAAAAAAAAAGTAGGAATTAGTCCTACTGGTAACTGTATTTCCAGAAGTCCATCATGACAGAACTCCAGGACGTAGTTCTTCTTATCCTCTAGGGACAGGAAACACGAGAGGTTAAAAGCCCACCCAATCCCACTACTCCACCTCACACTCAGTGTTTTACCAATCACCACACCAGGATGGGTGCAAAATAATTTTATTGAATTCTATCACACAAATCATTCCTACTCAAAAAAAGGTGAATAGACACAAAATATCCAATAAAAATAGATAACTTTATTAAATAGAGAAGAGTAAAATCCATATATAATGAAAGAACATTAGAGGATGAAAAAGTCTTATACAGGGAAATCAGAGGAAAATGTACAGAGAGTGGATATAATCAAAAGATGGCATTAAACTTCCAGTATGTGGATAAAGTGATAAAGTCCATATAGCCATATATCATTACATGGTAACTCCCAGTGGATAGAGATCTAAATAATCATACACAGACATCATAGAAAAGCATATTGTTCGGATGGTGTCTCTGAACATGTGTGATTAACCCCTTCATGACCGGAGGGTTTTCCACTTTGCGTTTTTGTTTTTTTGCTCCCCTTCATCCCAGAGCCATACCTTTTTTATTTTTGGGTTAATGTGGCCATGTGAGGGCTCATTTTTTGCAGGACAAGTTGTACATTTGAACAATACCATTGGTTTTAACATGTCGTGTACTGGAAAACAGGAAAAAAAGTGCTGTGAAATTGAAAAAAAAAAAGTGCAATTCCACAGTGTTTTTTTACCATGTTCACTAAATGATAAAACTGACCTGCCGTTATGATTCTCCAGGTCATTACAAGTTCATAGACACCAAACATATCTAGGTTCTTTTTTATTTAAGTGGTGAAAAAAAATTCCAAACTTTGGTAAAAGTGGGTGAGGGCTTATTTTTTGCGCATCATTTACTGCCACCATTTAGGTGCAGATAAGATCTTTTGATCGCCCGTTATTGCATTTTATTTCAATTTAGTGGCAACCAAAAAAGCGTAATTTGACGTTTTGAATTTTTTCTCGCTACCCCATTTAGCAATTGGGTTAATTCTTTTTTTTTATTGATAGATCGGGCGATTCTGAACGCTGCGATACCAAATATATGTATTTTTGATTTTTTTATTTTATATAGGGCGAAAGGGGGGTGATTTGAACTTTTATATTTTTTAAATATTTTTACAAACTTTTTTTTTGTTACTTTTGGCATGCTTCAATAGTCTCCATGGGAGACTGGAAGCTGCAGTTGTCTGATTGCCTCTGCTACACACAGACGATGATGAGGCCATAGCAATCCGGCTTTGACAACCATAGAGGTCTGCTGGAGACCTCTGGTTGTCATGCCAACCCATTGGTGACCCGCAATCATGTGATGGGGTCACTGATGGGTGGGATTTCCAGCGTGCTTCCTGTAAGCGCGAGTTAAATGCCGCTGTCCGAGATTGACAGCGGCTTTTAACAAGTTAATAGCCGCGGGTTGTTCACGATTCCAACCACGGCTGTTAGAGGCACATGTCAGCTGTTCAAAACAGCTGACATGTGCCGAGAAAGATGTGAGCTCAGTGCTGGAGCCCACAGCAAAGGGAGGGATTTTGATGTTGGCTTACTATTATGCCCAATGTCGGAAAGGGGTTAACATCCATGGTCAGACTGTGCAAACTAGAATCCCATCCTCAGTAGGCTTTTATAGTGTCCTACCTTGTCTTCTTGTATACACCCCAGAACCACCATCCATAATCCCCTTCCTTCCCCCCCTTTCACGCTGCGCTGGAAGATAGTTCTGCACCTTCCCCCTGAAACACAGAAGTGTGTTCCACCCTGGAATGCACACCGTGCCGCCAGATCTTCCTGCGTCCTCTGTAATCCGAAAGCGTGTCCACGCTAGATGTGCGCTTGGGGGAAGCTGTAATGTGTAGCAGAGAGCCCTTTGCAGAGGGAAGCAGTGAAAGCCAGGAGCCACTTCCCGCTCTGCTGACCCAGGCTGAGGGATTCCTACCCAGCGAGGTATCAGAAACGAGTCTCTCCACGGGAGGAAGGGAAAGAATGGATCCCCTCCGATCCCCCTGACCTTGTTTCAGGTCATTCTTGCGCTGATTGGCATCCTCTCTGCATCTGTCCTATCAGGGACAGGAAAAACATGGAGGATGAGGAGGAGTGGTGGGGCTTTTAACTTCTAGTGTGTTTCCTGTTGCTAGAAGATAAGAAGGACCACTTCCTGGTGTGCTGTCATGAGGGAAGTCCTTGAAAGGCCAATATCTTTGGAACAGTATAACGGATTTAAAAATTAAAAAAAAAACAGTATATTCAGTGGAGTACTGGCCACTGTTGACCTTGCAACTGATCCTCTGGAAGGCTAAGGCTACACAGTGCCATGTTTCGCGTGACTTTGAGATCTTGAAACATTGCATCTAATAACTTTGTATGGTGTTCCATTGTGATTTTTCACAGCTGTGACACCCCAGAAGTCGCACACGCTTTACAAGACCAGTTCAACTTGCATGCGGCTTATCCACTATTTGGCTGTTTAGTTTTTTTTTTCTACAGAAAAATTACAGCTGAAAAATAGTTGTCCAACAACAGCAACTTGCAAAAATGTTTTTTTGTCTTGCAAGTTGTCTGAGAATAGCTGTTGCGCCCATGTTGCCTTGTAGCCCTAGCCTAAAGGGGACGTGACATCTCTACGAACATCCCTTTTAGTAGATAATTACCGTATGTTCTTCTTGAAATAACAATGTTGGAGCCTCTTTTCTTAGAACTCTGTGTTCTGAGTTCTTCAGTTATTTTTCTTGGAAATTCTTAAAAAAAACTCATGTTGGCCAATCTTATGAATGCCTTAAAGGTCATGTACGATATTAGTGCCCAGTGCAATTAATTCCCTTCAATCTGTTTCTGAAAAATAAGAATTGTTTGCTACGAGCAACTTTTCTACTTTTCCATCATGCAAATCTAATAAATCTATGGCTTACATTATTTTTTTTTATACATTTTATATACCTATGTCTTAGAGCTAAACTTGTAATTGGTTTGGGGTTTTTTTTTTGTTTATTTTAACTCATTAGGCTTTACCTGGAAACTACATTATAACCATCACTGCCCTCCATAATACATTCTTATGGCCCCCATACACATTACACTGACGTTAGTATGATCCACTGACCAAGTCTTACGTGTATGGGGATCTCCTGATTCTCAACAGATGAGATCGGGGGAGACCTCTTTTGCTTTCCTTGCAGATGAGCCGTTGTAAGTGGAGTCTGGAAGCGATTCTCTCATAGAGAGCACAGGAGCGCTTGAGCTAAGTTTTCCTGTGTATGGGGAGTCAAGAGAGAATGCTGTCGGCCGAGTGATCTAATGTTTATGGGGCCTTTATATACCATAAAAGCTGTTATACTGAAATTACATGGAATTAAATTGCACAGCACAAAGCCTCACCTCTCACAGACCTAGAACATGGCATAATGAACCTCCTAGGACAACGGAATGATCACTTTTGGCTAAACAGATACTGTACTCTGCCTAATACAGGGCAGTGTATGACACTGAGATTCTCCAGACAGAGAAGTGTTGGGAGCTTCATGGTCGATCCATGGTCGATCCTTTACCATTTGTATAACAACCTGTGGGTTACTCAAATGGTAAAGGGATCGCAACACTGCAGTGAAGGTTTCGGTCTTAGTAGGAAATTACAGTGGTCCTTTGACCTCAGCACAGAAAAAGATGAAGACTTGATACTTTTGCAAAGGTGAGTATATTTATTAGAATCCGGCTTTAAGGAAAACAGAAATTACAACGTTTCGACTGGTGCCATGGTCTTTTTCATGGACATCTGCATGAGGAAGGAACTGGGTACATGATGATTTGTGGTGTTATGGCAGACGCATGATGCCCTTGAAAAAGATCAGTGCACTGGTCGAAACGTTGGCATTCATCTGTTTTCACTAACACTAGATCCTAATAAATATCCTCACCTTTGCAACAGCATCAAGCCTTCATCTTTTTCTGTGCTGAGGTTAGCTTGAATGGCATATAGTTTATATACAGGGTGTTTCTTTAAATGTTTTCAGAATTAGCAATAATTTCCCACCTTATCATTCTTTTTATATATATCCTTCAGTATTACTGCACTTTTAGTTGTCCCAAAAGTCATCCTGTGTAATATTCTAAGATACTGCTGACTATGGAAAAGTCCATTTAGTGTTTCCGTAATAGGGATTCTGCTGGGGCTGCAGAGATGACGTTTTATGGAGTTGGGAATTTGTGTATATAAATCATGTAATGAAAATAGAAACATATACATTGACAAAAGTGCATCTTTCAAGGATGTAGGTGCTTGTACAAATGACACTGACGTAATGTAACGTTTAATGTGCCTATCATTTACTAATGTCAGAAATACATGGAATTTTAAATAAATCTTTACCGACTCTGTTTTTATTAAAAAAAAAATATATATGTATATATATTTAATAAAAAGAGAATATGTTGCAAATGCCCAAGAATATAGGTAGGGTTACACGACCATATGTTCTCCATCGTGACAATTGGTCTGATTATGCTAATCACACACTGATCAGATTGTGATCTGATTTTCTCCGAAGGTGGAGAGAAAAAAAAACATTTCTCCAGTCTGTCCGTGAGAATTGGACCGCACTTGGATGTCATCCGAGTGCAGTCCCATGTGTTCCATGCACCCATAGACATAAATCCAATTATCGGAGGAAAAATGTGCATGCTCTGGACATGCACACTCCTTATTGAATAACATGGGGACAAGTGCTAGCCATCAAAATGACACCACTTGTCCAAGTTATATGTTTGCCTGCACGAGCCCTAAGGGTGTGAAGCTTTATTACAGAATTGGACACAATAAACTTTACTATAAATGTTCATCATGGTCTTATATAACCTCATTGTCTGATGAGTGGTGGTTAGTAGTGGAGGAGAAAGAGATCCAGTCGCTTGTCACGTTCATTCAGCCCTGATCTGGTACAGTCGTGTTCAACAGAATATCAGTGTGTTAAAAAACATGAGTTAATCACAAAATCTTTATACTAGTTTTTATTTCCAGCATGGGGAACATTGCACACTGGTTTCTAATTCCAAACAGGATGAGAAATGTAGATAATTGTTAACTACTTTACAGAAAATAACAAAAAATGAACATTACGCTGTTCAAAAAAAATAGCAGTGTCTCCATTTGTCTTTACAAACTGACAATATGTACTTTTTGTTGTGGATTTAGCATTCCTGTGAATCACTAACCCAATATTTAGTTGTATACCCACAGTTCTTTTTAGAACTGCTTCACATCTATGTTGCATGGAGTCAACCAACTTGTGGCTCCTGTCACCTGTTATTCCAGCCCAGGATGCTTGGATCTCATACTTTTTACCCCATATGTGCTGCAATCAATGTTGTTCTTGGCATATATGGGAAGAGTCTGAAGGGTTGATCACACGTTAGAGACTCATTTTCCAACGATCAGTGCTCATACCATGTATGGCATACTTGCCAACTGCCCCAGAATGTTTGGGAAGCCTCGCTGTAAAAGGGTACACCTCCTGGAAGAGTTGGCACATCTCCTGGACTTCATTCAATCCTACCTTAAAGCAGTTCTCTCCCATTGTTTCTAGCATGTAGACATGCATTCATGAGTGAGAATAAGTTTTAGATGGAGAGTAGTCTACTGAAAAGAGGGCATTTTTTTTGCAAACAGCAACACCCAGAAGTGACAACAAAAAGTACAGCTAAGAAGCGAAGAAGAGTGGTAGTGGTGGGAGACTCACTACTGAGAAGCACAGAAGCAGCCATCTGCAGACTGGACATAACCGCAAGAGAAGTATGCTGCCTCTCAGGTGCGAAGATCAAGGATGTGACCGATAGGATACCAAAGCTCATCAGTTCCAAGGACGTCCACCCATTTCTTCTGATACATGTTGGCACCAATGACACGGCAAGGAAGGACCTACCAACAATCTGCAAGGACTTTGAAGAGTTGGTGAAGAAAGTAAAGGAACTGGATGCACAGGTAGTTTTTTCTTCTATCCTTCCAGTAGACGGGCATGGCACCAGGAGATGGAACAGGATCCTTGATGCGAACAACTGGCTAAGACGATGGTGCGGTCAACAAGGATTCGGATTCCTGGACCACGGTGTGAATTACCTGTACGATGGACTTCTCTCCAAAGACAGACTACACCTCAACAAACCTGGGAAACACACATTCGCCAGAAGACTCGCTACACTCATCAGGAGGGCGTTAAACTAGAAAAAGAGGGGATGGGAAGAAAAACAATCTCAAACATGAAGCCAGAAAATATAATGATGAAGGTTTGAGGTGCGGCAAAGAAGACCCAAGACAAAATACTCAGAAGGGAGGTAAGACAATTTCTAAAACAATCCACAGGGAGGAGATTAGAACAAAGCAAAATCCTCTAAACTGCATGCTCGCAAACACGAGAAGCCTGACAAGATGGAAGAGCTAGAAGCAGAAATATTTACAGGTAACTATGACATATTGGGAATAACCGAGACATGGTTAGATGAAAGCTATGACTGGGCAGTTAACTTACAGGTTACAGTCTGTTTAGAGAGGATCGTAAAAATCAGAGAGGAGGAGGGTTTGTCTTTATGTAAAGTCTTATCTAAAGCCCACTTTAAGGGAGGATATTAGCGAAAGGAATGAGGATGTCAAGTCCATATGGGTCGAAATACATGGAGGGAAAAATAGTAACAAAATTCTCATTGGGGTCTGTTACAAACCCCTAAATATAACAGAAATAATGGAAAGTCTACTACTAAAGCAGATAGATGAAGCTGCAACCCATAATGAGGTCCTTGTTATAGGGGACTTTAACTACTTGGATATTAACTGGGAAACAGAGACCTGCAAAACCCATAAAGGCAACAGGTTTCTGCTAATAACCAAGAAAAATTATCTTTCACAATTGGTGCAGAATCCAACCAGAGGAGCAGCACTTTTAGATCTTATACTATTTAATAGACCTGACAGAATAACAAATCTGCAGGCAGGTCGTCGGGCGTCTAGGAAATACTGACCACAATATTGTACAGTTTCACTTGTCTTTCGCTAGGGAGACTTATCAGGGAGTCACAAAAACACTGAACTTTAGGAAGGCAAAGTTTGACCAGCTTAGAGATGCCCTTAATCTGGTTGACTGGGACAATGTCCTCAGAAATATGAATACAGATAATAAATGGGAAATGTTTAAGAACATCCTAAATAGGCACTGTAAGCACTTTATACCTTGTGGGAATAAAAGGACAAGAAATAGGAAAAACCCAATGTGGCTAAACACAGATGTAAGAGGGGCAATTAACAGTAAAAAGAAAGCATTTAAAATACTAAAGCAGGATGGCACTGTTGAAGCAATGAAAAAATAAAGGGAGAAAAATACTATAACTAAACTAATTACAGCTGCCAAAAAGGAAACCGAGAAGCACATTGTTAAGGAGAGTAAAACTAATCCCAAACTGTTCTTCAACGATATCAATAGTAAAAGAATCAACAGTGAAAGTACAGGCCCCTTAAAAAATTGTGAGGAAAGAATGGTTGTAGATGACGAGGAAAAAGCTAATATATTAAACACCTTCTTCTCCACGGTATTTACGGTGGAAAATAAAATGCTAGGTGAAATGCCGAGATGCAAAGAAAACCCTATATTAAGGGTCACCAATCTAACCCAAGAAGAGGTGCGAAACCGGCTAAATAAGATTAAAATTGATAATAATCCGGGTCCGGATGGCATACACCCACGAGTACTAAGAGAACTAAGTAATGTAATAGACTAGCCATTATTTCTTATATTTAGGGACTCTATAGCGATAGGGTCTGTTCCACAGGACTGGCACATAGTAAATGTGCTCCCAATATTCAAAAAGGGCTCTAAAAGTGAACCTGGAAATTATAGGCCAGTAAGTCTAACGTGTATTGTTGGTAAAATATTTGAAGGGTTTCTGAGGGATGTTATTCTGGATTATCTCAATGAGAATAACTGTTTAACTCCATATCAGCATGGGTTTATGAGGAATCGCTCCTGTCAAACCAATTTCAGTTTTTATGAAGAGGTAAGCTATAGACTGGACCAAGGTGAGTAATTGGACGTGGTATTTCTTGATTTTTCCAAATCGTCTGATATTGTGCCACACGAGGTTTGTACACAAAATGAGAATGCTGGGTCTAGGGGAAAATGTGTGTAAATGGGTAAGTAACTGGCTTAGTGATAGAAAGCAGAGGGTGGTTATAAATGGTATATTCTCTAACTGGGTCGCTGTGACCAGTGGGGTACCGCAGGGGTCGGTGTTGGTACCTATTCTCTTCAACATATTTATTAACGATCTGGTAGAAGGTTTACACAGTAAAATATCGATATTTGCAGATGATGCAAAATTATGTAAAACAGTCAATACAAGAGAAGATAGTATTCTGCTACAGATGGATCTGGATAAGTTGGAAACTTGGGCCAAAAGGTGGCAGATGCGGTTTAACAATGATAAATGTAAGGTTATGCACATGGGAAGAAGGAATCAATATCACCATTACACACTGAATGGGAAACCACTGGGTAAATCTGACATGGAGAAGGATTTCGGGATCCTAGTTAATGATAAACTTACCTGGAGCAGCCAGTGCCAGGCAGCGGCTGCCAAGACAAACAGGATCATGGGGTGCATTAAAAGAGGTCTGGATACACATGATGAGAGCGTTATACTGTCTCTGTACCAATCCCCGGTTAGACCGCACATGGAGTACTGTGTACAGTTTTGGGCACCGGTGCTCAGGAAGGATATAATGGAACTAGAGCGAGTACAAAGGGCAACAAAATTAATAAAGGGGATGGGGAACTACAATACCCAGAGAATTTAGCAAAAGTAGGATTATTTAGTCTAGAAAAAAGACGACTGAGGGGCGATCTAATAACCATGTATAAGTATATAAGGGGACAATACAAATATCTCTCCGAGGATCTGTTTCTACCAAGGAAGGTGACGGTTACAAGGGGGCATTCTCTGCATCTGGAGGAGAGAAGGTTTTTGCACCAAAATAGAAGAGGATTCTTTACTGTTAGGGCAGTGAGAATCTGGAATTCATTGCCTGGGGAGGTGGTGATGGCGAACTCAGTCGAGGGGTTCAAGGGAGGCCTGGATGTCTTCCTGGAGCGTAACAATATTGTATCTTACAGTTATTAGGTTCTTTAGAAGGACGTAGATCTGGGGATTTATTCTGACGGAATAAAGGCTGAACTGGATGGACAAATGTATTTTCGGCCTTGCTTTGGCATATGTTACTATGTAAACAAATTCTTCATTTTCCCACTTAATGGAAACCTGTCATGTGAAAAAATGCAATTAACTTGCTGATATGGGGTAAATCTGCAGGTTAATAGTGTTCTGAACCTGCCCGGTGCCTGCACGTAGAGCCCGCTGCTAGAAGGAAATTAACTTTATTCCTCCCGGTAACATTGGGGTTTTTGTCATTGGGTGGTGCCGGCGTGGGTTTAGTCACCGCTCTGTGTCTAAAGAGCAGCAACTGTGACCACGCCCCAAGCACTGACTGACAGCAGCTCAGCATTAGACCCGGCTGTCAGTGCCAGTGAGGTGATTATAGCCACCGCTCTCTTCACACAGCAGTGACTGAACCCACCCTGGCAACACTCTATGACTGAATGCCGACAGGAGGACTAAATTTCATTTCCTCCAGGCATCGTTTTCTAGGTGCGGGCGCCAGGTGGGTTCAAAAACCCCATATCTACAAGTTAATAGCGCTCTTTCACGTGACAGGTTCCCTTTAGGAATTTATCTAATATATATATTGTATTTCCACACATTTTTAAAAAAAATCTGAGATTGAGGTAAAATAGCGTTATTAAAAATTTTCATTAACACTATTGTGTGTTTTACCTAAAGAAAGTAACAATGCTGGAATCCAGAGGCAAAATGCCAAAAAAAAGCAGGTGAAATGAGCATCTCCTCATAGTGTTCCATATTCAATGTCAGCATATAGTCCGCTCTTTCACTTAGTATTATTCACAGTTCTATCATGTTATCATAATAGGGAGTCATTTTCCGCAGTTCGCCCGTGAACACAGACACTAAACTTCGCTGGGCTATACGGGATTCTCAGCATAAACAGAAATGGTCTCATTTACATGTGAATACCGTGTTCTAATCTGGGTAAATCACTGACATGATGAAACAGATGCCGCATTCTCTTTAATGGCAGCGGGATTTAATGCATTTTATAGAAAGATTAACGTGCCAACTATTATCGGAAACCTATTGTAATAAACAGGCGTTTCTGCACTCTTAAATACACACCATTGTCTTGTAGTCGGATACAACATTAGTAACTGGGAAGAATTCGGTCTTTTGAAATGTAAAAATAACTCGTCCTTTAGTTGTCGCCTTAACGTTTTTTTTATTCTTCTCATTTACAGTAGTAACAGGGGTGTCACTCCGCTTTCCAAAGCGTGCATAAAACAAAAGAAATCCACATTTTACACCCCGCTCCCAGTTCCTAACTGCGCTGCTTGTTAAATTGTCAGTCTTTCCTGTATATGTGAAATTAAACTCAGGAACCATAAAAATTTAAATGTTTTTAAAAATGCACTAAAATGTATGGCATTGTGGAAAAAAAAATCTAATGTAAACAACAAGGTGTATAAATGCTTTATAATTTCACTGCTAAGTGTCTATTTTCATGAAAATTGTATAATATATAAATATATACCGTATATTTATTTTTATTATATATATTTTTTTAATATATATAGGTTTTATTTTTTTAATAGACACTGTATTGTAAAAACTTTGCACTTTACAACCATTGGTACCATTACAATGGCAGCAGTAAGGGTGTATAGATGACTCTCCTTTTAATTTCTTTCTGGCTTTGCACTATATGCAGAGCCTTTATGAGTGTAGAAGTGCCACAGCTACTCTACACTTTACAACCATTGGTACCATTGCAATATTTTACTAATTTGGAATATTTTAAAAGACATGCATAGAGATGAATCTTTGTGTGTCTTCTTCTCCATTTGGGTGAGACTTTTAGACACATCTATTCCAAAAAATAGGATTCCGTCAGTTCATCATTAGAAAAATTTGGGCCAGGACTTTCAATCGTAATACTGGCATACACTTGTGTAAATGTGTGTATGCAATTAAATATAAGCAATTAAATCATAGAATCCAAAAATGTCCACCATCGAGGTGCCTGTAAACATCTCAGTTGACAAGTGTCTTAAAAACATGCAGGAAGTGATTATATATGCAATATTCTCACTCCTTGCTCCTACATTATACTGCTCTCAGGTGTGGTAGCATATCCTAAAAAGGACCTGAAAGTAAAACTTCATGTTGTTGCTCGACTTCCAATGTTTGTGGCACCACACATATTTAACTTAGGACTTTGATTAAGTATATCATTTAAAGGAGTCTCTGGCAGTCCTATTAAGAATGAATCAAGTAGTATGGAGCGAGACTGAGCACCACTCCATTTACATAGGGGTTTTAGAGCTCCAATTCTTAGAGTGGCGCTAGGTACGGAATAATGTGGAAGATTGATGCACTAGCCAGTAATCACTCCGCCCTTGATGCACTTGCAGCTTCATTTACATAAGGATTCAAAGTTGATTTTCTCAGCGATTATATATCTATTTGCATTTAGGAAGTTGTGTTGGAACAGGTCTTTCACTACCCTACCAGCAATGTAATTAGTTTGCTAATATTGGAACCTGTCAAGAGCTTTAGGATTGCCAAACAGTTTGTATGGGATTAGAAAAAATTTGGTACGCTTTTTCTCTTTTTTTTTCAATCAGTAGCACAAGTCTTGATGATTGGTGGTGTCTAGTATCACTGCTCATCCTCATTTAGGACCGTACCACCAGCTAACTTAACATTTAATCCTCAAATTGCCTTTTGGAAGAATTACCAAGACACAAACTGAACTGAAATGTGCGATGAGTAAAAACTAAACTATTGTGACACAAATACAACAATATCTGAAAATGATCATTAATTCGGATGTTACCATAGTCAAGTTTTGTAGATGTCAAACATTCTGCTATGCAGAACCTGTTTGAGGCCAGTTTCACACGTCCTGATATTTCAGATACCGGAAAAAGTGGTACCGGAGATTTCAGTATCCGTGTGTGTACTACATGTGGCAACCGTGTTCCACATCAGTACCACACGAACAGCCGCCGGGGAAGAAGCAGCTACTGTTGGTGCTGTTCCCCGCGGCAGGTGCTGAAGGCGGCTGTCATTCTCCTCTGCCCTGCCGGTGGCTGTTTGAGAGGGGAGTGGGCACGGGGGAGTGCCCTGGTGAGTGTGGGCTCCAGCTGCAGGAGCTCTGAGCCGGGAATTCCTGGAGTAAATCTCCCAGCAGCAGAGCAGGGGAGAATTGCAGCCGGCTTCAGCACCAGCCGCCGGGGGACAGCGGCTTACAGTAGCGCTACTTCCCCGGTGGTCATCCGTGCACACAGAGGACAGTATACGGACATGTTTGCGTGTTTTACACACAGACACACGGTCCGTGAAAATACACTGACATGTACATAGACCCATTCATTTGAATGGGTCTACGTGTGTCAGTGTCTTTGGTACCTGAGAAAACTGTCACCACACATACCGGAGACACTGACGTGTGAAAGGGGCCTGAGATCGTAGCAGGTTGATGAGGAGGAGAACACTCAATTATGTTCCAGTTTTCACTTGTCTATTGCTCAACTTAAAGAGGTTATCTGGCATTTTTTCATTTTTTTACCTATGTGCGTAAGATCTAACCACCTGCCTGTTGTGCCCCGTGCCGGACTCTGCTGGCACAAAGGATGTCATAGACCGCTCCTGCTGGCGATTCTGTGGCTTCCGCTGACAGATCAGTGGTTTCTCTTCCACTCTTCTCTGTTGACAGGCCATGACTGCAGATGTCATGCTGAATGACAGCTGGCTTCCCTGCTGCCTAAGGCCGGTTTCACATTTGCGGTTTAGTCCGCTGCGGATGACGTGCGTAAAAGAACCGCATTACTGGCTATGTAAGCGCAAGCATACCCAACGACATGCGTACGCAAGAATTTACATAAGACATACCCATTGGGCGTGGCTTGTGGAAATTCAAAAATTAGCCGGGGAAATAGCACTTGCCTCTCGTCCGCAACCACAAATGCATGCATGCGTTGCAGACGATATGCTGCGGACTCAACCGCAAATGTGAACCTAGCCTAAGTGCAGGGAGACGGCTGTAACTCAACACAATGCTGGCAGTCACGCCTGTCAATAGAAAAACAGAAAGGGAAGAGCTGCTCTGTTGACGTGGAACAGCAGAATCACTGGCAGGAGCGGTCAGTGATTACTCTGAGCTGGCGCCGCAAAGAACAGGCAGGTAGTCAGCAACTACCTGCCTGTTTTTTTTTTTATTATGGGCCTAAAAACTGAGTCTTGGATAACCCCGTTCAATAACGAGTCCCATTAAGCTTTTTACCTATATCAGATCCAGGGCTGTGGAGTCGGTAAGCCAAACCTGCCATTTTGGAGTATCTCTGACCTGGTTGTGTAACCATTACAATGTGGCTCTTGTCAGTTCCTTAGATCCTTCCTTTTTCCCAATTTTTTACAGCTTACAACTTTAAAAACTGAATGGTCACCCCCCTTGACAGATGCCATTGTCGCAAGATAGTCTTTATCATTTCACCTGTCAGGAGTTTTAATATTATGGCTGATCATTATGGCTGATATGTGGCTATTATATTCATTTTCTTCAGGACTGGTACGAGACGGTGGCAGAAATCCTTCCAAGAATGTCAGTGTCACTAATGCATCAAGACTAGTTTGCTTCAAAATATGTGGCTCACATTTCAATCTAGGTCATTTTGCACCGGCAGAGAATATATGAATATAACAAGCAACAATCTTTTCTCTTTACATTTCTGAGAATATAATCATCAAAAATGCGCTCTACACCGGCCAAAAATGCAGCCAGATTTGGGTAAGGTCATGAATATTTAATACAGACCTAAATTCACCAGAGGGAGATACAGATAGCAGACATTTTTAGTTTTATCTCGTGCTATAAAAGATGCTTTATTTTATCTTATCTACAACATAAAGTAGCTGCCATGATGTATTATTCATGACACTTTTCCTTCTCTTATAAAATGTTTAATTTTGCATGCAGCATAAAATATTTGAGGGAGTTAATTGTGTTCTGCTGTACTGGATTTCTTTGTCATAGGGACTGTTTTGTTATAGTTAGTGAAAGGCTCTGAAGGAAAGTTTTGCTTTGCAATGTCAGCTGTCGTCGACACTTACTTTGACAGCAGAGTCAAATTCCTAGTGGTCTGAGAATCACTACAAATCTAAAGATTTTGACTCCGTTCACAATTGTCATGTTGAAGCCTAGTTTTCATTTAAAAACTAAATCGTCCCAACATTCTTTCTCATTAGTTACTTAAAAGAATCTGTCACTAGGTTTATACCACCTAATCTGAGACCCTTACCCAGTGATGTGTCACTTACTGGGCTGCTTGCTGTACTTTTGATAATCTCCTGCTAATAAAACAGTGATTTTATTACTGTAGGACTAGTAAACCTGCTGCCATGTATTCATGAGCTCTGTACAGCCACGCCTCCACCACAGATTGGCAGCTTTCTGCCTATATACAGCATACACAGGAAGCAGCCAATCAGTGATGTGGGCGGGGTTATACAGAGCTCAGCAATCAGGGAACTGTAGAGAAAACAGTGATTTTATCAAGCAGCTCCATTAGTGATACATTGCTGGAATCCGGGTCCCTGCTCTCCGATGACGTACTAAAAACTTGACTACAGAGTGCCTTTAATATTGCTTTAGAGGACTCAGGACTTCATGTTTCCTAGGATAAGGGGACAACAAGCGCAATAGGGTCTTATCCAAAGGAGAAATAAGGTGTTAGATGATTTGAGGAACTGCTCACCTGTCGGGTTGTGTTGTCCCACAATGGAGGAATTAAGATGAGTCAGATGCTGCAGAATCCTCAGTAGGTAGGAGAATGAGGGTGATTGACCGCGCTGCTGATGTAGATACAAGAAAACAGAAGAATTATGGTGAGATCAAGCAGTTTATTCTTTACATGTTTCAAAGTTGAACTAACTTCCTCCTAAAGAGAACCACAGTAGTAGATGAAAATACAACAACCAGGACACAATACATAGTTTAAAGATTCAAAAAAGGACGTCAAGAAGACTGGAGGACGTCTGGACATTTCCTGTGATAGAACTCCAATTATCCTGTGTAGACGAGATAAAGGGGTTATTTAGCGTCTCTGACTTGAGCATAGAGAGGTTAAAGACCATGCTGATAGGATTTATGCACCAAGCGGCAGATGGATGCCATTTGAAATATTAGGACTTCTACATTTCTAGAGGTGAGAAAAAGTGTATATGTGAAGCCACCACAGGCGCAGATTACTGTTTGCTTTTGTAACTTGACAATATCAAGATATGGAGTAAGTTGGTAAGTTCCCCCTAGTGGTAGCTTCAGTTGCTCATTAGAGTAGTGGTCCATAAGCTGAAAGTAGACATCACAGGAGAGAGTTTCTTGGATCAGCATCTAACCCGTGCGGACTGGCCAACTGGATCATTTCACAGCTAACCAGACCCTTTAATTGTTTATCTGTTTATGAATTGAACAATGACAGACACGGAGATTGGCTGAGCGACTCATTTACCGTCATCAGAAAAATCAGAAATGGAGCTGTAAAAATTGGCAGTGATTTCTTCAACTAGAGATTATATAAAGATATGAGGAAAAATTTGTACCGGAAAATGAATGAAAATGTGAACAAATATGCAAATTGCCTCTTCAGAGAAAAAGAGGACTTGAACTCTAGTACCACCTATTGGAAGAGGCAATTCAAGTCTTCTTCCTGTCTGAAGAGGCAATTTTCATATTTAACTTCCCAGAGGAGCATTACATGGCCTATAAGTCTCCTTAGGCCGGCGTCACACTGCCGAGTTTGATGCGAGTAGTCGCACGACTTTCTCGCATCAACACCCGGCACGGCCGCCCGCTCTCGGACCTGAGTGTGCGGCTGCATGTATTTCTATGCCGCCGCGCACTTGGGTCCGAGAGCGGGCGGCCGTGCCGGGTGTTGATGCGAGAAAGTCGTGCGACTAACTCGCATCAAACTCGGCAGTGTGACGCCGGCCTTACACTGGCACTTCTGGCATGTCGCTCCCTTAGATCCCAATGTGAACAAATTCATATATCAAAATTTAGTTGTATTCCACACACACCCAAGGATTAAATAGACCAGAGGTAAGCATGGTTCAGAAAGTAATATGTTATACTCAACTCAAAGAACTGGAGTGAATACTAACTTCCACATCTACAGTCTTTAATCCAGACTGAACACTCCTCCTGTGTCTTCCTCCTCCACCACAAGCTTCAGTATCATTATTGGTTCTTGTCCATTGTTATTTCTTCTCTTTGTTGGTCCAATCCACTGTATCTAGTATTTCCACAAGGATTTCTTAAAGCAACCACCGGCAATGAAATGTTCTTTAACCTCCTTGAAAAGCAACTCAAAGTAGAGTAGCAGCACAACCAGACAGGTTCTGCCATGAAAGGTTTTATTCTGCTCACTAAATAAGTAGGAAGGCTCATAGCAAAGTGAAATATCATGTTGTGTACCAGTCTACTGCCCGACCTTGGGCTTCACCTGTTGACTTCTTCTGGAGAAAACTTTGCTAACTTTTCCTCTTCAGCTTTTCACCGCAATATGTAGATTTTTGAAAATCACGTCCACAATGCTGGTGTTGTAATATGCCGCAGATTTTGGACTGAAATACTGGGATGGAAAATATGTAACCATGCAACGCATGTGGACATGTCCTAAAAGTAACAATGAGGCCTCATTCACACATCAGTATTTTTCATCAGTATTTCATCAGTATTTGTATGCTAAAACCAGGAGTGTCTCCAAAACACAGAACAGATGTCAGTCTTTCAGATATAGCTTTTCTCTGTAAGGTCCACTCCTGGTTTTGGCATACAAACACTGATGAAAAATACTGACCAAATACTGACGTGTGAATGAGGCCTGAGAGCGGGAGTAACGAGTCTGGTATATCAGTGCTGCAATCATTGTGTATAGGGTAATACGATACGATACACATTATTGATCCCGGGGGAAATTACAGTATTACAGCAGCAATACAAACAGCAGTACATAAAATATTACAATAAACAACCATTAGTGAAGACCATTGTACAGACACACAATATAAATATCTAACTAATGACTCGTGATTGTAGGGGGCATTGTGATGGGACCGGGGGGAGGAGTAATATAGAAGGGTGGTTTCTGACTTTGTGGATTGGTGTCAGACTAACTGTCTAGAACTAAATGTAAAGAAAACCAAGGAGATGGTGGTGAGTTATAGAAGGAAAAAGGAAGATTACATACCAATCACCATTGCTGGCCAGGAGGTGGAGATTGTTGAGAGCTACAAATATTTGGGGGTTCACCTTGACAGTAAACTCGATTGGAGGTGTCATACAGAAAAGGTTTACAAGAAGGGAATGAGCAGACTGTACTTTCTGCGGAAGCTCAGGTCGTTCAATGTGTGCAGTAAAATGCTGGAGATGTTCTACCAGTCCGTTGTAGCAAGCGCCATCTTTTTTGCTATCATTTGCTGGGGCAGTAGTGTGCGAGTAGCTGACGCTAATAAACTCAACAAACTTATCAAGAAGGCAAACGCAGCTGTTGGCCTCCATCTTGACTCTTTTGAGGAGGTATTGGAGGATAGAATTCAGAAGAAGTGTAGGGCTATAATGAACAATAATACACACCAACTATACGAGCTGTTCTTGAATCAGAAGAGCACATTCAGCAGCCGTCTAATCCTACTAAGGTGCAAGAAGGAGAAATTCAGGAAATCGTTTGTACCTACTGCTATGGGGATGTATAATAATTTCCTAAGGGTGGTAGAAAATAATGACTGATGGCTGGTGTACTAATGTCAATTAACATTGTCTTATATACACCTGAACTACACACTTTTATTTATTATGTAATGTTGGTACACCTGTGCAAGATTTGTGTCCTAATATTTTATGTACTGCTGTTTGTATTGCTGCTGTAATACTGTAATTTCCCCCCGGGATCAATAAAGTGTATCGTATCGTATCGTAATGGGAAACCTAAATGTCCAATTATGGGAAGGGGTTAAAGAGGAACGTTAACTGATTTCTAAATTTAAACGGAGTACCTCCTCCACTGATTCTGGAACAGTTTCTCTCTTTCTTATGTGCTCTTACATCAAAGTTATGACCCCAATAATAAAGATGCAATTTTCCATTCACCAAAGGGGTGTATCACACAGAACTACTGCGCGCTGTGAGGATTCTCTAGTGCCAACACCGAGAGTGGAGCGGTCATGTGACCGCCAGTATGTGATTTGCATACTTCAGGCCACATTTCGACTAGACATGTCCGACTGCGAATGTCTAGTTGTCATGTGACTGCATGTATGCAAATCGTATACTTATGGTCTAGTGCTGGCAAAACGTCACAGCGTGCAGTGATAGAATGACTGCAGACTTGTACGTACCTCAAGACCAGACACCCACTTTAATAGGCAATTTGTGAACTACATAGGCACCTGATCATTGCTCAGTTGCATCATGGCTGCCACTTGAATGTCATATCTGGCCGTGTTGAAAGAACCCAATCAACTCTAACCCTATGTGAAATCCATGCGCACATGATGATGTTTCAGTGTGTATAGGAATTCACATCACTTTTTGCATTGTTCATCTATTGCTAGTAATCAGACGGCTGGCAGAGTAAGTATAACCTGCTTTTGGTATCCGGTTTAATCATGTATTTTCTGAGGTTTGCCATGTTGACATCTTAAGCGCCATTCCTTTGCTCCTTGCTGAAGTAATTGCTGATCCTTCATGACTGCAGTAGTTAAATACAACACTTAAACCTTGTTCCTATTAGCAAAAAATGTAAAGAGACTCCTCAGCAGCATCTGGAGACCATTGCTAATTTCACTTCAGACGACATTTGGCTGCTGTAGACTGTCATGTGATATACATAATTAGATTTCTCCATCTTTGCCGCTGGAGAAACTTTTGTACTTACATATAAAATATTTATCCATTTTAAGACTTCGACAAGAAGGAAATATCTAACTAGATGCTAAGCGAGGAAGGTTCCACTGCTCGGCTTCTTGTTGCAGCTCTGCTGGCAACATAGGCCCTGTGCAATTAGCGTAGACTGCTTTTCTTATTCGCAGAGGTAGAGAGTTGAAGCATCGGTAACTGTTGCTCTCATTAGATGAGTTTGATGCATTGTTAATTGCGAAGGAGGCAGCAAAAATGTCCCCATATACGATGCAGGAAAAACTGATATTGTCTTATCTCCAATTTATGGGTAAGCTTAAAAATTTGATTTCCCAAACTAGAAGCATTTAGCAGACACATTTTCTCCCCAACAGTGTGAAAGTTTAGAACAGTAGATACAAGATTGTGTCAAACCCTGATACTTCTATCTAGACGTGTCCTTATTTACCTTGTCTCTTGATTCCAAATACATTGCAATGAGCGACACGTGAAAACAAGCTTTGAAGAAAAAATGCATTTTGTGTAACTCAAGGCTCAACAAAGTAGCAAAAAAGTTATTTCATTATTCATTTCTGGATATCCCAAGCCAAGAAGAATTTCTGTAAGACTGGTATCCAGATTGCCTTGAAAAAGTATTCATACCCCATGAACGTTTCCACATTTTTTTTTCAGGTTACACCCACAAACAAATGTTTTTCATTTGCATTTTTTGTGATATACCAACACAGAGTAGCAAGTGAAGTGTAAAGCACATGATACTTTCAAACCACATATACAAGCCCTTTCCACTTCCTGCCGACTTCAACTCAAAAATATTTCACGGATCCGTACATTCCTCAACCAAGGATCTGCAAAAACCATAGTCCATGCCTTCATCATCTCTCGCCTTGACTACTGCAACCTCCTGCTCTGTGGCCTCCCCTCTAACACTCACACCCCTCCAATCTATTCTAAACTCTGCTGCTCTGACTACCACCTGTCCCCCCGCTATTCCCCGGCCTCTCCCCTCTGTCAGTTCCCGCACTGGCTCCCCATTACTCAAAGACTGCAGTTCATAACCATGACATACAAAGTCATTCACAACCTGTGTCCTCCATACATCTGTGACCTCGTCTCTCGGTACTTACCTGCACGCAACCTCCGATCCTCACAGGATCTCCTTCTCTACTCCCCGTCTTATCTCCTCTTCTCACAATCGCATACAAGATTTCTCCCGTGCATCTCCCCTAGTCTGGAACTCTACCCCAACATATTAGACTCTTGCCTACCATCGAAACCTTCAAAAAGAATCTGAAGACCTACCTCTTCCAACAAGCCTGCAGTAACCGCCGATTGACCAAGCCACTGCACTACCAGCTCTACCCTTGCCTATTATATCCTCACCCATCCCTTTGTAGATTGTGAGCCCTCGCGGCAGGATCCTCTCTCCTCCTGTACCAGTCGTGACTTGTACGGTTTAAGAATACTGTTCTTGTTTTTCTTATGTATACCCCACCTCACATGTAAAGTGCCATGGAATAAATGGCGCTATATTAATAAATAATAATGCTTGGTTTTATAAATGTTTAAAAAATATGAATATGAAAATTGTGACACACATTTATATTCAGCCCCAAGTCAAAACTTGGTACATTCACCTGTTTTAAGGTATTTACAAGCAAACAGGTCACAGGTGAGGATGTTACCTTTATTAGCCAGTCAAACCCATTAGTGTCAACTTCTATGCATGTTATCAGGCCAAAATCACCCGGGTATGTGAACTTTTGATCAGGGTCATTTGGATGTTTTGGGTTTGTCATTATGATTTAAAAAGAGAAAACACAGTAGTTTGACAATAAATGGCTTCACCCAACCACTAACCATGAGTGGAGAAAAAGGTTTGGTGTTATCATTCAGATTCTGTGAAAAAAGGCCAAGAAAGCAAAACTTTTTCCGGGGTATGTAAACTTTTGAGCACAACTGTATATTATATGAAGTCATTACACAGAGAGTGATCTATTTCATGTGTTTATTTCTGTTAATGTTAATGATTACAGCCATTGAAAACCTAAAAGTCATTATCTCAGTAAATTAGAATACTTTATAACACCAGCTTGAAATATGATTTTAAAATCCAAAATGTTGGCCTACTGAAATGTATGTTCAGTAAATGCACTCATTACTTGGTCAGGGCTCCTTTTTCATCAATTACTGCATCAATGCGGCGTGGCATGGAGGCGATCAGCATGTGGCACTGCTGAGGTGTTATGGAAGCCCAGGTTGCTTTGATAGCAGCCTTCAGCTCATCTAGATTGTTGTGTCTGGTGTCTCATCTTCCTCTTGTCAATAAGCCATAGATTATGGGGTTAAGGTCAGGCAAGTTTGCTGGCCAATGAAGCACAGTGATACTGTTGTTTTTTAAACCAGGTATTGGTACTTTTGGCAGTGTGGACAGGTGCAGAGTCCTGCTGGAGAATGAAACTTCCATCTCCAAAACGCTTGTCGGCAGAGGGAAGCATGAAGAGCTCTAAAATTTCCTGGTAGACAGCTGCGCTGACTTTGGTCTTGATAAAACACAGTGGACCTTCACCAGCAGATGACATGGCTCCCCAAACCATCACTGATTGTGGAAACGTCACACTAGACCTCAAGCCAGCTTCTTTAGCAATGACCTCTTGTGGCTTACCCTCCTTGTGGAGCGTGTCAATGACTGCCTTCTGGACACCTGTCAAGTCAGCAGTCTTCCCCATGGTTGTGGAGCCTTCTGAAACCGACTAAGGGACCTTTGTAAATGCTTAGGAAGCCTTTGCAGGTGTTTTTTGTTAATTATTCTAATTTTCTGAGATGACTTTTTGGTTTTCATTGGCTGTAAGCCAGAATCATCACCAAACAGAAATAAACACTTGAAATAGATCACTGTGCGTAATGACTATATAATGAGTTTCACTTTTTGTATTGAAGAGCTGAAATAAATTAACTATTTGATGATATTCTAATTTAATGAGAAGCACTTGTAGTTATCCTTATCTTGTCAGTTGGCACACTAATTTATTGATATAGCTGAGTAGAACATATTCTGGCAAGTTGTGGATTGCAACATTTTTACACAATCTAAACTATGCGTACATTAGTACATTACCAGAACAGTCATCAGAACATTAATACAGCACTAGAACCATTATCAGTACATAATTACAGCATCAGAGCTAACATCAGTACATGAATACAGTACCATATCGTCAACACATGAATTTAGAAACATCATAATCAGTCACAAATACAGAATCAGAACTGTTGTGAATACTCTGGAGGCGACTTCTGAGCTGGGGCTCCCTCCACTGGTTGCTGAGGGTAATGAACTAATTGCTGAATGGCCTTCAGCTGGCTCTGAATGGTCTGATATAAGTGACCTGAACTCCCTTCAGCCTTGCCGGTAATCAATTGTTCTTCCAGGTCTTGCTTGGAGCTCAGCTTGCATTCCTGCTCTCATTCAGTTAAGTGATTTGCTGTTTTTTTTTCCTCTGGTTGGATTTTCCTTCCTGGTTTGCTGCTTGCAGTAGACTTCAGCCTAGTCCCCTATTGGGCCTGGCGCTGCAATTGTGCTCTTTTTGTGTTTGCACTTTTGCTCTGTTCCTATGTCACTTTTTATTTGCTGAATTGCTGTGTGTTACACCAGAGATCTGATTTAGGTGGTAGAGATCGTGTGATCTCAGGTTTTTTTTGTTAATCAGAAGTGTTGGTATTTTTGTCAGGGTTTTTTTGGGTTGCAGTCAGAATTCTTTCCTATACTTTTCTATCTAGACAGATTGGGCCCCAGCGTTTGCTCATTCTATTTTCTGTCTGTGTTCATATTTTCTTCTGGTCTAACCGCCATTACATGTTTGGGCGCTTCCTATTTCTTTGGGGATTCTGCTACGGGGCAGATAGTATTCATCTTTCTGCCTTTAGGTGTAGCTATCCGGCTGTGATGAGGCGTCTAGGATCACCATAGGTACGCTCCACGGCTACTTCTAGTGTTGCGGTTAGATTAGGGTCCTGCAATCCAATAGTTTCCAGCCTCTCTGGTGTATTGCTTCTTTGGCTATATTTTGCAATTTCTCCTCAGCTACCGATACACAACACAGAACTACAATCACTACATGAATGCAGCATCAAAACATCAGTACATGAGTACAGCACCAAAACCATCAATATGAGTGCAGCACCATTAACCACCATTAATACGTAAATAAAGAACCAGAGCCATCATCAGCATAGGAATACAGCACATATCATCTAAACATAATCGCCTAAAAAAACACCAATAATACATGAAAACACCAGTATAGAACTACCATCATCAGTACATGAATATATAACCAGAACCATAAGCAGTACACAAACACATTACCATAATGTACGATAATACACGAATACAGCACCAGAACCAATATCCGTCAAGCTCGGACAAGGTGGGCATTAATCAGAGGGGCAGCACAGAGACCAACAGTAACCCTGAAGGAGCTGGGGTGTTCCCAAGCAGAGACTGGAGTATCTGTCCATACGACCACAATATGCCGTACACTCCATATAGAGGGCCTTTATGGAATAGTGGGCAGAAAAAAGCCTTTACTTACACAAAAATTATAAGTCTTATTTTGAGTTTGCCAAAAGACATGTGGGAGACTTCCCAAGTGTATGGAGGAAGGTGCTGTGGTCAGATGAAACCAAAATTTTTGGCCATAAAGGTAAACGCTTTGTCTGGTGACAAACCAACACAGCTCATCACAGCAAAAACACCATCCCCACAGTGAAACGTGGTGACAGCACTATGCTGTGGGGATGTTTTTCTGCAGCAGGGACAGGGAAAATAATCTGAGTCAAGGGAAAGATGGTGCAAAATACAGGGATATTCTTAAGCAAAACCTCTTTCAGTCTGTCAGTGATTTCAAACTGGGATGGAGGTTCATCTTCCAACAAGATAATTTCCCAAAGCATACTGCTAATGCAACATTTGAGTGGTTTAAGGCAAAATGTGTAAATGTTTTGGAGTGAACTAGTCAAAGCCCAGATCTTAATCCAATTTAGAATCTGTTTTCAAACATGAAGATTGGTGTTCACCAAAGCAAACTGTCTAACTTGAAGGAGCTGGAGCAGTTTTGCTTTGAGGAATGGGAAAAAATCCCAGTGCAAGATGTAGAAAGCTCATAGACACACTTATCCAAAGTATTTGCAGCTGTAATTGTCACAAAAATTGTCGCAAAAAGGAAGCTCTACAAATTACAGACTTTAGGGGATGAATAGTTATGCACACCAAAGATTTCAGTTATTTTTTCCTATATATGAAGAAATTACACTGCTGCATTACTTGAGAAGATGCTGCCTTTCTATATACAACCTAATACTGCAGTATATCACACCTCTCACTCCCTCTGTATATAGTGCCATCCAGCAGTATTTCACTTCTGTCAGCCCCTGTACATACAGCCCCATCATTCTGTATATTGCACCTCTCAGTCTCTCTATTTACATAGTTAGCAAGGCTGAAAAAAGACATTTGTCCATCCAGTTCAGCCTATATTCTGTTAGAATAAATCCGCAGATCTACGTCCTTCTAAACAACCTAATCACTGTAAGATAAAATATTGTTACGCTCCGGGAAGACATCCAAGCCTCTCTTGAACCCCTCGACTGAGTTCGCCATCACCACCTCCTCAGGTAAGGAATTCTAGATTCTCACAGCCCTAAGGCTATGTGCACACGTTGCGTTTTTTAAGCGTTTTTGCCGCGGTTTTCCAGCAACCCATTACATTCTATGGCATTCCGCATAGCTATGCTAATGCTGCATATTTTTCTGCAGCGGAATCGCATAAGGGAAAAATACGCAGCATGCTCATTCTTTTTGTGTAATCACGGCGATTACGCCACCATACGATTGCATTGAATTGCTCACTTTATGCATGTGGCTATGCCCATCATACGTGAAGTAAGCACTTCATGTGCGGTTGGTACCCAGGGTCTGGAGGAGAGGAGACTCTCCTCCAGGCCCTGGGTACCACATTCCTGTAAAAATAGAATTAAAATAAAATATATGAATATATTCACCCACTGTCGGCCCCCGGAGTTTTCCAGCTCCTCAGCGAAGCCGCAGCCAAGTTCCGTTCCCAGGGAGCCATTGCAGGAATAACCACAGATGACGTAGCGGTCATGTGACAGCTACATCATCAGGGGTCATTCACGCAATGCATCCCTGGGAACGGAACTTGGCTGCGGCTTCGCTGAGGAGCCGGAAAACTCCGGGGGCCGACAGTGGGTGAGTATATTCATATATTTTATTTTTTTGATTATTTTTAACATTCCACATTAGTAAAAAGGTGGTCACACTTGTCAAGCAGTATGCGTGACAAGTGTGACCAACCTGTCAATCAGTTTTCCAAGCGATGCTACAGATCGATTGGAAAACGCTAGCATTCTGCAAGCTAAAAATGCTTGCAAAACGCTAGTGTTTTGCGGGAATACGCAATACGGAATGCATGCGTATTTCCCGCGGCAGGGAGTGGCGGGAATGCAGTGGAAATTTCATGTAGCCTAACAGTAAAGAATGCGCTTCTATGTTGGTGGAAAAACCTCTCCTCCAGACGCAGAGAATGCCTCCTTGTGACCGTCACCTTCCTTGGTATAAACAGATCCTCGGAGAGATATTTTTATTGTCCCCTTATATACGTGTGAAAGCACATCAGAAAAACAGTAGTCCGCACAGCGAGGAATCCAAACCTCAACACAGGTGCCAGTCAATTAAGCCACTTATATGTGTTAAACGGCTTTTACTCCAGATTTTTAGTCCAGGTGCGTTTCCAAGAAACAAGCCACAATAAATTCCAATCTAGAAAAAAAATCGGATGGCACTCACCAATAAAATTCACTGTTTATTCCAACGGTTAAAACATTGACGTTGGGAGGATGGGAGTGGGAGAGACGACGGCCATTTTGCGCTGAAGTTGCGCTTCTACAGGTCACACAGGTGAGTGGAACCGACATCACAACTTAAGGGATGACAGCCAAACCACTCCCCCAACGCATAACATACATGCAGCAATAACAAATTAAAAAACAGCGTAATTGCCCATAAAGAGAAATCTCATGATAGAGCCGGCTTTCATAGGAAAATGGACATGTCAATTTTCTCATTCAGGCCAGAGGATTCCTGCGCCCATGTGCGCATAATCCATCTGGCCTCTCTTCTTAATAGGAGATTATGCAAATCCCCTCCTTGGGGTGGTAATGACACCCTTTCCAGCCCAGCAAAGGACAGAACACCTGGGTCTCCCCCATGTACCTCTCTGACATGCCTGATTAGCCGTGGCACCACCTTCCCTGTACTAATGGAATTGTAGTACTCTCTAAACCTTACGTAAAGAGGCCGCATGGTTTTTCCGATATAGAAAGATTTGCAGGGGCAAAACACCACGTATACCACATGGGTTGTTTTACATGTGATAAAATCATTAACAGTATGAGATATTGCTCCAATCTGTAGCGTGCAACTCATTACATGAAAGCTACAGAAAGGACACCGGCCACACTTAAAATTCCCTTGAGGGACATAAGTTATTAACCAATTATCCTGTTCCCTAGCCATCCGTTTCTTCACCACAATGTCACCCAAAGTGGTGCTACGACAATTTGAGATGATTTGGCCCCTTGACACTACATCTGCAATAAGAAAAAATGGGAACAGCATCCAATCCGGGTAAAAATATAACAAAGCCTTTATTCTGCCATTATCAAATACAACTTTCGACCATATTGACATCTGCAATGTCTCCATCACTCACTCAACTCAACACAGAGACTCAATCCAAAGATGCATGTTTGCCAATGGGCCATAAATAGATGATGCCATTGCGCCACACCAGGCAACTTGTAAAACCAGACATGGAGCACAACAGATGGCAGCGGAAGGGATCCTCAGTTTTTTTCCCTGATATCTTGGTCCCTATCATCATCATGTTCACACTTATTTAATGTGCCTACATGGAAATATAAAAACCATGTCTACTATCGGACTTTGATTCAGTTCTCTCCACTGCAGGATGATTATTTAACCGTGTCAATGAGCACAATAAACACCACCACCATTTACATTTCTGAATATTTAATACTTTTTTTCTAGAGCCACATTCCCATTTATTTTTTGTATCTTTCCTGTAATTGGGTCTCACTGCTGAAACTTTTATTCTCTTCTTATTACTACATTGCCTAAAATGTGTGTCTGCTCTGAGAAATCTTCATATTCATAAGAATTTGAGCTTTATTTTATATTTTCATTTAAGCAGAGAATCTGAAAACTCTTTCCCATTTTCCATATACTTTAGTTAGATTCAATAGTAGATTAAAGAAATGAAGATTATGGCAGATGATTAAGATGATATGTTCGATTTACAGCTGTCAACCCTATTTTACCGCAGAAGAAAAAAAAGACAAATTAATATCAGTATTCTGAAGAGTCTAAAGTTTAACATCTTTTGTCTCACACGTGTTTCTTTATGCTTTGTTTCCACGTGTTTCTTTGTGGATTTGCTGCTTTCAGTCTGACTCTACAATATTCACATTCCAATAAGGAAAACCAGTGCATGAACTGGTGTGTCCAAACTTTTGACCAGTACTGTATATACCCTATGGGAATAAACATGTTGGAAATAACAGAAAAGACATCTTGTTCTTATCTTCAAAAAGGGGAAGAAGGTCCTAGGAAACTATAGGCCAGTGAGTCTGACTTCTTACCAGGAAAGATCTTTGAACAAATTATTAAACAAGATATATGTAAGTACCTGGATAAGAATGAAGTGATTAACCAGAGTCAGAGTGGGTTTGTAACTAATAAGTCATGTCAGACTAACTTAATTTCCTTCTATGACAGAATCACTGACTGGGTGGATCAGGGAAATGCTGTAGATATAGTATATCTTGACTCCAGCAAAGTATCTCACACCAGCCTTATTAAATAAAAAAATGACTAAGTATGGAATGGACAAGGCAACTGTTAGGTGGTTCATAACTGGCTTAGTGATTGGACCCAAAGATTGGTGGTAAATGGCTTCACATCCAGTTGGAAGAATGTCTGAAGTGGGGTACTGGGCCCTGTATTGTTCAACATCTTTATAAATTATTTAGATGAAGAAATTGCGGGTAAACTGATTAAATTTGCTGATGACACAAAACTAGGAGGGATAGCTAATACTAGAGAAGAGAGGAGAGGATTCAAAAAGATATACATAAACTGGAGCAGTGGGCAGCAACTAACAGAATTGTTTTTAACAGGGAAAAATGCAAATTACTACATCTGGGCAATAAAATGAGAAAAGCATATACAGAATGGGAGGAATAGGGCTAAGCAACAGCACATGTGAAAAAGACTTGGGCATACTAATAGATCACAGACTGAACATGAGTTAACAGTGTGATGCAGCAGCAAAAAAGGCAAATACAATTCTGGGATGTATTAACAGAAGCATACAGTCTAGATCACGTGAGGTCATTATTGCCCTCTACTCCTCTTTGGTCAGACCTCATCGGGAATACTGTGTCCAGCTTTGGGCACCACATTTTAAAAATGACATCAACAAACTGGAGCAAGTTCAGAGAAGAGCAACCAGAATGGTGATCTGTGGAGCCCAGCTGTGCTTGGGTTCCTAATCTCCAGAAGGGTGCACTGAAGGTAACCACCACTAGAGGTCCTGTATATACATTCACACACCTTCACCCATCCCTAGATCCACCAGAGGGAGCTGTTTAGCCATATATAAGGAGGGTGAAGACACTGAAGCTAGTGTAGTAGTTTTTTAGTCACCTCAGAGGGTGAAGTGAAGAGCAGACGGTCTAGGCTGAGAGAGTGTTGTGAGCACAGTGAGCGCAGAGAAAGTGTGCAGCCTGGCACACGGAGCAGAGCTCAAGAGAAGAGTTCAGCTGTTAATGAAGGAGTCTGAAGTCTGCAGCTTGAAGCTTAGTTCAAACGAGTGGAGGCTATGGGGCGCGTTCCAGGAGGTCATCCACACCACCCATTGGCTCCCAGGTAGTTCATTAGTCTCATTGACCCCACTTTATCTTCAGCATTGTTCTGTTGCATGAGTTCTCCCATAGCACTTATAGTATTACTGCAACAGAGTTTTTCACTGCACTTCACAGCATTGTTGTTGGTGGCCGATTGTTGTGTGGTCTGCACTGTTTATCATTTCTTTTTAGTTCAGGTCATTACCATCCACATGGGATAATCATGTAATTAGTATCACTTGGCACAATATTGTGAATGTGTCTCTAATGGTTTTTCACTTTAATCGCATGCATTTTGTATTTTACATTTAGCATAAGACATTTGTATATTGACTGTTTTTTGTGGTTGCACTATTAGCACGTTACTACTATTGGACATGTTTTATTTACACATGGGGTACTATGCAAAAAATTTTTAGATAATTTTTGGGGCTTATATTTACTTGTTCTGTAATATGTGGTCATTTATATTGAGCTGTATTCTATGTAGGCTATTTGGTGCTTGTGGCTTTACTCCTTTTTATGGTAATTTTTACATTTGGTATTTTTTATATTTTGTTTGCGCATATTTACTCAATAAAGAATTGCTCTTTTATCCATTGCACTTTATATTTTCATTCTCACCAGCCTAGTTCTTTTCCTCCCCCATCCACATCCGGTGTACCGTGTTTTTTTATATTTATCCGGGTGGTCTGCCATCCACTATTCGGGACTTGTTGAACTATTTATTGGCTCTTTTTTGATTTAATCAGCACTTTATGTAAATAGTGTTATTCATTGTATTTTAAACAATTCCTGTTTTATTATTCCATAAACCATTTGGTAAAGAAAGTAAAACAACCTCTTCTGGGTACAAAAAAATATAACAGGACAAAAAGGGAAAATAACTAGTCCATATAAAGCACGGGCTCACCAGATTAAATGGTAAATCTTCACTCTCAGACTCTGGCAGGGTCTGAGCAGCAATTACCAGGCCTCTTCACCTTGCACACACAAGGCCAAGTGAGACAGCACAAGCTGCCTTAAAATCGGACAGTCTAAGACCTGGACTGGAGGAGAGTGAGCAGCTGATCACTCCCAGCTTTTTCATCTGCTAGTAAAACACGACCCAAAAACTTTGCCCATTAAAACACCTCTCGGCACTATGTGTGCTGGAGCCTGCTTTTCCAGGTCCTACATCACTGAGGCTTGGCACCTCGGGGACACATACCTCCCATACACGAACTGTCCAGCTGCCACCTTACAAACTACATAGTCACCCCCCTATAAATTGATACCTGAACAAATGTGTAGCTTAATATATGCTACTGTATTCCATAATGAAGCATATTCTTTTTGTTGTAATGGAGCCTTTAGGAGAACGGAGGAGACTGGAGAGGGAGCTGAACTTACAATCTACATATTGTACTAGAAGCTGCAAAATAGCTTGCTCCTCATTCTTCTTGCTTACTGAATAGAGAAAAGCAGTTGTTGTCATGATTGTTAGAGGTCTCATTGGTGTGGCTCAATGGATTATACATTTATCACATTTACCTTGGATAGTCAATATGTTTCTCATGAATAAACCCCTATTATCAGTAACAAGTTTATAATTCAGCATTCAAAGTTCAAGTCATTTGCATTCTAGCATACAATATATTATAGGCCAGAGCTCTATTCATAGTTTTGCAGAAATATGTAGAAAAGAACCTTGAAAAAAAAAAAGGTTTACCATTCATAATAAGGTGTTATCGGAGCATGCTCGGGTGCTAACCAAGTGTCTTTGGCGTGCTCTAATAATATGTTTGAGTCCCTTTTATATATTTATATAACAACTAGCTTGGCCCGTGCAAAATTTTCGCACATTGGTCATTGGGGGCACAGGCAATTTCAGAAAAGGCAAGCTGGTCAAATGTAAATGTATTTCATGAGATGATGAACACAGACAGGTATTTATATATCTAGATTGGTAATACAATAAATTGGTTTGATAAGTAGAGGCCAAAAAATGTCTTCCGGTTGAGGTGCCACCTGCAGGTCATTGTTTTTCTGTAGGTTTATGAAAATCAATGTTTAACCCCTTCATGACCCAGCCTATTTTGACCTTAAAGACCTTGCCATTTTTTGCAATTCTGACCAGTGTCCATTTATGAGGTAATAACTCAGGAACGCTTCAACGGATCCTGGCGATTCTGAGATTGTTTTTTCGTGACATATTGGGCTTCATGTTAGTGGTAAATTTAGGTCGATAATTTTTGCATTTGTGAAAAAAATGGAAATTTGGCGAAAATTCTGAAAATTTTGTAATTTTCAAATTTTTAATTTTTATTCTGTTAAACCAGAGAGTTATGTGGCACAAAATAGTTAATAAATAACATTTCCCACATGTCTACTTTACATCAGCACAATTTTGGGAACAACATTTTTTTTTGTTAGGAAGTTATAAGGCTTAAAAGTTGACCAGCGATTTCTCATTTTTACAGCAAAATTTACAAAACCTTTTTTTTAGGGACCACCTCACATTTGAAGTCACTTTGAGGGGTCTATATGGCAGAAAATACCCAAAAGTGACACCATTATAAAAACTGCACCCCTCAAGATACTCAAAACTACATTCAAGAAGATTATTAACCCTTCAGGTGCTTCACAGGAACTAAAGCAACGTGGAAGGAAAAAAATGGACATTTTAATTTTTCCAACAAAAATTTTCTTTTAGCATCAATTTTTTCATTTTTACATGGGCAACAGGATAAAATGGATCCTAAAATTTGTTGGGCAATTTCTCCTGAGTAAACAGATACCTCATATGTGGTCATAAACTACTGTTTGGGCGCACGACAGGGCTCAGAAAGGAAGGAGCGCCATTTGACTTTTTGAATGGAAAATATGCTGGAATATTTAGCGGTTGCCATGTCGCATTTGGAGAGTCCCTGTGTACCTAAACATTGGAGCTCCCCCACAAGTGACCCCATTTTGGAAACTAGACCCCCAAAGGATCTTATCTAGATGCATAGTGAGCACTTTGAACCCCCAGGTGCTTCACAAATTGATCCGTAATAAAAAGAAAGTACTTTTTTTTCACAAAAATTTTCATTTAGCCTCAGTTTTTTCATTTTCACATGGCCAACAGGATAAATTGGATCCTAAAATTTGTTGGGCAATTTCTCCTGAGTACACAGATACCTCATATGTGGTCATAAACCACTATTTGGGCGCACAGCAGGGCTCAGAAGGGAAGGAGCGCCATTTGACTTTTTGAATGGAAAATATGCTGGAATATTTAGCGGTTGCCATGTCGCATTTGGAGAGTCCCTGTGTGCCTAAACATTGGAGCTCCCCCACAAGTGACCCCATTTTGGAAACTAGACCCCCCAAGGAACTTATCTAGATGCATAGTGAGCACTTTGAACCCCCAGGTGCTTCACAGAAGTTTATAACGCAGAGCCGTGAAAATAAAAAATAATTTTTTTTTTCTCAAAAAATGATATTTTGGCCCTCTATTTTTTATTTTCACAATGGTTACAGGAGAAATTGGACCCCAAAAGTTGTTGTCCAGTTTGTCCTGAGTACGCTAGTACCCCATATGTGGGGGGGAACCTCTGTTCGGGCACACATTGGGGCTCGGAAGGGAAGTAGTAACGTTTTGAAATGCCGACTTTGATGGAATGGTCTGCGGGCGTCATGTTACGTTTGCAGAGCCCCTGATGTGCCTAAACAGTAGAAACTCCCCACAAGTGACCCCATTTTGGAAACTAGACCAAGCAAAGAACTTATCTAGATGTGTGGTGAGCACTTTGAACCCCCAAGGGATACACAGAAGTTTATAACGCCCGGGCATGAAAATAAAAAAATCATATTTTTTCCACAAACATGATCTTTAGTCCCCAATTTTTTTATTTTCCCAAGGGTAACAGGAGAAATTAGACCCCAAAAGTTGTTGTCCAATTTGTCCTGAGCACGCTGATATCCCATATGTGGGAGAAAACTACTGTATGGGCACACGTCGAGGCTCGGAAGGGAAGTAGTGACGTTTTGAAATGCCGACTTGATGGAATGGTCTGCTGGCGTCATGTTACGTTTGCAGAGTCCTGATGTGCCTAAACAGTAGAAACCCCCCCAAGTGACCCCATTTTGGAAACTAGATCCCCCAAGGAACTCCTCTAGATGTGTGGTAAGCACTTTGAATCTCCAAGTTCTTCACAGAAGTTTATAACGCAGAGCCGTGAAAATAAAAAATCATTTTTTTTCCACAAAAATAATTTTTTAGTCCCCAATTTTTTTCCCCAATGTTAACAGGAGAAATTAGACCCCCAAAGTTGTTGTGCAATTTTTCCCGAGTACGCTGATACCCCATATGTGGGGGTAAACCACTGCTTGGGCATACGTCGGGGCTTGGAATAAAGGGAGTACTGTTTGACTTTTTGAACGCAAAATTTGCAGGAATCAATGGTGGCGCCATGTCGCGTATGGAGACCCCCTGATGTGCCTAAGTAGTGGAAACCCCTCAATTCTAACTCCAACCCTAACCCCAACACACCCCTAACCCCAACACACCCCTAACCTTAATACAAACCTTAACTATAACCCTAACCCCAACACACCCCTAACCCTAATCCCAACTCTAACCATAAACCTAACCACAAGCCTTATCAGCATGCGTTGCGATGCGCACACAAATGGGGTGAATGGCAGCGTTAACGGACTGCGTTACACCGCGTTATACCGCGGTGAAACGCAGTCCATCTAACGGACTGCCATAATGCAATATGAACCCAGCCTAACCCTAACGCCCCATGCACACGTTGCAGATTTTTCTAAAATCCACAGGTAAAATGACCTGCGATTTACCTGTGTATTTAGCGCGGTTTTTCCCTGCGGTTTTACACCTATAATGGAAATAGGTGTAAAACTGCTGCGGAATCCGCACAAAGAATTGACATGCTGCGGATTTAAAACCGCAGCAAATCCGCGCTGAAAAATCCGCAGCATGTGCACAGCGTTTTTTTTTTACCATTTATTTGCATTGTACTATACATGGTTTCTGGATCTGCTGTGGATCCGCAGCGCCAAATCTGCTGCGGATCAGCAGCAACATCCGCTGCGGATCAGCAGCAAAATCCGCTGCGGATCAGCAGCAAATTCCGCTGCGGATCAGAATCACCGCAAATTCCGCTGCGGATCAGCAGCAAATTCCGCTGCGAATCCGCAGCAAAGTCCGCTGCGGATCAGCAGCAAATTCCGCTGCGGATCAGCAGCAAATTCCGCTGCGGATCTGCACAAAATCCGATGCGGATCAGCAGCAAATTCCGCTGCGGATCAGTAGCAAATTCCGCTGCGGATCAGCAGCAAATTCCGCTGCGGATCCGCAGCAAATTCCGCTGCGGATCAGCAGCAAATTCCGCTGCGGATCCGCAGCAAAGTCCGCTGCGGATCAGCAGCAAATTCCGCTGCGGATCAGTCAGCAAATTCCGCTGGCGGATCCGCAACAAAATCTGATGCGTTCATTGCATCCGCACAAATCCGCAACGTGTGCCAGGGCCTAATAGAAAAAAAAAATCTTTATTTTTTTATTTTGTCCTACATATGATAAAGTGGGGGTTCATTACTTTTTTATTTGATCACTGTGACAGTTATCACAGTGATCAAAATAAATTGTTTGACACTGGGGGGCGCACTGCGCATGCGCCGACCGGCGGGCGCACTGCGCATGCGCCCGCCATTTTCCAAGATGGCGGCGCCCATGAAGAGGCCCGGGGGACGCCGGGACCGATCCAGGGACATCGGTGGACCGGGAGAGGTCAATAGGGGGGTCGGAAGTTTAGGGGGGGGGATCGGAAGTGGGGGCACCGGAGCAAAGGAGGAGGGGAGCTGTTAGTGACGGCGGTGACCGATCGCTGCCATCTTTCGGTGGCGGCGGCCGATCGCTGCCGTGACTACGTGTGGGGGGGTCAGGGCTCGGTGTCCAGCCATGGCAGATGCTATTGCAGCATCGGCCATGGCTGGATTGTAATATTTCACCAATTAAATTGGTGAAATATTACAGATTGCTCTGATTGGCTGTTTCACTTTTAACAGCCAATCAGAGCGATCGTGGCCACGGGGGGGTTAAGCCAACCCCCCTGTGGTGAAGCACAAAGGGTCCTGTAACTGCGGGTCAGGTGACCTTTGAGTGACCCCGGTCTCCTGGCCCGCAGGAACGCGATCCTTTCATGACACAGGGTATGCGTCATAGGTCGGATTGGCACCGACTTTCATGACGCATACGCTGTGTCAAAGGTCGGGAAGGGGTTAAACTGTATTTAGTGATAAAATCGTGGATGTGTGGTTTGTTTGGCTCTTTTCTTGCTGAAGGGAGCGAGTTTACCTTTCAAATGGTGTATCATTTGTGTGTGTGGGGCGAAGTAATCAGTGAAAAAGCAGTGCATATTTACAAATGTGTTTGCATATTTGACTCACCTGCCGTGAAGTGTGCAATCCTCCAATGTGCCTGAGATAGGCTGGGCAAGCACTTGGGCAAGCAGGAAAGACCCCAAGTCAAATGTTTGGATTTGTTTGTGATGTCTGTAAGCAGCTTTGTGGTAGTGTGCTTTGGGGTAGTGTGCTGCCACCGGCAGGTAATTTGACCTTTTAAATGGTGTATCATTTGTTTGTGTGGGTGGAGTATGAACGGAGCAATTGTGCAATTCAACAGGCAGTGCATGTATACAAATGTGTTTGCATATGTGCCTCACCTGCAGTGAAGTGTGCAATCCTCCAATTTGGCTAAAATAGGTTGGGCAAGCAGTTCAGCAAACTGGAAAGCCCCTAAGGCAAATGTTTGGATTTGTTTGTGATGTCTGTAAGCAGTTTTGTGGTAGTGTGCTTTGGGGTACTGTGGTGCCACCTGCAGGTCATTTTTCCTTACTGCAGGTTTATGAAAATTAATGTTTAAACTGTATTTTGTGATCAAATCGTGGATGTGTGGTTTGTTTGGCTATTTTCTTGCTGAAGTGGGCAAGGTTACCTTTCAAATAGTGTATCATTTATGTGTGTGGGTGCAGTATGAACAGAGATACAAAGTAATCACCGAAAAAGTGTTTAGAAATAATAGAATAGAATGTGCTCTGCTTTTTTCCTCACCTTTTCTTCTCTATCTACTGATCTGTTGTCGAGTGTTTAACGTGCTGTTGTGTATGTGTGTGAGGTTGCCATGGATGATTTTGGCTCATAACTTGGACTGGTTGAGCCTCAGCAGCCTGGTGCTTTTCCTGGGTATCGCCTCGGCTGCGATCATGTAGCCGTTGCCATGGTGCTCCCTGGGAACGCTTCCAAAGAGTGTGCGCCGCCCGCGCATGCGGAGTAGCTGTGCATGTCACTTGGTTGCGGTCATGTGACTACTCCTTGGTGACGCACACCTGCTGATTCTCGCACGGGGCGGTATGTACACTTGTGGAGGGCATGCCAGCAGGGATAATATCACTGTCGCTATGACAACCCTCGATGCTGTATTTCAATAGGTGGGTTATAGTCCCACCTGAAGCATGCCCACACATTGCCTTTTTTTGGAGCACTCCTATAGGTGCCAGTCGATTGGACACTCAACGGTGATTGCATTTGCATGATCCAGTATGTATTGATTGGATCTTTGTAACTAACAACTGGGATGCTATCCCTGGATTGGGTGATCACTACACACTTTCTTTATAAACAAGGCTTGATTATTGCTATTCTGGGATCTTTTTTGTCTATTATATAATACTAGATGGAGGCCGGTAAGGTCACGATGGGGGCAGGCTTTGCAGCGTTGAGTATCTCTCCCCCAGGTGCTCACCCACCAATTCACTCTCTGTTTCCCCCATGTGCTGATTTCTCCGTCTGTGCTCTCTTCTTTGACCTGTCTACCCCATGTGCTATCCCCCATGTCTGCTGTCTCTCTCCTTCCTGTGCTGTGTTCTCCCCTCATGTGCGGTCCTGTTTGAGCTGTCTCCCCCTGTGCGCTTTCTCTCTCCTCTATCTGCTGTCTTCTCCGCTCATGTGATCTCATCTTTGACCTGTGTACACCACCGTCGCCGGGATCAGCCGAATGATTCACTGACCGCCTCCATCTTTGTACAGGAGGAGCGCATGCGCAGTTTTAATGTGACAGCCACTAAAGATGGCGGCGGTCTGATTTACTGCGCTTGCGCGAATTCCACGCAGGCACAGTGAATCATTTGGCTGATCCTGGCGGCAGATGCGCGACGTGTCTACAGGCAGACGGTCACATTAAAGGGGTTTTCCCACGAATGAAAGTTCATTTTAAAAATTGTCTGTGTCTGACCGTGTACAGAGCATACCACATCTCCTGGGCAGGGGAGGAAGCAAAAGACAATACTGACATTACAGCAGGGGATCACAGAGGATTCATTTTGTGAGGTAAAATATTTCACTGACTGTTTTTAAACAATATTTTACTTTACAAAATGTATACTCTGCGATCTCTGCTGTAATGTATACAATATACAGTGTGTGTGCGGTGTGTATGGCATATACAGTGTGTGTGTGTGTGGTGCAACGGTGTTCCGCTGGTGGTACCGCACAAGAGGCTAGTACCACCAGCAGTTTCCATATTGAGACACCCATCACTTGGGTGTCCCAATATGGCAATTGGTGAACTTCCGCCACTTGGAACTCTGGGATCCGGACACATCTGGAAGGAACAGGATGTGAAGACATTACAAGGTAAGTATATATTAGATAATGGGCTATCCATATGTGTTATTTTGTAGAACTTTAGCCTTTTATGAAAATTTTTATTGTATCTGTAGTGTTTTATATGAGGGGCTGACCTGTATGGTGATTGGTGCTCTGTTGTAAACCACATTATATAAAGCCAGCCCTGTCTTTGTTCACATACACTTGATAAAGACCTATATTAGGTCGAAACGTCGTTCCTTTGATGGCCGAATAAAACACACTTTGAAATTGAACACCCTGGAGTGGAAGCTGTTTCTTTCTGTATTCACCTATGTACCTCCAAAGTGGGTTCCTTGGGGAGTGCTGCCAGCGACACTCCTTTTCCTTGGTGTTTTATGAATCTGTCAAAAACATCTAGATAAGAAAAATTGTTGAAGGAAAAAAATATTTTTAAAAAAGAAATTAAAACGAGACGCAAAATGTATAAAGAATAGGAAAAAATAGGATGCCAATAAAAAGGAGCCAATTACTCCTGAAAACTGGAGAAACAGCAATGACGAATTAGAAATGATATTGAGTTTGTCCAATAGACCACAACCCTCTGAGCTCAGCTCAACCCAAGAGCACTGGTGTATAAATGCCAAAAGTCGTTACATTTTTGAACAACTATGTGCTGCATGAAAACAGTTTCATGAAGATTTTCTGACGCAAACTAATGAATCCCACCCTTCAAGTGTAAGCTCCTATGGACACCGATCTGGGAAGTGATTGTAATTTTGGTATTTGGCATTTCTTGTACCGTATCATGAATGATCACAGAAATCAATGTCTTGAAGTCAATTCTTATAGATGTCTCTATCGCCTCACATATACACACATCCATTATGACTCGGTGACACGGCTCTTTGGAGCGTTCCACCAGAGACAATACATATAAATTCACTTGACCTGTTTTATCAAATACTGATTTTTAAAATGTCCCCTGAGGTATGCAAATCGCATAGAGCCAACAGGGATGTTCCACTGCTCTGCGCGATCCGGGCACATCAGTCATTCAGGTCGCTATTTTTTCCACCCTTATTAACCTTTCTGGCCCTATTCAGAGTTCTATGTTTCAGACTGTCGCCCTTGAGGGATTTTTTTGTATTTCTATTATAAATGCATCCTGGGATCAGATCCTTGCTTGCTTTTAAAAATCGTCTGCAAAATTCTACCCTAAGAAAGACAAATCTGTTCTCGGATCCCTTACCACATATAGCCTAATGAGTTATGAGATGCTTTAATAAAAATTAACAAGGGAGTTTTAGAATCATTTTCACGAGTCGTATCCTATATGTTTTCTATGACTCACGTTATGTATTTTGCCACCACTAAATGTAGGAAAGTCATGTAATTTGTTAGAATCTAGAACCCCTGGATATTAGATATACCCTAGAGACAGATGTTCTCTGACCACACCAGAGCTGGATTCAGGTGTCTATTCGCTCATGAGTTGGGGGCACATCTACCCCAACCTTGGCTTGACGAGTGTTTTTACCTAAATAAAAAATAAAAGACTCTCCAAACCTAGTTTCGCCTGGTATTTTCTCAGCTGGCGTCATTCTTGATTACCTCCAAAAGCCTACAATCTCTAATTTGGCACCCACAAAAGATGCAATGTTTTGCAATTAATATAACAATATGTATTATCATCTACAAATTTGTGGGTTTAGCATTAAAGGGAACCAGTCATCAGGATATTACACCCCTAACTAATGGCGAGTATGTAAAGACCCTTTAATGCTTATTAAATCCTTACTTTGCTTGTAGAATTTTGTTCGGAAGTTTTACTCGCAAATGCAGAGAGCGAGCACTGCACTTACAGCTCTCCGGCCTCTCTCCCGATTCCCTGCCCGCCTCCAGTCTTTGACTAATAGATCACTCTTGTCTCAGTGACCTGCCTCCCCTGTCCGGGATTTTCCATAAAGACTGGAGGCAAGCTGCGGACAGGGACATAGGGATAGAAGCCGGAGAGCTGTAAGTGCAGTGCCCGCCCTGCTACACTTGTGACTAAAACTTCGGAACAAAATTCTACAAGCAAAGTAATGATTTAATAAGCCTTAAAAGGAATATGTTAGAGGTTTTTGCTGTGTAATCTGAGAGCACCATGATGTAGGGGCTGAGGGCCTGAATCCAACAATGTGTCACTTATTAGACTGTGTTGCCATTTCAATAAAATCAGTGTATTATCACTACAGGACAAGGTGTCTCAACGCTCCTAAGTCAACTACTCTGTGTAACCCCACTGGTACCACTGATTAGTAACTTTCTGTCTATGCCCAGTATTTACAGAAAGATGCCAATCAATGGTGTGGGCGGCGTTATACAGAGCTCAGCATTCAGAGCACTGTTAGATCTGCAGCAGAAAAAACAGAGATTGTATCAAAATAACAGAAGGAAGCCCAGCAATTGACACATTACTGGAATCAGGAAATACTATTAATGGTGCCATGTCTAAGTAAGAGTAGATGAAGAAAAGATGTGGCCAAGCATGACTCCTGTCATAATCCTTCTAGCTTATTCGAGAAGGGAAACAGTTGACAGTGCCAGCATCATGCATAACTACATTGAATCCATTGTCTCTGTTCCTTTCTGGTTATGTACAGCATAAAAGATGATCATCATCCTGATGGGTGAGTTTTCTAAAACTGAAATCAGCACCTATTAGATATTTATGTTCTGATGTTTTATTGTGGCCCACTTTGTTAGTTCAACCTGACCATGTGGCCCTCAGACTAAAAAAAAATAATGTTGTGCACTCCTGATTTAGAATAATTAACAGGTCAACAACGCCATACAATATGCAAAAGCAAGCAAGTATGCTCTACAGCAGGGATCCACAACCACATGTGGCTCACGGGCCCACAATGTGTGGCTCATGGTTGTTTGCCAGCTTGATCCATTAGCATCAAGTTTAGCAAACGGGCTATGAAGTGCAAGCTTCCAGATGGTGACATTTGTGAGCAGCCTTCACAGAAGAGCAGATGGTATACTAAATATTAGCACAGCCAGTGGGGGAAGTGCCAGTCAGTAGGTTCCCAAACCTTAAGATCATATAACAAATACTGGGCACACTTAAGTGGATTCAATGTGCAAAAGGAAAATTTTACTACATACAGTAGCCACTAGTAACAAACATTTCAGTCATGGTAGACCTTCATCAGTGTACTAGGGTTAATTAGAGAAGGTTGTGTGATAATATCACACTGGCTCTGGTGAAGATAGTCAGGTTCCGAGTAGATGGTAGGAAGCTGGCTCCAGCAACTTTAGCTTTGTCCACAGGTTTGGATGGCGAGTAGCGGAACGGGATGGCACTTGAGTGTATAGGTACAGATGTCGTCTAGGATAGCCGAACAACAGGTCACTGAGATTCTGCGGGAACAAACAGTATAAGCAGAGTGCCAAGTGGAATGCTATAACAGCGCAGACAGAGCAAGGACAGAACCGGGTTTAGCAAGAGTAGATACTCATTGCTCCGACACTCCCCCTATGGCGGAGTGGACAGAAATAGTAATCAGTGCGCTGCCATTGGTTTATGAGACTAGAGGGAGGCGCGCTTGCGTCCTAGCATTATCCCTGGAGGCTTGCTGGTAGCGTGCCAGGAAGTAGAGGAGCGAGAAGCAGCAGGACGCCGAGGGACAGACAGAGAGCGAGGATCCTGACAGGGACTTTGCAGAGGTACAGAGGCAGCCTCGGGAGCAGAAGGGGGCCAGAACTGGGGACAGTGCCAGAACCGGGACTGGGTGTAACATACTGTATGTAATAAAATTTTAATTTCGCACTTTGAATCCACTTGAGTGTGCCCAGTATTTGTTATATTCACAGAAGAGCAGACTTCTACTGGCCTTGGGTTTGTTGAGATAAATTAAGTGCTAAACTGGACATAGGATGATGGTGGCAGATAGAGGAGGTGCTTGAAGCAAGATGCGATAGTGTGGTAGGAATTCTTGACACAAGAATACTGAATGAGGTTAAGATGGGAACCCCTTAAGTATAGTGCCTTGGTGGGAAGCTTGGCTGTAATTAGACAGATAATGGTGTTCTAGGTGTCCCTACGGTGGGGAGGCAGAAGCTGAATGTCACTCTTCGGGGAGGCTCTGGATGTGGCTCACAACAATCTCTCAGAGCTGAATGTTTGGCTCTTGAGGTAAGAAAGGTTGGGGATCACTTATCTATAGTTAAACTCCCCTACTGGTAACACAACTCGGACTTTGATGGGAAGATGAAATGTGGTGTGGCCTCCTGGAGAAGTTCTGCAAACAGACAGCTACACCGATGTGAAGCCAAGTGGAATCTATTCCGTTTCCAACCCTTGTCTAAAGACAGCTGTGATTCAAGGCTCATACTTAGTAATAATGGTTAGATCTCGCTCTTCACACAGTAGCTGGAGCTGTTGTTCCTCGTAGCTGTGTGTTACACGGGAGAAGAAGTTTTGCCGCTTGCTTATATAACATATGGAAATTAGACCTACAATTGATCTAGCAGAGAGTCTTCAATATGTATTGTACATCATCATCTTAGTGTCAGAGCAGATGCAGAAAATTGATGGCAGAAAGAAGCGATGAGAAGGATTTAACAACTCAGGATTCATTTCAAATAATTTTTACACAAATTGAAATCTATCCCGTTCTTTGACCTAATTTTCAGGCTGATTTGCTTGACAAAAGCAGAGAAGTCAGATGAACACACGGATGCTGCGCAATAACGACACTTATGCAAATAGGGTTAGCAGTCCATTTAGCTATGAAACATAAGGCTCAAAAATAACAGGGGGTCATGAGTATTTTTGGTGGGGGTGTGCAATATTATACAAAGTCTAAGGCAGGAAAATACATTTGCAAGTTTCTAAAGTGAACTTTTGCCATTCTGAGACATTCTTTAAAAGGATTTACTATTTTCCACACCACAGAACACATACAGTGTTTATAAAAAATGTGCATATTTCTCCGTGAGCAACTTCAGAGAATACAGACTGAAAGATTGTAGACGGAAAGGAGAAGCTGACAAAATATGGCATTTTTGTGACAGTTGGTGGTGACTAGGATATCCAAGCGAATATATGACTCTGTGCTGGGGTTGGATCACCACCAAACAGATATTGTTGGCCAACCTAAAGAGGTTATCAGTAGCAAAGGTGTCTTTAACGGCCGTGAGACATACAGCCGCGGGGACTCGAACATATTTTTTGAGCATGCAAAAGGCGCTCATTTAGCACCGAAGCATGCTCGGATAACACCTTATCTGAGCACGTTCCCTCATCGCTAGTCATCAGCATTACAGTATCAGATCAGGTTATGGGTAAGAGGTGGGATGATGGGTTGAGTTCCCACCCCATGTCTAACAAATCAGATGCTGCATTTGCTATTGAATGGGGCACCTAGGGGGCTAAAATACAGTGATCAGTGTCCTCACTGATCCCATCAGTATCAACGGGAACCCACATATGAATGCCATCTGGGCTGATACAGAGGTAGTGCTCACCCAATCAGAATGACGGATATACGCATTGGTTCTTGGTGCATGTCTATGTGGAGGTGTCATCTATTGAAATTTCTGAATGGGGAGAAGGGAGTAGACACCTTTTCCAGCAGCTATTCTCCATTGAGAACAAAAGATTCTATGTACTTAAATTTAAATACCCTGTATTAAATACCCTAGCCCTGAGCAAATAACCAATGGACCTGCCAAAAATGAAAGAGAACTACATCTCAAAACCAAATGCCAGTGACCCTTCATGTCACACAGCTACATTATGACATTCTGTACACATATTTGCAGTTTGCAGCAACTAGTTTCACCTTTGCATTAATTTGTAGTGTAACAGATCTGGGTTCAGAGTTTGTGCTATGGGGGTGATGAATTTTTAACGTCTTTAGGTTTTTAACATTTTTAATATTTTACATCCGTGCACTCATGAGATTGTGGTGTAAAGTGTTTTAGTTTGAGAAGTCAGTCCTGGATTTTGGTATTTTGGAGAATAACCAGAAGATGAACTCTGCTTTTCAGTGCCAGTCTGGAAGCCATCAGAGAGGGGCCATGAGGCTGGTTCCAGTATGTGTCTTCACAACATCCAGCAGTTTTACAGGGACTGTCAGGTACATTGCGTTTTGGGGGCACTCTAAGGGCATGCAATCCTTTTAATCGTCTGCTGTGAACCTGATCTCAAATGGAGGTGCGGAGAATGACCACACTTGACTCTTGGATGGAATCAAAAGCAGAACTCTGTTTATTAAGAAAGTAACACATGCTTATATAGACAACTAGAAATAGGCCCGATGCGATATCATCGCGAGGGCCGTAATGTCACGATGGGGGCAGGCTTTGCAGCCCCAGTAATTTCAACGCACTCCCGATGCGATAACATCGGGCCTATTTCTAGTACCACAGAAGCGCCACCTGTCCCCACAATACACCCCACACGCGCCGTCCTCACCATTGGCAGAATTATGTCAGCTCACTCTGCTACTATTACTATGCATGCAGCAGGCACCGACCCATCCCACACAGCGTGCTCTCATGACGTCATACCTGCCTCCTGGGGAAATAGCAGCTGGTGTAGCACAGATTGGAGGGGAGTGGATCTACTAGTTCTCAGGCCGGGCCGCGCACAGGTATTCTGCTCCCGGTGCTCCCCGGGGAGGGCAGCGAGGCTGCCACAGGCTCCTAGTTACATGTAGTGCAGCACGGGACACATGATGGCGAGGCTGTGCTGGAACTGCCACGGTGCCTTATGGGATTCGGGGACAGCGGCCACTGGTGATTATATAAAGAGGTGTCTTGAGAGTCCCCAAGGGTGCAGATCTTTATTTAATAGGTTCAAGCTACAGTTGTTGCCTTTCATGATTCTAATTATCCATAGCTGCGCAATAAACGGTATCAGAAGAAAGCCATAAAAGTCTTATGATCTCTAACTATAGCTAGAAGCGTCAGGGATATTTATGCCATTTTCATTATCTCCTTTGAAGACTGCTGCTATAACTAATTTTGTCACTTTCCCAACTACAAGTCCCTTTAATATCTGTGCTAAAGTCATATCAGTTTGGTATATGAGATTTATTTAAGTGCAAAACGAATACTAAAAAAAGAAAATCTGCTAAACTATACAGACTTTTTATAAAAGTTATCTGAAAAATGTCATGTAAGAAATTGGGAATTGGTCATGAGGACAAAGACCCAAAGATTTTATATGGTTTGGCATCTTTCAAATAAATGACCTGAGCTGCAATACCGGACAAAGCCCATGGACAGGAGTGGTGCTGTTGCTGGAAAAAAGTTTATGATTTAAGGTCAATCATGGTTACATAAAGGACACATGCATTTTGGGGTTGGTTGGATGTGGGAGCACTAACAGACCTGTATCGATATGTTCCCCATCCTATTTTGCAATTTTTTAAAAACTTTTATATTTTGGACTTTTATGCTCCACCGAGTGCGAATAAAGAAAAATATCACCATAACATCCATATATACTTAACATGTGAAATGCTTATGAATGAAGTAGCTCCAAATATTCCTGCTGCTTTCATACAGTCACCATGAACAAGTTTCCGGCAGGACAAAAGTGTAGGAAATTAAACCTTTTCCTGGTGCTTTATGCTCTAGTTTCAGGACCTTGGACAGGGATAACATGTTATAGTTTATACCCAAGGGCTCTAACCTGTTATACGTCGTTTGTCTATGGAGGACATGATCCAAAATAATCTACAGTAAATATTAAAGGTAAAAATGCTGGTGTATAGTCTAAGTTGGCAATAGCGCCATAGTACCAAGTCACTTCTAGATGGATATTCTCAACTTTGGGTTAGAGGATATCTTCTCACTAACTGGGGGCCCTAACTGCGGCTCTAAAGAGCTCCGTGTAAATAGAGCAGTGGTTGATCACGTTCACTGCCCGCCATTCATTCTTGATAAGACAGCCAGAGAGAGCTGGGTGCTGCACTCAGTTGGTCTTCGGCACTCCCATAAGAATGAATGGAGCGTCAGTGCGCATGATCGATCACTTCTCCGTTCACATGTGGCTCTTCAGAGCCCCACTTTACAGGATCAGTGGTGGTCCCAGCAGTCAAATGTTATTCCTAACCCAGGGATAAGGGATAGTATCCAACTTGAGAATATCCCTTCAAATTATTGTGACCCACGGGTTCGCCAAGTCAACTGCTTATCACATAGTTCTCCTAAATCCTCCTATTCTTCCACAGCAGATATTCATTTTTCCCACAGCCCGACCATAGTGACATCACATTGGCTCTGCTGCAAAGATTGGCATCTCACTAACAGCATAAATACCTAATCATTATCACGTGTAAGCAATAGTATTGTCGATTGCCAAAATAACAAACATATAATTGTTCCTCATTTTGATAATGTGTGCAAAATATAAAGCGCTGCGGAATATGTTGGCGCTATATAAAAATAAAGATTATTATTATTTTGAACTAATCAAAGAAACGCATATAAATGTAATGGGCTTAAAGTCTTTCACTTTAAAGAAAAGTGATCCCTAAACACTTTTAAATACGTAATATAACAAATAGAGCAGGTCCTCACCCTTCACTGGTCCAACGCGAGCTTTCTGCCATTGCTCCTGTAATTTCACTTAACATTTTAATAAAATTACACTTACAGCAGTGCAGAGCATTATCATGCGTCTAGTGCAGTATTCCAGAGAAGAAGAAAGAATAAAACGCACAGGAAGCTCATTCTACAAAACACTAATTTATATACCACTTACAGTCATAGTGGTGTAACCCATGTATTGGTTTGGGCATAATTCACACTGTTTATGATATAGGACATTCTTATCAGCAAAATATTTAAAATATTAATTTTTTATAGTGCAAGATGTGATGGTGGTGGGTGTGGACCGACGGCAGTACTGGCCGGGCTTACACTGGAGGGGCATGATTAAGGCCACTTTCACACTTCAGGCTTTTTGAATCAGGCGCGATCCGGCGTGATTTTAAAAAAACGGATCCGGTACCGGATGCGTTTTTTTTAGCATTGACTTACATTAGCGCCGGATCGCGCCTGATGTCACTGCGTTGCATCCGTTTTTGGCCGGATCCGTGAAATTGTACATTCCGGCGGCCGGACAAGACGCTTGCTGCAACGTTTTTTTTTTTTTCCGGAGCCGCCTGACAGTGCCTGAATCGGCACTTCAGGCGGCCGGAAACAATGAAAACCTATGGCCCGGACCAGTCTTTTGACAAATCCGTCAGAAAACTGATCGGAATCCAAGGTTGGTCTCTCTCTCTCTCTCAGGCATGTAGAGCCCATCCATTCACCTTTTCTGCGTGCAAAGCAGTAATCAAAGCAAAAGGTGGCTACTTTGAAGAACCTAGAATATAAGACATATTTTCAGTTGTTTCACACTTTTTTGTAAAGTGTAATGTATAATTCCACATGTGTTATTCATAGTTTTGATGCCTTCAGTGTGATTCTACAATTTTCATAGCCATGAAAATACAGAAAAATCTTTGAATGAGAAGGTGTGTCCAAACTTTTGGTCTGTACTGTACATGCACATATTTTTTATTTTTAAGTGACTTCCTGGTCTTCACTAGAGACTCTGATGGTGAGAATAGGCTTGGGCCATTAGGGCAGTCACCAGGTACCACTCCAGGGCAGTGCCCGGACGTGCAGCAGCTGACCTACAGGTCAAGGCAGAAATGCAAGGCACAGAGGAAGACAGAGATGTAGTTAGACAGTTCAAGGTTGGGGCGGGCAGCACAGGTTCAAAATATGGAGATGGAGTCAGAAGCGGAGAGATCAGACTATACGGGTAAACAAGTCGGGTCAGTAACAGGAGAGTCAAAACAAGAATGCACCTAGACTGGAAACTGGAGAATAACTACAACAAAACCTAAGTTCAAGCAAGGTGCGGAGGGAGGATCTGCCTACTATATTCCCTGCTGTCACAGAAGGGTTAAATTCCTGCAGAGTCTTGTTGTGTCTCCCTATTGCCAGGTGGAGACTCTCAGCCACATAAGGATGTAGAAATACAGGGAGTGTTGCAAGAGGCAGTTCAACGTGATGGCCAGACACTGGGAGGAGCAGAGCGTTGAATGCAGTATGTAGGATGACGCTAAGGAGTGCGAGTTACCAGCATGACACGAGATATAAAATCCTTTGTTTTCTTAATAGTTTTGCATACCCCACATGTATTTTTTCCATATTTGAAGCAACCATTAATTTTACCCAGAATTGCACAGACTTTTTATCAGAAGTGAACAGGCTAGGTAATAATATATTTCTGATAGTTGGTTCTCGATCTGCTATTCATATAGCTCAGGATCTCTATACAACAAAGGTTATTTCTTTTTAAATTATATTATTTTACAATAATTGGTACTGTAGTTTGTATATAATTACTTTAGTGATAATAAAATATTGCTAAGTATCTCAAAAACAAAAATACCCTACTATTAAAAACACTCTACTGATATTAAAAGTATGATATACGAGCTGTTCTTGAAGCAGAAGAGCACTTCAGCAGCCGTCTAATCCTACTAAGGGGCAAAAAGGAGAAATTCAGGAAATCGTTTGTACCTACTGCTATGGGGATGTATAATAATTTCCTAAGGGTGGTAGAAAATAATGACTGATGGCTGGTGTACTAATGTCAACTAACATTGTCTTATATACATCTGAACTACACACTTTTATTATTTTTTTTATTATGTAATGTTGGTATACCTGTGCAAGATTTGTGTCCTAATATTTTATGTACTGCTGTTTGTATTGCTGCTGTAATACTGTAATTTCCCCCCTGGGATCAATAAAGTGTACCGTATCGTATACAAACAAATGGTCTCAGGAAGCTTTACTGTTGGCAGAGACAGGACTCATGCTAGCGCTCACCTTTTCTTCTCTGGACAATCATGATTTCAGATGTCCAAAACAGTCTGAAGGGGGTTTTATTGGAGAAAATAACTTTAGCCCGGTCCTCTGCAATCCAATCCCTGGCCTGTCTGTAAAGTTGTTTCCTCTGATGAAGCTTCCTTCCTTCCTTTAGACTATGGGATATCTGAAAGAATGATTGCCTGGAGAAGAAAAGGCAAGTGGTACCTGTGTCATGCCAAAAGTAAATCATCCTGAAGACCATTAATCTGTGGGGTCTTTCTATCCAGGGTAGTGGGCTCACTCACAATTTTGCAAAAGAATGGTATCTAGACATGCTGCAAGAGCAACTTCTCCCAACAGTCAAAGAGAAATATAGTGAACAATGCTTTTTCCAGGATGATGGAGCACCAGGTCACAAGTCAAAAATGAGAAGTGACTCAGTAATCAAAATCTTGAATTTATGAGTACATGGCCAAGAAACTTCCCAGATCTCAATCCCATTAAGAACCGGAGATAAATCCTCAAAAACAAGGTGAACAATCAAAAACATGGAAATTATGATAAATTCCAAGCATTAATTAGGCAAGAACGGGTTGTCATCAGTCAGCATTTGGCAGCAGTCTTTCCATAAACTTGATGGATTTGTCAATAAATGTGTAAAAACTTATGAAATACTGATAAATGTGCTTCAGTAACCATAGAAACATCCGACTAAAATATCTAGTTCTGTTGAAATATCAAGCTGAATGAAAACCAAAATTTGTGTCCGTCTCAAAGCATTTCGACATGACTTTATTAGTCCATATCGAAAGACTCAAATATTATCTGTATACTCATACCTTTAATGAATAGCAATAAGGAGTGTTTTAATAGTAGGATCTTTTTGGCACATAAGCCTCATTTTGTAATTCGTACAAAATGTTAATCCATATTTATTTTGCCTCTGTTTACTCTTTGAAAATATAGAATAATATTTTGTTTGTAATTTGCTATATTTTAGCTCTATGGCACCACTCCAGCGAGGTTTTTTTTTTTTAGCGCTGGAGGGGCGCTTTAAATGTAAGCCCCCAGTCCACATTCTTATATTCACCTTCCGGCGACTTCACCTTTCACCCCTGACTTGTGACTTAACTACTGACTTCCGGCGAGTCCAAAGAGCTCAATGCAAGAACAAAACTCTCAGAGATTTATTGAAAAGTGACCTCTGGCGTGCTCCATGAAACACTGGAACTTCCGGCAGGTCACTGTTCACTGCAGAGCGATGCTGGAAAAGGATGAATTTGGCGGCAGGCGAGTATGAGACCGGGGCACAGGGGAATTACATTTAAGGCACCACTCCAGCGGTGCAATAAAAAATCCTCTGGAGTGGTGCTTTAAGGCACCTTGTTTATTGCCTACTTATATTTTCAATCTATTGTCAATCCTACGACACTCCTACTGATGCCTATTACGGTTACTTCAATTTTTCCGTCGCCAACATATTCTCCGATAGGTAGATTTTCAACTATATTTGGGAAATTGCTTTCTACATGGAGTATTGAATTCTCTGTTATAAGTTTTCTATATGTACTGGAAGTAATTTTCCAATTATTATCATCTCCTGTTAAAAAATATGAAGGAAAGGCATGGTGGCATTTTACAATTTATAGGTCAATATATTATTATCATTAAGATTTATGTATCTGACACATTCCAGTATAAAATCCATCCTTTATATTCTGGCTGGATTTTATACACCTGTAGCACGGGACTGAATGAAAAAACGGAATACATTGATTAAAACGTCTGTGACGATACTTTTATCCAAATAGCGTATCAGTCTACAGAGGATCTATATTCAATCTCGTATTTTTATGGCACAAGCAATGTGACTTCTCACATATCGGAAGGGAATGATGTCTTGTCTAAGCATACAAAAATAACTGATAACGTCAAGCTATGGCTTATTCTCAGGACGGAGTATATTCATGGTATATATACCTCCTCGCGGATTCATGTGCATGCACTTGGTACGGATGGTTCTGTAAGGAGATGATGAATATATTTTGAACTGATGGGTGAATATTAACCAAGTCATAAAAATAATTTTTATTATAGTTCAGCAATGACTCTGTGAGCTACTGTCTGGAGCAAGTACCTTCAATAAAGTAATTAGACCATAAAAATAACACTACCAGTTAATGTATCTCTAGGAATCTGTTTCCCTCCAGCAAAACTTGCAATTTTTAGCATTGAGTGTTACAGGTCCTGACATTCAGATTTAACACCTTCATGCCTGGCATGGATTTACATACACACACTTTCTGAATATCGTCCTTGCATTTGTCACAAACTTAAAATAGTATTTTATATAATATTTTATATAGTAGCACTCAGTTATTCCTTTTGTATTTCTACTATTAATCCCTGGTTATTAATATAAAAAAAATGAAATACATAGTTCACAATCTGTGGTCACACCAGGACTATGGCTTATGTTTATTGTGGAGCCACTAGAGCTACATCGGATCTCTACTCAGACCCATACTGACAATTCCTCATTGATTTATAGATGAATATGCCAGGTTTTTAGATGCAGCCTAATACTATCCCCAATCCTAGCCACATCCTAAAACCAAGCTTGTGTTCTCATCTCAGTAATGGTGGTGCAAATTTCTTAAAAAAAAAAAAATGTTCATCAATAATTTTCCCCTCTTACATTTTAGGGCCACACAGCGGTAAAATTCACGCTGATTTGCTCATGATACATTTGGCCAAAAAAACAAAATTATTCAAACAGTTGTACTTGCTAGATAGAAGTTCCCACTGTTATTTTTTAACTTTGACGAAGCTCAGGCAAAACGCGCGTTGGGCAGAGCGGGCTGCTGCGGGACCTTATTTTTGGTTAGTATACTGCCACTATCCTCCCTTATTTTGCACTTTTGCACACGGGCACTTTGTATTTTCATATACCTTTTGTACTTTATCACACTGGTGATACTTCAACCACTTTGCACAAGTCAGCTTTATTTATGTGAGGACACCTACTTGGTGTATATGATTGGCAGTATAACTACCCTAATCTACAAGCTACATATATATTGGTATTGCACTTTAAATCATAGTACTGTAATTCTGATGTATAGTGAATTTTATATGTATTATTGACACTCGATATAATTCTAATATTCTTGGTTACACTATTTGATTTACACTATCTGGTGCCTATACCATATATTTTTGTCCCGCTTCACCCCGTATATCTTTTCCACTTGTCTTAGTTGTTCCCCATGATTGTAATCTGCAAATATTTTGCAATTCGTTCTTCATTTTATTAATTAATAAACATGGTTATTTCTATCATTTTGAGTCGTGTATCATGTTTGTAGGTTCAGGCTTTTTGTTGATAAATCATCCCTTATCACTTTATGTAAATGACCTCTACCAGGCTATGAGAAGGATAGGGCCTAGAGATAACTCTGTTCCCAAAGCTTATTTTACAGGATCTCTTGATCTCCCTGCAGAGCTGTGTGTGATTATACCTGACATCTGCAGGTTTCTCTCAGCTTTAGCTTCCAGCTCACAAGGGAACAGGGTTGTAATATTGTTGCAATCAGTGGCGCAACTACAAAGTTATGGACCCTGATGCAAACTTTGAAATGGGGCCCCCAATGCCAAAATATTTTCCACCCAAATTCACATTTTCCCTATTCATTTTGCACACTATAGTTTTGTTGCAATAAAAAACATATGATTGTCAATGTAGACGCACCCGAATCAGGATTCCTGCGTCCAATCTGCATGCAGATTTCATACTGCGCATGCTCGGAGCCCCATTTCTTTTTTTCTTTCACCAGTCTTTCTCTCCTCTCTCTCCTCTGCCCCAGAAGTCAGAATTTCACATTTCCAACCAAATCCTGATCAGAATGCAGTTCCATGCGTTTGCATCCGTTTGCAGAAAAAATACAGGTGCAGATAAATCACCAACACTGGCTAACCTTAGAATAGGTCAGCAATGCCTGATGAGTGGGGCTGCGACACCTAGCACCCCTGCCAGTCAGCTGTTCTTGGTGCCAGCTGAAACTGCTGCCTTACAGAGCTGCTCTGTCTACTATTTAGTGGCCATGGCCAGCAACTGCACATTTTCCCCCTATTCAAATCAAATGCACTATAGAGCCTCATCATGTGTCATCAGTGTGCACTTCACTGTGCACTATAGACCCACATCATACATCATGTGCACTTCACTGTGCACTATGACCACTTCATGTATCTCGTGTGCACTTTACTGTGCACTATAGAGCCTCATCATGTATCATCAGTGTGCACTTCACTGTGCACTATAGAGCCTCATCATGTATCAGCAGTGTGCACTTCACTGTGCGCTATAGAGCCTCATCATGTATCAGCAGTGTGCACTTCACTGTGCATGAGAGAGAGAGACCTCCAAGCAGACAGTGTCGGAAGCTTCCGCCACTACTCACCTCCGAGCGGGGCTCCTAATAACAGGACTCACAGGACAGGTGCAGATCTGAGGGACCCTTGGCCAGCAGCAGGAGAATGCAGCAACAGCTTGCAGCACTCAGCCACTCACACACTCAAGCAGTGGTGCGACTGAAGGACCTGTGGACACATCTCTCTCTGGATCAGGTGACCCCGGTGACCGCATTCAATCCATCTTCCCTCATGTAACTAGAGGACCTTCGGTGACGCCTCCCTGCTGCGGGTCACATTGTTGGTTCCTCCTTCTCCTTCACTATTGGTGGATGGATGGACCCCTGAGCAATCCAGGCTCTGTCGCAGCTGCGACCGCTATAGTTACGCCCCTAGTTGCAATACAACAGAACTCAGAACTTTGCAAAAAATGTTTGCAAGAAGATAAATTTCATTTCTCCTCTTTGTGTTAGTTACTTGTGTTATTAACCTGCCTGGCACCCTCATTTAGCCAAATGCTGCAGGGAGAAAATTAACTTTATTCCCCGGCAGCATTCAGCTTCCAGTAATAGGGATGGTGCCGGTGCGGATTCTGTCCCCACTCTGTGTATAGCGAACGGCAGCTGTAACCACGTCACCGTCACTGACTGACAGCTGGCCTCAATGCAGAGAGCCAGTATCAGTCAGGGCCTGGGGTGCGGTTACAGCCGCCGCTGTCTATCCTCATGGCGGCGACAGAAGCCACGCCGGCTCATCCCCTGTGACTGGAAGCCAAACGCTGCCGGGGAAATAAAGATCATTTTCTCCTGACACCGTTCAACTAAGTGCAGGCGCTGGGCAGGTTGTTAAAAAAGGTTCACAACATTATTAACCTGCAGAATAACCCCATATCTGCAGGTTAACAGCTTTTTTTCTGTTAACAGGTTGCCTATAAAACGGATAGCCAATCCTTAGGACAGGTCATGAATATTAGATCAGTGGGGCATAAAGGTAGGTGACAAGACCCTGAATATGGAAGTGGATGTAAACTGTGCTGCCGAGGATCCAATATATAAAGGAAACCAGATGCAGTTTTATTTGTCAACGCGTTTTGAGGTAATCATACCTCTTCATCAGGACAAACTACAACGTGGTTGGTCCTGATGAAGAGGTATGATTACCTCGAAACACGTTGACAAATAAAACTGCATCTGGTTTCCTATTCTATATTGGATCCTCGGCAGCACAGGTTTACATCCACTTTCATCTCCAAGTTTGCTATCTGTTTGGTGGGTCTGCAGCAGCTGTCTGAGGGCTGTGACTTTCACAACTCCCCCAGGTGAGCTAATTCTTTTTTACTTTTTCCTTTGTAATCCAGATTAGACCCAATGTGCTTTTTGTCATTCTAGTTTTTATCTACACAGGTGATAAGACCCAATAGATCTAATTTGATCATTTGATGCTCCTCCATCTTGAGGACAGTAGAGCTGTGCAGTCTATGAGGATGGCTGCACTATCCAGTATAGTAGGATAATTTGTAATATCTAGATATTAGTAAGTACCACAAAATAATGTCCTCAACACCTCTGTCAAATTAAATTGGTGGAAACCCCTTTAAAGATAGACTATTAATTTAAAAAAACTTTATTATGCTAAATATATCAATATACTTATGAGACTTAAAGGGGTTATTAACGGTTTAGATACTGATGAAATAAAATTCAAACTTGAGGTTTTTGAAGTTATGATAATACAACCACTCTAACATGGATGTTTGCATGTAAATGCACCAGTCTCATCAGGTCTAAGAGATCAATTTATTTATTGTATGCAGTCTGTATTGTAATATCTGGGGACAGATCCACATTAATTAACAGCAACTTATTGACTGAATTCCTGGCTACTGAATATTTTTCTAATTAAAATAAAGAACAAGTGACTGCAGTAAAAGAGCGTGTAAAATACATTAGAAAGGTGCATTGCCTAATGTTACATTTGCTGACTGCTGAGAGAACATTGGTGGAGCTGTATTCTCAACATCCTGTGGATTCCTGCTTTGTAATCATCCCTTCAATTAGCAGAAATAGTTAATGACAGTATATAGGGGAAATGGTGTTTATGTAATCCCCTAGTAATTTTATATGAATAACTACAAACTAGAGGTGCTCAAAATGTAAAATAATGTTCCGCAAGCCAATCTCTGCTTCTAATTAGTGGACTGCTTTACAATAGAAGACTCGGAGATCAGCTAAAAACGTATCATAATTGCATCTAAAATTCATAGATTTCCTTCTGCTGAAATGTTCTGGTGTCACGGGGGAAAATCTAATCTGTGTATGTATGTTTGTAGATGTGTAACATAAGCTCCCTTGACTGTTAGTTATTTTAACATTACAGATAAGAAATTCTGAATTAAGCTTGTAAATACTTACACATCCAGTTTATTTTTTCCATAGGTGGCTGCTTTGTAGCTCTTCTCTAACTATGATCTGTGCTTACATCTTAGCTACCATGTATAGTGCCTTAAAAAAGTATTCCTACCCCATGAACCACGTAGTCTGATACCACTAAATAAAATCCTGCATGACCAATTACCTCTAGAAGTCACCATTAGTAAATTAATTCCACTTGAATTTTATATATTTTCAGTATAACTACAACTGTTCTGTGAAGGCCTCAGAGATTTGTTCTGGAACATTAGTGATCAAGCAGCATCATGAAAGCGAAGGAACACACTAGACAGGTCAGGGATAAAGTTGTGGTGAAGAGTAAAGCAGGTTCTAAAAAAGAAAAAATAGTCCAAGCTCTGAACATCTCATGGAGCACTGCTCAATCCATTATTGAAAAAAATGAAAATGAAAGAAGTATAGCACAACTACAAACCTACCAAGACATGGCCATCTACCTAAACTGATATCCCAAGCAAGGAGAGCACTAATTAGAGAAGCAGCCAGGAGGCCAATGGTCACTCAGAGGCAGCAAACCCATGCTCATGTGGAAGAATTTGTCCACAGGACAACTATTAAACCACAAATATAGCCTTTATGGAAGAGTGGCAAGAATAAAGACATTTTTGAAAGCAAGCCATAAGAAATCCTGTTTGAAGTTTTCAAAAAGCTATATAGAGGACCCAGCTAGCATGTGGAAGAAACTGCTATGGTCAGATAAGACCAAAGCAGAACTTCTTGGGCTAAATGGAAAACGCTATATATGGCAGAAAACCAACACTGCACATCACCCTGAAAACACCATCCCCACCATCAAGCATGGTGGCAGCAGCGTCATGCTGTGGGGATGTTTTTATTCAGCAGGGTCAGAGTTGATGGGAAGAAAGATGTAGCTAAATATAGTTCAATCCTGGAGGAAAACTTGTTGGAGGCGGCAAAAGACTTGATACTGGGGAGTACGTTCATCTTCCAGCAGAACAATGACCAAAAACATTTAAAAGAGCTACAATTGATGGTTTAGATCATGAATGGGCTAGTCACAGTCCAGACCTAAATCACATTGAGAATCTGTGGCAAAACTTGAAAAAGGTAAAGAAAAAAAATAGAAGGAACCACCAAATGATAGACATGAGGGATCAACCTAAAGCATGTCAAACTGAATGAATCTAAAAAAGGGGAGAAGAAAGAGACATGCCAAAAACAGGGATCACCTTAGGATAATAAAACATTTATTTATTGATAAACAAGCGATAAAAGACAAACATACAGAATAAAAACAATAAAAAAAAAAACAAAATGGGGATTAACAAGGCACAATCCATTTTGTGCCATAATTATTGTTATCTTCTTCAATCCTTTATTGTTGTTCCATTTTTTTGCTGCATATCTTGGTATTAATTCTGGTTTACAACATAATAATTTATGCATTATATAACTATATAGTGATCTGACTGGCATTAAGGGTTTATTATCTGTTGTAAGTATTGATGGTTTTGACACTAGCTCCATTATGAGCAGGTAAAGGATTATGCCTGGTTATTCCCCATTTTTGGGACTTTATTAATTGTTTTTACACTGTATGTTGTCTGTCTTTTATCGCTAGTTTACCAATAAATAAATGTTTATTATCCTAAGGCGATCTTTGTTTTTGGATGGTCTTTCTTCTCCCCTTTTTTAGGAAGACATGAAAACTGCTGTTCACAAAAGCCTTCATGCAATCTCACTGAGCAGAGATAGTTTGCAAAGAAGAATGGGCAATAATCTCAGCCTCTAGATGTGCACTTTTGTAAATGTGCACATAAGGTGTACATACAATATTGTACTATTAATTGGAGCATTAAAAAAATGGCAACAAAGGTGAATAAATCCTTTAAAAGGGGTTGTCCAGGACTATTTGCTTTTCATTTTTTTCCTTAGTGTTTAGGCCCATGGTAAAAAAAATAAAATAGGCAAGTAGTTGCTAACAGAGGAAACTTACCTGTCTGTTCAATCCAACGCTGGCTCAGCGTGGTAACAGACCGCTCCTACAAGGCGATTCAGCTGCTATACATCAACAGAGCAGCTCTTCCAGGCTGTTCTGTCAATGGGGCATCACTGGCAGCGTCATGCTGATTGACAGCCAGCTTCCCGCAGTTAGACAGCTATCAATCAGCATGTCTAAGAAAAAACAACTGCTCTTTGAAATGCTATAATATGCAAACACTGAATATATGAAATTGGAACCGCATCACTGCTGTAGAAAATACATTGAAAATGAAGGTACTTAGTGCACAAACTGGCCAATTCACGAGAGCCCAATAGCAAGTGACAAGGCGTACCCCTTTGTTGGGCCCCTAACCTAACATGCCTAATAAAGCTTAAAATTTTAAGGGCAGGCAGTATCCAGCTCTAATTAAAAATGCCTTAAGCTGATGGGAGGAGTGTGCAGTCAGAGAGAGCATACTACAAATATAAAAAATCTGACCAGCACTTCCACACAGAATAAAACAAGTGTGGACAGGTGCAAGCTGAGACGACCAAGTCATCATGCCCTCTCAGCAGAGCAGAGCGGAGCGGAAGACAGACTGCTGCCCTGTCTTTGTGCTGTCAGTGGATGCTGGTAGGATCAGTCTGCGCCGGATATAAAAAGCAGGTAGTTACCTGCCTGTTAGTTATTAGGCTCAAAGACCCTTTAAATAGGATTTCCTACCATAATTACCAGTAATCACCAGTATGGAGGACCCTTTTTCCATGTCACTCCTTCGCAACTTACATTCCATAAAACTTTTCACCTGCTGATGTGTTGGTGAGCAAGAATGGATAACTCCGATCCCTCATGCTCCATCACATGTGGATCCCAGGGATCACTAACTTAATACATTGAACACCAACACCAGGAGAGGTGATAAATATTGCCAGTGGGTACATCTTTCCGAGGAATCAGGTTTTGGTTTTGGCACCATGGAAAGTGTAACAATCATAGCATTTGAAGCCACAAGCTATTAACCACTTTTTTAATATCTGATCCCTTTGAAATGAAACTTTAGCTTACATCACTACAAATACAATAAATACTGATGGAGAACATAAGCCTGTATGATCACGAATCCACAATTTCAAAGGCCTTTTTGTGCCTATTCTATATTGAAGGTTAAACCTTCAGCAATTTTACTGAAGTTTGTAATTGTCCTAGATTTAAAGAGTCGTCGATGCGAATAGGCTGCAGGGTAAATGATTATAACATTAAGACACATGCTGATTTAGGAAGAAAATGCATAAGACCCCTGAACCCCTGTCCCAGTGAGAAAATCCAAGAGGTCTGCACCGTTGCATAAATTCAGCCAATACAAAGACAAGGGTCACCTTTATTCTTCTGTAGACCGCAACAGATAGAGAGTGAAAAAGAAAAAAAAGATAAGACGACTCTTCCATAAGTCAAGTCAGGGGCTCATGCTATTAGAAACATGGAGAAAACAGACTATGAAATATAAAGCCTTAATAGTATGTCTAATAATAAATGTGTGTGCCTTAGTATGAATGTCTATCCTTCAACCCTTTTTAACCTATTTAGGATCAGAATTCTGTTTCCTCCTAATAAATATTCATAGCAGTTATATCTTATTTTTATGTTGAGCTCCAAATACTTGTCATAGATGTAAATGATAAAATTCTGGCTCTTCTTGGGAATATATTCCCAAGACATATTGTTTAAATAACATATTTAATAATTATTAAAATAAGCAAAAAAGAAATGAATAATAATTACCGTAATTAACGTTATTCAATAAACATATTGTTTAAATAAGATTTCACCAGTTTTCATGGAATAATGGTTGTAGAGCTGAATAAAACTTTTTTTTTTTACATTTCTCCTCTTCATTGTGGAGATATTAGCTAGTAAAAGTTTAGAGTTTAGTTTTTGCTAAGACCAAAGAAGTGTTAGCAGAGATTAGCCTCTGGGGACATGTGCTTTTAATCCTGCATGTTCTTGACCAATCATAAGAAGGAGGTGTCATGCAGGGAAGCACATGCTGCACCACCGTATCCCATACATAGAATGGTGCTATTTATCTTGCGGAGACTGTGCGTCTCCGCAAGATAAATTGACATGCTGCGGTCTAGAAAGAAGCGCCACATGTGCATATACGCGGGTCTGCCACCTGCGTGTTTGAACGCATAGTGGAGATGGGATTTCATAAAATCCCATCCACTATGCTGTAACATTTGGCCGCTGCGGCTATACGCAGCGTCCAATCCGCAGCAAATCCTGACCGTGGAATATACCCTTAGATAGAAGCTGAAGCTGAGAGGAGCCTGCAGATGTGTCAGGTATAATCACACACAGCTCTGCAGTGAGATCAGGACAGCAGAGAGCGGCCATTACACATCACACTGGTTGCCATTTTTAACTCCCCTTTCTATTTAAAATAAGCTCTGGAGGCAGAATTATCTTTCAGGCAACAACTCCCCCATTGTCTGGAAACTGTAATGATTCTTATGCACTTCTTTTCAGAGGGCAGTTCCTCTTTGTCAGTACATTGGCAGCACCCTAGGCACCAGAACTTTCTTCCCCTCACTTTTCTGGAAGCATTGCATCTGCCCTTGTTCAACTGCACACCTGCCCTGAACTGAAAGCCTACCTCTCTGTTATGATTGTAAGCAATATGAAAGACAGGAGAACAGAAGAAAAACAGATCACCCACATTTCCTGTAATATGTGTCAGTGTTTCTATTGCCAGACATAGATTAGAATTTGAAACAGGAAGATGACAACAGGTTAGACTAAAGGGAAGCACATCATGGCTGGCACTGGGGAGTGATTTTTGATCAGTAAGACAAAATAATTTATAATTAACTTTAATTTGCAGATTGTCAATTTCTCAAATTCAAATCTATCAAATGGGATTAAGTCTGGATTGCAGGACCCACGTACTTAACCCCTTCCCGACCCATGACGCCACGTAGGCGTCATGAAAATCAGTGCCAATCCGACCCATGACGCCTATGTGGCGTCATGAAAGGATCGCGTCCCTGCGGGTCGGGTGACCGGGGTCACTGAAAGGTCACCCGACCCGCCGGCACAGGACCCTTTGTGCTTCACCATAGGGGGGTTGGCTTAACCCCCCCGTGGCCACGATCGCTCTGATTGGCTGTTAAAAGTGAAACAGCCAATCAGAGCAATCTGTAATATTTCACCAATATAATTGGTGAAATATTACAATCCAGCCATGGCCGATGCTGCAATAGCATCTGCCATGGCTGGACACCGAGCCCTGACCCCCCCACACGGATTCACGGCGGCGATCGGCCGCCGCCACCGAAAGATGGCAGCGATCGGTCACCGCCGTCACTAACAGCTCCCCTCCTCCTTTGCTCCGGTGCCCCCACCTTCCGATCCCCCCCCCTAACCTTCCGACCACCCTACTCACCTCTCCCGATCCACCGATGTCCCTGGATCGGTCCCGGCGTCCGCCCGGGCCTCTTCATGGGCGCCGCCATCTTGGAAAATGGCGGGCGCATGCGCAGTGCGCCCGCCGGCCGGCGCTTGCGCAGTGCGCCCTGCCTAGTCAAACAATTTATTTTGATCACTGTGATAAACTGTCACAGTGATCAAAATAAAAAAAAGTAAGTGAACCCCCCCTGTCATAGGTAGGGAAAAATAATAAAGAATTTTTTTTTTTTCCTATTAGGCCCTGTGCACACGTTGCGGATTTTGCTGCGGATCCGCAGCTGATTTCTCTGCTGATCCGCAGCTGATTTCGCTGCTGATCCGCAGCGGATTTCGCTGCTGATCCGCAGCGGATTTCGCTGCTGATCTGCAGCTGATTTCGCTGCTGATCCGCAGCTGATTTCGCTGCTGATCCGCAGCTGATTTCGCTGCTGATCCGCAGCTGATTTCGCTGCTGATCCGCAGCGGATTTCGCTGCTAATCCGCAGCGGATTTTCGCTGCTAATCCGCAGCGGATTTCGCTGCTGATCCGCAGCTGATTTCGCTGCTGATCCGCAGCTGATTTCTCTGCTGATCCGCAGCTGATTTCGCTGCTGATCCGCAGCTGATTTCGCTGCTGATCCGCAGCTGATTTCGCTGCTGATCCGCAGCTGATTTCCCTGCTGATCCGCAGCTGATTTCGCTGCTGATCCGCAGCTGATTTCACTGCTGATCCGCAGCTGATTTCGCTGCTGATCCGCAGCTGATTTCGTGCTGATCCTGCTGATTCGCTGCTGATTTCGCTGCTGATCCGCTGCTGATTTCGCTGCGGATCAGCAGCGAAATCAGCAGCGAAATCAGCTGCGGATCAGCAGCGAAATCAGCTGCGGATCAGCAGCGGATTTCGCTGCTGATCGCAGCTGATTTCGCTGCTGATCCGCAGCTGATTTCGCTGCTGATCCGCAGCGGATTTCGCTGCTAATCCGCAGCTGATTTCGCTGCTGATCCGCAGCGGATTTCGCTGCTAATCCGCAGCGGATTTTGCTGCGGATTTTGCTGCGGATCCGCAGCGGATTTGGCGCTGCGGATCCACAGCAGATCCAGAAACCATGTACAGTACAATGCAAATAAATGGTAAAAAAAAACGCTGTGCACATGCTGCAGATTTTTCAGCGCGGATTTGCTGTGGTTTTAAATCCGCAGCATGTCAATTCTTTGTGCGGATTCCGCAGCGATTTTACACCTATTCCATTATAGGTGTAAAACCGCAGAGAAAAACCGCAGCAAATCCGCGCTAAATACACAGGTAAAAGGCAGGTCGTTTTACCTGCGGATTTTAGAAAAATCCGCAAGTGAATCCGCAACGTGTGCACGGGGCCTTAGGGTCAGGCTGGGTTCATATTGCATTATGGCAGTCCGTTAGATGGACTGCGTTTCACCGCGGTATAACGCGGTGTAACGCAGTCCGTTAACGCTGCCATTCACCCCATTTGTGTGCGCAACGCATGCCATGAAGCGGCATGCGTTCGCGACGTGTCGTCATTCAGTGACGGAGCCTTGGACGCAGGCTGCAGCGTCTGGGCTCCATCACCGCTAGCACAGATGAATCATCGCTGATTCCTCTGCACTAGCGGGTATAGCATAACGCGATCGCGTTATGCTATACCGTTACCAGCCCGTCAACGCTACGTGTTGAACGGGCTGGTAAAACGCAATATGAACTCAGCCTTAGGGTTAGAACTAGGGTTAGGGTTAGAACTAGGGTAAGGGTTAGAACTAGGGTTAGGGTTGGAATTAGGGTTAGGGTTGGAATTAGGGTTAAGGTTGGGATTAGGGTTAGGGTTGGGATAAGCGTTAGGGGTGTTTTGGGGTTAGGGTTGGGATTAGGGTTAGGCTTGTGGTTAGGTTTATGGTTAGAGTTGGGATTAGGGTTAGGGGTGTGTTGGGGTTAGGGTTATGGTTAGGGTTTGTATTAGGGTTAGGGGTGTGTAGGGGTGTGTTGGGGTTAGGGTTGGAGTTAGAATTGAGAAGTTTCCACTATTTAGGTACATCAGGGGATCTCCATACGCGACATGGCGCCACCATTGATTCCTGCAAATTTTGCGTTCAAAAAGTCAAACAGTGCTCCCTTTATTCCAAGCCCGACGTGTGCCCAAACAGTGGTTTACCCCCACATATGGGGTATCAGCGTACTCGGGAAAAATTGCACAACAACTTTGGGGGTCTAATTTCTCCTGTTACTGTTGGGAAAAAAAATTGGGGACTAAAAAAGTTATTTTTGTGGAAAAAAAATGATTTTTTATTTTCACGGCTCTGCGTTATAAACTTCTGTGAAGAACTTGGGGGTTCAAAGTGCTCACCACACATCTAGATAAGTTCCTTGCGGGGTCTAGTTTCCAAAATGGGGTCACTTGTGGGGAGTTTATACTGTTTAGGCACATCAGGGACTCTGCAAACGTAACATGATGCCCGCAGACCATTCCATCAAGTCGGCAATTCAAAACGTCACTACTTCCCTTCCGAGCCCCGAAGTGTGCCCATACAGTAGTTTTCTCCCACATATGGGATATCAGCGTACTCAGGACAAATTGGACAACAACTTTTGAGGTCTAATTTCTCCTGTTACCCTTGGGAAAATAAAAAAATTGGGGACTAAAAGATCATGTTTGTGGAAAAAATATGATTTTTTTATTTTCATGGCCCGGCGTTATAAACTTCTGTGTAGCCCTTGGGGGTTCAAAGTGCTCACTACACATCTAGATAAGCTCCTTGGGGGGTCTAGTTTCCAAAATGGGTCACTTGTGGGGGGTTTCTACTGTTTAGGCACATCAGGGGCTCTGCAAAGGCAACATGATGCCCACAGAACATTCCATCAAGTCTGCATTTCCAAAATGGCGCTCCTTCCCTTCTGTGCTCTCCCATGCGCCAAAACAGTGGTTCCCCCCCACATATGGGGTACCAGTGTACTCAGGACAAACTGTACAACAACTTTTGTGGTCCAATTTCTCCTGTTACCCTTGTGAAAATAAAAAATTGCGGGTTAAAAAAAATCAGTTTTTGAGGAAAAAAATGATTTTTTATTTTCACGGCTCTGCATTACAAACTTCTGTGAAGCACGTGGGGGTTCAAGGTGCTCACCACACATCTAGTTAAGTTCCTTGAGGGGTCTAGTTTACAAAATGTGGTCACTTGTGGGGGGTTTCTACTGTTTAGGCACATCAGGGGCTCTGCCCGCCCGCAGACCATTCCATCAAGTCGGCATTTCAAAGCGTCACTACATCCCTTCCAAGCCCTGACGTGTGCCCAAACAGTGGTTCTCCCCCACATGTGAGGTACTAGCGTACTTAGGACAAATTAGACAACAACTTTTGGGGTCCAATTTCTCCTGTAACCATTGTGAAAATAAAAAATATGGGGCTAAATAATAATTTTTTGAGAAAAAAAAATGATTTTTTATTTTCACGGCTCTGCGTTATAAAGTTTTGTGAAGCACCTGGGGGTTCAAAGTGCTCACTGTGCATCTGCATAAGTTTCTTAGGGGGTCTAGTTTCCAAAATGGGGTCATTTTTGGGAGAGCTCCAAAGTTTAGGCATACAGGGGCTCTCCAAACATGACATGGTGTCCGCTAACGACTGGAGCTAATTTTCCATTCAAAAAGTCAAATGGCGCTCCTTCCCTTCTGAGCCCTGCCGTGCGCCCAAACAGTGGTTTATGACCACATATGAGGTATCTGTGTACTCAGGAGAAATTGCCCAACAAATTTTAGGATCCAATTTATACTGTTGCCCATGTGAAAATGAAAAAACTGAGGCTAAAAGAAAATTTTTGTGAAAAAAAAAAGTACTTTCTTTTTTTTACGGATCAATTTGTGAAGCACTTGGGGGTTCAAAGTGCTCACTCTGCATCTAGATAAGTTCCTTGGGGGGTCTAGTTTCCAAAATGGGGTCACTTGTGGGGGAGCTCCAATGTTTAGGCACACAGGGACTCTCCAAATGCGACATAGCATCCGCTAAATATTCCAGCATATTTTCCATTCAAAAAGTCAAATGGCGCTCCTTCCCTTCTGAGCCCTGCCGTGCGCCAAAACAGTGGTTTATGACCACATATGAGGTATCGGTGTACTCAGGAGAAATTGCCCAACAAATTTTAGGATCCAATTTATCCTGTTGCCCATGTGAAAATGAAAAAACTGAGGCTAAAAGAAAATTTTTGTGAAAAAAAAAGTACTTTCTTTTTTTTACGGATCAATTTGTGAAGCACCTGAGGGTTCAAAGTGCTCACTCTGCATCTAGATAAGTTCCTTGGGGGGTCTAGTTTCCAAAATGGGGTCACTTGTGGGGGAGCTCCAATGTTTAGGCACACAGGGACTCTCCAAATGCGACATGGCATCCGCTAAATATTCCAGCATATTTTCCATTCAAAAAGTCAAATGGCGCTCCTTCCCTTCTGAGCCCTGCCGTGCACCCAAACAGTGGTTTATGACCACATATGAGGTATCTGTATACTCAGGAGAAATTGCCCAACAAATTTTAGGGTCCATTTTATCCTGATGCCCATGCAAAAATGAAAAAATTGATGCTAAAAGAAAAATTTTGTTGGAAAAATTAAAATGTCCATTTTTTCCTTCCACGTTGCTTTAGTTCCTGTGAAGCACCTGAAGGGTTAATAATCTTCTTGAATGTAGTTTTGAGTAGTTTGAGGGGTGCAGTTTTTATAATGGTGTCACTTTTGGGTATTTTCTGCCATATAGACCCCTCAAAGTGACTTCAAATGTGAGGTGGTCCCAAAAAAAAATGGTTTTGTAAATTTTGCTGTAAAAATGAGAAATCGCTGGTCAACTTTTAACCCTTATAACTTCCTAACAAAAAAAAATGTTGTTCCCAAAATTGTGCTGATGTAAAGTAGACATGTGGGAAATGTTATTTATTAACTATTTTGTGTCACATAACTCTCTGGTTTAACAGAATAAAAATTCAAAATTTGAAAATTGCGAAATTTTCAAAATTTTGGCCAAAGTTCCATTTTTTTCACAAATAAACGCAAAAATTATCGACCTAAATTTACCACTAACATGAAGCCCAATATGTCACGAAAAAACAATCTCAGAATCGCTAGGATCCGTTGAAGCGTTCCTGAGTTATTACCTCAAAGGGACACTGGTCAGAATTGCAAAAAATGGCAAGGTCTTTAAGGTCAAAATAGGCTGGGTCATGAAGGGGTTAAAGAAGTTGTCCACTACTTGGACAACTTCTTCTCATACCCCACTCTTGGCCCCCATAAAATTAAAAAGGTTATTTAATCTCCTATGCCACTGCCGTTCCCACGGTGTCAGCATCCCCTCTCCCGGGGCTCCCGTGTGGTTATTGTGATATGTGACTCTGGCACCCAATCAGTGCTGGCCTCACTGTCCCGTCCTCCTGTCAAATTTAGCAGGAAGAGGAAGTCCGAGATCAGTTGCAGCCCAGACTTCCTCTTCATGTTTGATGGTGGGAATGGTGATGCCAGCTCTGATTGGGCGCCAGAGTCACATGTCACAACAACCACACGTGAGCCCAGAACTGCAAGTGCTGACACCGCGGGGACCATGCTGGCATGGGAGGACAGCATAGGTTTTATTTTTTAGGGTCAAACATTTTGATCAAGAAGGGGTTGTCCTAGTAGTGGACAACCCCTTTGAAGGGAATCGGTCAGCAGGGCTGCTTAGCGATTAGAGGCTTGAGATCTACCATAGCACTTCAGCCACATTTGCATATAAATTCAAACGCTGATTTCTCAGTAATGGAGTAACAGACTGGCCATGTAAAGATATTTCTGGACTTGTCTTTGAAACAGCTACATGTACATATAAGTAGTTTAGGGAGTGTAATCCTGCTGACAGAATCCCTTTAAATACTTGAGATGAGTTCCAGTTTCTCCAAAAGTACATTTCTTATTTGTAGGAGAACATGACTGTGTAGAGGGGTGTTTATTTTAAATGAATTCAGTTTTTTGATATTTTCATGGATTATTAATTAATTCAGCATATTAGAAATTCCCGGCATATAAACCCTTCTGAGCATATAGCGGTGTTTTGAGGACAAGCGAGGAACGTCACGTCCACAGCTAGTATAATCACTTCTCATATGCTAATTCTACAATCAAAGAGGCATCCTGAAGTGGCAAAGCCAGTGATTGCCGTGTCAAGATCTGTCGGATTCTTTCGAGAGAAAAATGTGCGAAGGGGAGAGACACATAATAAAGTTCAAGAACTTGGATCAGTAGGATGGTTATTGTCAAAGGCTCCGTACTGTAGAGAGGCTTCAAATAAACAACAAAGTTGCACAAGAGATTCGGACCATTTTCTAGGTTGTATTACACAGTTAAATGTCATGGACTTCATACTGTGGTACCATTTGTGTCTCGGTGGGGAAGAGTGAAAAGATTCCCTTTGACTCTGCTTTGATCATAAGCTAATTACTTTAATGTTCTCAATGAACGATCACTTTGCAGCTCTCCTACTGAAAGAATTAAAAGCCTTCCCCCAACAGAGATTGCACATCTGAAAGCTGAGGCTCAAAATGTTAAGAGGTTGCAAAGGGAGATGGGTCGTAGTAAGCAGAGCAGATGTTACATAATGACATATTTCGTCATTTGGCTATTGAAGAGGGTCTTGTTACAGATAATCCCCAATGAAATGTTTTTCCTGTAATATGCAGAAAAAAGAGAGAGGACGGCACCTCCAAAAATCATACAATGATCTAATGCCGCAAGGCAAAAATATATATAACTGAACATGAGGCTCTAAGTTTAACATTTTGATCAGACTGTATGAAGCCTACTGCCTTGTAACGGCAAACTTCATATTGGGTCCTACCGCCCTAACGGAGCAGAGCCATGCGCCGACCACCACCACAGCAGCAATGCACCAGCAGAGCAGGCGGCTCAGTGTCTCCAGACCGCGCCGCTCCATCAGCATCATTTGGAGGTGCGGTTCATGCTTTTTTCTTTTTTTGGTGCATAGCATGTTCTTTCCCATTTCTTTGGCCAGCACTTCTCCCATTTGGCATAGGTGATTTTAATTAGCAGGAGACTGCAAAGTTAGGGGTCTAGCACATTTCTGCACTCACTGAAGAGCTGGAGGAAGGCGAGTTTCAGTACTTCTTTCATTTGGTGTGGGTGCTGTGTGGAGGCCAATTTTGCTGTGGTTTTGTGCTGGTGGGTCGGTGCGGTCTGGAGTCATAGGGACTCAGTTTTGCAGTGTGGGCGCTGTGGGGCACCAGGCTGGCTGCCCTGCTGGTGCATTGGCGCTGTGGGGGTGGTCGGCACGCGGCTCCACTCCGTTAGTGCTGTAGGACCCACTACGAGGTTTGCCGTGACGTGGCAGTTGGCTTCATACACTCTGATCAGAATTTTAAACTAAGAACCTCATGTTCAGTTATATAAATTTTTGCCTAGCGGCTTTAGATCAATGTATGATTTTTGGAGGTGCGATTCATGCTTTTTTTTTTTCCTGTAATATGGATTCAACAAAATATGTGTGTGGCCCAGCTATGCAGGCACACATAAAAATCCAGGAGAGTGCACAGGAAGGTAATCGCAAAAGCTTGACATCTATGCACTTCACTCACACTTTTAGACACACCCATCTGGGGTACAAGAGGAAGTGACACTTAGCAATCAGTGTTCAGTCAGTTTCCTGTCTTCAGACAGTGCACTTGAGTCTCAGTTTAGTCTGGACTTGGAGAGGAGAGAGGACTGAATCCTCGCAGAGCTAGCGTAGCTCACCTGACAAAGAAGTGGAGGCTAGTACGGGTGAAGTGGATCATCCTAGCCTAGTCAGAGCTACCCTTAATCAGTACCTCAGCAGAAGCTGAAGCCAGGAGGATACTGAGAGCTACTCAGCGAGCTCTAGGAGAAAGCTGACATTACCAACGAAGCTACAAGTACTTATGCTAAGAGCGAGAGCAGGGCGAAGGTATAGTGGAGAAGACAGAGAGAAGTGCTCCAGGTATTGGATTGCCTGCACTAAATTAACCGGACACCGGAGTCCGAAGCGTTGCAACAGTTTCAAGCTTAGTAACAAGAAAACCGGAGGCATCTGGACTACAGGTCGCAGAGAGCAGCCCTAAGTGTCAATACGTAATCGGAGTCAGGAGGAACAAGGACTTTTAGCAGGGCCCCTCATAAAAGGACTCTGTTCTCACCACATAGAAGGCTCCACCACAATATTGGCCGGGCTTTGCAGCTATATGAGAAAAGCTGTAGAGTTCAGAGTTAACTTCGCTTCAGGCAAGTTGGACTCACATGTATATGGAAGTAAAGGAGGCCTCTAACCTGCTCAGCGGTTACCCGAATGTGCACTCTCCACCCCGACCAGCTCCCCGGGATCTTCTTGAATCATCTACCAGTAAAAGGTATGAAAAGAAGCTGCATTGTGTGTGACTGAATTCTTATCTACACCCTGCATCATCACCATAGACTTCCAGGGACCAGTCTCACCTGTGGGAGACTTACCACCCAGCTGCCCCATAACATCCCCTGTGAAGGTCCTTATAGCAGCGCTGGTCCAATTGACCAGATACCACAGGTGGCGTCACGAACTACCTATCCTAAAAATCCCCTGTAAATATCCCCCATTGCACGACCGCCAGGGCCACGGACCGAGCCACCGCTACCAGTGACAACTCCCATAGATTTCCATGGGCTCGGCTCCGAGTACCCCATAGCCTTGGTATCCACAATTGTGGTGCGTGGTCGGAACAAACGCATAATTCATTTTATTAAAAATGTTGTCCAAGAGTTAAAAAGGCAACAAATGTTCTAAAATAAAAAAACAAAAACAAACAGTAGTCGACTCAATTAGTCAATCCCCCACCAATCCAGTACATGTGCATTTTGTTTTGGTGATGGCGGTAAGTGCACCAGTTGACCAGTGTGATTCTGGTAGAAGTATCTCAGTGGCTGTAACCACGGCACGGCACTGACTGACAGCCGCCGCTAACCGTGTACTGACAGTTACTGAAGCTGCGCCAGTCATGCCTCTATGACTAAGTCCAAGGCTGCCGGGAAGGACTCAAGTTAATTTCCTCCTGGAAGCAGGGCTTTCATTGTGGCGGCCACACTTCTTTAGTATGACATTAAAGTGCAGATTAACAGCGTTTTTTCACATGACAGGTTCCCTTTAAAAGGTACGTTACATCAGGGCAAATACACAGCAGATTTTGTGCTGTGGCTTTAGTGTGTAAAATCCACTGTTTTTTGTACTACCCTGTTCCAGTGGAGGATAAAAGTTGGAGAAGTGACTGGGAATTGTAAAATGCTTTGCTTTTCCCATGTTCTGTCAGTATACAAGAGACCCAAAAAGTAAAAACCTTCATCTGTCATATATGTTTGGCATATATAGGCCGTGAATATTTCATATAAGAAATCAAGGGTAGTAACAATACTCATAGTGCCATCATAAAAAGAAACTATTACAACCGTGTAAACAGGACCTAAAAGCGCTGATGGTTGATTTATAGGATGGGGGAAAGGTCAATCTATTAAATGTCGTATTCTCTGCAGTATTTACACAGGAAATCCCATAATGGATGACATGATCAGGGATACCATAAATTCTCCATTAAATGTCGCCTGCTCGACTCAGCAGGAAGTATGGCGCTGCCTCAAAATCACTAATGTAAACAAATTCCTGGCCCTGGATGGCATACACCCCCCCCAAGTACTGCAGGAATTAAAGAAATTGTCCATTACTTTATCATTGATGACCTGTACATAGGATAGGCCATCAATGTCTGATTGGTCGGGGTCCGACACCTGGCACTCCCGCCGATCTGTTGTTCTCAGTGTAGGCAGCGGCCGGAAATGCCCAGTTGCAGAGTTGCTCAGTCTTCTGATAGTGACCTCAGCAGGGTACTGCAAATCCATCTCCTTTTCAGATCAGTTGTAGGCTGATGTGCAGTACCTGGTCGTGGCCTGTGTCAGAAGACTGAGCAGCTCCCCAATTAAGCATTTTTGTCCGGCTGACACCGAGTACAGCTGATCGGCAAGAGTGCCGGGATTCAGATGTCGACTGATCAGGGATTGTTGCCCTATCCTAAGAATAGGTCATCAGTGATAAAGTAGTGAACACCCTCTTATGTACCATGATATACAGACTTTTATTCCTAAGATTTAAGATTTTCATAACAACAGGGTCCGCATCCCTGGACTGGCGTATAGCAAATGTGGTGTCAATATTAAAAAAGGGGACAAAATCTGAGCCTAGAAATTATAGGCTGGAAAATGTCGCATCTACAGTGGGGAATATCTTTGAGGCTTTTCTAAGAGATGCTATTTTGGAGTATCTTAATAAGCATAACTTCATGACCCAACATGAACTTGGACTTGTCAAACTAATCTGAATAATTCAAGGCTGGACCAAGATAACTCTGTCCTCTATCTAGACATTTGATTTAGTGCTGCATAAAAGGTTGGCACACAACATGAGAACAGTGGAACTTGGGAAAATGTGTAATTAAGTTAACAACTGATTCAGTGATAGGGTGGCTAATAATGAAACACATACCACAGGAGTCAGTATTGGGCCCTCTTCTTAACAATTATTAATGAACTTGTAGAGGACATACAGAGTGGAATTTTAATATTTGCAGATCATGCTAAACTCTTCAATGTAATGAATACAGAGGATGATAATTTAATATTACAGAAAGATATTTGTAAGCTGGAGGCTTGGACTGAGAAAAGGCAATTCAAGCTTAATGTAGATAAATTTAAGGTCATGTACTTGGGCATAAGAAATGAATTGTATAACTATTATGTACTAAATGGTAAATTATTGACTAAAACAGTAATATAGACGGTCTTGGGTGTATGACTGGACAGCAAACTCACGTTTTGTGAACATTGCCAATGCAGCTACTCGGAAGCCTAATAAAATAATGGGATGCACTAAAAGAAGTATAGCTGCTCATGATGAGAACATATGGTACCTTTCCTCTATGCAAGTCACTGATGTGGCCAGATTTAGAGTACTGTGTACAGTTTTGGACTCCGGTGTATAATAAGAACACAGCTGAACTAGAGCGGTGCTGAGACCAGCGACCAATGTTAATAAGGGAATGGGTGACCTGTAATACCAACCAATACTGGTTATCAGACTTGGGGTTATTCAGTTTGTAATAAGATCGCCTCTAAGCCTTCATTTTTTCCAATGTAGAAATATATGAGGGGACAGTTCAGAGATCTTTCGAATGATCTTTTTACTCCTAGACCGGAGACATTGACAAGGTTATCCTCCACGTCTAGAGGAAAGAAAATGTAATCATCATCGCAGATGTTGATTTTTTTATTGTACAAGCATAGAAATTATGAATTTCTCTGCCACATGACGTTGTAATGCTTAATTCACTACAAAAAGTACAAGTAGGGCCTGGATGCCTTTTTTAAAAAAAAATATAATATTACAGATTATGGACACTAACTTCTGTGATGGGACATTGATCAATGGAACTAGTCTGATTGCCGTATGTGGAGGTGGGAAGGAAGTTTTCACCTAATGTGGAGCAAATAGTATCTATCTTACAGAGTTTTACCTTCCTCTGATCAACAGATTATGATATAGGTTGAACTCAATGGATGCGTGTCTTGTTTCAAACTTAAAACTATTAAACTTGCCAATCTAACTATAATCTTCCTGTTGTTTGTTCAAATTGCAACCTTATGTCTTGATGCTGTTCTTATAACTTAGCTGTTTTGTTACAACTTTGGATTTGACCCGATTACATGTCTAATCTGCCCTACAGCATTTCTAAACAGAGTGATGTTGCCATCACAGGAAAAACGATATAGGGTCCAAGTTTATAAACAATATATAAATCTTTATTTGAAAAAAATCATGTAACATGAACATGTAACAAAGGACAACTGTAGGCCAGCGCTGGTGACCGCACAATCTGAGAGAAAAGGTAGACACTCTGATCCCAGTCCCACTGATAAGCAATAGGAGACAGTGTCCTAAAGCCAGCAATGTAAAAACTGTGCCACCACACATTTAACATAGATTGGACAAGCTGACGCCCACTAAGGTGACATAGTGTGACCCGATGTCTGAAGGGGATATAACTGTCACTAGATACTCTGTGCAACATGTGCAATAAACTATTGCTGACTAGGGAGGAAACCAAGGCAGAGATTACTATAACATATGGCGAAACCGCCAATATCAAATACCGGTAAATTACCTCACTGCTTGGAATGCACCCGGGGGCTGGGACCAGCACGTCTGCCCCGACGCGCGTTTCGGAATGGAATCCTTCGTCAGGGGGCGTAATTTCTGTAGTTTATTTTACTTGCTTATATAGCGCCATTAATTCTACAGCGCTTTACAGACACTATCATCACTGTCCCCATTGGGGCTCAAAATCTACTGTAAATTTCCCATCTGTATGTTTTTGGAGTGTGAAAGTAAACCAGATTACCAGGGGAAACCCCAGTGTTTTATAGATATTATCGGCACTGTTCCCATTGGGGCTCACGATTTGACGAAGCAACTGTGAAATGCACGTCGGGTGCCTGGTGGGTGAGTATCTCTGTTTATAACGTTTGGTATTTATATGTATTGCACTTTCTTGTACCGGGTATTACCCTCTCCCCTCTCATTTTTTTCCGTGTTATGTCCTCTGAGCTAGTGAGCTAGTATTGGTATCAGTTTAGTCATTAGTGCCCTAAGGGACACATTACCATCACCTGGATTTGCAAATTTCTTTTTCTCAACTATTAAATCATGCAGCATCTCAAATGTTATCAGCTGAAAACCTTAGCTCAATATTACATGTTAAAGAAACCATTAATACCAGAAGAGATTAAGACAGCGACTAAACCACTAACAATGTTTTACATTTTTCAGATCTTCTAGCAAACACCATTTCCGTTTTTTCTGTATCTTTCCCTGTGGTGTGATAGGAGGAATATTTAAAAAAAAATATTAAAAAAAAATCAAGAACATTCGCTCACCTGACAATTCTTCAAATAATCCTATGTAAAGAAATACAAGCACTCAAAAACCTAGGGAGGCGAGATTTTGTAAAATAAATATTTGTTCTTTTTATCCAAGCAGAACGAAATACTTGCCCTACAAAGAGGACCATTATATTCCGAGATACAATTGAAGGAATGCTTGAACTGAGAAAAAATCTATTTAGGTGGAAATATTAAACAAAACATTGAGAATTATGAGATGAATATTACTGAAGAAATGGAAATAAGAATGTCATAACGCAAATAAATATGATCAGGCCATTGGCAGCAGGGATAATTTAATAAAAGATGTAATGGGGTTGAACGCTCGCGGTTCATTATGTAATTAACGTTTGCATATTTTTGTAAAGGTTAATAACTGATGCCTATGTAAGTGTTAAAAACAGCTCCAGGTATAATTTATATGAGTGGAGCTTTATGGGAACCCTCCAGGCATGATTGAATGGTGGTAAAGTGGAAACTGTAATTGAAATTTTATTAGCCCGAACACATACATTAAATGCTTTTACATTCGATTTCTGCAGCATTAGCTGCTGATATGAATAAATGCTAAATGTAGGAAATGGCAAAACTGAAGAGCACTAGAAGATAGAACAGGTATTTGACCTTTTTTAATATGTTCATATGAATGTAATTTTATATGATTTGATATGATTTTACATGATTGATTTTTTGGTGCCAAACTAATAAAAGTTTTTTTGGTAAATTGTTTGCTTTAGATTTTGTAAAATATTCAGCACCCAATATGGACATTTATGATTTGCAATAATAGCAGAAAGGTAAACAATTATGCATGTAAGGCCTCGTTCATGTGATGCTAGTCACTAGTCACTGTGTGCATTTGTGTCTGAACATGGTATTGCAAGTAAGGCTGCTTTTTTTCTCTTTCCGCGAGGTTTTTTTAGTCACTACTCACCGGCAGGCTGTGAGGCAGGGTTGTCAAACATTTTGGGGTCAGACACCAAGAGAGCACATCGTGAACTAAGGAGAAAGACAAAGGCATAGTCAGAAATGGTCCTAAGTCAGAATTCGAGGAAGGTAGCGGATCAAAGCAAAGGGGCTAGGCAAACAGATGGTCAGAAGAAGGTCCAAGGTCAGGCAGCAGTAGATCAACAAACAGAGCACTAAAATACAAGGCAAACATGCACCACCGAGCAAATTGTACACCTGACAGATCTGGGACTGACAGCTTACCTAAGTAACTGGGTAATCACTTAGAAAAGGAAACACCTGAAAGAAGCTCAGCATCTCACAGTTTCAGATTGGACAGTTCAGCATGCCCCTGCACTAGATCGGATGATTGAGCTATCGCTCACTAAACTGACAGATCAACACAACCCTGATTCCACTGCGCAGCAAATCTGTCACTCACTGCGTCCAAAACACACTGAGCTGAGGAATCGTGACAGTTCAGGAGTCAGTGATTTTTCATCTATGCAAAAAACTGTCCGAGTGTCAGTGTTTTAGATCAGAGTTTCACCAGCATATGGCTAGGGCCACATGACAGTATAAAATATTTGTCCGATTTTCATCCAGAAAAATGGCATGATTTTTTTCCTTACTTGTTCTTCATAAGTCATTGTTTTTTTTTTCATTCAGCAGCTATTAATAATTTACAAGGCCATTTACGGTTTCCTATGTTACAGAATTGCAATGTATCTGTGGCTCTATATAGCATCTAATTTTTTTTTCCCGTCCATGGACTTGAATGGGCGAGTCACCTCTGATTTCTAGGGGAAAATCGTGCATGCTGCGATTTATTTCACATGCAAATTCAATCAGTGAAACAAACATTTCACCTGCACTGTCCCGTTGAATAACATTAGTCTGAGTGCGATCAGTTTTTTAATGGATAGCACTCAAAGGTTAAAAAAAAAAAAAAAAATCTGGTTGTGTGCATGAGCCCTATTAGTTTTACTTTCCGTGTTTGATCACTAATTTTGACTGATCAAAAAATGAATAAAATTGCAAATCTTTCACTATATATTGCATTGTCAATTATGGACTGCACACTAATGCCATCTGTGAGCTGTCCATAATATTCACAAACCCATAGAATTGTATTGGTAATTTTGATCCGTGACTTGGATCAAAAACAGACGTGTCTCAGCAGACACACTGTTCACAAAAAATATGTACATAATGGACTGTCTATTATATAGTTTTATCCTGTGATAACACTGGATATTTTAAAGTGGCCTTGCATTGTGGCAATATTCATGTTTCTAATCAGCATCTGGATATGCCGCACCTGTGAGGTGGATGGTTTATCTCGGGAAAATGAGAAGTTCTCACAAATACAAATTTACACAAATTTGTAATCAATATTGGAGAAAAAAAAGGCTTTTTGTGTACATAGAAAAGGCTTAGATATTTTAATTCAACTCAAGAAAGATGGGAGCAAAAACAAAAGTGTTGCGTTTATATTTTGTTCAGTGTATTTTAGAGTTGGTGCAAATTGATTTGCAAATCTTGTTCCATTGGCTACGACATTGGTCTGTGGCTGCTGGAAGGGCGAGGGAGTATTGCCTCTTACTAGCTGACATCCGCAGCTCTTCTTTTTATTAGTAGGCTTCACAATGCCATCGTTGTGGTGTGATGCACATATGATATTGAACCATGTTGGCTAATTAATAGAAGAGCCATGGACACGGCCAGGTAAGAGGAATGGCTGATGAAATGAGATGTGTGATTTGTGTTCAACATAATAGCAGTGTGTTCAAAAACATGAATTAATCACAAAATCTTTATACCATTTTTTATTTCCAGCATTGGGGACATTGCACACTGTTTTCTAATTCAAAACATGCAGAAATGTAGATAATTTTTAACTACTTTACAGAACATAACAAAAAATGAACATTTTGCCGTTCTTAAAAATAGCAGTGTCTGCATTTGTCTTTACAAACTGACAATATGTACTTTTTGTTGTGGATTTAGCATTCCTGTGAATCACTAACCTAATATTTAGTTGTATACGCACAGTTTTTTTTTAGAACTGCTTCTCATCTATGTTGCATAGAATCAACCAACTTCTGGCAACTGTCACTTGTTATTCCAGCCCAGGATGCTCGGATTACATCCCACAATTTTTTGGCATCTGTTGGCTATGTCTCAGAAACTGCATTCTTAATGTCACCCCACAAGCGTTCTATCAGATTAAGGTTCGGGGATTGGGCCGGCCACTCTAGAACCTCAATTTTGTTGGACTGGAACCAAGATTTTGCTCGTTTACTGGTGTGTTTAGGATCTTTGTCATGTTGAAACACCCTTTTCAAGGGGCATATCCTCTTCAGTGTAAGGCAACATGGCCTCTTCAAGTATTTTATTATATGTAAACTGGTCTACGATCCTTGGAATGTGGTAGATAGGTCCAGCACCATAGTAAGAGAAACATACCCGTATCATGAAGCTTACACCACCATGCTTCACTGTCTGCAGAGTGTACTGTGGCTTGAATGCAGAGTTTGAGGGTCGTCTGACGAACTGTCTGCAGCCCTTGAACACAAAAAGAACAATTTTAATTTCATCAGTCCACAAAATGTTTCTCCATTTCTCTTTAGGACAGTTAATGTGTTCTTTGGCAAATTCTATCCACTGCAGAACATGTCTTTTTTTTTTTTTTTTTTTTTAACAGTGGGACTTTGCGGGGACTTCTAACTAAGAAATTAGCGTCACACAGGCGTCTTCTAACTGTCCCAGTACTCACAGGTAAGTTGAGACTGTCTATGATCATCCTGGAGCTGATCATTAGCTGAGCCTTTGCCATTCTGGCTATTCTTCCATCCATTCGAATGGTAGTCTTCCGTTTTCTTCCACGTCTCCATTTTAAAGCATTGGAGATCATTTTAGCTGAACACCCTATCATTGTCTGCACTTCTTTGTAAGTTTTACCCTCTCCGATAAACTTGTAATCAAAGTACGCTCTTCTTCTGAACAATGTCTCGAGTGACCCATATTTCTCAGGCTTTCATGAAGAAATACATGTACAACATGTCCTGGCTTCACCCTTAAATAAGGGTCACGTGAGTCACACCTGTTTCTTCACAGAATGATTGACCTCACTAATTGAACTCTACACTGCTATTATACTGAACACATTCCCTTCCAATTGATTATTCTAATACAGACTCAAAAACCTGCAGATCATGAATGCGGAGTCTGTTGGTTTTCTTAGAATTTACTGCACCAACTGGTAAATTGTTTGACATGTGGTAATATAATTTATACCAAAAACAGTGATTAATCTGGTTAGTCATATTGGAGTGCTGTTATTTTGAACACAACTGTATATATTTATATATTTTGCCATTTCAAAACTTGGCTTCATGCCTTACATCTCCCCAAAAAGGCAGAAAATCTAAATGAGAATATAGCTTGTGTAACAGTAAACCTATTCCCTATAGGTTGTCCACATTCAGCCGTGTTGTAGAATAGATTTTGCGAGGATTTGTTAGCACATTTTCATGCATTATAGAACTTGAATGTTCATCTGGGCCCTTAAAGCACAGAAAATACTACGAATACAGCATATATGCTAAAGACATTGTTTTACAATACAGTAAAGTCAGCATGAGGTTTTATTAACATGGATCATGTGAATCGACTTGGTCAGAAGTAGCATTTAATGCCATTTCCTAGCAATTCTACATGGTAACCGCTGTTTGGGATATTATTGCTTCAAATCCCATTGCAGCTCATTTATTTCTGCAGGCAGATCATATTTTATTCTTAGCAAAACATTGTTTTTTTCTTTCATTAACCAGTGCAGGATCAGGCTATTTGACTTCGTTCCTATCCAGGCACATTTTTGTGGTTTAGCGTACATGCGCTTTTAACGGCTCACACAATGTTATCATCAACCTTTTCCCCACCTTGATATTGTAAAATTTCCCCAAATAAAAATGATTGAAAAAAAAAAAGTTCTCATTTGGATATGGAAATAATTTTTGCCTCTTCTTTTCACAGTACATAGGGGTTAATTTATAGGTCATTTTTATATATCCTTTTATGCTCAAGGAACATTTTAAAAAATATAAAAAATATTTTTAAATAGGAATATATTTTTTCAATGGGGTGGGGCTAAAAATAATTATTCAAATTGGAGGTGTTTTTTTTTTTGCTTTTTTATTTATATTTTCATTTAGGTCACATACTGTGTCCCCCAATAGCATCATAAAAGAACTTGGGCAGTGTATTTTAACACAATTATTTTTATTGTCGACTTCCCCTGTAACTTTTTCTTTTATATTAACTCCAGTTACAGGGGATATTTTGCCCCTAGCAGATGTAATAGCTTTTTTTAGGACCGAGCAGCTTCTACTCTTTCTCTAATCCCAGTGATCACATAATAGTTGGGTCTGCAGAAACATCGGACAGCCCTTCCCAAATACACAGTTTGTTTGAAGCTGTGTATACAGGATCATGAATACAGAGATGGAAATAAAACATGCCTGCCATTTCTATGGAGAGATTGGCAGTGTCTGACAGCTGTCTCCTTGCACCTGCATGATCTCATACAACCACCTTACTCTGTGTCAGTGCAGAGTAAAGTGTGGACCTCCTGGACATTAAAAGTTTATGGGTGGTCTGGAAGCGGAAACATTTGAAGTAAAAAAAAAAATACATTAGGTGTATTATTAACATGTAAAATTAATCTACAGGCATATCCAGTCTGTACCGTTTGAAGTAAAAATGGTCTATAAATCAGTATTATGTAAGTGCGGTGATAACATGAAACAGACCCAGAATGTCCAGGATTACAAGGCCCACATTACGTCTAGGTTAATAAGAAGGAAGAATCCAGCAGTTATAAAAGGTTATGAAATCCAAAGCCCCATCTGTTACATAATACGACTTCAGTATTATAAATGGCACATGGAACATTGGAGTAGTGGTACACGTTTAACTTCGGGGCACACTGTCAGCTGGAGAAGAAAGGAAGCTTCTCTGGAAACAGGAAATGCTAGGAGAGATTGTGATTGAAGACTGTCTTTTTTTGTTTTTCTTTAGATGCATCTGTTCATGAACCTGTAGGTTTGGATCAGTCTGCCATCATTTTTTTTTATAGAAAGGATCTTTACAAATATGTTGGCTTAAAAAGTATAAAGTTTTACTATTATCAGTACTGTAGAAAAAGCATAGAGTATCTAGATGTAATCCTGCTATATGTATGTTTAAAGGGCAAATACTGTCTTATGTCTACATTATAGAAGAATAGTGTGCAGAACATAACTTTATATATATTTTTGGGAGTATATAGCTGTAAAAGACATTTTTTATATGAACACTATTGCAGATTCCAACTCATTAATCAGAGGCTCTTTAACATGTTATCTTGTTGATTATCATACTTTGTGATAGATAAAATGTATATAATTGTATATCTTTGATTTTTCCCAGAAATATTGACTGCCACGACCCCCATCAATCCTGAGAATGACAAAAGACACTTTTAATGGAAAAATCATGCAGGAGCCCATAGTGCTAAACCAGCACTATGGCTGTTTTTTCTTTCAAATCAGTGGCCATACTGGTAGTTGGTGGAGATGATGGCATAACACTCCTTTGAAGATCCCTGTTTTAATGTATAACAAATGTATTGAAAGTTTCAATCCTCCTTGAGGCTGCAGTTCCTGTTAGTTACGGGTGACAGGGTTAACTGTAGGGCCAGCCCATAGTTGGTGAGGAGTAGTAGGGAGCTGTGTGTTAGTTCCTGATTGACAGTCAGTTGGAAGATGGTAGTGAACTAGAGAAAATATAGGACTCTCAGAGCTGTATTTGGGCGTGTGCTGAAGATAGCCAGTATTGCAAGAACTAGCAAGCCTTACAACAGAAAAGCAACAGAGCGCAAGAATCACTTCTCAGCAAGGCAAGTTGGGGAACCTAATAGAAAAGTCTCAGAGTGCAGGTGAAGTGTTAGCCAGACCTGGAGATCTGTAGTGAAGGAATACAGGGTCAGCCAGGCTGGAGGACATCAGTGAGGTGGTAGCTAGAGAGAGCTCCTTTTCACACAGAATGCAGTTAAGGTGCAGTGGTCACAGGGAAACACATTGACCCGTTTAGCCCTGTACCATGAAGATGGAGATCCCCAGCATAGCCTACTGTAGACCAGCAATGTTCACCATAAGTTATGTGCCTCTGTCATGCGAGACAGAAGAAAATGTATCCAAGAACTGTACCTGTTACTATCTGTATATACAGTACAGACCAAAAGTTTGGACACACCTTCTCATTTAAAGATTTTTCTGTATGTTCATGACTATGAAACTTGTAAATTCACACTGAAGGCATCAAAACTATGAATTAACACATGTGGAATTATACATTACACTTTACAAAAAAGTGTGAAACAACTGAAAATATGTCTTATATTCTAAGTTCTTCAAAGTAGCCACTAGCCACCTTTTGCTTTGATGACTGCTTTGCACACTCTTGGTATTCTCTTGATGAGCTTCAAGAGGTAGTCACCGGAAATGGTCTTCCAACAGTCTTGAAGGAGTTCCCAGAGATGCTTAGCACTTGTTGGCCCTTTTGCCTTCACTCTGCGGTCCAGCTCACCCCAAACCATCTCGATTGGGTTCAGGTCATCTGGCGTAGCACCCCATCACTCTACTTCTCGGTCAAATAACCCTTACACAGCCTGGAGGTGTGTTTGGGGTCATTGTCCTGTTGAAAAATAAATGATGGTCCAACTAAACGCAAACTGGATGGAATAGCATGCCGCTGCAAGATGCTGTGGTAGCCATGCTGGTTCAGTATGCCTTCAATTTTGAAATATGGACTGCCATGACCCCCATCAATCCTGAGAATGACAAATGCCACTTTTGAGATAAAAACTGTTCAGCACTATGGGCGCTTTTTTCCTTCAAATCAGCGGCCATCCTAGTAGTAGGATCCCCATAAAAATGAACGTTACGAGATGAGAAAATACTTAATTAACACTAGGACTACTGGACTCGTGACCCCGCCTAGAACTACTGAAAGGAGTCATTTTGACTCCTTGCTTGTTTTCGTTTATTTTTAGAGTTTCATTTGTGGTTATTTATTAATAATTATATTTTTTGTAATGTATTATTATTGTGAGATCCAACAGTAATGCTTTTGATTGTTTTTTTTCTGCTTTTCTTATTTTTCTACAGAAAATAACAATAATTATAATAGACGTTTTTCAAACATTTTTTTTTATTCAAGTGCACACATATAAACAACAACTGAAGAACAAAAAGCAGAGAAAATGTAGGTGGAGGAGCATAAAAATGAAAATATGGCGCAGAATTCACCTTCTAAACATTTGGTGTTTCGCATTTTAGGCATTGCCTTTGATTTATGGCAGTACATTGCCCACACAAAGACTTACCACAAGTCTTACAATTGCCGACAGATCTATTTTTCTTGCACTTTTCTTTGATCTGGCAAAATTTTGTTTGAACCATCACTTCTGAGCATGTAGAAACTTGGGACGTGGAACACTTTTCCCTATCTGTGACATAAGGACCACTCAACTCTCTCACAAGCGTTTGTAAAAATGCCTTGCGTGACATTTTTTGGTGGGTTATCTCATTGAATATTATCCATGCATTTATACCTGCAAAGTCTAAGGCATTTTCAAATGCATGAACAGGCCATCTCCTTGGGCATGTTCGTGTGGTATATTTTCGTGCCATCTGATCCACTACATCTACTCCATATTTTGTTTCATTGTAAAACTTTACCGTTTCTGGAGTTTTTTTAGCGGAATCAGACGCAACAACAACATCTGGATGGACGGAACTCAAAATGACAACATTTTTGTTAGGCTTTCCTTGATATACTGTAAGTGTAAAATTGTCTTCATTTCTAAACACTTTAGTGTTGTACAATTCCTCTTTCATGGATTTTATTTCTTTAGGCACTTCTCGCCTTATCTTGTTCAGTGTTCCCACGATGGTTGTTCCTTTGCTTTTTAGCTGTTTAGCTAATTTTACTGAAGTAAAATAATTATCGGTTGTAACATTGCGACCTTTTTTCAAAAACGGGTCCAATAACTTCATTACCACATGGTCAGCTAAACGGTCCTCAGCACGGCGTGTGTCATCTTTGCCTAGATAAGGGAAGCCATTTGCCAGATATTTGCTCTCCTTATCAACAGCTAGCCAATATTTGTGGCCATATTTATCTGGTTTGGAAGGCATGTACTGCGTGAATGGACACCTAGTTTTGCTTGGGAAAAGTTGCTCATCCACCGTTATGTATGGGCCAGGTTTGTAACACGCAATACAATTTTCAATAAACCTGTCCCACACAGTAGAAAATAGAGCAAACTTGTCCGTTTGCAGTCTCTCCGATCGAGTAGATTTCTCATCAAATCTGAGAAACCTCATAATTTCAACAAAGCGGTCCCTAGACATTGTCGCTTTGCAAAACGGTATTCCCCAGTCATTACACCAAATACTGCTAATCGAGTGACGGTTCGTGCCAGATATTCCACGAGCATAGAATATCGCAATGAATGCATCTAGCTCCTCATCAGATAGAGTAAACTGTAAATTATTGTTCCTGCATGCTTCTGCAAGCGTACAGTTCTTTATATGTGTCAATATATATGAATCAAAAAATAAACGCCATGCGCTCAAAGGACTATCGATAATGATATTTCTTCTGGCGTATCCTGTAGGGCCAGATGCTTCTCGAAGAATATTTTGGCTGTCACGCCTACCAGGTAAGTGTTCTCCAATTTCAACAGGTTTCCATTGAATACCATCCGCTGAAACTAGTATTCCTTCAGATTCGTCTTCTCTGGTGTTTGTTGTTGCATTACCTTCGCCGCCATCGTTATCTGTTGTTCTTTCATTTCTGGGACGTTTTGCTGATTTTTTCTGTCCACGACCAGGAGGATGGTCACGAGGCAACATAACTGCATGAGCCCGATCCCCAGTTGATGTGCTTGGAATATCTGGAAAAAAGTTGATGAATATTTAGAATTTTTGTTTTGTAAGGGTCCGTGCACACTGGCTGGATTAGCGGCGGAATATCCGACCGGATATTCTCACCACAATCCGGCCCGTACCTGCCCGCTCAGGTACAGAGCGGAGTTTCATACCTGAACCTCCGCTCCGAATCCCGGGCTGGAGCCGCTGTCTGGGACGGAGCCGTGCTCGCGCGTAAGCAAGCGCTGCTCTGTCCCTGACAGCGGCTCCAGCCCGGGGTTCGGAGCGGAGCTTCAGGCATGAGCGGGCAGGTACGGCCTGTATTGCGGCAAGAATATCCAGATGGCTATTCAGCCAGAATTCTGCTAGTGTGCACAGGCCCTAACTCAGTGTGTGGAAGAACAAATAAATACACATAACTACTTACCTTCTGGATTTGTTCCTTCTGAGTCTTCAGATTCACTTGATATGTTCTGAGGAATGAAATCTTCATCACTGTCAGAATCAAATACATGTTCCTGCAATTCGGATTCCGATTCATCCTCCGGTATGGATTGCAAAGTAGCCAGAATATCCTGAGGCTTTATCAAACGTCTTCTCTCCATATTCCTCACAAATTCCATAATTCTATATAGTTCCCTGCTGAAAAATAGAAATGAAATGAAAACTAAAAGAAATAATAACTGTTCTGCCACCTTCAAAAGTAGGTGGGCTGAATCAGTTGACAGACAGCTAAACTATTTCATAACAATTCATACCTGTATGAGTCTTCAGAGCTCGTATGTCTGCGTCTGTTCTCTTTGTCTCTTCAGCTGAACTGAAAGTAAAGTTACTATCCAGAATACTGTCTCCTGCTAGGACCTTAGAAAAACACCACCCTTCATTAGCATAAGATAAGAGCCTAGAGTAAACAAGCTATTTTGTTCAGCATTACACAGTAATACAAGCAGGTAAAACACAAGGAAAATGTGAAAAGTTGACATGTAAATTGAACTACATCTATATGAACATCAGGGTAAATAAGACAGAGTGAAAAAATTATGCACAAAACTTTATAGCAATATTTAGTGACAAAAGGACCTCAAAATATAGTAGGGAGTCAAAATGACTCCCTTCAGTAGTTCTTGGTAAATTTTGAAAAAAACGCGCAAATTTTTCACCAAAATTATTTATTCTCACAAAATCTTTTTTCACATCATATTTCAGGAAAAGTCACCGAGTTTCAAGCCAGAATTCTGAAAAATGTAGTCACAGAAGAGAAATAAAAAACGAAAGGAGTCAAAATGACTCCATCAGTAGTTCTAGTGTTAAGCTTTAAAATCTGTGTAAAATATGCATTTTCTGTCAATGTATAAAATAAAATTGGTCCGTGAAGATATTAAATCTGGCATGAGTTCACGTGTCATCCTATTGACTCAATAAATAAAAGGCATGCTTAACTATGTTGTAGGGATTCACGCTTCCTGGCAGCGGTATAGGTACACGCAGGCACTTGGTTTTGGTGCAAAACTGTCTTATCTTTTGTTTTTTTCTGATATAAACATTAACAACATTCACATGAAAGCGAAACAGCCATTCCCTGGCTCGAAACGAATTACAAGAAATGGAGAATTAAACAGTCCCTTTTCTGGGTAGGCAAGATATAACACATTCTCTCACCCGTTATCAATACATGCACTGCCTCTAGCTTAGGCGCCTTAACCACAATAAAGCAGCTTCCACAAGTTGCCCAAAATGGCTATTGTCCATAGCAACTCATGATACTTGCAGTTTGGTGTACACTGCCTGTACAGTCACTTTTCAGAGAGATTCTGGCTTGTCTCTCTCCAGCTCCAACAAAACCCACTCTACTCCGCTTCCCCCAGCTGACTGACAACAGTGAATACAGGGCCTAGCTGTATACCAGTGATTCCCAAACTCCTTTCCTCAGGGATCCCCAAACAGATCATGTTTTCAGGACCTCCTTAGTATTGCACAGGCATGAGACCCTGTGGAAATTTATGATGTCTGGATAATAATTCCATCACCTGTGCAATACTAGGGAAATCCTAAGGCTATGTGCCCATGTTGTGTTTTTTAAGGGTTTCCGCAGCTGTTCATTAATTTTGCGGAATCGTTGCGGTTACGCCGCCATAAGATTGCTTTGAAACACTCACTTTATGCACGTGGCCATGCCCACCATGTGTAAAGTGAGCGTTTCATGTGCGGATGGTACCCAGGGTCTGGAGGAGAGGAGACTCTCCTCAAGGCCCTGGGCACCATATTCCTATTAAAAATAGAATGAAAATAAAAAATAGGGATATACTTACCCTCTGTCAGCCCCCGAAGTCCTCCCGGTCCTCAGCGGTGCATGCGGTGGCTTTCTTCCCAGGAGTGCTTAGCGCCAAAATGACCTTTGCGACGTCGCAATGACTCACTGGGAATGGAACTTGCCGACAGCGCCGCTGAGGACCGGGAATGCCGCTGAGGAGATCGGGGGCCGACAGGAGGCGAGTATATCCATATTTTTTATTATTTTTAACATTCTATCTTTAACTATTGATGCGGCATAGGCAGCAACAATAGTAAAAAGTTGGTCACACTTGTCAAGCACTATGCGTGACAAATGTGACCAACCTGTCTATCAGTTTTCCAAGTGATGCTTCAAATCGCTTGGAAAAGCGCTTGAATTCTGCAAGCTAACAACGCTTGCATAACGCTTGTATTTTGGGGGAAACGCATGCGAATTCCACATGCGTTTTACCCGCAGTGGGGAGTTGCGGAAATGCTGCGGACAATTCTGCCGCATTTCTGCAACGTGGGTACATAGCCTAAAACCGTGATCTGTTGAGTGCTCTGAGGACTGGAGTTTGGGAAATGCCTTTCTAGACATAGCTAGCCAGGTGTACAAATCAGGACCTCCAGTGCTAGGTTTTGACTCTGTCATACCTAGCTTTCTTACAATATAGTTTTTTTTAACCAAAATTAGATTTGGTAAAATGGTGTGTTCTTTTTATCCTTTGCTCAGATTTACTATAATTGATAAAAACAAATTCTTTTAAAAGAAGAAACAAAATTTTAGTCTCATAAATTTAGCATGCAAGTCCCCCAGAACTAATTTTCATTTTAAATATACTGGATTTCTTATTCGTTTGCATTTAGCACCAATCAGGGATCAAGCTAATTCATTTATGCAAAAAGCCTCCATTATGTGAATTCATTAATGGAGTTCAGGTCATGACAGTCAGAAGTCAGCAAAAGGTTCATGAGAAGAATTATACTTCTAATGCATTATTAGTTAATTCGGGCTTTATGTTAATATTGATATATTATTTGTTAAAGTGAGCTTTATGTTAGCATTAATGTGACTTCTCTGCCTCCTGGGTGCGTCAGGTCAAAAAATATTCAGCAGGGAGTATCCTAATTAAATCAACAAGTTTACAATAAAAAGCCTTGCATACTCTGTTCATACAGAAATGCTCCAAGAGTAAACTTTAGCATTTTCATAGGCCCTCTTTCTCAAGTTACAGGCTAAAACATTGTCCTTCTGCGTGCCATTTAAAATCAAAAGTAAGAGAAAGCGCTGCCGACTGTAAACACCTGGCGTACCGAAAGGGCCAATCGGCAACTTACAGTCATGGGTGCCCTCTTGTAATTTTGCTTTATAATATTTTATGATCAAAGTGTTCTATTCTACACCATGTTCCAAATTATTATGCAAATTGGTTTTAAGTGTCATATCGTTTTTGTTTTTTTTTTGTAAATGAAATCCATTGATGGTATCGTGTCTCACGGTACTTTGGATCACTGAAATCAATCTCAGATACCTGTGATAATTAGTTTGCCATGTGAGCCCAATAAAAGGAAAACTGGATGTTTCACACTATTAAGCAGGCCAGAGTTTTCAAGTAACATGGGAAAGAAAAAGGATCTCTCTGCTGCTGAAATGCATCAAATAGTGCAACATCTTGGTCAAGGGATGAAAACACGCTCCTTCAGTGTTTCGTTCTCTGGCTCCACATCATCTCCTCTTCCTCTCACTGTCGGTGTACCCAGGGCTCAGTCCTTGGCCCCCTTCTCTTCTCTCTCTACACGGCCCCAATTGGACAGACCATCAGCAGATTTGGCTTTCAGTACCATCTTTATGCTGATGACACACAACTATACACGTCATCCCCCGACCTTACCCCCGCTGTACTACAGAACGCCACCGATTGTCTGTCCGCAGTCTCCAACATCATGTCTGCTCTCTTTCTGAAACTTAACCTCTCCAAAACTGAACTTCTTCTGCTCCCGCCGTCTAATAACCTCCCTAAATTTGACATATCCCTCTCCGTGGGCGGCACCATAATAACACCCCGGCAGCAGGCTCGCTGTCTGGGGGTTATGTTTGACACCAATCTCTCCTTCACCTCCCATATACAATCTCTTGCCCGCTCTTGCCGCCTACACCTAAAGAACATCTCTAGAATCCGCCCTTTTCTCACCATGGAAACAACAAAAACCCTCACTGTAGCATTGATCCACTCCCGCCTGGACTACTGCAACGCTCTATTACTTGCCTCCCCATTACTCGACTATCCCCTCTCCAGTCCATCCTTTATGCAGCAGCAAGGGTCATCCATCTGGCTAATCGGTACTCGGACGCGTCCGCTCTTCGCCAGTCCTTACACTGGCTGCCCATTCATTATAGGATCCAATTCAAAGTACTGGTTCTCACCCACAAAGCTCTCCACAGTGCAGCACCCCCTACATCTCCTCCCTCATTTCTATCTATCAGCCTAACCGACTGCTGCGCTCTGCAAACGACCTTCGACTAACCTCTGCACTAATCCGTACCTCCCACTCCCAACTCCAAGACTTCTCCCGCGCTGCGCCAATCCTCTGGAATGCTCTACCCCAAGAAATTAGGACTATCCACAATTTGCATGGTTTCAGGCGCTCCCTCAAAACACATTTGTTCAGAGCGCCTATCACATTCACTAATCAAAGTAATTCTATGTGTAAGTGTGTGTGTGTAGCCCATTCACTATCTCCATCCATCCCTCACTCCCTCAAAATGGCTGGACCATCATTGTAAATACACCATTGTATATAAACACCTGTACTTTGTATCTCCCCCACCTCATTGTAGATTGTAAGCTCTCACGAGCAGGGCGGCTTATATTGCTTTAATTATTGTATTGTTAACGTTGTTACTTATGACTTGTGTTCTGAAACTGTTAAACTGTAAAGCGCTGCGGAATATGTTGGCGCTATATAAAGATTATTATTATTATTAGATATTTCCTGAAAACTTAAGGTGATCATCGTACTGTTAAGAGATTTGTGGCTGATTCTGAGCACAGACGTGTTTGTGCTGATAAAGGCAGAATGAGGAAGGTTTCTGCCAGGCATGTTCATCAGATTAAGAGAGCAGCTGCTAAAGAGCCATTACAAACCAGCAAACAGATATTTGAAGCTGCTGGTGCCTCTGGAGTCCCTCGAACCTCAAGATGTAGGATCCTTCAAAGGCTTGCTGTGGTGCATAAACCTACTATTCGTCCACCCCTAAACAGCGCTCACAAGCAGAAACGGTTGCAGTGGGCCCAAACACACATGAAGACTAATTTTCAAACAGTCTTGTTTACTGATGAGTGTCGAGCAACCTTGGATGGTCCAGATGGATGGAGTAGTGGATAGTTGGTGGATGGCCACCATGTCCCAACAAGGCTGTGATGTCAGCAAGGAGGTGGAGGAGTCATGTTTTGGGCCGGAATAATGGGGAAACAGCTGGTATGGCCCTTTAAGGTTCCTCAAGGTGTGAAAATGACCTCTGCAACGTATATAGAGTTTCTGACTGACTACTTTCTTCCATGGTATAAAAAGCAGAAAAGTACCTTCAGGAGCAAAATCATCTTCATGCATGACAATGCACCATCTCATGCTGCAAAGAATACCTCTGAGTCATTGGCTGCTATGGGCATAAAAGGGATAATATTAACTCCCTGACCTCAACCCTATAGAGAACCTTTGGAGTATCATCAAGCAAAGATCTATGAGGGTGGGAGGCAGTTCACATCAAAACAGCAGCTCTGGGAGGCTATTCAGACTTGCAAAGAAATACAAGCAGAAACTCTCCAAAAACTCACAAGTTCAATGGATGCAAGAATTGTGAAGGTGATATCAAAGAAGGGTTCGGGTGTTAACATGTAGCTTGGTCTGTTAGGATGTTTTGGAGTTAAGTAGCTTTTTTGTTCAGTGAATGTGACCTCCTAATGCTGCAAATTCCACAAATGAGCATTTTCAGTTCTTTAAAACAGATCAAATGTTCAGAAATTCTACTGGCCTAATAATTTGGAACAATGCATTTTGAGTTTTTACTCATTTGGGAGATTATACTATTATCATTGGGAGGTTTCTTCAGTAAAATTCGATGTATACTCTAACGGGTGATGACTTTTATTAGACTGACTGTTATTTGCACCGACCACTTAGGAAAACCAGAGAAAAATATAATTTGCATAATAATTTGGAACATGGTGTATAATGATCCCTGTACTGTTGGGTCACTACTAAATAGATTATGCCTCTACTGTGACATTGTAAGAAGAAATACTGTACCACAGGTATGCTTTGTGCCGGTTCCGAGACGTCTCCTCTGTTGCCCGGGGAAAGCTTAGAGGACCGGACCAGTCTTGGTCTCTGGAAGCAGGGAGTGTGGCTAAGCCTGTACAGCCACAGCGCGCGTGGAAACAGTCAGACTTGGCGGAAAGAAACGGCGTGCAGCTCCGTCCCTCGAGCACTGCCACAGTGCAGGCCTGCGCATGAGCATCCCTGCCGTCACTGCCAGAGACTGGAGGAGAGATGTGCAGTGTGCCTGTTGTTCACCAAGAAACCGGGCCCGTGAGTACTGTGCGCGTCCCGCCTAAGAAAGACTGGGTGTGGGACCGTTACCTGCGCTCTGACCCCGTAGCGTATATTTGCCGGGCCACGTTGAGTTCAGACTGTGCGGTGGCCTACGCTCTCTCGGCTACATCTGGATATGGACTAGAGGCTCCACTGAAGCCACCAGAGGCCAACAGCTGTCACCAGGAGACGGATCATTGGGAGCTTCAGGACCGCAGCGGACAAGCACCGCGCAAGCCGTTGCTGGCGCCATTACCTGCTTTGTAACTTCCACAGCCTGAGAGACGACTGACAGGATAAGTTGTCCCAACCAGAACTGCTATTACTTTGTCTACTGTTCGCTAACCCTGCACGTTATCTCCATCTGAACTGCTTACCCCCAGTTTAACTGCTTAACTCCCTGCGTGGAATATTTAGTGTTAATTAAAATTGTTAACCCTTGCTCTGTCTCCTGTCCATCACTGCATCCCACACAAACATCACTGTGTGCACTAACCCACTGATGTGACATCACTGTTTTTGTGCATTAAGAAAACCAAAATAATCCAAAGCTTTGTGTTCTAAACTTGATGCTATAGGTGGTCAAGGAGAAGTCAGGCCCCACTCCAAGTTTTTTTTTTTCAATGGTTACTTGTTACATCAATGCATATTTGAAAAAAAAAGCATAAAAACATACAAGTCCTCTAAAAATACAAGAGTTCAAGATGTGTAAAAGCTCACCAGGGAATGTCATGAGTTTTATGGGTGGGTAATATCTACTTAATCTTTTTGTCATGGGCGACTACATTCTCCTCTTGGCACAAGAAGCCCCTTATTTACAAATGCAAGGGGGGTATCTCCCAAACTATGAAGCTCTATAACCTCTTTGAATACCCATTATGTTTCCATCTTCAAAAATATTAATATCAAGTCTCTGGTTAAGGTGCTTGAGAAAAATGAATTTGTAGACTGTCACTTTCCATCAACTTTCTCATACATAATAATCATGCTGGTGACATGAGAGGGGCGTTATGATCGCGGTCACAGAGAGCACGATCGTGCCCATGCTGGAGAGGGGCCCACTGATGCCAGCAGCTATTTTAGTTGGATGTCTGTCACATTCAACTGAATTGTATTGCAGCACAGAGACCCATAGGGTCCTTGCACTGCAATATATGTTGCCGGCAATATGATACAACACCGGCTTGAAAAATTATTTTAAAATCCAAATGTTGGCCTACTGAAATGTATGTTCAGTAAATGCATTCATACTTGGTCGGGGCTCCTTTTGCATCAATTACTGCATCAATGCGGCGTGGCATGGAGGCATCAGTCTGTGGTACTGTGAGGTGTTATGGAAGCCCAGGTTGCTTTGATAGCAGCCTTCGCTCTCTGCATTGTTGGGTCTGGTGTCTCTCATATTCCTCTTCACAATACCCCATAGATTCTCATGGAGTTAAGTACAGGCGAGTTTGCTGGACAATCAAGCACAGTGATACTGTTGTTTTTAAGCCAGGTATTCATACTTTTGGCAGGTGTTTTTTGTTAACTATTACAATTTCCTGAGATAATGACTTTTGGGTTTTCATTGGCGTAAGCCATAATCATAAATTAACAGAAATAAACACTTGAAATAGATCACTGTGTGTAATGACTCTATATAATGTGAGATTCACTTTTTGTATTGAAGAACTGAAAAAAATTAACTTTTTGATGATATTCTAATTTAGTGAGA
>JARQOD010000007.1:134594534-134631642 GCA_033576555.1 Oophaga sylvatica
TACTGACCAAATGCTGAGGAAAAATACTGACCAAATGCTGAGGTAAAATACTGACCAAATACTGAGGAAAATACTGACCAAATTCTGAGGTAAAATACTGACCAAATACTGAGGTAAAATACTGACCAAATGCTGAGGAATGACCAAATTGAGTAATACTGACAAATTGAGGAAAATACTGACCAATCTGAGGAAAATACTGACCAATTAGGAAAATATGACCAAATTGAGGTAAATACTGACAAATCTGAGGGAAAAACTGACCAAATACTGAGGAAATACTGACCAAATGCTGAGTAAAATATGCCAAATAGGAAATACTGACCAAATGTGAGGAAAATACTGACCAAATCTGAGGAAAATACTGACCAAATGCTGAGGTAAAATACTGACCAAATGCTGAGGTAAAATACTGACCAATCTGAGGAAAATACTGACCAATGCTGAGGAAATAGACAAATAGAAAACTAGGTAAAGTACTGACAAATACTGAGGGAAAATACTGACCAAATGCTGAGGTAAATATGACAAATACTGAACAAATGACTGAGGAAAAATACTGACCAAATACTGAGGAAAATACTGACCAAATGCTGAGGAAAATACTGACCAAATCTGAGTAAAATACTGACCATACTGAGGTAAAATACTGACCAAATACTGAGGTAAAATACTGACCAAATACTGGAGGAAAATACTGACCAAATACTGAGGAAATACTGACCTAATACTGAGGTAAAATACTGACCAAATATGAGGTAAAATACTGACCAAATCTGAGGAAAAAACTGACCAAAATATCTGAGGTAAAATACTGACCAAATACTGAGGGAAAATACTGACCAATGAAAATATGACAAATGCTGAGGTAAAATACTGACCAAATACTGAGGAAAATACTGACCAAATACTGAGGGAAAATACTGACCAATGCGAGGTAAAATACTGACCAAATACTGAGGAAAATATGACCAAATACTGAGGTAAAATATGACCAATACTGAGGTAAAATACTGACCAAATCTGAGGGAAAAATACTGACCAAATGCTGAGGTAAAATACTGACCAAATACTGAGGTAAAATACTGACCAAATACTGAGGTAAAATACTGACCAAATGCTGAGGTAAAATACTGACCAAATACTGAGGGAAAATACTGACCTAATAACTAGTGGTAAAATACTGACCAAATGCTGAGGTAAATACTGACCAAATGCTGAGGGAAAATACTGACCTAATACTGGAGGAAAATATGACCAATGTTGAGGTAAAATACTGACCAAATACTGACTAAATACTAGGCATAAAACTGACCAAATACTGAGGGAAAATATGACCAAATCTGAGGTAAAATACTGACCAAATACTGAGGTAAATACTGACCAAATACTGGAGGAAAATACTGACAAATACTGAGGGAAAATACTGACCAAATACTGAGGTAAAATACTGACCAAATACTGACCTAATAATACAGGCAAAAAACTGACCAAATACTGAGGAAAATATGACCAAATACGGAGGTAAAATACTGACCAAATACTGAGGTAAAATACTGACCAAATACTAGGTAAAATACATGACCAGAAATACTGAGGTAAATACTGACCAAATACTGAGGGAAAATACTGACCAATACTAGGTAAATACTGACCAAAATACTGACCTAAATACTAGGCAAAAAACTGACCAAATACTGAGGGAAAATATTGACCAAATACGGAGGTAAAATAGTGACCAAATACTGAGGTAAAATACTGACCAACATAGGTAAATACTGACCAAATACTGAGGAAAAACTGACCAAATACTAGGAAAATATGACCAATAGTAGTAAAATACTGACCAAATACTGAGGAAAATACTGACCAAATACTGAGGAAAAATACTGACCAAATACTAGGAAAAACTGACCAATAGAGGAAATAGTAACCGAATACTAGGTAAAATACTGACCAAATACTGAGGTAAAATACTGACCAAATACTGAGGGAAAATACTGACCAAATACTGAGGTACAATACTGACTAAATACGGAGGTAAAATACTGACCAAACACTAGGTAAAATACTGACCAAATACTGAGGAAAAACACTGACCAAATACTAAGGTAAAATAGTGACCGAATACTAGGTAAAGTACTGACCAAATACTGAGGTAAAATAGTGACCGAATACTGACTTAATATATACTAGGCAAAAAAACTGACCAAATACTGAGGGAAAATATTGACCAAATACGGAGGTAAAATTAGTGACCGAATACTGAGGGAAAACACTGACCAAATACTGAGGGAAAATACTGACCAAATACTGAGGTAAAATACTGACCAAATACTGACCTAATAATACTAGGCAAAAAACTGACCAAATACTGAGGGAAAATATTGACCAAATACGGAGGTAAAATAGTGACCAAATACGGAGGTAAAATACTGACCAAACACTAGGTAAAATACTGACCAAATACTGAGGAAAAACACTGACCAAATACTAAGGTAAATAGTGACCGAATACTAGGTAAAATACTGACCAATACTGAGGAAAAATACGCCAATATGAGGTACAATACTGACCAAATACGAGGTAAATCTGACCAAACTAGGTAAATACTGACCAAATACTGAGGAAAAACACTGACCAAATCTAAGGTAAATAGTGACCGATACTAGGTAAAGTACTGACCAAATACTGAGGTAAAATACTGACCAAATGCTGAGGGAAAATACTGACCAAATACTGAGGCACAATACTGACCAAATACGGAGGTAAAATACTGACCAAAACTAGGTAAAATACTGACCAATACTGAGGAAAACTACTGACCAAATACTGAGGTAAAATACTGACCGAATACTAGGTAAAGTACTGACCAAATACTGAGGTAAAATACTGACAAATATACCTAATAATACTAGGCAAAAAACTGACCAAATATGAGGGAAATATTGACCAAATGCTGAGGTAAAATACTGACCAAATACTGAGGAAAAATACTGACCAAATACTGAGGTACAAATACTGACCAAATACGGAGGTAAAATACTGACCAAAACTAGAGTAAAATACTGACCAAATACTGAGGAAAAACTGACCAAATACTAAGGTAAAATAGTGACGAATACTAGGTAAGTACTGACCAAATACTGAGGGAAAACACTGACCAAATACGGAGGTAAAATAGTGACCAAATACCAGGCAAAAAACTGACCAAATACTGAGGGAAAATATTGACCAAATACGGAGGTAAAATACTGACCAAATACTGAGGAAAAACACTGACCAAATACTGAGGTAAAATAGTGACCGAATACTAGGTAAAGTACTGACCAAATACTGAGGGAAAACACTGACCAAATACTGACCTAATAATACTAGGCAAAAAACTGACCAAATACTGAGGGAAAATATTGACCAAATACGGAGGTAAAATAGTAACCGAATACTAAACGTGTGAATGCGGCCTAATAGAGGCTGTAAAAGCAGAATGGTTTCACATTTTTTAATGGAACTCCATTGCAAAAATACATGTTTAACTAAAAATACATGCTTTTTCAGTAAAAATAAATGATCCCAAAAGTATCCATATGGCCCCTTAGAGTCCGCTGGATAACAGGATCCACACCGTCGCACGAAGCCGCCCTGGCCTGGCGGATACAATCCATGATTAAGACTCTTGAGTTGAAACTGTCAGATTTTTACCATCCACTGGGTATACACTGCCTGTAACATGCTGTTTTAATGAAAAGAAATAAAGGAATAATTTTTATAACCACCTTCCTGCCTGAGATCGCTGGAGATTACTGTGTGTTTGAAAAGTATCCATATCCCCTAACGACATGTGTACATGTAAAGCACATGTCCGAGGCGGGTGTATAACTGGACATGTTTGGTATCGCCATAATCATATTGATGAGGAGAATCATATTGCATGGTCATTTTCACCACAAAGTGCATACTGTAAAAACAATTCCAAAAAAACAATGGCAGAATTGTGTTTTTTTTTTTTTCTTCACATTTTCACTCTTGGGATTTTTTTCCTGTTTTCCAATACACTATGTGGTAAAATGAAATGTGTCATTCAAAAATACAACTTATCCCCAAAAGCAAGCCCTCATATGTCTATGTGGACAGAAAAAAAAACTCTGGCTCTGGGAAGAAGGGGAGGAAAAAAATGGAAATGGAAAAACGAAAATGGGCTTCGAGGTGAAGGGTTAATTAACAAAATGGAACAACAAAAGAAATAAGTGAAACATGACTCAAAAATACAATTCAATTCTTTATTCTGCATAGATTGTAATTCATTGAAATTATTTTTTGAATAATGTGATGAAGGAAGAATACAGCAGACACAAGTGTGATAATGTAGATAGTAACCGCAGTCAGATTTTCACTCCAGCACTCATGAAACGCGTGGACAGGAGGCATAAAAAGGTATTTGGTTTTATTGTAAACAGACATATATTGGATGTACAAAAATTCTAAGAAATTGTCACAAACCTTCAGTTCTGCGTTTGTTTCGACAAAAACAGAGAGCTCCCCTTCTATCTCTGCGATGGTGACACATATGGAGGGGGTTGGCTGTCAGGCTCAGTTTATTAGCAATGTCAGCCCCTTACTTTATTTCTGTATTAGCTGCGATGAAGAGGGGGGCTGGCTTAGCTAAGAACCCGAGACAATCAAACAGTCAGTTCCATTTAGCACATACTGACACCTAGTGAACGAACTCTGACTATAATGAAAAAAATGCACAAGTGGAGCTGCTGGGACTGCAAACAGGGGTCCGAAATCTGTACACCTGTGCCAATTTCATAACTATGCAAATATCTTCTTCAGAGAGGAAGAGGACTAGAACTCTAGTGCCACCTACCGGAAGTAGCCATCCTAAAAGTCGATACTGACCCATTAACGAGCCCTGCCATATGACTTTGGCTTTTATCCTAAGTCATGTCACAAGGCTTGTTAAAGGGTCGGTGTAGACTTTTAGGATTGCTACTTCCAATAGGTGGCACTAGAGTTCTAGTTCTCTTCCTCTCTGAAGAGACAATTTGCATATTTAATTTTTCAGAGGAGCATTGCATGGCCTATAAATCTCCTTACACTGGCATTCAGGCATGTCACTCTCCACAGTGAGAACTGCTGCCCCTTAGATCCCAATTGCATAATTAAAGTACATTTTTGTATTTTTATGTCCCCGGGGAAACTCTTTAAAGGGTATTAAACGAAAAGAAAAACTTAGATCAGAGATGATTCTATGATGTGAATGAAATGAGGGGGCCATCTTACTGTACCAGGTTGAGCCCAGTTTATGGCTGGTATAACAGCTTTTATATGTCATTTCTTACATGATATCTTATACAAAAGACATAACCAATTCCTTTTTCGCAAGAATGAGTCATGGCCGTTCTCTACTAAATCACAGCAACTACCCCTTGTATATATATCACAGCTTGTATAGCATGTATTAAACTGAATCTAGACATACCAATGCACATAAAGCAAAAACCAAGATAATTGCAAAAATAATGTGAAAATAATAATCTGTTGTAATAGTCATCACGCATAGACGCGAGAAGAACTTTAGTAAATCAAAATGTCTGATACAAGAACGTCCATAACAATGGCAAGCTTACTTTGTTTTTTTTTTTTTAAAGGGCAAATGACCTAGTATATTCACTGTTGTACCTAGAAAAAAAAATGCAGATTCGAAGTTGGGCGACAACCTATATGGTTCCAATTACAACTTCCATAGAGTTTATCCCAAGAATATGACTCCACTATCTCCATAAGTCCCATAGACTTGGGAGTCCCAACAGCTGGTTGACCACCGTTCAAATAACAGATGAAGACGTTTTACCCACATATTACACCTTTAAGTAAAGGCACCTTGGGGTGGGTCCATCTCCTTGAGGCCTCGGAGGTAACTTCCATAGGTGGGGAAATGTAGTATTACAGGCGAGATGGTTTATCTTGTAATATATAGGCAGGCTAGGTCTATCCGGCTCATAGTTTCCCATTCTATGTTCTGGCTCAGAGTGGTTGGTCCTAAGTGGTGTACCCGTCTAAACACCCATATGCCCTATTAAGGCATATGTATAGTGGTCATCGTTGGTTGTCCTTATAAGACATCCTCTTTAAATCCTATAAAACTAGAGTATCTAACCACTAGTGATGAACGAACGTGCTCGGATAAGGCGTTATTTGACCATGCTCGGGTACTAAGCGAGTGACTTCTGCGTGCTCGAATACTATGTTCAAGTCCCGGGGCTTCCTAACTTGCGGCTGTTCGACAGAGGCATCACATGCAGAGATTGCCTAACCATGCATATAATAATTTCACATATCGCCAAGACCCAACGACTAATATGAGTAATGCAATGTCAGATGTATTAGACGCAGAGGCTAAGACATGCCATTACTTCATACAGGATGAGCCAACACGTCGCAGTTTAATGAGTCTGTGAAGTCTTTACTACTGAGTACAGCTCTAGTCTATAATTTTAGAGTTTAAATATGAAAGCACAATTTGCATTTTTAAAAAGGAATTATTGCTGTAATCTAGTGCATTAAAGAATGGAAACTGTGACCTGTGCAAAACAAGATTTACATAGCAAGTTAGAGGAATCTGCTACATCTGTTAAATTAAGTAGAGTCCAGGACAGATGACAACTAGGACTGAGCGAAATCATTCTTATGTTTCAAGATGTATCGATATAACTAACCAGCTTCAGACTTCATGTACAAATGGAATAGGATAGAAAGAAACTTTGTATATCCTATGTAAACCTTTGTATTCCCACGCCATGGATAAAATCTGTTTTCAGTGACTACAGATTTTCCCCTTACTGAGATAATACAGATTTTACCCTTTCAAGATAAGGAGATGACATTTTGTGCTCATAAAAGGTCTATGGAAAATTGTAGGGGAACTTGCAGCAGGATGTCTAGGTCGGCCTCTAGCTCCTCCCCCTTAATGCTTTTAAAATTCTATGTATAGTAAGGGGGAGGAGCTAGAGGCCGACCTAGACATCCTGCTGCAAGTTCCCCTACAATTTTCCATAGAGCTTTTATGAGCACCAACTGTTATCTCCTATCTTAGTTATGCAGAGATCTGTCTTCACTGAATACAGATTTTACATATGAATTGAGAGCGAAACATCAGTCCAAGAGGAGAAAGAAAGAATCCTCTACTAAGATAAATTATAATTTTTTTTTCCATTTGTATTACTGATTTAGGAAATAAAAATTAATATGACTATTACTCATTAACTACAGTAATCGTCACCAGCTTTGACTGAAAAGCATATCCCTCATAAAAAGCCTAAGGCTATGTGCACACGTTGAGGATTTTTCGCGTTTTTTTGTGGCAGTTTTCCACTGCAAAAACGCATGCATTAAGCATCCTATTAGTAAGAATGCATTCCGCAATTTTTGTGCACATGCTGCGTTTTTTTTCTGCGAAAATAACGCATTGCTGAAAAAAACGCAGCATGTTCATTCTTTTTCCAGAATCGCGGCGATTCCGCCGCCATAGGAATGCATTGAATTGCTTACTTTCCGCATGTGGCTATGCCCACCATGCGCAAAGTGAGCGGATGGTACCCAGGGTCTGGAGGAGAGGAGACTCTCCTCCAGGCCCTGGGTACCATATCCCTGGTAAAACAATAATTAAAATAAAAAGTAATGATATTCTCACCTTCCGGCGTCCCCCGCAGCTTTCCCGCCTCTCAGCGACGCTCCCGGCAACTCCCGTTCCCATTGATGCATTGCGACAATCACCCCAGATGACGTAGCGGACTCGCGTGATGCTACGTCATCGGGGTCATTGTCACCAGGCATCATTGGGAACGGAACTTGCCGGGAGCGTCGCGAGGCTCAGGAAGGCTGCGTGGGACGTCGGAAGGTGAGAATATCACAATTTTTTATTTTTTTTATTATTTTTAACATTAGATCTTTTTACTATTGATGCGGCATCAATAGTAAAAACTTGGTCAAACACTATGTGTGACTCGTGTGACCAACCTGTCAATCAGTTTTCCAAGCGATGCTACAGATCGCTTGGAAAACACTAGCATTCTGCAAGCTAATTACGCTTGCAAAACGCTAGTTTCTGGCGGGAATACGCATACCTATAAAATGCGTATTTCCCGCGGCAGGTAGGTGCGGGATTGCTGCGGAAATTTCTGCGGCAATTCTCGAACGTGTGCACATAGCCTAAACAGATATTTTAACTTCACAGAAGCAGATTTTTTTTGTTATTTTAGAAAGAAAAATTTCTAGTGTCATTTTCTAAAGCATTAAAGTACCAGAAGATAAATTTGTAACAAGATCAAAGCGTAATCATCAAATCAATCAAATAACCAGAAATTATGGGATAAATCGAATATTGCCATTTCGCACTCTATTCCTTCCTCATTAAGTCCATGAGGTCCTCATCGAGACCTTGGTTTTTGAGTTGGTCTAGGCTATAATATCTATGCACAATCTGATCTTCAGTGACCACCACCACACGAAATCCATGTTGGTCTTCACCCAGCTGGCACCCGATGGCTGATGTCACTACCATGTCAATATCTTTGTACGTTCCTCCAGCATTCCTATGGTAGTGTCCTGAAAATATGGCTTTTACTCCTGCGAGAAAAACAAAACACAAAATGTCAATTCTGCGTCATATTCAAAATGGCTCAGAAGAGAAGTGATGCTATTTTGATAAAGCAGAAATATGTGCGAATAATTGTGTTACATTTTTCCAACAAGTATTTGTAACCACTAGTGATGAGCGAACATGCTCGGATAAGGTGTTATCTTAGAATGCTCAGGTGCTTACCGAGTAACTTCGGCGTGCTCGAAAAATATGTTCGAGTCCCTCTGCCGGTATGTCTCACGGCTGTTCGACAGCCTCAACACATGCAAGGATTACCTGTTTGTTAGGGAATCCCTACATGTGTTGCACCTTTCGAGCAGCCGCGAGGAATCAAACATATTATTCGAGCACGCTGAAGACACTCGGTTAGCACCCGAGCATGCTCAGATAACACCTTATCCCAGCACGTTCACTCATCACTAGTAACCACCTTATTATAGTCTGGATTTCACGCACTAGGAGGATCAAACTCGTCTCTATAAACCACATATGTACTGCTGCGGAAACCTGGAGGCACATAAGATGCTGATAATACTACCTTTGAAGAACTGTAATGTTTTGATTTGTCATCGATAACAACATACAGGAGTCAAGCTGATTTTACTTGCTCATCAATAAGATTTCAGTAGTGAACAGATACATATCAATAGTAACTGGCTGCCTGGCTTCAGGATTTGACATTTTATGAGATTGTAAATCAACTTAGAAGACAATTCAAAGAAAGAAAGAGAAGACTTAAAGACTCTGTGGTCAGATTGAGCTCACTGATAGATTCCCAGCTAACTCATTTTGCAGTCTGCATGTACTGTTATATATACAGCTATGTAAGAATCTAAACAGCTAAATGTTTAAATCGTATCCTTAGTGCAAAAGTTATTTTGAGCCGAAAAATTGTTCACTTAAAGGGGTTTCCCCGACAAAGTTGATTTTAATCAACAGATCTTGGAATATATAATTTCTCCAATTGGATGTATTAAAAAAATGTCTCTGTGCTGAGATAATCTTATAAATATGTCCATGCTGTGTACTGGTTGTGTCTGACCGTGCAGGGCCATCCTGTGATCATACCATATCTTCTGGGCAGGGGAGGACACAAAAGAGTAAACAGACAGGACAGCACAGCTACTTCCTTTGGCAAGATAAAACATTTCCCTGCCTGTTTTTAAGCAATGTTTTACTTCAAATAAAAAATCAACTGTGATCCCTCCTGTCCTGTCTGTATACTCTCTTTTGCTTCCTCCCCTGCCCAGGAGCTGTAGTATGATCAGACCATGTCCCTGTACGGTCAGACTAAATAAAAATAAAAAATAGCCCCTAAAAGGTGTTCATTTCCTTTAATGTGCAACAAATATTTATAGATTAGAGTAATAAAAATAGAATTCTATTGCTTCAAATTGTAAATCTTTCTACTCTGATCATTAGATAATATTTATGTTTGTAGCCAACTTAAAAGTAGTTTCCTGGTTTTAACAACCCTGTCATTGTCCCCGATTATGTCAATCTTAAAGTGGTTGTCCGGGACTTTAAAACTGATGGCACAACACCCGCCACCCCTGCCCATCAGCTGTTCCGGTGTCGGCCAGATCTGCTCAGTTACGGAGCTGTTGTCGGAATAATGGGTACGGCACATCTGCCCCTTATGGATTTCAGTGAGTGAGTTTGATCATTTGCACAATCGGCCCGATTCTCTCGGGTGGGAGAATCTACGAGCCGTGAGGCAGAGAATATAGAATTGGAGGATGGCTGCCCACTTCAGGCATTAGTTCTGGGAGAAAGAGGAGTGCTGGATCATATAGTGCTGGTAAGATTTTTCAGGCAGGAAAAGAGAGCCCTAAATGCAGCAAGGAAAGCAGAACTGTGACCGGCTTAGTTGGTCTTATTAGAGTCTTTTTTTTTTTTTTTTTTTTATTTCTGGTTAAACAGTTTCCAGTTTTGATTTAGTGCAATTTAGACCATCAGAGGTGCAGATCGCAAATTACTTTGGTCCAAGGTGCAGATCGCAAATTACTTTGGTCCACTATATCCAAATTTACCTTTGCCTGTTTGTATGTTTGTTTGTGACGACCACTCATTTAATGGGTTTCCGATAAGGGTAAAATGATGGCAAATTACTAGAAGGAAAGGTTCATGACTACTTTGACTTTGTCACCCCCTTATTGAACATAATATGATCCCAATGGGCGCGAGTGGCAGATGGACCCACCTTGGCATACATACGGTATTTTAGAATAATAAAAAAAAAAATCTGGAGTGTCTAAATTCCCCAGTTGCTTTTTCTTATTGGTCCTCCCCTGATATGCAGATTGGCCACTCGTATCGATAATTTCTGCAATTAGGTATACGCAAAATACCTAGCAGAGATATACATTTAAGGCTATGTGCACACGTTGCGTTTTTTTTTTAATGCAAATTGTAAACTGCGTTTTCCAGTACCAGCAAAGGCTATGACATCTCACAAACCTCATGCACGCACATTGTTTTTTTTTCTTGACAGATTTGGAAAACTGCAGCATATCATTTCTTTCAGCGTTTTTTTCACCTATAGAAAGTAATAAGTCCAAAAACGCAGCAAAAAAAACGCCAAAACCTTAAGCAACTTGCATAATTTCTTTCGGGGGGGGGGGGGGAACTACATTTTATCAGCATTCAAAAGAGACAACAAAAATGCATAAAAAAACCCAGCAAAACCTGCTTTTTTAAGTTGCTTCTTTACGGCTAATAAGGTTTTGCCTGTGGAAAAAAAACCGCAACGTGTGAACACAGCCTAACTGCTAAAAGACCTATGTTTTAATAAGTTACTGCTATCTTTTGGATTTACAGCTCTTAAAAATAGTTTAGGGATTTTTCCTCTTTACAAGAAAGTAAACAATGTCATTCTTTCTGACGTTAATATAAGCCTTGAAGAAGTCTACTGTGAACAGATATTTTCACTTGCAACCAGCAGTTTAGCAAATAAACTACTACTCCATCATGTCCAACACTTGGGCTTTAATACACTGTGAAGGAATGAGCAATGAGTCGAAAGTTTGTTTATTTTCAAGGAACCGGCTACAGTTGCCTCGTATGAGAAATCCGTGGTGTAATACAATGCGTAAAATATAGACTTGATCGGTTCAAAAAGCAATTTCTCCGTCAGTTGAATGTGATACACTACTTTCATTTGCTGATCAAGTTTTCTTTATTCTGTACAAGGCATGAATATCCACCTAGGGTACCAGTTACATCTATAATTCAGTGCATTAAACTTCAAAAGTCCTCTTTCTTTCCTGGCAGAGCTGTAGCCTTGCAACAAAGTAATTGAATAAAATAATATAAAAATAAAATAAAATCAAAAGTCTCAGTAAAACTTTTTCATGTTGCCAGAATTAAAGAAACTGAGCAGAGAAAGGTGACGTCCATAATACATTACTCAAAAAAAGTAAAGGAAACACTCAAATAACACATCCTAGATCTGAATGAATGAAATATTCTCATTGAATACTTTTTGTTCTGTACAAAGTTGAATGTGCCGACAACAAAATCGCACAAAAAATGATCAATGGAAATCAAATTTATTAACCAATGGAGGCCTGGATATGGAGTCACACACAAAATTAAAGTGGAATGTAATGTCCTTAAAAGAAGTCAAAATGATGCTCAGTAGTGTGTGTGGCCTTCGGCGTTCTCCGAGTCTCCGCGCCTGCATGTATCGCGCCTGTTTGACAGCCTCAACACATGGAAGGATTGCCTAACAAACAGGCAATCCATGCATATGTTGAGGCTGTCGGACAGTCGCGAGACGTGAAGCCGCGGGGACTCAAACATATTATTCGAGAACGCAGAATATGTAAGCAGAAGTGCGCAGCTCTCAATCCTTCCTGTTATTTGTCCGCTGTTATTCTATTATACCCAGTGTGAAGCCTACTCTAGAATACAATGTGCATTACGCCATTTTCTATTCTGCAGGACGATATTCTATTTACATTGAAAGGTCTCCGGTGAGCAGAAATGCAAATAATAGGAAACACCGTCGCCACCAGCAGAAAATCAATTTGTGGATAAATCATTCAATAATGATTTCTTTAAATGCTGTTGCAGCCAACACAGATTATTAGACTGGAAAACATCAGCACTGTTTTCACAACATTTAGTATTTACTTTTTCATATCAGCATATGAAGTTTTTATTTATAAATAATAGTGTTGTGATAGATCGAAAGATACACACACTGAGTGCACAATTATTAAGCAATTTGTATTCTTGCTTATTAATTTTATCAATGATCAATTACTGTGCTGTCCATGAATCCAAAAGGTGAATATTTAAGAAAGTAAAATTGAGGGCTTGTCTGTCTTAGGTGAATATCTGTGTGCAGAATATTGGGCAATAGTGATGAGCACGTTCACACACCACTATTGGGCAGCTATTATGTTTATTTATTTATTTTACTCATTTATATAGCACCATTAATTCCACAGCGCTTTACAGACATCATCACTATCCCCATTGGGGCTCACAATCTAGATTCCCTATCAGGATGTCTTTGGAATGTGGGAGGAAACTGGAGAACCCGGAGGAAACCCACGCAAACACGGGGAGAACATACAAACTCCTTACTGATGTTGTCCTTGGTGAGATTTGAACCCAGGACCCCAGTGCTGCAAGGCTGCAGTGCTAACCACTGAGCCACCATGCTGCCCTAGTGTTCAAAATTATTGTGCAACTAAATGAAAAAAAAAATCCCATCTCAATTGTTTATTTTCTGCTTTTAAGTGAGAATAATAAACAAACAACTCAGAATGTACAAAAATGCATTTTCTGATAATTCCCAAAAAACTATTAGTGACCAATATAGCCGCCCTTCTTTTCAGTAACAGTAATAAGCTCCATCCATGGATTCTCTCAATCTGCTGGCGATCACTTCTTTGGGCAGCACCAACCAAAGCCCGAGACACTGATCAGAGAGGTGACTGTTCTCCTTCATCGTAAATCTCCTGTTGATAAAGGGCCTAGAAGTTCTCAGTAGGGTTTGTCTGAGATGATGAAAGGGCCATGTCATTATTCTTCCATCTTTAATGCTTTAAAAGCCAAGCAGTGGAGACCTGCATTAAAATCATGGTTAATGGTTTCCTGGTTGCTTCACATTTGATTCTTCTCAAATCTTTCACAGATAATGTGGATCTTTTTTTTCAGCACGTTTTTTGCAACCCTGTTGACTATTTGCAAAACGTTTGATGGCTCAGTGATCACGTCCCAATATCGCAGTTATTATCGGTCATTTTTCGGACTCTCATACCACCCTCATGGAGTCTGTTTCTGACAGTATGAGCAGACACATGGATGTAAGTGGCCTGCTTGAAGCCATTTTGCAGGGCTCTGGCACTGCTCCGCCTGTTCCTCCTAGCACAAAAGAGGAAGTAGTGGTCCTGCTGCTGGGTTGTTGCCCTGCTATGGCCCACTCCATGTCTCCCGGTGTACTGGCCTGTCTCCTGGATGAGCTGCACTACCTGAGCAACTTCTGTGGGTTGTAGACCCCACCTCATGCTACTGTACCTTTAGGGTTGAGAGAAATGACAAAATGCAAGTGTGACCAAAACAACCAAAAAGGATGAGAACAGAGAAATGGTCTGTGGTCACCCCCTGCAGAAACACTCCTTTATAGGGGTTGTCTTGCTAATTGCCGATCAATTCTACCTGTCTGTTCCATTTGCACAACAGCAGGAGAAATAGATTTACAATCTGTGTTGCTTTATAATTGGACAGGTTGATTTAATAGAACTGTGACTGACTTGGAGTTATTGTGTTGTTTAAGTGTTCCCGTTATTTTTTTTTTAGCAGTGTATATACATATACACACATACACTATATATACACATACATACAGAGGGTGAAATAAGAACTGAACACATCGCCAATTTTCAAAGCAAATATAAAAGGCGCTATTGACATGAAATTCTCATCAGATGTCGGTAACAACCCATCCAATCCACACAGGCAAAAAATCAAACTTTGTCCATAAATTATGCGTAATAAAGAGAGGCTTAGATGGGTTGTTACTGACATTTGGTGATAATTTCATGTCAATAACTTTACAAATATATTTACTTAGAAAATTGGTGATGTGTTCAATACTTTTATCACCCACTGTATATACACATATGTATATACACACACACAATCTTTTGTGACGTCCCTTTCAAACCCATAGGCATTGATATGAGGTGGGTCCCTATGCAGTTATAACAGCTTCCACTCTTTTACGAGGGATTCTTCAAGATTTTTGAATGAGTCTGTGGGAACATTTGCCCATTCATCCAGAAGAGCATTTGTTTAGTCAAACATAGAAACTGGACAAGAGGACCTGGCTCTAATTGTTCATTTCAGTTCATCCCAAATGTGTACGATGAAGTTGAAATCCGTGATCGGTGTGACCAGTCAAGTTCTTTCACACCAAACTCCCTCAACCATGTTTCTGCCTCTGTTACTTGCTCTGTTCACTGGGTCACAGTTATGGGGAACAGAAAAAGTCCTTCCCCAAACTGTTCTCACAAAGTTAGAAGCTACAATTGTCCAAAATGTCTTCTTTGAGTAATGATTTCCCTTTCCTGGAAATACGGGGCCTATGTTGACCCCTGAACAACTCCATTATAAAATTATTCACCTTCCATCAAAATTTACAATGTTATCCAGGCAAGTAATATATGTATATGTACACACACAAGGCAGTAATCAAGTGTCATAAGCAATTACAATAACATTCAGAAAATATACAAATATAAGTGCATCTTATACAAATGTGTGGCGTTTACAGACATCATAACAAGTAATGTGCCATTCCGATTATGTATAAATACAGTGCGTATCTCCAACATGTGTATTAAAAGAGACATAAAAAGTGCATAATTAATGCTCAATATGTAGTTAAACATCTGTTCCTATACCATGACACTTGGAGTTCTTGCAAACATGAGAATGACTCACAACATGCACGTGGTAAAAGTTCCACGTCTTTGTGGAAGCGCTGGATTACTATCTTGAGTGATCTACGTGTAACACGCCCATTGGATCAGTAATTCAAAAGGTCATTATACGCTGGTAACAAGAAGCATACCCAATTAATCCACATAACTAGCTAATGTTTGCATTACTGATACACACCTGCACATGAGCGTGTTACTCATAGCATGTGCGATACTTAGCAAGTGCATGCCCAGCGTATCCAAAAGAACGCGGAGCTTTACCATGTGCAGGTTCCCAGCATGGTGAGGCATAATCATGACCATAATAATGCACTTCGAGAAATGGAATGTAAAATTACTATTATACTGCAAGATAGCGTCATAAAAGTACTTAACTGTAACCACCATACATACAATACGGACATGATATACACGATAGTTCCCTAAAGTACCTACATGATATACCCAAAGAGTGTGAAACATAGCTGTACTATACAGTGTGTGAACAGTAATGTTATACATTTCCTAAATATTACTACAGCAGCCATGACGAGTCAAAAATACTGTAGGGACAGAGCAGTAGAAGCCTGAAAGAAATTTAACTATAGTTAAATTTTGATTTATTATGCTTTGCTTATATAGCGCTATCATATTCTGCAGAACTTTGCTAAATGCAGCTCAACAGTGTGTGGTATTTTGATTAAAGAGTTATTTCCACAATCATTATTTTCACAAAGCAGAGCAAATTCATACCTACTGGGAACATACATACTGAGCCAAAGCTTCTTTCTTGTAAGTTTGTATCTTTTTTTAATCTTCATCTGCGCCTCCATGTAGCTGAATGGGCAGCCCTACTCTTACACTGCTATTACTACATTTCCAAGGATCACCTTGCTTTTCCTCAGTTCTACAGACCCCTTGCTCCCTCTCCAGTGTGCTCCTTACAAGCCCTAAGTGTACGAGTTATCATCAAGCTACGCTAGATAGTAGAATTCACGTTATATTATTTGCTCCAGTACAGTACCCTGCCTCGACAATGTTATATTCTGCTATCTACACCAATATAGCTGCCAGTGTGATTTTACATAATTTTTGACTGGTTTGGTTTATAGCAGAGCTCAACAATCCTGCCCTCTTCCACAAAGGTGCAAATGAGCAGTGTTTGTCACCTTCTGTTAACAGATCAATGACCTGAAACTGCAAATGCTGCTCTAAAGATGCAAATGGAAGAGGATTATCTTCTGCCAGATGCATCAACAGAGCAGCCTTTGCATTTTTACATAACTGTTTTCCAGCAGCAGCCAAGTACAGCTCGGCTTCTGTCAGCTTTGCACTGCTTAGTTTTTACAAGCTTTGTATTCTAAAGAGGAAGAATACATTCTATATGAGAGGTGGAGGCACAACAGTGACATGTTGACAGGGAGCCAATAGAGAGACTGCACATAATCAACCAGGAGAACTGGACCTACAGCAAAATAATTTCAACACAACCCCTACAGAACTAATTGGTGCTGAAGATTTTCCAGAAGCAGTTTGTAACTTTTTGTTACTTGCAGCTACAAATCACGCAAGATTCGTTTTTTTTGGGTACAATGAGCTTTTCATACACTGCAATTTCCTAAACTTGGCTGTCCTACTGAATAAAACCTGAATGGGATGGAGCTGCAGGTAGAAAAATTAACACTGAAGTGTAGTGATGAGAGAACGTGCTGGGATAAGGCGTTATCTGACCATACTCGGGCGTTAACCGAAGTGTCTTCGGCGTGCTTGAAAAATATGTTTGAGTCAAGTGGCTGCATGTCTCGCGGTTGTTAGACACCCACAACACATGAAGGGAGTGCCTGTTTGTTAGGTAATCCCTATATGTGTTGTGGCTGTCAAGCAGTCATGAGACATGCAGCCGTGGGGACTCGATCATTTTGAGCACGCCGAAGTCACGTGGTTAGCACCCGAGCATGATCAGATAACACCTTATCAGAGCACATCACTACTGAAGCGTTAATATGACTTTTAGGGACCCCTATCAGATCACACACTGATGGTCTACACAAACGTTACATTTTATTGTGAATTGCTGAGAATTTTCCTTGTGGTTTTATACCTGAATCTACGCTATGGCATTGTGTAACTGGAGGAATCATACTTTTCATAGGTTATACATCATTGCTTAATACTTTTCCAAATTCAATTACTTGTCTACCAGAAATCAAGGGATGAGAACTTTGCAATTTTTAATAAAAAAAACTGTACAAAGCTTAATGAATTGCTTCATCAACCTGCTAGTAAATACTTATAAAACCCGTATCTTGATCTACTCCCTTGATGTTCATAACGACGGGGAAGAATCTTCATGGATTGTTGCATTTTTCATTAAATAGCTTATGAATTTGTATTCAGATCTGGTGGAGCCTGAAAGAAGTAAACAGTTCGGCAGAGTAAAAAGCGACATCACTGTTCACGTGCACTGAAAAAAACATTCCTGCTCCAGAGCAGGATCAGGGAAAATGGAGATCTAGACAGAGTAAGACTTTCAGACCTGTCTTACAGTATAACCATAGACAAACGCCCCAAAATACCTGCAGTTTGCATAGTTGTCAGTGCTGACCTTACAGTAAGTTATATCTCAGGAACCTACATGTAAGAAATGCTACAACCAACCCATGCCTCTTAGTAAAAAAAAAAAGTATTTGTGTGTGCAGGCTCCTGCTATTGAGGAGTCTTGTTCTATCACCGGGTGACAGCACAGAGGTACATTAGGCTAGGATAGCATGAAGACCTTTATTCACTGAGATGATATGATGGAAGATGACCTTTTCAAGCATCGCAAAAGAAGAAAAATCAGTCAGGGTTGGATTTTTTAGTATCATATGCTTTGCAAGGTGGCATCAAACTTTAATTTCCCATAGGGGAGTATAAATGTCATTATAATGCTACAATTTTTGCTTTTGACGACATCACTATGTCGTCCTAGGCTTACAAGCAGCTTAATACTGGATGGAGACTTGGGCACCAGTTTCCACTGCGTGAACTGTAATGTCATCCTGACCCTGAGGACCATTACTCTTCTCTCCATGTATATGTCTCTTATACCTAATGGGATACCTGGCATTAGGGACAAGAATGTGTCATTGTGTCTTTAGGTAAGTAGTAAAGGATATAGCACTTGAAGTTAATTTGACAGCCGATACATGCTGCCCGTATGATTTCAGCCATGCATGTTTGACCCTGAAACACTGCAGCCTTTCAGAGAAAACATACTGTTAAAGCTGCTGGGGACTGAGCCAAACAGGACACTAATCAGACAGGTACTAGCGGTGATCTCACTGAGGTCACTGCAGTTCATCGAGCCAGCTCAAAGTGAACTGCCCATTGGAGCACAGCTAGCTTCAGTGACCGGTGGTAACCTCTATGATGACAGCGCTCGTCACTGAAGCCACACTTGCAGCAGCTCATTGTGTCCTGGTTTTCAGTGTGAACGGTCACATCATGGCACCGTTCATTTTGAAAATCAGATGTTGCAGTGATGGATTATGGTTGTTTATTATTTTTTATTTATTTTTACAGGGACATGGGCATCAGAAGGTTATTTTCACATATGACAGGTGACAGATATGGTTATTATTTTTGCTTTTCTACAAGCAACATAGGCTTCAATGGATTAGGTGTAAAGGCGAGTATAACTGTTTCTTCATTTTTAAACAAATGTGTAAACAGGGTGTTGTCTTTTATTTCAAATAAAGGACTTTACAATGTCTGTGTATATTTTACACTATGACTATGGGGTTAGTAATGGTGGCTATACCTCCCAATTACTAACCCCTGGGCTTGATGTCACCTGACAATAACCCCAACCCTATTACCCCACTTGCCACCGCTACAGGGCAACTGGGAAGAGTGAGGCTAAGTGCCAGATTTGGCGCATGTCATGGATGTGCCATTTCTGGGGCGGCTGAGGGCTGAAGTTAGTAGCCTGGGTGGTGGGGGAGGTAATATCTCTGGCCCCTTCCCAATCTATTAATATCAACCCACATCTGTCCGCTTACTTACTTACTTAGCCTTTGTTGGTTTAAATTTATAGGGGGACCCTACATAATTTTGTTTCTGGAGTTCCCTGTAAATTCACCAGGAAACGCTAAGCAAACAGCTATGAGCCGTTATTAATAGCCTGGCAACCTTTTGGGATATTGTTCCTTTTCCCAGATTATTAACATCAGCCCTCGGCTGTGTGCTTTCCCTCTGCTGGTTATAAAAATTAGGCTGGAGCTCACGCCATTTATTTTTTAATTCTTTCATTTTACACAGGAGGTACACAGCTGCTGCTGAATACAACTCACACCATTGTCGCCTTGTCTGATCTCAGGGAGACCAAGTGTCAATGCAGAGAGCTGCCTTCAGCAGCCGGAGCCTGGGATCAGCGCAAACTGTACTGCTTTTCCCAGAAGCCGGTACGTGACACACGGACTGCACACGGATGACACACAGATGTGAAACACACACAGCAAACGGAGACACGGATGTCACATATGTACACGGACCACAAGTATCACAAGTAGGTTTTTTGCTTGTACAGGAATAATCAGGATGTGTGAAAGAGGCCTGAGCCAGTGAACAGACGCCAGAAAGAGAACATTTATCGGAACAGCAATCTGGGGAGATGATTGCAAGTTAGAAAACAGAAGAAGGGATTGAAAATTGTGAAACAAGAAATAGGTCGAGAATTACAAGTGAAATAGTGTGCGAAAGACTCAAGAGAAGATCTTCAAGACTCAGGTGAAGGTGCAGTGAGGAGCTTACATAGGACACGAGTGTGATAAATATTGGCCTGAGATGGCGTTTTGTGCACTGCATGGTGCTATAAGGAGTGGTGAAAAATGAACAGATTTTTCATTTAGAGAGGAAATTATTTTATCAAATGGAAACTATAAGAGTAGAAAGATGGAAGGGCAAAAAAAATGAACTACACAGTAAGGTTGGTGCATTCTTGTGACTCTGGACTGGAGAATTATATGAGGAAAAAAGTTAAGCTTCTAACTCTTCCAATGATTAAATGTACGGTAACGTATAGTGAGGCTGATGGGCGGAAAATAACTAAAAGAATTTAATAAATTGTCAAAGAAATTTTTGTCCCCTTTTTGACAGTGGGTGAGATATAATAGGAAGAGGTGGTCAATTTTGCACAGGAATATACATTTGAAACAAAAAAAGAATTAAAAAGGGGACAAAAAAATTGGGATTATAATTTACATGAATACGAAGGGTGTATGCAGGCCACAGTGGTATTCTATAAGGTATATAATGAAGCGAGATTGACAGTTCATTTTCGACTTGATAGAAAAAACTTCCCCTGTATGGTTAGATTTCAAAGTTTGGGTGTCATGTTTAATGCTTTAGCAACAAAGGCATTTTCTTGCAAAGCCAGTAAAGCTCCCATTTTTATGTGAAAGTTTATTGATGCGTGTATCACGGAGTGGGGTGGGGGGAAGTGTGTTTCAGGCGGCTGGGGGCTAGGATGTTTCTCAATGTAGGGGCTCGCCTGAAGGTAACTTTAGGCTGTTCAGGAATGACAGAACAAAGAATCGGATATTTTAGAAGAATGTGCCAATGTCTATGCAGTGAGTTACGAATGGACTGATGTGCTGAATTAAAAGTTGTGATAAAATTACAATTTAAATCATCTTCCGCATTAGCCTGTGGGGCAGTTTTGGGCTGGGTGCACAGTTTTTGTGATACGTTCTTAGTTTTCTGATAATAGCGCTTGGTAAGCCCTTCGGGGTAACTGCCTCTAAAAACGCTCATGCAGAATATTGGCTTGTGATTCAAAATCAAAATCATTGCTACAGTTCAGTTTTATCAGTTGAAAATTATTAAAAGGGACATTTTCAAGCCACTTTTTTAATAAAGACCGCTGGAAAAATGAATGTATGGTATCTATTAGCGTCCACGTCTTTAAAAAAAAGTTTTAGCAATTACATAGTGTCCCTGATAAGAGATGGTATTGTCTAAAAAGTTAATAAAATCTTTCCCTATTGTGGGAGTCAAAATATCTCCCCAATCGTTGGAATTAAGAAAAAAAGCATGAAACTACTTGTAGGTCCCCTTTCCAAATAAAAAAAAGATCATCTATAAACCTCTTGTACAGAACAACATTGGCATTATATCTGGAATTGTATATACATTTTCAATCAATAACTCCTATAAATAAGTTTGCATAGCTTGAGGCTCCAATCACTTCTCGTCAACAATTTGTCCTTTGTGTATGATCATTTATATGTCTAGTTCCCTTCGTCCCCTTTCCCTCGCCTGCCTGGCTCTTCTGTTAAATGTTCCCCTCTGGCTTCTATTCACCGGCCCATCCTGGGTTCTTATACCACTTCTCCTACATTCCAATCATCTGTCCTCTATTCATCTGTTTACATTTTATCATCAATAAGTATTGTCGTCCCCCCCATCTAACCTTATACAATTTGAAATTGCCAGTTGAACTTCTTTCCCCTCCTAATTTCTCTATTGGTTTAAGTTTTCCTGTGGGTTTTCTCACGGGCAGTTCACTGTGAGCCGAGACATTGAACTGCGGTGACCTCAATGAGATCACCGCTAGCACCGTGAGAAAATTTTCCTCCATTAATCTGTTTACATTTTATCAACTATAAGTATAGTTTTTTTTCCCCCTCTAACTTTATACAATTTGAAATTGTCAGTTGAACTTCCTTCCCCTCCCTAATTTCTCTATTTGTTTAAGTTTTCCTGTGGGTTTTCTCACGGACAGTTCACTGTGAGCCGAGACATTGAACTGCGGTGACCTCAATGATATCACCGCTAGCACTGTGAGAAAATTTTCCTCCATTAATCAGTTTACATTTTATCAATAAATATAGTCGTTTTTTTCCTCTCTAACTTTATACAATTTGAAATTGTCAGTTGAACTTCCCTCCCCTCCCTAATTTCCCTATTGGTTTAAGTTTTTCTGTGGGTGCTCCCTATGTAATTGGCATTCATTTGTGACCCTTAAAACACATCTGCAGTCATGGTTTGCACATCTGGCTTTTTCACTTGAAAAAGACAAACTGGCACGGTGTTGAAACGTGTTGTGAATAAAAAGCCTTTTCCTCATAATTGTTTCTGAGGAATTGATTTACTCCAGCAGCGCAGCCCACCTATGTTTTCATCCAACTGGATGCATAAGGTGACAGATTAGCTTGTTGACATGGAAGAGGGGTGGCATTGGACCGAGCATTCACTTCAACTTACGTGCGTTATCGGTGTTCACTAAAGAAAGGGGGAATCAAAATTCCTCTACTGGGGCTGCACTGATAGGAAGCTAGTGATGTTCCAAAAGGAGTAGAGTATAAGAAATACAGATATGCAGATACATATGTGAGCAAATATGAAGAAAGCAAGAAATAAATATCTGAAATAACACATGCACACACACACAACATTCTGGCAGTTCCTAGCAAGAAAGAAAGACCAACCGGTATTTACCTACCGTAATTACAAGGCGGCCAACAACTCAGGACCCGTGTGGCTCTACAACAGGTGTCTGATTTGCTCTTTCGTTAAAGAAGATCCGTACAACGATGCACAGTTTAATTTGGCATAAAGAGAACGGAGATTACTTCATGTCTATGTAGGTAGATCAAGCTGTTGTTCTCACAGATGTTGAACATCTGCTTAAAGGAAATAATTATATTTAAGTATGTAGATTATATATTACCGTATGTATGGGCTATTTTATTTTTAGTGGTGTAAATATTCAATACATTTTTAAATGCCTTTTTAGGGCTGCCAAATTGGAAACGCACATCTTAGGCAGTGCAGAAGGTTAGGCGTTCTTGGTGGCTGATAAAATTAATGGGAGTTAATTGTTATAGACTAAAAAAATATACAGTTAAAAACTACAGTCTCTTCTCCAAGAGACCATGAAGTCTCAGATGAGGGGCATACAGAGCTTTACGTTTCTATACTGTCTTAACTAAGCGTTCAGCGATAAATTATAGCTACCAAACCGCTCACCCTCTACTAATCATGATGAGAAGACTGTGCTCACTATGTCCCAGTACATAGGGCAAAGCTGACAATGCTGTAGAAAACAGCAAATGTCAACCTATTGTACATTCTTCAATGGTCAGAATGCATATTTAAATTATAATAGTCACATCATAAAAATATTTATGATAAAAAAAATAAAGATAACAATGATAATTTTCTGGCCCTTTGTTTCGATGTCACATTATTTGATAGCCATTTGATTTTTTTTTTTTAAAAAGCAGGTCAGTGTGAAATTTAAAGTGAACCTGTCAGCAGGATTTTGCTAAGTAAACTATAGACAGTGTCAGGTTGGCAGTGTAAGGCCGGGATCACACATGCGAGTAAGTCGTCCGACACTCGCATGTGAAATCCCAGCTCTGGCGCCGGCACTCAGGAGTGGAGCGCGCGGCTGCATGTAGTTATATGCAGCCGCTCGCTCCACTCCCGAGTGCAGGCGCCAGAGCTGGGATTTCACATGCGAGTGTCGGACGACTTACTCGCATGTGTGATCCCGGCCTTAAACTGATTAAAATGATAAATGTGGTGAAGAAATCCGTCTTGTGGTTCTTGTGCAATAAGTGTTAGAAGTTTTCAGTTAATGAGATGCCCGTGTTCCGGAGTGGGACTGTAGGCAGAGTCTTATCTTCCTGCTCTAAGCCAGAGAATCCAATTAAAGACTTGTCCACAGGCCGCCCCGAAGAACAAACAGTCTGTCTCTACGAAAAGGAACATGTTTGTGCTTCCAGGCGGCCTGTGGGCTGGTCTTTCCTTGGTTTCTCTGGCTTAGAGCAGGAAGAGAAAACTCTGCCTACAGTCCCACCAAGTAGCAGGAGCATATCATTAGCTGCAAACTTCTAACACCCATTACACAAGAACCACAAGACAGATTTCTTCACCCCAGGTATCATTTTAATCAGTTTAACACTGCCAACCTGACAGTGTCTGTAGTTTACTTAGCAAAATCCTGCTGATAGGTTTTCTTTAAGGCCAAAATAGAGCTGTGTGTGGTGTGCAGGGGGAATCCTTTTTCTTGGCCAAATGACAAAAATTTAAATCAATAATTTTTATCCCCAGAAAGCTCTGCAAAAGATTTGGCTTCCCATCAAGGCTTACCAGATTGCATATTATTAGTTATTTAAGCCAATATCTTATATTTTCTGAAGGCAACTACAAATAAAATCCATTAAATCTCTTTTAATATTGAAACTGGCGCCAGTGACCAGCTGATCACTTCAGGACAAGCTTCAGGGTTAAGTTAAGTTTAGTTAGTTTGATTAGTGTAGTAAAAAGCTATTACTTATATATTTCTTCTCTACTGTTATTTTGTTTGTTATACCCATAGTTTGTTTATTGGAAGTAAAATCCTACTGTTATGATAAAAATGTTAATAAAGTTATTTGAAAAAGGACAAGCTTCAGAAGCAAACTGAATGCAGGGAGCTACAGAGGACCATAGTTACATGATATAGTTGAAAATTTATGTCCATAATGTTACGCTGATGGGTGGGAGAGGAAATGGATGAAGTCAAGGGGAATGGGTAACGTTTACAATTTGCATATTGCACACATATGTTACATGCCATAATATCTAACATATGGCTGGTTTTCTTTCAAAACAGTTGGTTAAAAAGGTTGTCCAATCAAACATTATTGTTTTACTCTTAAACAATCATTATTAATTAAAAAAATTAAAGAAACAAAAAGGAAATTTTCACCTACTGTCAACCCTGTGGGTCCAAAGCAAACCACCCAAGTGAATGCTGGAAGCGATGGCTGCACCATCTGGATTTCACATGCTGAACCCGGCGACTGACTGCAGCGGTCAGGTCACCGGAGCAGTGCTTAATCTGAAGTTTCTCTGATAAGACAATGTTCCAGTCACCTGACTGTTGCAGTAAGTTAGAGGCTTCAGCAGTCGTGCGACATCTAGATGGCACCATCATCACTTCCGGAGTCAAGTGGCCTTCACTGGATCCACAGGGCTGGCTACTGCATATTAGCTCTCTCTTCTTTATCCTTTTATTAATCTGAACCTCAAAATTATTTTTAGCATTGGACAACCCAGTAAGGGTATGTGCATGCTACACCTTTTAAATTAGGACGAACCCAAAAGGAAGACACTTCAGGACATTTTTGGCATTTTTTTGCCATTTCTGAAGAGCTTGCGTTGTTGTATTTTACTGACACTTCTTTGAGCGTATTATACTGTTTTTGGGTGGTTTTTTTTTTAGTGGCGGTTTCTGGTGTTTTTTTTCCTCCACTTAAAAATAAAGAGATCACTAACGGGGTTCAAAGCAGAAACGCTAGCAAAATGTTCAAAAATACTTTTCAGCCATCCCATAGACTTGCATTGTAAACTCTAAGGCTATGTTCACACGTTGAATTTTTGCAGTGTTTTTTTAAAAAACTTTTTTATAGTGTAGGAAAAAGCTTTGAGATTTCAGAAATCTCATACACACGCTTGTTGCTTTTTACCCGAGTTGAAAAACTGCAGCTTTTTTAAAATCCGCAGCATGACAACTATTTTATTATTTTTGTAGCTTTTTTTTTTTCACCTATTGAAAGTAACAATCAACTGCAAAAAAAAACGCAACCATGCATTTTTGGTGCATAAAACTAACTTTTTGAAACATGTACTGTAGACAAAGGAAATCAGCACCCCAAGGCCGAATTGTGCTTTTGATGCCTTTTTTTTTCCTTTTCTCTTGGCCGTAAGAAACGATAAAAAAGCAGGTTTTGCTTATTTTTTGTTGCTTTTTTTACAGCATGTTTGCAAGGTACATTTGACTCTTGTGCATGCGCATATAGTTTAGTGCAAAAAAAAAAAAATCTGATTCTACTTCATCAGGTTTTAGCACAAAAAACCTCATCAAAAACGGATATCTGCGTTTTTGCAGCGTTTTTCACTCATTGAAAACGCTGAAAGAAGTGACATGATCCATTCAACAAAACCTCAGGTTTTGCACAAGTTAATGAGGACACAAAAAACAAGCTGTGCGCATGAGATTTTTGAAATCTCATATAGTGTTGAGCATTCCGATACCGCAAGTATCGGGTATCGGCCGATATTCGCGTTATCGGAATTCCGATACTTAATTCCGATACTTTTTCAATATCGTATACCGGAATCGGAAGTTCCCATAATTCTTTGAGAGGCAATGTGATGTTAGTCAGCCAATGATGAATCTTACGAAGTGTGGGCACATCCTGTAATGCTGCGGTCATCTTAACTAATGGCATGGCTGTGATTGGCTGCTGAAATGATGTCAGAATGCACTATAAAAGGCGCCGCAGCCATTTTAGCGTCACTGTGCTGTGAACTCAGTTAGGGACAGAACGCTGCTCTGCTCACTCTGAGGGACAGTTAGATATTGCGATTTTGTGTACTACTGTGCTTGAGGCAGGCTAGTTTACCAACCGCTGTGTAAAGCTTCATTTTGCCAGTGTTGTTTTAACAGCTCTGTGCAAGGTGTGTGTGTGACAGTGCAGGTGACGCTGCAGTTTGCTCTGCATCCACCGCTGTTTGTAGGCATCTGCACGTGTCACTGACTCTTTTTTTTTTTATTTTATTTTGTGGAATTGGTGCAGCTCCATTATATTAGAAAAAAAGCAAATCTATTAGTGTGACGTGCTTCCATCCGTATACAATACATTGGTTGCAAACACTATAGAAGTACAGAAAGGAGCCTTTCACAGCTACTGAACAGTTGTCTGCAGGGTTTACTGTAGTCTGTGAGCTTTTAATTTTGTGAGTGCAGATTACGCTCCAGTTAGTTCTTCAACCACTGCCGGTTGTAGTCTGCTGAGCGTGTGTCACTGCCTCATCCTTCACATTTTTCTCTAATTGGTGCTGCTCCATTTTAGTGGAAAAAAATCTAATCTATTAGTGTGACGCGCTTCCATCCGTATACAATACATTGGTTGCAAACACTATAGAAGTACACAAAGGGGCCTTTAACAGCTACTGAACAGTTGTGTTTCAGTGTTCACTGTAGTCTGTGAGCTTTTCATTTTGTGAGTGCAGATTACGCTCCAGTTTGTTCTTCAACCACTGCCGGTTGTAGTCTGCTGAGCGTGTGTCACTGCCTCATCCTTCACATTTTTCTCTAATTGGTGCTGCTCCATTTTAGTGGAAAAAAATCTAATCTATTAGTGTGACGCGCTTCCATCCGTATACAATACATTGGTTGCAAACACTATAGAAGTACACAAAGGGGCCTTTAACAGCTACTGAACAGTTGTGTTTCAGTGTTCACTGTAGTCTGTGAGCTTTTCATTTTGTGAGTGCAGATTACGCTCCAGTTTGTTCTTCAACCACTGCCGGTTGTAGTCTGCTGAGCGTGTGTCACTGCCTCATCCTTCACATTTTTCTCTAATTGGTGCTGCTCCATTTTAGTGGAAAAAAATCTAATCTATTAGTGTGACGCGCTTCCATCCGTATACAATACATTGGTTGCAAACACTATAGAAGTACACAAAGGGGCCTTTAACAGCTACTGAACAGTTGTGTTTCAGTGTTCACTGTAGTCTGTGAGCTTTTCATTTTGTGAGTGCAGATTACGCTCCAGTTTGTTCTTCAACCACTGCCGGTTGTAGTCTGCTGAGCGTGTGTCACTGCCTCATCCTTCACATTTTTCTCTAATTGGTGCTGCTCCATTTTAGTGGAAAAAAATCTAATCTATTAGTGTGACGCGCTTCCATCCGTATACAATACATTGGTTGCAAACACTATAGAAGTACACAAAGAGGCCTTTAACAGCTACTGAACAGTTGTGTTTCAGTGTTCACTGTAGTCTGTGAGCTTTTCATTTTGTGAGTGCAGATTACGCTCCAGTTTGTTCTTCAACCACTGCCGGTTGTAGTCTGCTGAGCGTGTGTCACTGCCTCATCCTTCACATTTTTCTCTAATTGGTGCTGCTCCATTTTAGTGGAAAAAAATCTAATCTATTAGTGTGACGCGCTTCCATCCGTATACAATACATTGGTTGCAAACACTATAGAAGTACACAAAGGGGCCTTTAACAGCTACTGAACAGTTGTGTTTCAGTGTTCACTGTAGTCTGTGAGCTTTTCATTTTGTAAGTGAAGATTACGCTCCAGTTTGTTCTTCAATTACTGCCGGTTGTAGTCTGCTGAGCGTGTGTCACTGCCTCATCCTTCACATTTTTCTCTAATTGGTGCTGCTCCATTTTAGTGGAAAAAAATCTAATCTATTAGTGTGACGCGCTTCCATCCGTATACAATACATTGGTTGCAAACACTATAGAAGTACACAAAGGGGCCTTTCACAGATACTGAACAGTTGTCTGCAGGGTTCACTGTAGTCTGTGAGGAATAACCACACTTAGGCCTTATAACTTTTCTGACTTTCTTTATCAATCTACCAAGATGAAGAAGTCAGTGAGTAAGGCACGTGGTCGTGGTCGAGGCCGTGGATTTGCAGCAGGGAGAGGACGTGGGGATTCTGTGGCTGCTGCCGCACCCAGTGACACAGCATCCACCAGTTTTCCCCGTGAGCGTTCCTTTATGCGCACTTTTGTAGGAGCTCAGCGTACCCCCCTGCTGCGTGAAGAACAAATTGAAGCCGTTGTTGGTTGGATGGCAGCCAATGCATCGACTTCAATAGCTTCCACCTCCTCTCAGGACCACAGCACTGTTGAACAACCATCAGTCTCTTCACCGCCTGCCAAATTGCCCAGGCAGTCAGAGAGCTCTGTACAGGAGCCAGCTGAGTCTCTGCTTCTGTTCTCAGAATCTGTTGGCTTGCAAACAGGGGCCCAGCCAAGCAGCATTCTGGAATGTGAAGAAGAGGCAGTATGCAGTGATGCGCAACAGCTGTGTCTCTCTGAATCTGAAGAGGTGGGTGAGCCAGTGCCGATGGTCAGCACACCGTAGAACGCATCTGATGATGATGAGACTCAGTTGCCAGTTTCTGTTGAGCATGGTGCTGGCCAGACCACCCAACAACAGCAGGTGTTGGAAGAGGGTAGTGGTGGAGATGATGAGGTCCAAGACCCAACATGGCGTGAGGAACAGGAAGGTGGTGGGAGCAGCTCTGAGGAAGAGATTGCCCCAACGGTCCAAACAGTAGGGAGAGGTAGGCTGCAGACTCGATTGCCTGTAGCCTCCAGTTTGGCACCCGTTCGGAGCAGTTCTCTTCCAACAGCCAAACCGGGCGCTCCCAGGACTTGCTCTGCGTGGTCCTTTTTTGATACAGTTGCAGATGATATTTGCTATGACAAATGCAAGCTGTGTAATCAAAAAATTAAAAGAGGTAAAAGTGTCAGTAACCTTAATACAACAAATATGTGGAAACATGTGCGGTCAAAGCACTTTGTTGAGTTACAAAGACACACTGGAGATGTAGGCCAACCTACAGCAGCACCTACATCTTCAGCTCGTGTTGGAGCCTCTTCCTCCAGTTCACACACAGCTGGTTCGGCTTCCTCACAGGATCGCCATGGAAGAACCTCTGTCACTGTTGTCCAGAGACACAGTGTTATTCCACCCACAGCTGCAAGTTCCCTGTCATCCTCACACACCCAGGCCACAAAACAGCCATCGGTAGCACAGGCATGGGAGAAAAGACGGCCATACTCGGCAAACCATCCACGAGCACAGGCTCTGAATGCTGGCATTGCAAAACTCCTGTCCCTTGAAATGCTGTCATTCAGACTGGTGGAGACTGACAGTTTCCGTGAATTAATGGCATTGGCAGTCCCACAATACAATGTGCCCAGCCGATTTTATTTCAGCAGGCAAGCCGTCCCTGGTCTGCAAAAGCATGTTGAGGCAAAAATTAAACATGCGCTACTAAACGCCGTCAGTAGCAAGGTCCACCTGACCACCGATGCGTGGACCAGTACCCATGGCCAGGGACGATACCTTTCACTCACTGCCCATTGGGTGAATGTTGTGGAGCCGGGTACACATCTTGCGAGTGGCGCTGTACGTGTTCTGCCAACTCCAAGGATTGCCGGAATAAAGTCTGTCCACATTGACTCCTCCTCCTACTCCAGTTCCTCAGAATCATCGCTGCAGGAGCCGTCACGGTCTACCTCCACATGGACCCGTGGACGCTTACCTGATGCGACCGATATGAGCACAGCCGTGGCCAAACGGCAACAGGCCGTTCTGAAATTAATTCCCATGGGGAATCGAAGCCACACAGCGCAGGAGGTCTGGAATGCCATCAAGCAGGAGAGCGACGTGTGGTTTTTGCCAGCGAATCTCCAGCCAGGCTTGGTAGTGTGTGACAATGGCCGAAATCTGGTGGCAGCTCTGGGCCTTGGCAAACTCACTCACATACCATGTCTGGCACATGTGCTCAACTTGGTCGTGCAGAGTTTTTTGAGGGACTATCCGGATCTTGATGCACTGCTGCACAAGGTCCGCCTAGAGTGCGCTCACTTGCGACGTTCCAGCATGGCCAGATCGCGCATTGCAGCTCTGCAACGCAGATTGCGCCTTCCTGAACATCGCATCATATGTGACGTATCCACCAGGTGGAATTCAACGTTACATATGTTGGAGCGGTTGTGTGAGCAGCAGCCAGCAGTTATGGAGTATCAGCTGCATCAGGCGCAATCAACACGCAATTTGCGCCGTCCACACTTCACCATTAATGAGTGGGCCACTATGAAGGACATGTGCCACGTTTTGCGTGCGTTTGATGAGTCAACGCGGATGGCGAGTGCAGATGATGCACTAGTCAGCCTGACTGTCCCCCTTATCTGCCTGCTTCAAAAAACACTGCAAGCAATAAGGGATGAGGTTTTGGAAGAGGTGGAGGATGAGGAGTCACAAATTCCATCACCTTCTGGAAAGTCAGCGCAACGTGGTTCCTCACAAAGGGCTGGGCAGGGCTCACTTTGTGAGGAGGATGAGGAGGAGGAGTCAATGGAGGAGGAAGACATCGCTCCAGAGGGAGGTACACAACGCTCTAGTCAGTATGTAGAGCGAGGGTGGGGTGATGCAGAGCAGGCAGAGATAACGCCTCTTGCAGAGGACAGCGTTTCTTTGCCAGTTGGGAGTCTGCAGCACATGGTTGATTTCATGCTGCAGTGCCTAAGAAACGACCGCCGCATCGCCCACATTCTCACGACGTCTGATTATTGGGTGTACACCCTCCTAGACCCTCGCTACCGGGACAACGTCAAAAGCCTCATCACACCGTTGAACCGGGAGCGTAAAATGCGGGAGTACCAAGACACACTGGTGCAATCCCTAATGTTCTACCTTACTGCCGAGAGCACTGCTGCTGCTACTGCTTTACAAAGCAGCTCTGTGCGTCGAGGCAGTGTAGAGAGCTCTGCAACAAGAGGGAGCACACGCAGTGCCTCTGCACAGGGAAAGACCAGTATGTTAAAAATGTGGCAAAGTTTTGTGGCAGCGCCACAAATGTCTACACCATCCGAGAGGGCTCCAGTCAGCGGGAGGCAACGTATCCGTCAGATGGTGACAGACTACTTGGCTTTGCCTCTCAGTGTACTCCCAGATGGCTCTTCCCCATTCAAGTTTTGGGTCTCTAAGCTGGATACATGGCCAGAGCTTAGCCAGTATGCATTGGAGGTGCTGGCTTGCCCTGCTGCCAGTGTATTATCGGAGCGCGTCTTTAGTGCTGCAGGTGGTGTACTAACAGACCGTCGCATGCGACTATCCTCCGATAATGTAGACCGGCTTACTTTTCTGAAAATGAACAAGGCATGGATCTCGCCAGAATTTGTCTGTCCGTTTTCAGATTAAATAACTGGTTCGCAACGTTATCCATGTCTCCTGTTATGTTCATCTTTCTACCACCTGAACTCTACTCCCTGGGCTCCAACACTGCCAGTTGCTGCTCAGAAGTGTCGTGTCCACAGAACAAAACACAAGCTCTACTGTTAGTGGGGTTCAGTAACGCCAGCTGTTCCCCTGCTGTGTGAACGGCAAGAAGTCTCCTGTTCGCGACACATGGACAGAAAAACACATGACCAACATGCTCCAAATAGGGAAGAGCCGTCACCCTGCTTGTTATGCTGAAAACATGAAATTGTGAAGTTTTGCAGGCCTAGAATGATAAATTTTTATGACAAATATGGACAAATAATAATTTGTCATCACAGCGCATATCTGCACATGTCTATTAGAAATGGTAACAAAAAATAAAACATAGTCTACTCTTCACATTTTGAAATTAATGCATAAAAGTACATTTCAGACTTATGAATTAATGCTTTTTAAGGAACTTTATCTGTACCTGTAAGATAATGCAGTCAATGGATGTACGAATTATTAAATCCTCATCATCATCATCACGAGTTTTATTTATGACAGACATTATAAAATACACATACTGATGCCAACTGTAACTTCAAACACCATATATGAAATGGCCAGCATGTAAACATGGTAATAATGTCCAATAATAAATTATTACATCTAGAAAGTGCATCATGCATACTGACAATAGGTAGTTATACCTGCAAGTGCTGTTGAAACAACCACAAGAGATATAAATTAATACTGGTATATAGGTATCACAGTGCATAGTTACTCATGGACAATGTTGATGTAATACTGTATCTCAATTAAGTCAGCGTCAACCATTAGGCTTGTTAGTCTTGTACATTGTTAAAGAGGGAACGTAATTTTTTTGTTTGTCATAGGTGGAGTATTACACATTAAATTATTACTGCTGTATTTTTTTTTGCGTCCCTAGTGCGCAATAACGCAGCCTAACCTCACATTTGATAGTCAGCTAATTGCCACACGCTACCCTACCCTACGCGTGACAGTAGGAAGGTAGTGTTGACGGATAAAGCTTTGCGCAACAGACATTCTTTTACCCTCTTCAACACTCTACAAGCAAAAAATGCATGATTTCAGCCGCAGACTTTATTGACGTACAGTATAACATCGGCATTACCCATCAGAGGCTGGCCACTGTTGATACAGACATAGAATATACCTTTGCTATCCGTAGCCTTTGTTTCACCTACACTTGCAGGCACACACTTAAATTGTGACAAACAATGCCTAATGTTTTTTTAAATGGTTATTTTTTATTGTACATTATTGTGTCATCAATCACATTGATGAGTCCATGCTGGACATGTCATACATGCTATAGAAAGTTACGATTTTATGAACTTAAATAATTGAAATGTCTGTGACTGTCACATAAAATTTGCGATGATGATGATGAGTGACTATTACAAAATCCATTGTCTTCACTATGTTATGGTTTAACATAGCGTTCCTTAAGCATTATTCATAAAAAAAAAAATGGACTTTTATTCTTAAATTTACAACACTATATTTTGTTACCAATTTTTTGGGTGTTGTGTTGTTCCATTTATTTTTGGCATGTGCATATATGCGTTTATATTTGTATTTTCTTTATTTTTCCTTCTTGAAATTAGAAAACATGTGTATCTTTGTACCGTGTTAGCCAGTAGATAGAAAAATATTTAGACTTCAGAGTCAGCAGTGGTTGATACCTTTTAATGGATAACTGAAAAGATGGAAACAATTGCAAGCTTTCAAGGCTACTCACGTCTCTTCATCAGGGAAAGACTAACTAAAAAAATTAAGCATCACATATTTCTATACACAACAGGACACAGGAATAGTGCAATAGGTAAGGCAAGTAAGTGACGTGTATCAGAACTGTCATTATCTCACAGGGATGAACATAAATATTGGAACAGTTCCTAGATAAGGATAGAAAGTTTGATTGCCCTCTCATTGGCGTATTTTTTTGGGTTTTCATGACCCTGGAAGGGCATAGACGCAGATTCCTTAATTGATATAGAATGACATAAATCCATGTGATCTATTCATTCCATCACTAACAGTGTCAAAGGTCATGATGAGCTTATATTCTGAAACCTTTGTACGTTTCTCATATTTGAAGTTATATTTTAATACCAGTAATTCCATATCCATGATGCTATGACCGGGCATACAAAAGTCTTTTGCCACAGGTAAATTCATTAATTTATCTGTGATTGTGTGGCGCTGATAATTCATCCTTGTTCTCCTTTTTGTTGCCGGTCTCCCCTCACTTGTCCTCCCTCACTTGTCTTAGCTATTCCTGTGTCCTGTTGTGTGTAGAAATATGTGATTCTTCATTTTTGGCTTTACTCTTAGCCTGATGAAGACACCTGAGTAGTCTCGAAAGCTTTGAATTTGTTACCATATTTTCAGTTAGCCATTAAACGTTATCAACCACAGAGGACTGTCAAGTATAAATATTTTTCTATTCTTGTAATTGAAATTTATCATTTTATCGTTGTAGTAAAAGTTCATTTATTCTTGTTTGAAGTACATACATTTGCAATTGCCACGTAACAAGGCAATAACTCAATATTTTGTGCCTACACCCTCCTTGACCCTGGGCTTTAACAGCGCCAGTTGCTGCTCAGAAGTGTTAGATGCACAGATGAAAACAATCGCTGATGTGTTTGTGGGGTTCAGTAACGCCTGCTGTTCCCCTGCTGTGTGTCTGGCAAAAATTACTGCTGCTAACTACAACTTCAACTTCAAACGTCTCATACTAGGCCTCTGCCTACACCCTCCTTGACCCTGGGCTTCAACAGCGCCAGTTGCTGCTCAGAAGTGTTAGATGCACAGATGAAAACAATCGCTGATGTGTTTGTGGGGTTCAGTAACGCCTGCTGTTCCCCTGCTGTGTGTCCGGCAAAAATTACTGCTAGCTACCTAATCATGGAGAAAAAAACATGACATCTCAAAGTGTCTAGTGCTACACATAGATATGAGGCTACACCATGATTTCTAAGCTGTAAACATTGAAACGTCAACTTTCAAACCATAAAATGATTTGTCTTTGTCACAAATCTGTAACAAATAATTGTGACATATTATTACAGATATGCACATGTCGAAAACAAATGCAAACACAAAAGCCTACTTATGCTATAGGATACTGATGGTCAACCTTGTCACTCCGTTGCTTAGACAAATCCAACTCACATCATGATGACTCAAATACTGCAATGTTGGAAGTGCATAATGTGGGTTGAACTTTGACAACTGCTGCAGTGCGAAGGTTATACTTCAGTGTTCTTGCCTTTGAAATAAAAGCATACAAGTAAATATAATATCCAATGTTGATTAAGGGACGTGATGTACACCTGTAATATTGTGCAAACAATGCATGTAGGAATAGTCCTCTTCAACATTACTTATATTTGTGTCATTTTAAAAAAATACATATTTGATTAGAAAGTTAACAGCCCATATCATAAAGGTCCTTCATGTAAACATGATAATCGCTAACAAAAATCATGCATTACCTTGGTAAAGTCAATAGTGCATAGTCACAATAGCAAAATATATACCTGTAAGTGGTGCTGAAAGAACGACAACTGATAGAATAGGTGAATGATATCTATTTATCAGACTGAATAGCGACACTGTACAATGTCGATATAATACTGTACCTTAACAAAACAGCTGTGTCACACCTCACACGCATTTTTCTTGTAGCTTGTTATGTAATAGGGCACATGCGTGTATGTTTCATCATAGGTGCATGTTTACTGAGTAAAGCAGTCATGACAACGCCTTTGTGTTGTCGGTACGCTTGCGATGATGAACGATGCGCACCGTGAATGTTAGTCTGCGTCATAAGACGCACAGACGCTCCAATACCCAACGCGTCACAGCAGGAAGCCAGTCTGTGCGTCCAAACAAGGCGCAAGCATACATGCACGTACCCTTTTATAAAGCTATATAAAAAAAAGGATGTAGTAGTAACGCACACTTTATTGAGGTACAGTATTACATCGCCATTCACCATCTGTGGCTATGCAGTCTCATCTATATATACCTTATCTATCCGTTGTCATGCTTGCAAGTCCACAGTCAGGCATAAATAGCTGTTTTCACTATGCACTTTTTAAAGGTTTTTTTTGTTAATATAAATGATTGGCACATATTATCAGTATTACATGATGGAAATTTTAGATATTTTTAAAAACTTTTTAGTGATATTATTCAGCAAATGAAAATGGTGTACATACTGTTACTTATCCATCATTAATGGATTCTGATTGTACTTGTATGCTTTTATTTAAAACCGTATAGCAGATTATTTAACGATTTTTATTGTGGTTTGCATTGCTTTTCAACATGTTAATGTATGCGTTTATGTTTATCAATTATTAATTTACATATATTTTTAAAGTAAATCATCATCTTATGGTACTAAAGGTTTATATTTCTCTTGTTTGGGTATAGACATTTTTAATTGACACGTAACAAGGAAAATACTTGATCTAGTATTTAAACATCCTCCTTGACCCTGGGCTCCAACACCGCCAGTTGTTGCTTGGAAGTGCTGTTAGCACAGTCTACACTTGCTCCTGTGTTACTGGGGTTCAGTAATGTCAGCTGTTCCCCTGCTGTGTGAACGGCAAAAAGTCCTGCTGCCTCCACCCTGTTCTCTTCTCATCCCTGGGTTACAACACCGCCAGTTGTTTCTCGGAGTGCTG
>JARQOD010000007.1:134631742-134720584 GCA_033576555.1 Oophaga sylvatica
ACTGGGGTTCAGTAATGTCAGCTGTTCCCTGCTGTGTGAACGGCAAAAAGTCCTGCTGCCTCCACCCTGTTCTCTTCTCATCCCGGGGTTACAACACCGCCAGTTGTTTCTCGGAAGTGCTGTTAGCACAGTCTACACTTGCTCCTGTGTTACTGGGGTTCAGTAATGTCAGCTGTTCCCCTGCTGTGTGAACGGCAAAAAACGCTGCTGCTCCACCCTTTCTCTTCTCATACCTGGGCTACAAACACCGCCAGTTGTTTCTCGGAAGTGCTGTTAGCACAGTCTACACTTGCTCCTGTGTTACTGGGGTTCAGTAATGTCAGCTGTTCCCCTGCTGTGTGAACGGAAAAAAGTCCTGCTGCCTCCACCCTGTTCTCTCTCATCCCTGGGCTACAACACCGCCATTGTTTCTCGGAAGTGCTGTAGCACAGTTAACACTTGCTCCCGTGTTACTGGGGTTCAGTAATGTCAGCTGTTCCCCTGCTGTGTGAACGGCAAAAAGTCCTGCTGCCTCCACCTGTTCTCTTCTCATCCCTGGGTTACAACACCGCCAGTTGTTTCTCGGAAGTGCTGTTAGCACAGTCTACACTTGCTCCTGTGTTACTGGGTTCAGTAATGTCAGCTGTTCCCCTGCTGTGTGAACGGCAAAAAGTCCTGCTGCCTCCACCCTGTTCTCTTCTCATCCCTGGTTACAACACCGCCAGTTGTTCTTGGAAGTGCTGTTAGCACAGTTACACTTGCTCCTGTGTTACTGGGTTCAGTAATGTCAGCTGTTCCCCTGCGTGTGAACGGCAAAAAGTCCTGCTGCCTCCACCCTGTTCTCTTCTCATCCCTGGGCTACAACACCGCCAGTTGTTTCTCGGAAGTGCTGTTAGCACAGTCTACACTTGCTCCTCTGTTACTGGGGTTCAGTAATGTCAGCTGTTCCCCTGCTGTGTGAACGCAAAAAGTCCTGCTGCCTCCACCCTGTTCTCTTCTCATCCCTGGGCTACAACACCGCCAGTTGTTTCTCGGAAGTGCTGTTAGCACAGTTAACACTTGCTCCCGTGTTACGGGGGTTCAGTAATGTCAGCAAAAAGTCCTGCTGCCTCCACCCTGTTCTCTTCTCATCCCTGGGTTACAACACCGCCAGTTGTTTCTCGGAAGTGCTGTTAGCACAGTCTACACTTGCTCCTGTGTTACGGGGTTCAGTAATGTCAGCTGTTCCCCTGCTGTGTGAACGGCAAAAAGTCCTGCTGCCTCCACCCTGTTCTCTTCTCATCCCTGGGTTACAACACCGCCAGTTTTTTCTCGGAAGTGCTGTTAGCACAGTCTACACTTGCTCCTGTGTTACTGGGGTTCAGTAATGTCACTGTTCCCCTGCTGTGTAACGGCAAAAAGTCCTGCTGCCTCCAACCCTGTTCTCTTCTCATCCCTGGGTTACAACACCGCCAGTTGTTTCTCGGAAGTGCTGTTAGCACAGTCTACACTTGCTCCTGTGTTACGGGTGGTTCAGTAATGTCAGCTGTTCCCCTGCTGTGTGAATGGCAAACATCCTGCTGCCTCCACCATGTTCTCTTCTCATCCCTGGGCTACAACACCGCCAGTTGTTTCTCGAAGTGCTGTTAGCACAGTCTACACTTGCTCCCGTGTTACTGGGGTTCAGTAATGTCAGCTGTTCCCCTGCTGTGTGAACGGCAAACAGTCCTGCTGCCTCAACTTTAAATTTTCCCCATGGGTACCTTCTGCTACCCATCCGGGTTCCAGTACCGTCAGCTGGTTCTCGCAGTGCCTTTGGCCTAGGTGCCTCCATGTCGTATCCGAGTTCCAGCAACGTCTGCTGTGTCCTTGGTAGTGCTTTGGAGCACAGGTACCTCCTGCTTAGTAACCATTTTCCCAGTAACGTCAGCTGGTCCACGGTTGTGCCTTTGGCTCTTTTTCCTTCTGCTGCCCCTCCGGTTTCCAGCACAGTCAGCTGGTCCTCGTCACTTGCATTGGCTCTTGTACCTTCTTCTACCCGTCCGGGTTCCAGTACCGTCAGCTGGTTCTCCGCAGTGCCTTTGGCCTAGGTGCCTCCATGTCGGTATCCGAGTTCCAGCAACGTCTGCTGGTCCTTGGTAGTGCTTTGGAGCACAGGTACCTCCTGCTTAGTAACCGTGTCCCAGTAACGTCAGCTGGTCCCGGTTGTGCCATTGGCTCTTTTCCTTCTGCTGACCCTCCGGGTTCCAGCACAGTCAGCTGGTCCTCGTTACTTTCATTGGCTCTTGTACCTTCTGCTACCCATCCGGGTTCCAGTACCGTCAGCTGGTTCTCCGCAGTGCCTTTGGCCTAGGTGCCTCCATGTCGGTATCCGAGTTCCAGCAACGTCTGCTGGTCCTTGGTAGTGCTTTGGAGCACAGGTACCTCCTGCTTAGTAACCGTGTCCCAGTAACGTCAGCTGGTCCTCGTTTTGTGCCATTGGCTCTTTTCCTTCTGCTGACCCTCCGGGTTTCCAGCACAGTCAGCTGGTCCTCGTTACTTCCATTGGCTTTTGTACCATCACCAACAGGACAAAGAAGGTTAAGACAAACTACAAGAACAGAACAAGAGACAGAAGAACAATAAGCAGAAGATCAAAAAGCAGAAGAACATTAAGTATAAGACCAAAATGAAGAGCAAAATATATGCTCTAAATTCTAAGCAGAAGAAGACTAAGCAGTGTATGGGGGTGAGTCCGTTCCTCCTCGTGGTGCCCTGGAAAATGCCTGATGCTGCTGCAGGGTAAACTGAACGCGGACAAATACTGTTGTAATTAAAATCTTTCGTGACAGCAAGAACGGAAGGATGAAAATTCAGAGTTTTACAGATTACAAGTACAGAATGTCTGTCACAAATAAGAATATATGATGAAAAGGATGAATGGAAGAAGATGAAGAAGTAGAATATGAAGAATAATAACTGTTTAATAAGAACAATATAAGTAATGTTAACAAAAAGATGAATAGCAAGAAGTTTTTAGAAGATTAAGAAGGTGAAGATGAAGAATAATTTGATGAGAAAGATGTGCTGCTGAGATTATGAAGGAGAAAGTGTGTGAAAAGTTAAAAAGGTGAAGAGCATGGAAGTTGTGAAACAGACATATTTGACAAAATAGAAAAAAGGTTAACAACATTGTCAATTCTTCGTCAATCCAAACGTAATTTCAAAAAAGAAATATAATGCTATTCCATTGCATTGTGTTAAACATCTATGCCTTTAATGTCTCCTCAACCTCCCCCAATAAATTCTACATTACTCTTTGTTGTTTTCCTTCATGTACAATTAACCAACAAGGCAAGAATGGTTTTTTTTTTAATTCCGATATTTTGTTCCCATAGACTTACATTGTATTTCCGGTATCGGTATCGGGTATCGCCGATATTTTTTGTGTATCGGCGATACCATTCCGATTCCGATACTTTTGGATATCGGAAAGTATCGCTCAACTCTAATCTCATACACTTTACAGGTACTGTAAAATTCATCTAAAAATTTGGATTTAAAAAAAAAAAGCATCAAAAAAACAAAGTGTAAACATAGCCCAAAAATTACAGGCAAAAAAAGCATCAAAAACGCTGGAAAACCTGCTTTTTGAAAGCAGCTTCTCAACTGCCAAGAGAGCAGGTTTTGCCTGGAGAAATAAAAACGCTGCAAAACTGCAACGTGTGAACACAGCCTAAAGTGTCTTCCGCGAAGGAATGCGCCTGAAGAAGGGTCCGATCACTTCTTTTATCTACTTGGTTGGAGGCTAAAAGACGCACAAAAGCCTGAACTTTTCGACAGCATTTTTTGAGCAGCTTTTTCAAGCAAATTTTGGGGCAGAATTGTTGTGTACATTCCCTTAGCAGTTAGATCTATTCTGGAGGATCCAACTTCTCGTAAAGACCGGCGGGAGGGTTGTATTAGGTAACAAATATTTATGATTAGCGGAGACGACCGGAATTTTCAGTTTAATAATATTTATCATAAAAAAAACATTATTTTCTGTTCAATTAACTAAAATGTTAATGCACCTCAAACATGAGAAATGTGTTTCATTACTGAACACCAGCTGCAGCTTCTGCAGTCGGCCTTTCATCTCGGGTAGTGATGAATGCCATCGCATTAGTAAAGCAGTAGGCTAAGGAAAAATGTCTTTTATTGTGAGGTAGCGCCAACAGATTTACATTTTTAAATTTTTTTTTTTTGCAAAAATAGATATTTTATCTTTGCATCATTAGGCTGATTAAAAAGAGCAGGGTAAATTCTCTGAACACAAGTGGTGCTAATCATATCAAACTCTATTTAGATAGTGCCGTTTCAGCAAAGGATTATATTTAACGCGCCCAGAAATTTCAGCAGAAGAATCAGAAATGCAAAGTTAACTGGCACTTTTTATTCAGATGACCACATGTAAAGAAAGTGTGAACTTCTCAAATCGACATGGTCAAGACTAATCCTGGAACAGTTTTCTTTGCCTTAAAAGGAATCACTCACCAAGTTTTTGCCACCTAGTCTGAGAGAAGCATAATGTAGAGACAGAGACCCTGATTCCAGTGATGTATCACTTGCTACAAGTACTTGTTGTTGTTTTGAAAAAAAAATCACTCTTATCAGCAGGAGATTATCACTAGAGGACTAGTAAACCTGTCGCCATGTAGTCCTCCATATTCATGAGCTCTGTATAACCCCACCCCAGCACTGATTGGCAGCTTTCTGTGTGCACTGTCCGTGGGCAGAAAACTGCCAATCAGTGGTGTGGGCGGGGCTATAAAGAACTCAACATTCAGAGAACTGCTAGATCTGCAGCAGCAGAGAAAAGAGTGATTTTATTAAAACTGCTCCAATTAGAGATACATCGCTGGAATCAGGGTTTCTGTCCCGGTCATAGTTTTAGAGTTGGCTCGATGGTGATTTTGTATTTGATAAAAAAGAGCAACAAATGTTATTCCAGAATTGGTAAAAACCCTTTTAAAGACAGCCTTGAAACAAGGAAATTTCTCTAGTATCCATTTAATAATTACTGAGCACGGCTTGTGCTTCCCAGTTTCATTCAAGATGCACCAAAAATGGGAAGAGAATGGCCGCTCAGGCAGTCATTAGTTATATCAGCATTATTGACTAAGCAGGCATCATTGGAAGGGGGGGGGGGTGGAACTGCCACTAGGAAGCACAAACCTGCAAGGACCAGGGTGCGTCAAAATGGGACTTTTCCAATTCATATTCCCTACACAATCCCCATTGAAATGAGCTGCATACCACTCAATATCAAATGGACCCGTGGAGGAAAAACAAACAATGTTTTAGGACCCCATAGTAGATGTGACTTCAGTGTCAGGACAAAGGCATCAGCAACTCATTAGTGGAAAGTCACTTTTGCTATAGGTGGATGGGAGGAGCAAAAACAAGGTATCAAATCCTAAAATTTAAAGGGAATATTTCAGCAGGCTTTTATTATGTAATCTGACAGCAGCATGATGTAGGGACAAAGACCCTGATTCCAGCAATGAACCACTTAGTTTACTGGGTGCAATGGTTGTGATGGATTCACAGTATTACCTGCTGCAGGTCTAGCAGAGCTCTGAATGCCGAGCTGTTGTATAACTCCACCCACACCACTGATTGGCAGCTTTCTGTGTACAATGTATATAGACTGAAAGCTGCTAATCAGCGGTGTGGGCAGGCTTGGACTAGGAGACATGTGACACCTAGTCCTGTAGTGATAATCTCCTGCTGATAGAACACTAATTGTATTAAAACAAAAAAACAGACACATCAACGGAATCAGGGTCTCTTGCTCCACATCACGCTGCTCTCAAAATACATAGCAAAACCCTGCTGACAGATTCCCTTTAACGAGCAGGACATGTTATCAGGGGAAAACACAACTACTTGTGTGCTGACTTTGCGTTGAATCTTCTCTATCCTCTTCGCTCATGGGATCAATTATGCTCTTAAGATGCAGCAAACGACTTCAGCGGGCGGCCAGGACCATAATCACCGAATTGTCAATTGCTACTGATAAAGCAGGTCACAGGTAGGGACGTTTTGGTGCCTTTGGGCATTTCTTAGACACCATGGAAAACCAGGATTTTTATAAAGTTAGGACTTTTTTTTATTATTTTCTTTATTGTAGAGGAAATATAACTAAATTACAATCCTCAAGAGTTTTCCATGATTCATTCTGTTTTATATTTAAACTATGTGTCTCCAAATAAAATGACTCTGATCCCGCTCACGTGACTATGCCGCTCAATTCCGGTCCTGCCTCAGATCATAGCGTTTAAGTCCGTAGTGTTTCAGAGTTAAACATATATGGCTGAATCCACACAACCAGTCTATGATACATGCTGCCTGTAGATCGGGCATCATGCATCCACTATCAGGTTCCATTTAAGGCACCCAAACACATTCGATAAAACTTGGCCAAACCCAACGACTTTGGCTCTCTACTAACGGATGATGTTGGTGACGAATAGCATTAGGCAGTTGGCATTTCAGCGGTCAATCCTTTTGTTTGGCAGGGACATAAGTCAGTTCCAGAAGAAATAAGCCCCTGCCAAGTCGAGCATTTTTGTGTATGGGGGAGTTGGGACAGATAATTGTTGGCTGATAATTCGACAGCTTTAGGATGGGATCTCAATGTATGAGTGGCAATCCAACCTCTGGGGCTACCAATCACCAGGACCATTGCCCATTAGCTCCAAAGACTAATGGAGGAATCATTGATGGGATCGCACCAATCATACACTGATGCTCTTATCCAAGGGATCGCTCATGTATTGACAATTCACTTCATGCTATTTTCTTTAAATCCTTCAAAAAATACCCTTTTTTAATATATTCAAGAATCTAAAAGCAATATTTTGGCTAAAAGCGCCTCTATAAATGTAATCTGCTTCCACTACAGTATATAGTACTGTAATATTTGGCATGGCTGTAGTGGATCTAAAAGCTTATTGATTGGCTGAGCTGCAGCGTTTCAACAAGCTTTATTAGGCTGGCGATCCCAAACAGGAAACTGGACATAATGTAAAAAGTCTGTGTTTGGTACCGTCCGGTACGAACCCCTAAAAACTTTCCAGTTCGGGTTCGCCCATCCCTACTTATAAACCTTTGGCTATACTTACTATATCCATTCCAACCTTCTGCAAAACTTCTTTAAGTGGTTTGACAAAATCTACTGAAATTAATGTAATCCCCATATCCTTAGTGGAGAAGACGGGAAATTAAAACATGAAAGCCTCCTTGAATTCCTCGTGTCGTGTAAACAGATACTTGAATCAGGAAGGCATCTTTCAAAACTGTCCTCCTTCCATTTCTGGAACGCCGTCTACTAATGGAATCACTTCTACTTTTCAGGTTCCATAATTACCAGTTGACCTAGTTCCTTATCTTACACATTTCCAATAACTATATGGATAGTCAGGGGAGCAACCGATCGTAGAAAGGCAAGAGAAACTTTCATCAAAGCGACAGAATCATTTTGCACTAAATTCATTAGGTTCAGAAAATTGGAATAAATATTAAACGCTCAGGAGGTTAAGCTTCTTAAATGTATAAAAAAAAGTAAAAAAAAAAAAAAACAAAGTAGTGAGAAAGAAAAAAAAAAAACCATAATGAGATGGATTGCATTATCTACTGCCTGTCTTTTCGTCCCCAAGTATGATCGAGTTGATTTAAGGAAAAGGGCAATTTCATAAGCAAGGATGTGCTAAAAATTGATTATCATCGGGCCAGACACTAAAAAGAGAAAATAAGTGGTGTCAGCGCACACCTGCGTATCTGTCCTGCCGTAATAACTGCTTATTAGTACATTTTCGCAATATTCTTTTCCATGCAAATAAAAAAAAAACATTCACAAAAGGGCTAAAATAAAGTAAACTAGTCGGTATCTGTTTCTATGGCAACCTGTAATAATAGGAGAATACACAAAAAAAAAAAGATGAAGATTTTGCTTTTACTAGAACGGTTGAAAATAAGGTTTTTTTTTGCTCTAAAGCCCCCGTCTCACATAGCGAAATCGCTAGCGAGATCGGTGCTGAGTCACTAGTTTTGTGACGCAGCAGCGAGCTCACCAGCGATATCGCTGTGTGTGACATTCAGCGACGATCAGCCCCCCTGCCGGGTATCGCTGATCATCGCTGAAAGGCCAGGACATTTTTTTGATCGCTGGTCTCCCGCTGACAGGCACGCATCGCTGCGTGTGACAGGCGGGAGACCAGCGATCCGCTAGTAACCAAGGTACACATCGGGTTTCCAGGCAGCGCCTGGAAACCCAATGTGTACCTTGGTTACCAGCTCCCTGCATCAGGGCACTGGTATCCAAGATACACTGCGGGTAACTAAGCGATGTTACCCGCAGTGTCGCTTGTACTGATCGCTGCCTGAGCTGCCTGTTTGGCAGCTCAGCAGCGATAATGTAGCGATACACCAGCGATCCTGATCGTTGTCGGGATCGCTGGTGTATTGCTATGTGAGACCCAGCCTTAAGACACATATGAAGGCTAGCCCACGGCTTGACTTTTTACATAATCCTCTACAGCAGATTACTACTCGCGAAAGTATTCACTCCCTTGGCGTTTTACCCATTTTGTTACATAACAACCTGTGTTTAAATATTTTTGTAATCCGATTTGTGTGTGGTGAATCAGCACTAAATAGTCTAAGTTGGTGAAGTGAGAAAAATATAAGTATACATTAAATTTATGGGCTCAAATAACTAAATATTGGCATGTGCATATGTATTCACCCCTTTTCTAATGACGCCCCTAAAAATTTCAGGTGCAAGCATTTCCCTCCATAAATTCCATGCCTATTGAAAGGATGTGTCACAAGTCTGTCACTATATACATTTTACCTTTTCTGAAAAACCACAGAGGCTGCAGCACCATTAACAAGAGGCCCCACTAACCAAACACCATGAAGACCAAGGAGATCTCCAAACAAGTCAGGGACAAAGCTGTTGAGAAGAACAAGTCAGGGTTGGGTTATAAAAAAAAATCCCAATCTCGGATCCCCTGGATCACCATCAAATCCATTATCATCAAATGGAAAGAACATGGTACCACAACAAACCTGCCAAGAGAGGGTCACCCACCAAAACGGTCAACCCGGGCAAGGAGGACATTAATCAGAGAGGCAGCACAGAGACCAAAGGTAACCCTGAAGGAGTTGCAAAGTTCCCAAGCAGAGACTGGAGTATCTGTCCATATGATCATAATAAGCCTTACATTCCTTAGAGGGGTCCTTTATGGAAGTGTAGGCAGAAAAAAAGCCTTTACTTAACAAAAATTGTAAGGCTTGTTTTGAGTTTGTCAAAAGACATGTGGGAGACTCCCCAATTGTATGGAGGAAGTTACTGTTGTCAGATGAGACCAAAATTGAACTTTTTGGCCACCAATTAAACGCTATGTCTGGAGCCAAACCAACACAGCTCATCACCCCAAGAACACCATTCCCACAGTAAAACATGGCGGTGGCAGCATCATGCTGTGGGGATGTTTATTGACAGCAGGGACAAGGAAAATGGTCCAAGTCGAGGGGAAGATGGATGGTGCAAAATATAGGGATATTCTTAAGCAAAACCTGTTTCAATCTGTCAGTGATTTGAGACAGAGACGGAGGTTCACCTTCCAACAAGACAATGACCCAAAGCATACTGCTAAAGCAACACTTGCATGGTTTTAGGGGAAACGAGTAAATGTTTTGGAGTAGCCTAGTCAAAGCACAGACTTTGATCCAATTGAGAATCTGTGGTCAGACTTGAAGACTACTGTTCTCCTGAGGAAACCATCTAACTTGAAGGAGCTGGAGTAGTTTTACTCGAGGAATGGGGAAAATTCCCAGTGGAAGATGTGGAAATCTCACTGAGACTTATCCAAAGGAACTAGCATCTGTAATTGCAGCAAAAGGATGCGCTACAAAGAGCTGTGATCCTGGCTGTTGTAGTGGGAGCTGAACTCTATGTAACAGCTTGCCCTAATTGCAGATGGCACGGGCACAACCCCTCTGCCTGCTCCATCCCTGTGCCTTACATGTACATCATGGTGCGATGAATAACACTTCATCAAAGTATCACTAACCAAGCAACAGTCAAGCACAAGCTCACTTCATAAACAAATATATATCCCATGCTAATAAAGTAAGAAAGAGCGGTCAAACACTTCCATCAAAGACAAATAAGTGCAATGCATCACAAAATTGTGAGCACATAATAATATACTAGAAAGCAGTAAAACATTAAAACCACACACAACCATCCAGGTAACATGAAAAAAAAAATAATTCCAAGTGCAGATAGGACACTGGCTCTGATCTACAAGCAAGACAAAACCTTTATGCCTGTTGCTGAAACACTTCCTTGAGAGATCGAAAATGTCCACCATCTTGGTCTATAATAAAAACAGTATAAAGAGCTAAAGTAGGTGTTATCTGTTCTCTGTAAAAATGTTCTGGAAGGTGCGATGGCTTAAAAAGCTTCCAACAGAACAGATCAAAACAGGCAGCAAATCAAAGGCAGTTAACAAAAAGTAGACTTTCCGTCAGGAAGCGGCAAGTTCTAACAAGTGAAAAGGACAGCGACAGCTCGTACCAGGGCAATCACGCCAGACACGTACAATCAATGACGGTCTGTGCTGTATGAAAACTCCATCTAACATCAGATTTAAACGATGCCCCTTCATTTCTTCCATAAAGTTGCAAAAGGCCGCACCACCTGGGAATACTTAAATGGTCAATGTCGCTTCAACAAACTGCATAAATCAATAGTACAAAGCAAAAAAAGAAACTATAGCATATATTTTATTAAAGACCTCTGATTCTTTCTACAATTATGAGACATTTTTCCCCTTCTTCCCTGCCTCTTGAACTAGTTGTCCACGACGAAACTTCCACTCCCACCCAGCTCAAATCCATCATGGCCCAAACAAGAACGCCAGCACAGTGAGGCGCCATGTTACACCTTGTATTATACTCTATGGAGTGGTTGGTGGAAAGAAGGAGTAGCACTCAGCAAACTGAGATGCAGGCAGCAAAAGTGTTTCACTTAAAGGGACTGTCAGCACAGGATGACTGTTCAAACCAAGTACAGTCGCTCGGTGCTTCACAGCGGGACCAATTTATATACATCTTCCCACCTGCTTGTTTTCCCTCAATCTCCACCGGCTCTTCTTTGATTCACAGCTCTGATTTCATAGAGCCAGAGAAGGGAGAGGATAGATGGAGACCAGGCAGGTGGGAAGATGTGTATATATGATTGACTCAGCCGTGAAGCACCGAGTGATTGAGCTTTGTTGGAACAGTCCTTCAGGGCTGAATGAGTCCCTTTAAGTGATGGATTCACAGCTACATAGATCAGTGATGCTGTACAGTGTTTTCTATCCTACTGTTGATGCTACTTCTGTATGTGTGATACAAAGAACAGTCTGTGTAGGCTGTGAATGGGAAACACACACCCACTAGCTCAGAGAGGACTGAAAATTGGAAGTAGAACCTGCATATGGAAAAACTAATGATCAATGAAGGATACGAGGCATATAATGGTCAGAAGTAGTGTTATTCCTCATGTACACATAAGAGTTTACTCTGAAGTTACCTGAAATGATAGGTGGAAACAATGGCCAACTATCAGAAAAAAATATCCAATTGCCATAAAAGTTTTTAAACTTGGTGTTGCATACTAAAACAGTATTGCTAATAAGTAGAATCCATTAATACTTTAACCCACCATTTATATTTTTATCATAGTAGTTATTAATAGAAACAAAAAGTGTTAAAATGTTCCAGGCAATTTCCTCCTTAATCTTCTCCTTGCCTTTGATATAATTTTGCAGAGTCTTCAGTTAGACAACTGGCTGCAGCAAAAGCCTTCATGCTGTGCCCACTCTGCAGTAAGACAACTGGCTGCAGCAGAAACCTTCATGCAGTGCCCAGTCTGCAGTAAGACAACTGCTGCAGCTGAAACCTCGCCTCCCTGCTGTGCCCAGTCTTCAATTAGACAACTGGCTGCAGCAGAAGCCTTCATGCTGTGCCCCGTCTGCAGTATGACAACTGGCAGCAGCAGAAACCTTCCTGCTGTGCCCACTCTGCAGTTAGACAACTGGCTGCAGCAGAAGCCTTTATGCTGTGCCCCGTCTGCAGTATGACAACTGGCTGCAGCAGAAGCCTTTATGCTGTGCCCACTCTGCAGTAAGACAACTACTGCAGCTGAAACCTCACCTCCTTGCTGTGCCCAGTCTTCAGTTAAACAACTGGATGCAGCAGAATCCTTCCTATTGTGCCCAGTGTGCAATAAGAAAAAAGATTGCCAAGCCCCTCCACCTACGGCTAGTTTCACACGTCCGCTTTTTTCCGCTACTGGAAAAAAACGGTACCGGAGATGACAGTGTCCGTGTGTGTAATACTTGCTGACCACATGTGGCAACCATGTGCTGCATCTGTAACACACTTATTGGCGCCAGGACAGAAGCGGTACAGTAAGCGCTGTTCCCCGTTGCCAGGTGCTGAAGACGGCTCTCATCATTCTCCCCTGCGGTGCCGGCGATCAGAGGAGAATAATGAGAGTTGTATTCAGCACCCGGCGCTGGGGAACAGCACTCACAGTACCACTGCTTCTCAGGCGCCGGGACGTGTCACACGAATAACATACCAGTGTGTCATCCGTGTGCGGGATGTTTTGCGGCCCGTACTGCCGGTAAAAAACGGACATGTCTACGTGTGGGTCACATGGACACACGGTTCGTGGAAGCACAAGGACATGTGCACAGCCATGTAGATTTCAATGTGTTTACGTGTGTCAGTGTCTCCGGTCCATGTGAAAACTGTCATCACACGTACCAGAGACACGGACGTGTGAAAGAGCCCTAAGGGAGAGCATTCAGTCATTCACGAGATAAATCTCAGGATTGCCCATAAAATGCTGCCGACCAACAAACATTGAAGGAATTTATATTTCTTATGCACAACAGTACCAGCACGACCAGAAGGTCCTGCTCACTCTACTGACACTCTCGTAGTGGCACATCAGAAGATGCTAGTAATGGGGCCTGGAAGAACAGATGCTCCTCTGATGCCCTAAATGAAAAGCTTATGACACCATTTTATAGTCTGATATATAACTGAATGTAAAATTCCAACCTAATTCTTATAATACCGTACACCTCTGAGAGCATAAAAGACCTGCAATTAGAGAATCAGTAGGGGGTTCACGCTGGAGAGATTGTCATATCTTGGTAGACGTTATGCCCCCATGAAGTAACAGTAAGTAAACATAGCATTCGGCATTGATACAGTATAAAAACACGTTTAGTATTTAAATGATTTTAATGCCCGTCGTGCTACACTTCTCTTTGAAGCACGTTGCCTTGAAGAGATTGCTTTTTTTAATTACACAAAAAGACAGAAAACACGCTGAGAGCAACTAAAGAACACAGATCTCTTTACACAGGTAAAGTGGTTCACTATGCAAATGACAGGGCTTTGTTATCTACAATAAAAGTTTAGGAAACTTTGCAAACAGTCTTATGTAAATGGATTCTATATTCTTATCTGTCTGTATGGTTACAGACTACAAACAAACACTGAGTGTAGTTTTTATAAAAGTCCCTGACTTTCAAAGCCTACTACTCGGACAACCTCTTCTCGATCTATATGTTTGCCCCCAGTAAAATAATAACACATATGCAACGCCGTTCCAGTGGTATCAGCACTGGCTCTACTGGCAATCGTGTGACATTGATAAGTCATGCGATCCCTAAGGCCAATTAGTGGCCACTTTTCTTTCCCCGCCTTTGGCCACATCACATACAGTACATCCGGAGGAAGTGAGAGCCGCTGCTGCCCACACCACTGATTGAAAAAAAAAACCAAAAAGGAGTATAAACCCTATAGCAAGTAAATAGTAATAGTACATGTAAATATCATGGGGGACTTAACGTTATTTTGATCAAAAGTGCACAAAAGCCATCCCATGACCAGATGCACCCATCAGGGCGGTCCTAACCTGCATAGCTTCCCATGGATGGGTGTCCCAGTCGGACCCATGTACTGCTCTGCCCTTATTCACACTGACGTATTTTGACAGATGGTAAGGTTTTAAAACTAGAGACAGGTTAGGACAGTCCCAGTGGGTACGCCTTGTCGTGATGAGACGGCTTTTATGCCCGCTTGATCAAAATAGAGTTAACTAAGTACCCTATGTTACTTACATATACTATTACTATTTACTTGCTGTAGGGTTTATACTCTTTTTTATTTCTTGGGTTTTGTCTTTGAAATGGCCACAGTACGAACTTTTGCAAGCAGCCCACTAAGTGACACATCGCCGGATTCAGGGTCTCTGTCTCTACAAGATGATGATCTCCCAAGATCCTATCCCAATAAGTAGTAGGTGTAATAATAATAATATTAGCAAATACCTCTAATTAGAAACGTAGTATAGTTTTTTTTTCTGATTCGCTATGTCTCTTTCCTGATGTGCAGGCATTGCAGAACCTTAGGTATCCATGGTTACAATCACTAGCAACTAGATGTCACTTCATCAGTGGATGTAACCATGGATACCTAAGGTCCTGCAATGCCTGCACATCAGGAAAGAGACATAGCGAATCAGAAGAACTACAGTTGTGCTCAAAAGTTTACATACCCCGGCAGAATTTTTGCTTTCTTGGCCTTTTTTGCAGAGAATATGATTTATAACATCGGAACTTTTTCTCCACTCATGGTTAGTGGTTGGGTGAAGCCATTTATTGTCAAACTACTGTGTTTTTCTGATTCGCTATGTCTCTTTCCTCATGTGCAGGCATTGCAGTAACTTAGGTATCCACAATTACGACCACTAGCAACAAGCTGTCACTTTATCAGTGGACGTAACCATGGATACCTAAGGTCCTGCAATGCCTGCACATCAGGAAAGAGACATAGTAAACCAGAAGAACTATACTACCTTTCTAATTAAAGGTATCCACTAATATTATTATACCTACTACATATTGGGATAGGATCTTGGAGACGGGAATACCCCTTTAAAGGGAGCTTACTGCCTTTTTGGCCCCCAATTCAAACAGTTTGCGTTCTTAATTCCTCTTAACTCACCCACCACTATGTCTTTGTGTTGTTTTGTATTGTTTTAACTTATATTTAATAAGAAGCTAAAATCTAATTATTCTTACAACTACCTTGATTTTTTTTTCTAGTATGAGCAATAAACACATACCCCGGAAGCTATACTATTTGTATGCAAGTTTTATATCCATTCTTTGCATTTATATTTTAACATATAAATGCAAACAGCATTGAAGGGTCTATTTTACCAGGAGTCGCTGCGACTGACAGTATCAAGCCATGTACACTGCATCTCGCAAGCAGGGATATATTATGCCTTTTGGCAGATTTAATAAATAGGGATTAAGGCCACATCAAAACTCTTCAGGCAAAACGTGTTTCTCCGCACTGAAGGGCAGATCAGATACCGGTAATATGTTTCTGTAAATCTCACACCAAACATACTGGGGATATGAGAGTGTAGTATTTCTCCTATAACAAAGCAGACAAGGACACATCAACATGAATTATTTATCGATAGTACCTGCTTTGTGAAACATCTCTAATAGCTCTTGTCGAAGTGATTTTTCCAGGTTGAAATAGTTATTATCTTCATCAGGATTCTGGAGGAATAGAGGGATGTGCTGCAAAACGATAACTCGCCGGCACGGGCGCTGTTTGGCTATGGCCAGCTGCTCGGAAAGCCACTTGTCTTGATTCTCCTTCTGTTCGGGGCACTTCGATGCGTCGAAGAACAACTGTGTATTTAAGACTAGAAAGAAAACTCCACCGACCCAGAAAGAGAAGTAGTCATCTCCCCAGTTGTTGCAGTAGGCCTGTATGGTCTCAGGGGTTGGTGCGTTGCCTATGTCATGGTTTCCACTGACAAACACCATTGGGATGTCAGGGTTGGTCTTCAGGAGGACGGCTTCAGATCACGTTCTTGGGCTTCTTTCCACTCAATTCCTAAGAATATAAACCAAAATTAGAATCATCATCTAAAGTGTTGAGGGAACTACATCGATAAAAGCAATTTACTTTACCATAAGAAGATCAAATAATCTAAAGTTATTCACAAACAAGGCAACCTCGGTATTTCAGAAAAAAGACCTCAGAAACAGTCGGAATTCACATCCCAAGACATTTATAGCATATCCACAGAACATGTCAAATATCTACAGGTTTGGGCCCACCCTGGTCAAAATCACTGTTATTGCGAACAGTTAAGCAAGTTAATTATAAAATTACTCATGGACATTGAATGAATGAATGAATGAATGAATGTCCAAACCCAGTGATTTCAGCTAATCCATGTGTGTGGGGTTTTCCTGACTTTGCTCCGAAGCCATTCATGGATTTCACTGCGCCCCTTGCTCGGTTTTACGGAAGATGAGCTGCACCAGACGTGTATGGCAGCGGCTTATATGACTCTCCACATTCAGAACACACTCATGCTCATCTGAATAGACATGTCCTGTATATGGCAGGGTCGGGAGCAATAGCAGACGGCAAAACGATGGTGGGCACTATTACAGTGCAGGAAAAAGATACAAACCTACTGTCAAGGGAATCTGTCGCCAGGATTTTGCTACCCCATCTCAGAACTGCATGATGTAGGGGCTTAGATTCTCGTTCCAGTAATGTATCACTTACTTTATTGGTTGCTGTAGTTTTTTTTATCTGCTGATCTACTGGTTCTATGAAAGCTGAGCTCTGTATAACTCCACCCCCAAACTTCTGATTGGCTGCTTTCTGTGTACACTTTTGCTAATGGAGATAGCTGCCAATCAGTGGTGAGGGCGGGGTTAGACTACCTGGCAGTAGGCCAAGTAGTCCTCTAGTGATCATCTCCTGCTGATAAAATAGTGATTTTATAACTACACCAAGCAGCACAGTAAGTGACACATCGTTGAAATCAGGGTCTCTTTCTCTACATTATGCTGCTCACAGATGCTCCAGAAAGTGTCCCTGGTATTGCAGCTGCAATATCAGACAATTTTAATCTATAGTGCCCAATGTCTTTTTAGTGGAAAACAGAGTCGGTGCAGGCAATTCTTATTGTGAGGGCCCGATCAAACATCGTCTCGAAACTCAACATCATGGATCCAACAGTAGTGTAAAAAAAAAAAAATAGATAAATCGTTCGTGGTTAAGGCCTCTTTCACACATCAGTTTTTCAGCGTCAGGCGCGATGCGGCGTCTCGCCTGATCGACGGATCCGGTTTTTGAAATGTAAAACCGGATTCAACGGATCCGGTTTTTGGCCGGATTATTTTAACGGATCCGGCGGAAAACCGGATCCGTCTCATACGGTGTATCCGTTTTTTGACGGATTACGCCGGATCCGGTATTTAAAAACGCCCTTTTTGGGGTTCAAAACATGATTGGCTACTGAAAACCTATATATACACTGTTCCTGTATATACCTATATATACACTGTGGGCTGGGCTACAAAACCAAAACCAGACTAAAAAAAAACGGATCCGGACGCTGGATCCGTCAAAGACCGGATCCGGCGCATTGCGGCACTCATAGACTTTCATTGAAAAAAAAAAAGCCGGAAGCGCCGAGACAAAAAATGTTACATGAGACGTTTTTTCCAGACGCCGGATTGAGACCAGACGCCGGTCCGCGATCCGGCACCAATGTTAGTCTATGGTAAAAAAACGGATCCGGTTTTATTTTTTACCGGATCCGGTTTTCAGAAAACATGCCGGAACTCGCCTGATTGAAAAAACCTGATGTGTGAAACAGGCCTTACTGTAATTTTACTTTTATCCAAGCTGTTGAAAATATAGTCTTGCGAGATATAAAAATGAAACAAAATCAAAATGCTGAGAAAGAGCATTTCCAAGCACGATTCCCTTTACTTGCCAATAAAAGAAGACAGAGCGCTAACAAGGCATAATAGAAATGGCGCTGAAACCAAGAAAAATCACTCTGAAATCCTGGGTCCTATTGGCCTGCCATGCGAGGTCTCAAGCTTGAGCGTTATTAAACTAGCTTTCTTGAAGCATTTTTCTACATTCTGAAATACTCTGGTGTCCGGTTAGCCGCCTGAATGTGCACATTATTGGTTCACCTTGTGCTGTGAAAATAACCTCCATGCTTCATTTCAGCAGCTCCTCGCCACAGAATCCACACATGCTCTTCAAAAAAGTATTGCTTCATTTATCACTCCCACCATCACTTAACGCGATTATATTAACCGAGGATGATAGAGGGAAGATAACAAAAAAGTTTGGAGAAACTTTAGACGGCTGAAGTCTACGCAGAGTTGGAGATATGCCACAGGAAAGGTCACTTCACTTAGAAAACAAGGAGAAAAATAAACTTCATTGGTAAAAGATCACTGCCGCGTCATGAGCTGGATTTCCAAAACATTAACTTATTTAGAATTTTTCCCTATAAAAAGCTAAAAACCTAATTTTTTTAAAAAATTACATTGTATTGCCTCTACTGCCAAATGAAAAAAGGCCAAAATGTCCTACTAAAGAACTTGATACTAAAGGGGTTATCAGGGACCTTTTTTTGGCTATACGGCTAAGAAATTAGTTGCTAGCCTCCTGCCTACTCTCCCCATGACAATGTGTTCACAAACCACTCTTGCCGGTGATCCTCCGGCTTCCAAGGAGGTCACATTGATAGAGCAGCTCTTTGTCTTCCACTTTGCTCTGTTGATGGCTGATGCCATGCTGATTGACAGACAACTCCCTGCAGCCTACCTGCGGGGAGCCAGCTGTCAATTAGCATGATGTCAGCAGTGACGCCCTTTTGACAGAGAAAACACGAAGAAAAAGAGCTGCTCTGCTAACATGTGGTCAAATCACACCAGAGATTTGCTGCCTCAGCTGGAAGAGATCATTGGGGGCAAAACAGGCAGATAGTTAGCATCTACCTGTCAGAAAGTTCTTATCCCCATAGCTAAAAAGACCTAGTCCAAGATAACCTCATTAACTACGGCCATGGCCTCTTATAGCACAAGTTTGTCAATTTTTTACACCAGTGTTGTCCTACTAAATGAATTACACTCAGTGAAGAGCCTCTCATAAGGTATCTATTCTCCTTGTGAAGATCCAATTACTAAAGATTGTTTATGAGGATTGTCGAACAAATAAAGTACATTTTACAATAATAATTTCCACAATTGGATGCTTAAAAAAAAAAGTTCCTGTGCTGAGATAATCTTATAAATGTGCCCCTGCTGTATAATGGTCTGGTCATACCACAGCTCCTGGGCGGGGGAGAAAGCAAAAAAGAGTATACAGACAGGACAGAATGGGGTCAAGGTAAAGCATTGTTTAAAAACAGGCGGGGGAAACTGCAGCCCCTAGTACACTAAGGGACACATCGCTGAAATCTGTGTCTCTATCCCTACCTCATGCTGCTGTTAGATTACATAACAAAAATCTGCTGACAGATTCCCTTTAAAGATGCTCTCCAGATTGGAAAACTATAACCTAACAGTAGCAATACTCATCTTACCAATGCTCTACTGCTAAACACACAGACTGGAGCCCTAACCAGCTCTCGTCTAGCTATATTGTGTCTAGCTATATTGTGTCGACACCACTAAGATTACAGTTACAGCCAGTGATTGACTGCAGAAGTCACGGGTCATGTCAACACATGACTGCCGAGCCAGGAAGAACAGACACTGGCTTGGCTCAGTGGGACATGTGTAGGAGGAACATTGCTTTATTTTACAGTATTCAGAACTTTTTTTTAAATAGTTGGGAGGAAGACCCCTTTCACGGGAATGACAGCACCACGAGTTAGGGACAAAGACCCCAATTCCAGTGATGTATCACTTAGATCACTGGTGGTAGCAGTTATGATAGAGTCTCAGCTTCCCCAGCTGCAGATGTAGCTGCCCACACCACAGCTTTCTGAGTACAATGTATAGTGACAGTGAGTTGCTAATCAGTGCTGGGGGTGAGGTTGGACTAGGGGGCATGAGGCCAGTTGTTCTCTAATGATAATATCCTGCTGATAAAACACTGATTGTATTGAAACAGTAAAACACAGCCCAATAAGTGACACATCGGTGTAATAAGTGTCTCTGCTCCTACATTACGGTGCTCTCAGATCACATAGAAAAACGTACTGACATATTTTTCGTAATCTACTAATATTGGACATCTGGAAGAAGACAAATATATTTTCGAAGTGTGCTGAATGTAAATGTTCAGTCCAATGAAGTAACGGGCAACTATCTGGTCACTTGGATGGAAATGGTGTTGAAGTTTGTTGGATCCTTCCCTTTCTGAAATGCTATAGTCACAGACAAATATGAATAAAACGGAAGGTCAATGGACCATCAGCAACGCCATTGCCTATAATGAGAGCCAGCTACAACTGCCTTTGGCTGATGACCACTACGGATTGTCTTGCCAAGAGCACGCAATCTTACAACTGCTTTCCGAACAGTTTCCACAACCGCTGCCTGACAAATCAGCGATGGCCAATGACTCCATAATGGAGTATTATTTTAGATGAGTACACATTCTATGGACGGACATGTCATGCTTTATAGGAGACCTGCAGAGACAACACACATCCCTTTCAAGTTTACCATTCGTGCATTACGTTTACCCAAGGAATTCTTTACTATTCGCCCATCATGCAACTTAGTCATGCAATAAATTGAAAGACGGCATAAGCCAAGAAAGGGATGTGAGCATTTGGTTTAGCAGATAATGTGAAAGCCCCTCTGAGGACAGGCATGTTTTCCGCATGCCGCAGGAAGTCAGGCAGAAAGAGCACTTGTGGCCAATATGATAAAGAACCAATGGAAACACCATAGGGACGGGAGAGTTATCAGTAATCTCTGATTACTAGGCAAACAGCCTCGTGTATGCACCGTCTTGTGTCCATGAACCAATGATAATGTATCGTGAGCCGCATAAAGGACGATTCCATGATTTCTTATTAAAAAATGAGAACCTCTCCTTTCATACGCAAAAATTAGAGATTTGGGGTCACAAGCGTCACAAATTAGCCACGAGGCCCCCGGAGACACAAACTCATGATAAGAACACACCAAAAAAAATACAATTCTGTTTGTTAGAGATTGAACAGAAAAGGGAAACAAGTAGTTGCATTTCCCCAATAGCGATATAGTTGAGCTACTCTTTGACCTTATTGTGAAAGGGGGTTTCTGGTTTCCGAAAATCCCTGTTCCAAAACTGTGTTTTGCTTAAAGAGCTCCGGTCGGCAGGATTTTGCTAAGTAAATGCAGACGTGGCCATATGTTATACTGACTGAAATGATAACTGTTTCAAAGAAATCCGTTTTGTGGATTTTGCTTACTCTGCATTTTACATTTTCTTGTAATCGTATCTTCGTGCTTCGGGAAGAGACTGGGAAGTAGGGGGGTCTTCAGCTCTGCTCCGGCCCCTCCGCTGCCTATGGGGTCTTGATCTTCCCATTTTACATTACGCACCTGCGCCATCCTAGTTGGGCGCAGATCGATTTCATGATGGCTTCGGTAAACTGGAGATCAATCGGATACTCTGCACTGGATCCCGAGAGGACAAGCAAAGAATTATTTTTATTTATTTAATTTTTTTAAAACAAACCATAGCCTGAAGACAGGTTTTCCGAAACCGGAGTACCCATGTAAGGGCTTGTGGAGTCGGCGTCCTTCAGGAAAATGCTGGCGGTGTTTATCCTGAAGGGTCTTCTTTGGTGACTCTCTGGTGGTTTTTTCTTTGTCTGCCACGGTATTTTTTCTCATGAAACCATTCCCTGAAGCATGGTCAGGTCACTTATTTTACCCGATTTCAAAGCTTGAAGTGATTAAAAGAAGATCAATAAGAAGGAACATGGTCGCCGTGACATTGTATTGCCCACGTTCTCTCTCGTTGGCATTCATTCACGCTTTTTCAGCAGGTTCCAGGTGGAATTCGCCTGAAAAAGACGTTGTGTGGAAATATCCCAAGTGCGCTAAATAGTTAAAGGATAGGTCATTAGTTTCAGATTAGGGAAGATTCGACACCCGGAACCCAAACGACCAGGTTTATAGGCCATAAGCAGCCAATCATCTGTCTACAAGCTAAAAATACAACAGAAAACTCATTAAAATCCTATACGGCACAACAATATATGACTTGGCCGTGTGCGCAATCTGGAGAACAAACAGAAGAAATGACAAAGACGTTCACAAGGTTTTTTTTATATTAGCAATGCAGTATTAAATCCTATCCACAATGTAACCCTTTAAGGACCTGGGGGTCCAAAATAAACAGAGCCAACATGCCCCGCAATGCCCTATGCATTTAACGAATTAGGATTATATAATTATTGATTATGAGATGTTAAGTGCGTTAGTTACGTTACAAAGATGCCGGTGTATATGAACACTGGGAGAGCTGGTGGTAGAGCCAACATCTTGTAACGAGCCGGCTTTGCAAGTTATCAAATTCACTACATTTTAGTTGCTGAAATGAACATGTCGCTGATTGTGAAAAGAAGTCATTTTAGAAGCAGAAGGAAAATGTTTAGAAGTTTGTAGAAAATTGCAACATGTGCACGGTTTGTGACCACACTTAAGGTATGTGCACAAGGTGGCTTTTTCAGACGGGTTTTCATGTGAATACAAAAAAGCACTGGATAAATATTAAAAATAATGAACTTATGTAAAAAAAGACTTGAGTGCCTGTTCTATCTCTTTTTAAAGGAGTTATCCACTAACTCGTACTTCCTCTCCTAAATTACCGTACTATATTCCCACCATGTAAAATAGAAACAACCTACACTCGTCTAAGGTACGTTGCTCCAGCGATGTTGGCATTGGGTCTCTCGTGACATTATAATCCTGCTAAGTTTGCTTTCTTCGGACGTAATCGACAACCGGAAAAAGTGAGAGAGCAACATCAGTTTTGACTTCCTCCACATTTCAGTTGGGCCCGAAGGAATTGAGAGTGAAAGGGCTCTTATTGGCTGCAGGGCTCACGTGACTTAACGTCATGTGAGCCCTGGGAGACGTGGTGCAGACATTGCTGGAACGGCGTCGGTACTGGAAAAGAGCACAAGCTGTCTTCATTATACAGTATATGGCGGAAGACAGTAATTGAGATAGGATTGTACAAGTAGTGGACAACCCCCATCACTAACTGCTTCAGACTTCGAAAGCTGTGAAGCGAAGACATGAGCTCATCATTCTTCAGAAAGGCATTTCATTTCTTCACGTAGAAAACCTTCACGGTATCATGATACAAGACTGGAATGCATTTTTCCACAATGGAACAGATAACATTAAAATCTGGTGAACTTCTAGTTGAAAAAAAAATGTGATCAAATTGAGATTTATTTTCATTGCATAACAATAATTTAAGGAGATGTGCATTTACAACCATGCTTTACTCGTCGTGAGGACCAGTTTTAAGAACCCCTATTAGCCAACCTCGACTCATACTAAGCTACAGTTCATATTCATTTTTGTGGAGTTCAACCCATAACAGATGCTGTATTGGATCAGATTTGCTGGTATGAGGATTACAAAATGCGGCAAAGATGGTTGTGTTATTCGTGGTTGATTTTGAAAGATTTCAGTTTCCACATTGAGTGACTATGTTAACTCGCAAGCAACATAAATCCAAAAACTCAATTTCTTTTATAGCTCAATCATATTAACCCATCAACTGTAAATTCATGGGATTATTATTTAGAAAAGATTTTGTATGGCCGCAAAAGGGACACTCCAAATGTGGACTAAATCATCAATGCAACCTATCATCTTTCAGTTGCTGTGCACCATAGTCACAAATTTTCACCAGTCAGTGTCTGATGTACATTTCTTTTGCTATTTACGCCATTTTTGTGGATGATGGAGTCGTTTTGCCCTACCATTGGTGAGATCAAAGTATTGGCACCTAATGAGTTAACATTACTTAAGTGGGTGTTTTCAGACAGTTTTCACTTGGGGCGTGTACTTCTCCCTGAGTTCCTATCCGATAGCACCCAATTGGACTTGTAAAAAAAAAACAAATAACTAATTACGTCGTACCAATACTGTAATGTATGGAGTACAGTTCATATAGCGTCTTGTGCTTGGGTGCGATGAAAACACATGAGTCACAGGTTTGATATAGAAGATCTTGTATTACTTCATACAAGTGGCAAAAATAGTCACACAGTTTGCAGATACAAAAGCAGGAGACACAGCAGGCCAGAGTAACTTAAGCTTAGCAATCACTCTCCACAACAGGTTCAGGATCTCTTCTCTGTTACCGTAATTCATGCAAACGTGGATTTATCAAATAGCAGGGTTCCAGAGTCCACGAGTGTTCCAAAGTTCCTCAGTAGGAAATAGCTGGAGAACAAAGTCCAAGGCTTCCAGGAGTCAGGTCACAGGTTCACTGCAGGCTTGATTCTGAAGCACTGATTGCTCAGCTGTGGCTGCTTAAGAAGCAAGAGGGAGAGAATCAGGGCGGGAACATGAAAGCTGGAAACTCCATATTGACTGAGGGCAAGATAGCTGCAGCAAGACAGAAAGTAAAATGGCTGACGGAAAAACTGAGTTTCAAGAAACATGTACAAAGAACCTTACATTACTCCCCCTTAGGGACAACCTCCGGATGACCTCAGACCAGGCTTGTCTGGGTACCTCTGATGAAACTGGCGGAGAAAGCGAGGAGCATTAACGTTATTGACTGGTTCCCATGAGTTGTCCTCCACTGGGTAGCCCTGCCATTTAATCAAATATTGTAACTGATTTCTGTAGAACCTGGAATCTAGAATCCTCTCCACCACAAACTCTTCCTGACCATCGACCAGCACCGGGCCAGGGCAAGGAGAAGAACGTCCAGGAAACGTATTGGGTGTTGCAGCCTTTAGCAGGGATACATGAAAGACAGGGTGGATTCTCATAGTTCTGGGCAGTTGAAGACGACAAGCAACGGCACTTATAATTTTACTGATTTTATAGGGTCCAATGTACTTATGTCCCAACTTAGACGATGGAATCCTTAACTTAAGATTTCTGGTTGACAGCCAGACCAGGTCTCCTACCTTGAAAGCTGGTGCAGGTTTACGAAATTTATCTGCTGCTTTCTTGTACCTTTCCTGAGCCAATTCCAGATTTCCCTTTAGAAGATCCATATTCTTTTGTAAAGACGTGATTCTTTCAGCCACTGCTGGCAAAGGCGTTTCTATGGGAAATCGAGGAAGAATGTTAGGATGATAACCTAAATTAGAGTAAAAAGGAGACTGCTTAGTGGAGGCGCTCTGAGAGTTGTTATAAGAGAACTCAGCCAGTGGAAGTAGATCCACCCAATCATCCTGTAGGTGGCAGATAAAGCAGCGGAGATACTGTTCCAGGGTCTGATTGGTTCGTTCCGTCTGTCCATTAGTCTGGGGATGAAAAGCAGAAGAAAGGTTTACTTTAATGTCCAATGCGGCACAGAAATTTTGCCAGAACCTTGAAGTGAATTGCACCCCTCGATCCGAAATAACCTCATCCGGTACTCCATGTAAACGAAACACATTCTTAATCATCAAATCTGATGTCTGTTTTGCAGTGGGTAAGCCGACACAAGGAATAAAATGAGATGCCTTTGTTAAATGATCAACCACTACTAGAATGGTGTTCTTCCCTTGAGAGGTTGGTAACTCCACAATGAAGTCCATAGAAATGGATCCCCACGGGCGGGACGGGGTGGGAAGAGGTTGTAACAGACCAGTTGGTGAGGAGCGAGGTGTTTTGCATCTTGCACAGACTTCACATGAAGTGACATAGTTTAAAACATCCTTCCTGCAAGTGGGCCACCAAAAGAAACGAGAAAGAAATTCCTGTGTCTTTAGAATTCCTCTATGCCCAGCTATCTTGGAATCGTGAATGAGTTGCAATACTCTCAATCTGACTGTTTCAGGAATATACAGACGTTGTCCCTGAATCCACACACCATTCTTAAAGACAAGACTTACGTCCCTTGGGGGTTGTGCCAACCAGGAATCCGCATGGTATGCTTCCTTGATGTCCTTAAGTAGGTCTTGATTATGAATCACTCCCAGGAATCTAGAGTCAGGAAGAATAGTCTTAGGAGGAGCAAGTGGACGGGTCTCTGCTGAATAAATCCTAGAGAGTGCATCAGCCTTTCCATTGCGCGATCCTGGTCTATAAGAAATGACAAAATTAAATTGGTTTAAGAAAAGATTCCAGCGAGCCTGGCGAGGAGTCAGGCACTTAGCCGACCTGATAAATTCAAGGTTACGATGATCTGTCAGGACGACTATTTGCTGTGCAGCTCCCTGAAGAAGATGTCTCCATTCTTTGAAGGCGGCAATAATGGCCAACAACTCTCTATTGCCCACATCGTAGTTCCTCTCAGCCGAAGACAACTGCTGGGAAAAGAAGGCACAGGGATGCAAGACATTCTTCTCACCTGTTCTCTGAGTGAGTATAGCTCCAACGGCACAGTCTGAAGCATCCACCTCTATTATGAAGGCAAGTTCGGGGTTGGGATGTACTAAGATAGGTGCGGTGGTAAATTTATCTTTTAGATGGGAAAATGCTTCCTGGGCTTGGGGAGTCCAGGAGAACCTAGACTCTTTCCGGGTAAGTTGGGTGATAGGTGACACTACCTCAGAGAAATTCCTAATGAAACGTCTATAGAAGTTGGCAAACCCGATGAAGCGCTGCACCTCCTTCACATTTCTAGGAATTGGCCAATCCTTGATGGCTTGGGTCTTGCTTCCATCCATACTAATTCCTTGTGTAGACAGTACATACCCCAGAAATTGAATTTCGGTCCTATGGAATTCACACTTTTCAAGTTTGATGTAAAGATGATTTTGTCTTAGACGTTCCAAGACCATTCTCACATGTCCATGATGTTCCTCTGTGGAGTTAGAAAAAATTAGAATATCATCCAAATAAATCACCACGAATGTATCTAGGAGATCCCTGAAGATGTCATTCACCAAGTGTTGGAAAGTGGCTGGGGCGGTACTCAGACCAAAAGGCATCACTAAATATTCAAAGTGTCCATAGCGTGACCTGAATGCAGTCTTCCATTCATCCCCAGGTCTAATACGGACCAAGTTATAAGCCCCACGGATATCCAGTTTAGAGAAAATTTTGGCATGCCGCACTCTCTCCAATAACTCAGGGATTAAAGGCAATGGATAACGGTTTCTAATAGTAACCTTATTGAGTTCCCTATAGTCTACGCAGGGTCTCAGAGATCCATCTTTCTTCTTCACAAAGAAGATGGGTGCACCTGCAGGAGATGAAGAGGGGCGTATGAAGCCCTTGGCTAGATTTTCGTCTATGTAATCCTTTAAAGCCTTTAGCTCGGGCCCCGCCAGGGGGTAGATCTTACCAAAAGGTATCTCTGCTCCAGGCAATAATTCAATTGGACAATCATATGGACGGTGAGGGGGAAGCTGGTCAGCGTTCTTCTTGTCACATAAATCCACATAGTCCTGGTATACAGCTGGTAGTTCAGGGACTGACATGGTTCCTTTAGGAACAGAGCAAGCTGAAACTTCTGGACTCATCTGTTTCTCTGGAAAGTGTAATTTCTTGGTCTCCCAGTTAATGGTAGGGTTCTGAGCCTGCAGCCATGGTAGCCCTAGAATAATGGGAAAGTGGGGAGAAGAGATAAGCATAAAGGACAGTTTCTCTTGATGATCTTTACCCATAAGGACCTTCAAAGGCTCCGTTTCCTGATCCACTGGTCCAGAGGTCAGCAGGGAGCCATCCAGTTTCCATCTGTACTGGAGTAGCCTTCTTCACTGAACGTATCCCCTGTTTCAGAGCAAAGGAGACATCCATAAAATTTCCACTTGCCCCTGAGTCGATCATAGCAGAGCTAGACACCCAGACTGAGTCAACCCAGAGTTTGATGGAAAGGAAGCAATGAGAATTGTTTTTCCTACAACTCAGCTGGGACACCGCTGAGGAAACTTGAAAAATTGCAGCGTTTACACAGTCATCGTCCTCAGAAGTAACGGAGTTTAAGTCCGAGAAATCAATATCTGTTGCTGCAGATCTCTCTGGAGCCTGAGGCTCGGACCTGACAGATCTCCTCTCGCAACACTCACAGTGAATGAGTGCTGCAGTAGTCTTACGAGAACGGCTGGGGCAGTTTATAATGAAGTGCCCTGACTTACCACAATAGAAACATAGATTTTCCTTAAAACGATGTTCTTTGCGTGCATCACTAACCCGTCTTTGTAAAGAGTCTACCTGCATGGGTTCAGGTTCAGGTTCCCGTGTGATCCTACTCAAAGGTTCCTTAGCTGGGGAGGAAGGTAGGAAAAGGTTAGTGCGATTGCTTTCGAACCATCTCTCTTGCCTGCGTTCAGTCAGACGAGCATCAATGCGGATGCAGTAGTTAATAAAGTCACCTAACGCAGTGGGAGGGTCGGCACGAGCTAGTTCATCCTTAATCAATGGAGACCCTTTTCGAAAAATAGATTTTTTGGCGGAACTGTCCCAAGTGGTATCAAGGGCCCATCTCCTGAAATCCAAGGCATATTCGGCTACCGAGTGCTTACCTTGGCGCAAAGTTAACATGGCTGCTTCAGCTGTTGCACCTCGATTGGGGTCATCAAACACCTGCCCCATGGCTGAAATGAAAGCATCAAGATGATCCAAACATTCATCCTCAGTCTCAATCAGAGGGTTTGCCCACATCAAAGCTTTGTTGGTAAGCAACATAATTATAGTAAGCACTTTAGATCGTTCAGTAGGAAATTGTGAAGCATGTGCAGAAAAAAAAAAGATTGCATTGATTAATAAATCCCCTGAATTTCTCACGTTCACCGCCAAAACGAAAAGGGGGCAACTTGGGAATCCCAGAACTCGGGGCTACGGCAGGAGCCTGGACTCGCTCCTCTAGAACCTCAATCCTGGCTCGCAAATCCTGGGCAGTCTGTCCAAACACTTGCAAATTGTGATTAGTGAGGTCTTGTAGGTTTGTAAAATGGGTTTTTATAGTTTGTAAATCTGCAAGGATATTATCAGTCACTTCGCAAAGTTCCTTTATGCGGGCTTCCATCTTCCAGATCTTTTAAGACAGGAGTACTGGAAGGAGAGAGAAAAAGAGAAAAAAAAAAAAAAACAATAGTGTTTACCTGTGGTAACACTGCAGAGAAAAAAAAAAATTAAGGGAACTGCTCACCTGGAATGGTTGTGAGAAGTCACAACCACTATCATCACAGAAAGTACAACCGAACATCTGATATCCACAGTTACAGCAGACACAGCCTTCCCAGACCCAGCAGACACTAACGTTTGGCTTCAGAATCTTGTAATGTATGGAGTACAGTTCATATAGCGTCTTGTGCTTGGGTGCGATGAAAACACATGAGTCACAGGTTTGATATAGAAGATCTTGTATTACTTCATACAAGTGGCAAAAATAGTCACACAGTTTGCAGATACAAAAGCAGGAGACACAGCAGGCCAGAGTAACTTAAGCTCAGCAATCACTCTCCACAACAGGTTCAGGATCTCTTCTCTGTTACCGTAATTCATGCAAACGTGGATTTATCAAATAGCAGGGTTCCAGAGTCCACGAGTGTTCCAAAGTTCCTCAGTAGGAAATAGCTGGAGAACAAAGTCCAAGGCTTCCAGGAGTCAGGTCACAGGTTCACTGCAGGCTTGATTCTGAAGCACTGATTGCTCAGCTGTGGCTGCTTAAGAAGCAAGAGGGAGAGAATCAGGGCGGGAACATGAAAGCTGGAAACTCCATATTGACTGAGGGCAAGATAGCTGCAGCAAGACAGAAAGTAAAATGGCTGACGGAAAAACTGAGTTTCAAGAAACATGTACAAAGAACCTTACAAATACTTTGATTGATAATATCTCTGCATCAGAGGCATGAAATTAAAAATAACAAAAAAAAATGCTTTATTCTGCTCTGCAGCCAACATTATCCCTGAGTAAGTGCAAAAGAGTCAGGTCTGGATTAAGAGCGGTCGGCTCGAAACGCATAGACCTGTGTCCCCTCCCCCCATTTTTTTCACTTGTTCTTGTTGATATGTTTTATTCTTATATTTTTTAGTATTATAATTAAAAGTCATGTTTTAATATTTCAGACCATGTTGGATGCTGGAATTTTTTTTTCATGTTTGCCAACATCTATTTTGGAGGTCTGTGGACACACAGAGAGGTGAGCTACAAGAGGTAGGGCCCATCCTGATTGTTTTGGTGGGATGGCTTTCATGCTTTTTTGATCAAAACAGTGTCAACAAAGTAGCATATGCTTTTTACATGTACTATGGCTATTTACTTACAACAGGGTATTTGCTCATTGTTTTTATCTTAGGTTTTGTCTGTTAATGGCCACAGTGTGACATTGTACTTATAGCAACAAGTGTGGCGGCTCATTTCTTTGGTTTTACTTTAGTTTTTTGCAATTTGTACATACAGGGCTGCGCATCCTGTCAATATAGCTTTCTATGGGCAGGTGCAAAACAGTCAGACCTGGGTCCTGCTCTTGCCCTGTCTATTTTGAGGTCCGGCTGACACATAGCGATCTGAACTACAAGAGTTAGGGTCCAATCCTGATCGAGCGATTGAGTATACCTTGAACATGGAATATATGTTGAACACTTTAGAACATGTTTTTGATTTGCATTTTTCATTTTACAGGAGGAAATGTGATATTTTACCATATCAGCCATTTCTGGAAACGTTGCCTCTTCCTTATCAAGCTGTAACGCAGATGTTTCCCTCACCATTGGCCATTTTAATACCATGTAATCTAGTTCTGAAACAAAAACTTCCTGTATCTGAAGCCTGGATAAATGCGTTTGTTGATCCGTTCTACAGACGTACATCCCTCAGTATCCAAGTTGCCGCACAATATCCGATTAAAGTGTAACACGTCAACCACCCAAGGCTACGCAGAGATTTTAATGAGATGTCATGCTTGATAACAATCCCTCATACTTCTTATTACTATGCCGTGCAAGGGAGAAAGGTTTGCTTTTAAATGTGACAACTTCACCTTAATTCATCCTTCCTGGCTTTTACATCATGCACAGGAACAAAAAAAAAATAAAAAAATCTTTGTTGCTTTGTTTTAAAGGACAATGACACTTGTCAGGAGTGATATGAATATGTTTATAGGATAAAGGGTCAAAAGTAATTGCAAAACTGTGATCTCTGCCAAACTTAACAGGCTTATCACGAACTCATTGAGAAGAGGGTGAGGTCACCTCTACAAATGATGCCCGTAGACACAGCGGTCCATTAGTTTAAAGAAGATTCAGGTTTGACCTTTATTCTTTCTCAGCTTGCAAGGCTCATAAAGAAATCAGTCATTAAAAAGGGTCACCTGGGACTTTTACATTGATAGCCTTTCCTTAGGCCAGGTCATAAATATCTGATCCGTCAGTATTCTGTCCCCGGGGCCTGTGGCTGTAAATATGGCTCTGTGAGATGCCGGATCTCTTTCACCCTACTTACAATTGGCGACGATCGCAGATAGCTTAACTCAGCTGCCGGCACACATGTTATGAAGAATCCAGAAGAGACTTTGATTTCTTTAAGAATTCTTGTTGAATGCATACAAACAGCAGCAGGTAAAAAAGACTTTCTTCAGACAGACTGAAAACACATGTGATTCTGATAAAATCAAGATGGAGAATGAAACACAGGAGAAAGAAGAAGGAAATGACATCACACCAGAAGAGGGAGACAGAGAGACAGAAGGGACAAACTTGATGTAAAGGGAGGATTTCAGCTATGCAAACACAGGGACACATAGCAACAGTAAACAATATGAGAGACTGCAATACAGCATGTAAAATACACAGGACAGTCTGTAAAATGTCTCATTCATGGGACATAACACTCCCCGTCTGAAATCTATAGATTTCATAATTTTATGATGTCCACTGGAGATGTCACTGTAGACCTGAAAGACAAAAGGAAAAAACAAACATGCAGGTAATAACAACAGTTGAAGTCCAATTGGCATGGTCCAATGTTCAGTTGGAGGCATGAAGTCCTCAACAGCGGAATAATCCAAGTCCAAACGAAAACCCATCTTCGGATTGGGGAAGCCGCAACGTGCAAACACTTCCACCAACCCAATAATCCGCTGGAGAAAGTTAAAGTATTACAATGTTCCAACACAGCTGGAGGAGTATATGGCGGTAGGCTCCCCGCCGTGAGCGGAGTTCAGAGACGAAGCTAAGATCATGTGACTCCTGCTCGAAGGAGCCAGCAGATGATTTGCCTGAAATGTATGTCAGCGGATAGGATGGCTGACCAGCTGAAAGGATGTCCAGGGTAAAGAGAGCTCAGCTTCTGTACCTTTTTGCCGGTTTCTGAAGCGCTGGGAGAGGCTCCTGCAGCTGTAGTCTTCGTAGACACATCGTAGGAAAGGTAGACTTGTCTCTTGATGATGGTTGAAAGAGTCTTTACAGAACTACGGGGCAGGACTTGTTGTAAGGCCTTTAGAGACTTCTTCGCCATCTCCCATCTTTGCTGTCTCTGAGATGGTAGCATAGTGTTCCCGTTGATATCCGGAGTAGCAAGCTGTCTCAGTGGTACCCTGCCTAGAACTGCGATGGGTGTCTTAAACCCGAGAGGACCGTCGATGCTGTTTTCAACAGGCGAAGCTCCTCGTTTGATAGCAAGTTCCTTACAGGGTGATGCTTGGGAAGTGAACGTGTCTTGTTCAACATCCGCCAGTGAGCTGAGGCTGAATTGCGTGGGGAAAACGCTGGCACCATCGGTCAGAGGTAGGCTGTTGAGAGAGCGGCTCTCACTCTGAGCACTGAAGTCTAGCATGGCATTCGGTTTGACCAGGCTTGTGATGGAGATGGGTATCAAAGGTTGGGAACTTAGCAGTTACTTGCTGTGGATCCCTTGGCAACTTAGTCTTTGCTGGAAGAGAAGGTGAGGGAGCTACCCAGCTGTTATAGTTGTCTTCGGTGGGTTTGACGCTCATGACCCTGATGATCACTTTGTCTCCCTCTGTAGGTAGTGAGTTGTTGTCCTTGGTTGAAGGATCGAATGCTGTTATCTCGAGGTTGTAGTCTCGAGGATAAAGCGGACTTGAAATATCGAATGGTTGCCGTTGACACGTAGTGTCATTTGACTTCTCCTTCATCCATTGGTGACGTGAGTATGACAGGGAGGACAAGTCGTTGTCAACTGACGTAATAACGGTTTTGTAAGAGGAGATGTCGTTCTGATTCTTTGTCTGGTCACTACAGACATTGCCAATGATGACCCAGCCCAGCTCGAGGCGCTGGGCATATGGTTCATTGAGTAGTCCGTGGATTTGTTGACGCATCTTGTGCAGTCGTATAATGTCTCTGCCGAGGAGAATTAGGATGTCTGCCTTATCGTCCAGGGGTGGCATCTCTTTAGCTATCATTCTGAGATGAGGATGCTGAAGAGCGACTTCTGAGGTTGGGATTTCTTCCCTATTGAATGGTATTTGGTTACACTCTACAAGCGTGGGTAGTGGTATCTCCATGGCGCCTTTCTCGAGAGAAGTTATTATGAGGCCACTGGCCCTTCTTCCAGAGGTTTGTAAAACGCCGCTGCAGGTGCCCAAGGTGTAGGGATAGACGTCTCCTTTTAAGTCAAACAAGTCGAAGAGTTCCGACCTGGCTAATGATTTGTTGCTCTGGTCATCCAGGCTAACGTACACCTTGACTGCCTTCTCTGGATGGCCCCTGGGATACACCCATGACAGGCAAATCTTCGCACAGGACTTGTCTCGAAGACCTTCTCCACAGACATCGGTGCATGAGGAAGATACCGCAACATGGCTTGTCACTTGGTCTGTACTCTCCCCGCCATGGCTTGTGGTGGGAGAAGGTGAAGGCGCAGAGTCAGGCTGTGATGGATGGAGCGCCTGTACGTGGTCTTCGCTGTCGCACTCTAGACACTTGATGGGGATGACACAGTCCTTAGCAAGATGTTCGGTAGAGGCGCAGCACCTGAAGCATACTCCAAACTTCTTCAAGAGCTCCTTTCGTTCTTGAAGGGGCTTCTTCCTGAAGCCGATGCACTTCTTCAGGGGATGTGGCAGTTTGTGAATTGGACACTGGCGATTAGGATTCTCAACCTTCTCACCTTTGTCGCTCTTATCTTGTGATACTGAAGGTGCTGGAAGAACATCAGTCTTCTTGATGGACATTGGAGCTTGGTGGCTCCTGTAGTTAAGACGTGGACTGTCGTGTTTAGTAGATGAAACAGGGTCGCTGTGTTCTCCATAGAAAAAACTTGGATCAGTCTTACAGTCTGCAATATTTTCGATGAACTCGCAGAAGTAGGAAAATGGAGGGAAGGAGACTTGGTTTTCCCTTTTGTATTTTGATCCAAGCATGGCCCACTTATTTTGGATATTGGACGGCAGCTTGGAAACTATTGGGGTTACCCCATGAGCAGTGTCCAGGTAGCTGAGGCCAGGAAGGTATGGGTCTGCTTTGGCCAGCTGAAGCTCTAACAGGAGGTCGCTGAGCTCTTGGAACCTTGTACTGTCTTTATTAGATACCGTTGGAAAATCCTCTAGTCGTTTGAACAGGGCCCTTTCTATGACCTCAGGACTGCCATAGCTTCTTTCTAGCCTCTTCCATGCAGCAGTGAGACCAGCAATGGGATTACTGATGTGGACAGATTTAAGTCTCTTGACCCGATCCGTGGATTGTGGCCCAAGCCACCTGATTAGCAGGTCTAGCTCTTCAGCGGCGGTGATGCCGAGATCACTGATCGTGGTTTCAAAGGTACACTTCCAACCCCTGTAGTTCTCAGGTTTATCGTCAAACTCTGTAAGACCGGTCTTAGTTAGATCGCGCCGAATCATGTACCTTGCGAGGCCAGTCATATCAGCATTCTCCGATTTTGGAAGGACCGATGCTGGCTGGATAGCTTTGTTCATACAGTCTGTGATTTGACCTGGGAATGCAGGTATATATGGGGCAGCGTAGGCGTTCAGTCCATTAACTGGCTTAATGAGCTTAGTTTCTGCCACACATGGGACTGGAATTGTGTGATTGACCGGAGTGTGGTGACTGGCCTGCATATTGGCCTGTATGTAGGATTCTGAGTATAAGATTTGGTGATTTGCAGGTTTCTGGTACATTTCGGTGCACAGAGGTGGATCAGGATACAAGATTGGCAGCGTATTGTAATTGTATTGACCTTGGGTGCAGGATGGGGATAAACGCTCTGTGTCCTGTTGCCTCAGGGGAGCATCAGTGTGGTCAGGAAGGATTGCAGGAGCAGGGATAGCGCTGTGTTGGCTTTGTACATAGTCTCTAGTACGCTTAAGAGGGTCTTCAGTATCAAAACCACTTAAGCTGATGCTGTCTCTTTGGCTCCCACTGATGGCTTGTTCCAGGACCTTTAACTTTGCCATGGCTATGGCGTGTTGGCATTCCTTCTCTAGGGCCTCTAGGGCAGCTTGTATTTTAGTGGCCTCAGTTTTCATCTCTATGGCCTCTAGGGCAGCTTGTATTTTAGTTGCCTCTAGGGCAGCTTGTATTTTAGTGGCCTCAGTTTTCATTTCAGTTTCCTTTTGAGCAAAGGCAGCTTGTATTTTAGTGGCCTCAGCTTCCGCACGTGCTTTTATGAGCTGTTCGCTGAGGGTTGAGGATTTTGAAGAGCGTGACTTAGATGGTCGCTTTGACTGTCTGGCAGAGCCAGAAATGCAAGATGACATCTCGGCTATTAGTGCGATTCTTGCCTCTGTTTTGGCTTTTATATCGCGCACCATGCTTTCTCTCTCAGAGTTAAGTTTTTGGAAAGCTTGCAGCTCTTTGCAGGTAACTGATGGGTTAGTCTTTTTAACACTGCGATATATTGGTCTGTTATTTCTGCATAACATTGATAATCTGAACACAGTTGTGCGAGAGCTCCCTCCAGTGGTCGTTGGAGAGAAGCAGGCTGAGATAGGCTATTTATGTGGCATAAGAGTTTTTGCCATAGCTCTGCTGTTGCACGGAGAAGATCATGTTTACTGGATTCTAGATTCTCCCTTATTTTCCATGTTGGCTTTGTGACACGTCTAGCCTTCTCACTAAATGGTGGATCAGGGTCTATGCACTCTTCCTCTGACAATGGGTCTGGCAGAGACCGTGTAGTCATTCCTTCAGCCATCCTGCTGCACAGGGAGAAGGAGAGCTGTATAGACTCTTATATGTTGAGAGCGGATGCTCTGCAGGAAGTTCTGTAGCTTTATAGAAGCTGTGGGTTTTACAGATGAATTTGAAGAAAGTCTTTTTTACTATTCTGTCCCCGGGGCCTGTGGCTGTAAATATGGCTCTGTGAGATGCCGGATCTCTTTCACCCTACTTACAATTGGCGACGATCGCAGATAGCTTAACTCAGCTGCCGGCACACATGTTATGAAGAATCCAGAAGAGACTTTGATTTCTTTAAGAATTCTTGTTGAATGCATACAAACAGCAGCAGGTAAAAAAGACTTTCTTCAGACAGACTGAAAACACATGTGATTCTGATAAAATCAAGATGGAGAATGAAACACAGGAGAAAGAAGAAGGAAATGACATCACACCAGAAGAGGGAGACAGAGAGACAGAAGGGACAAACTTGATGTAAAGGGAGGATTTCAGCTATGCAAACACAGGGACACATAGCAACAGTAAACAATATGAGAGACTGCAATACAGCATGTAAAATACACAGGACAGTCTGTAAAATGTCTCATTCATGGGACATAACAGTCAGGGTGTGACACCCGGCAACCCCACCGATCAGCCGTTCCAGGTGCCGGAACCGGGTACTGCATATTCGCCCCTACTATGCATATGCACCCCCACCGATCAGATATTGATAACCTATCCTAGGGCTAGGTCAATGTAAAAGTCCCAGACAACACCTTTAACTTAGCTGCTAACTGCAATAGGATGACCGCTTTCATTCTTTTTGGAGGGAGCTACTGTGCATACCTCTTTGCCAAGAGAACATTACCTGGTCTAAAAGTCTCCCTTTACAATGAAAATTGTACCCTACACCCATATCACAGGCCTCTTACCAAACCAACCCATACCCTGCGCCAAGGAGCAAAACCTCTGAAATAATTGTGCAACTGTGGATCAGATCAATAACACTTAATAGAAAGAGGGGTAAAGTGGGAAAATTTTTGCCCTTTTAAGTGGTTTACTAAACACTTTATACCCTAATCATCAGGGCTTTGGAGTCGGTATAAAATGGACCGATTCCTAAAATATATAATACGTTGGGTACAGTAGTACAATGCAGGATGTGATGGAAATTTTTTCATATAGATTTGGGAAAGTTATGAAATGTCCTATAAATGTCTGTTCTGTTCCTGATCGGAGGATCTCGTCGGCTTTTAGGTGAGATGAATCTGTGCTGCACTTTATGCACATGCTCAGTAGTGACCAGGGCTGTGGGGTCGGAGTCATGGAGATGAATCTGTGCTGCACTTTATGCACATGCTCAGTAGTGAGGCAGTGCTGGGGGGTCGGAGTCGTGGAGATGAATCTGTGCTGTACTTTATGTACATGCTCAGTAGTGATCGGGGCTGTGGGGTCGGAGTCATGGAGATGAATCTGTGCTGCACTTTATGTACATGCTCAGTAGTGACTGGGGCTGTGGGGTCGGAGTCATGGAGATGAATCTGTGCTGCACTTTATGCACATGCTCAGTAGTGAGGCAGAGCTGGGGGTCGGAGTCGTGGAGATGAATCTGTGCTGCACTTTATGTACATGCTCAGTAGAGACCGGGGCTGTGGGGTCAGAGCCATAGAGATGAATCTGTGCTGCACTTTATATACATGCTCAGTAGTGACCGGGGCTGTGGGGTCGGAGTCATGGAGAAGAATCTGTGCTGCACTTTATGTACATGCTCAGTAGTGACTGGGGCTGTGGGGTCGGAGTCATGGAGATGAATCTGTGCTGCACTTTATGTACATGCTCAGTAGTGACCAGGGCTGTGGGGTCGGAGTCATGGAGATGAATCTGTGCTGCACCTTATGTACATGCTCAGTAATGACTGGGGCTGTGGGGTCGGAGTCATGGAGATGAATCTGTTCTGCACTTTATGCACATGCTCAGTAGTGACCAGGGCTGTGGGGTCGGAGCCATGGAGAGGAATCTGTGCTGCACTTTATGTACATGCTCAGTAGTGACAAGGGCCATTGGGTCGGAGCCATGGAGATGACTCTGTGCTGCACTTTATGTACATGCTCAGTAGTGACAAGGGCTGTGGGGTCGGAGTCATGGAGATGAATCTGTGCTGCACTTTATGTAAATGCTCAGTAGTGACCAGGGCTGTGGGGTCGGAGTCATGGAGATGAATCTGTGCTGCATTTTATGTACATGTTCAGTAGTGACCAGTGCTGGAGAGTCGGGAGTCAGGGAAATTGAGGAGTCGGAGGTTTGGCTTACCGACTCCACAGCCCTGCTAATCTCTATGGTGGTCATGCCTGAGCATTATATTATACTCACTGGCCCTGAATCATCAAGAATGTCATTTTTCACGCCGATCTTGATAAAGGTGCAGGGTGCAGTGCAAGTCTTACGCCAGCCAGGGATAAATTTATCGAGCGGAGGTCGTCATGTCCCGGCCAGGCTCGCTTACTTAGTTGGAGCAGGGCAAAAATGGGTTGAAAACTCCAAAAGTTGTAAAATCTTTGAGCAACTTCACCTCGCACAAAAATTTTGTGACTTTTCAAAGCTTTTTAGGACATACAGTTAGGCAGGGCTGCCACTAGGAATTTCGGGGCCCCATACTGGCAAAATTTATGGGGCCCCCCTTGAGACTCCACCCCCAGTTCCGCCTCCACCCTAGCTCCTCCTCCACCACGCGAACCATCCAAAATCCCTCCGCCTTTTCTTGGAAAAACTCCACTTCTGCACCACGCCCTCACCAATGACACATTAACATCAAATCACATGCATAGACATCAGCTTTTGTTTTGACCAAAAGATTTTTTTAAGCCACCACCACGACAAGGTAATATGGGCAGGGCTGCCACTAGGAATTTCGGGGCCCCATACTGGCAAAATTTATGGGGCCCCCCTTGAGACTCCACCCCCAGTTCCGCCTCCACCCTAGCTCCTCCTCCACCACGCGAACCATCCAAAATCCCTCCGCCTTTTCTTGGAAAAACTCCACTTCTGCACCACGCCCTCACCAATGACACATTAACATCAAATCACATGCATAGACATCAGCTTTTGTTTTGACCAAAAGATTTTTTTAAGCCACCACCACGACAAGGTAATATGGGTGAAATGGTGTGCACTCAAGTCTAGTGTATAGGAGGTGCTGGTGAATTGGTCCTAAGCGGCACCAACAAATATAGGAAGAGCAAAATTCAGCGCACACTACAATTGATTACTATGCAGAAAAATATTTTTATTTGAAAAATTATCCAATCCAAAAGAAGAAAGTGCCAGTGCTGTAATAATAATATGTACAATATACAGATACCCAACGTTTCGACCCTCCCGGATCTTAATCATGGGGTACTAGAGAAAAATAGAAGAAACATAGTGTGAGGCAATTATATACAGTGATTACATATACATATATAACATATATACAGATATGGGCTGGATCATATATAATTGATTGCAAAAAATGTCATGTAGATAATAATCCAGAAAGTAGAATATATCGTTAAAGAACATAAGGAGCCTCATTATACAATCTCAACATGGAGATATATAGAGTAACGATTTATATAATCATAGTAGAACAAAAGCACAATGATATAAGAAACAAAGAAGTAGCGCATTTCTACCTTGTAAAATTAGTACAACAGAGATATGGCACATAGTAGAGGCAATAAATTCCTTGTAAATTCCCTTATAGCAGAGCCAGATGCTGCAGATATCAAAATGATTAATTAAATAAATATAGGGAAATAGGCATCACCATCATTGAAATGTCAGAGATTACCTGCTGTGTACAAAGAGCAGGAGTTAAATGTATCCAGAATAGGGTAAAGTCTGTCCTGAGCGGCGTCCTGATAGCCTGTACAGGGCAAATGGAACACAAATTATAGCCCATTACAGTGGCAGATGGAGTGGACTATTTAAATGAAAACATACCTTTGGAGGTGGATGAAATGAGAATATAGGCGGCGCACCTGCTCCCTGCCGTGTACAGAAAGTAGGGGTTAAATGTGCCGTGGATGGGGTTAAAACATGTCCTGGATGGCGTCCACAGAGCCTACATGGGGTAAATGTGGCATAAGTTGCAGCCAGAGTGATGGCAGATGGGGTGAACCGCTTTGAATCAAAGACATACCTTAAGAAGCGAATGTACAGGTTTACAGGCGGCGCTCCTGCGCCTTGTCTGCTGGGTGACCAGGTGTATGGGAAGGGAGCAAATGGGGGTTTAAATGCGGCGCCGTGTAAAGCCGGACTGGAAGTGCGTCATCCGGACCGGAAGTGACACGGCGCCACATGCAGGCCTCTAGTCTCCTCCCCCTAGATTTTGTCTCTTATACAGATTAGTGTCTCTCATAGTCCTGCTTATATTTGCCTTTTCCCACCGAAAACATGGTGGCCGCTACTGCTATCGCGCATGCGCAATTACATCAGATCATGTTGCGCCGTGTCACTTCCGGTCCGGCGGTACACGGCTCCGCCTATTTCCCTATATTTATTTAATTAATCATTTTGATATTATCTGCAGCATCTGGCTCTGCTATAAGGGAATTTACAAGGAATTTATTGCCTCTACTATGTGCCATATCTCTGTTGTACTAATTCTACAAGGTAGAAATGCGCTACTTCTTTGTTTCTTATATCATTGTGCTTTTGTTCTACTATGATTATATAAATCGTTACTCTATGTATCTCCATGTTGAGATTGTATAATGAGGCTCCATATGTACTTTAACGATATATTCTACTTTCTGGATTATTATCTACATGACATTTTTCGCAATCAATTATATATGATCCAGCCCATATCTGTATATATGTTATATATGTAATCACTGTATATAATTGCCTCACACTATGTTTCTTCTATTTTTCTCTAGTACCCCATGATTAAGATCCGGGAGGGTCGAAACGTTGGGTATCTGTATATTGTACATATTATTATTCTTCTTTTGGATTGGATAATTTTTCAAATAAAAATATTTTTCTGCATAGTAATCAATTGTAGTGTGCGGTGAATTTTGCTCTTCCTACCACGACAAGGTAGAATCTATTGGCAGAGCCCTACTCTACTCTAACCTCTTAAACATTCGGTAACTTTTTTTTTGTATATTTTAATTATCTTTCTTCAAGGGAATGTGTCACATACATTTTTTTTTAACTAATTGAAATTATATATATATATATATATATATATATATATATATATATATACACACTGTATTTCTGATTGCAGATTATTGTATTCAGTTAATGATTGGCCCCATATAATGCTCCATAAAAGTTATGCCCCATAAGATGCTCCATATATTTTATGCCCATATGATGCCCCATAGATTTTATACCCCCATATGATGCTCCATAGATTTTATGCCCCCATATGATGCTCCATAGATTTTATGCCGCCATATGATGCCCCATAGATGTATATGCCCCCATATGATGCTCCATAGATTTTATGCCGCCATATGATGCCCCATAGATGAATATGCCCCCATATGATGCTCCATAAATTTTATGCCCCATATGATGCTCCAAAGATTATGCCGCCATATGATGCTCCAAAGATTATGCCGCCATATGATGCTCCATAGATTATGCCGCCATATGATGCTCCAAAGATTATGCCGCCATATGATGCTCCATAGATTTTATGCCCCATATGATGCTCCATAGATTTTATGCCGCCATATGATGCCCCATAGATGAATATGCCCCCATATGATGCTCCATAAATTTTATGCCCCATATGATGCTCCAAAGATTATGCCGCCATATGATGCTCCAAAGATTATGCCGCCATATGATGCTCCATAGATTATGCCGCCATATGATGCTTCAAAGATTATGCCGCCATATAATGCCCCACAGATTATGCCGCCATATGATGCCCCAAAGATTATGCCGCCATATGATGCTCCAAAGATTATGCCGCCATATGATGCTCCAAAGATTATGCCGCCATATGATGCCCCACAGATTATGCCGCCATATGATGCCCCACAGATTATGCCGCCATATGATGCCCCAAAGATTATGCCGCCATATGATGCTCCAAAGATTATGCCGCCATATGATGCTCCATAGATTATGCCGCCATATGATGCTCCAAAGATTATGCCGCCATATGATGCTCTATAGATTTTATGCCCCATATGATGCTCCATAGATTTTATGCCCCATACGATGCTCCATAGATTATGCCCCATACGATGCTCCAAAGATTATGCCGCCATATGATGCCCCACAGATTATGCCGCCATATGATGCTCCAAAGATTATGCCGCCATATGACGCTCCATAGATTATGTCGCCATATGCTCCAAAGATTATGCTGCCATATGATGCTCTATAGATTTTATGCCCCATATGATGCTACATAGATTTTATGTCCCATACGATGCTCCATAGATTATGCCCCATATGATGCTCCAAAGATTATGCCGCCATATGATGCCCCACAGATTATGCCGCCATATGATGCTCCAAAGATTATGCCGCCATATGATGCTCCAAAGATTATGCCGCCATATGATGCCCCATAGATTATGCCGCAATATGATGCTCCATAGATTTTATGCCGCCATATGATGCCTCATAGATGTATATGCCCCCATATGATGCTCCATAGATTTTATGCCCCATATGATGCTCCATAGATTATGCTGCCATATGATGCTCCAAAGAATATGCCGCCATATGATGCTCCATAGATTTTATGTCCCATATGATGAGCAGGCGGGGGGGGGGGGGGGGCGGCCACACGCAGCAATCCAACAGGGCCCCAGCCCAGGGCAGGCAGGAGGGGCCCGCAGCATCCACCAACAGGGTCCCCAGGCCCCCTGTTGCTGGATGCTGCGCCTGCGGGCCCCCCCGCCTGCCCTGGGGGCCCATTTGGTGGATGCTGGGCCCCCCCTTCCTGCCCTGGGCCCTGTTGGTGGTGCGTGGTGGATGCTGGCGCTGCGGCTGTCCTGGCCGGGCCCCCCCTGCGACAGACTACTCACCTTGCTAAGCTCGCCTGCCGCCTGCACCCGGTCCGGTCCGCCGCTCCCAGCCACTTGGCAGTGTGTGTCTGGCACAGCACACCAACGTGACACGCTGCTCGCTCTGCTCCAGAATGAGGAAGTGGAGCAGAGCAGCGTGTGACGTCACGGCTGGACCATGATGCATCAGGGCGGGCTGTAGCTTAAAGCTACAGTGCCTGCCCATTTAATTTACCAGCCAGGAGGTCAGGACTGGGGACAGTGGGGAATATAAAGCAGCGAAGTGCTGCGCCTGCTGCCGGACCGTGCTGCCAGCGTGCTCGGGCGGCGGGCCCCCCTAAAGCACCGGGCCCCATACATTAGTAAGGGCTGTAATGCCCTGATGGCGGCCCTGAATATGGGTGAAATGGTGTGCACTCAAGTCTAGTGTATAGGAGGTGCTGGTGAATTGGTCCTAAGCGGCACCAACAAATATAGGAAGAGCAAAATTCACCGCACACTACAATTGATTACTATGCAGAAAAATATTTTTATTTGAAAAATTATCCAATCCAAAAGAAGAAAGTGCCAGTGCTGTAATAATAATATGTACAATATACAGATACCCAACGTTTCGACCCTCCCGGATCTTAATCATGGGGTATTAGAGAAAAATAGAAGAAACATAGTGTGAGGCAATTATATACAGTGATTACATATACATATATAACATATATACAGATATGGGCTGGATCATATATAATTGATTGCAAAAAATGTCATGTAGATAATAATCCAGAAAGTAGAATATATCGTTAAAGTACATAAGGAGCCTCATTATACAATCTCAACATGGAGATATATAGAGTAACGATTTATATAATCATAGTAGAACAAAAGCACAATGATATAAGAAACAAAGAAGTAGCGCATTTCTACCTTGTAAAATTAGTACAACAGAGATATGGCACATAGTAGAGGCAATAAATTCCTTGTAAATTCCCTTATAGCAGAGCCAGATGCTGCAGATATCAAAATGATTAATTAAATAAATATAGGGAAATAGGCATCACCATCATTGAAATGTCAGAGATTACCTGCTGTGTACAAAGAGCAGGAGTTAAATGTATCCAGAATAGGGTAAAGTCTGTCCTGAGCGGCGTCCTGATAGCCTGTACAGGGCAAATGGAACACAAATTATAGCCCATTATAGTGGCAGATGGAGTGGACTATTTAAATGAAAACATACCTTTGGAGGTGGATGAAATGAGAATATAGGCGGCGCACCTGCTCCCTGCCGTGTACAGAAAGTAGGGGTTAAATGTGCCGTGGATGGGGTTAAAACATGTCCTGGATGGCGTCCACAGAGCCTACATGGGGTAAATGTGGCATAAGTTGCAGCCCAGAGTGATGGCAGATGGGGTGAACCGCTTTGAATCAAAGACATACCTTAAGAAGCGAATGTACAGGTTTACAGGCGGCGCTCCTGCGCCCTGCCTTGTCTGCTGGGTGACCAGGTGTATGGGAAGGGAGCAAATGGGGGTTTAAATGCGGCGCCGTGTAAAGCCGGACTGGAAGTGCGTCATCCGGACCGGAAGTGACACGGGCCACATGCAGGCCTCTAGTCTCCTCCCCCTAGATTTTGTCTCTTATACAGATTAGTGTCTCTCATAGTCCTGCTTATATTTGCCTTTTCCCACCGAAAACATGGTGGCCGCTACTGCTATCGCGCATGCGCAATTACATCAGATCATGTTGCGCCGTGTCACTTCCGGTCCGGCGGTACACGGCTCCGCCTATTTCCCTATATTTATTTAATTAATCATTTTGATATTATCTGCAGCATCTGGCTCTGCTATAAGGGAATTTACAAGGAATTTATTGCCTCTACTATGTGCCATATCTCTGTTGTACTAATTCTACAAGGTAGAAATGCGCTACTTCTTTGTTTCTTATATCATTGTGCTTTTGTTCTACTATGATTATATAAATCGTTACTCTATGTATCTCCATGTTGAGATTGTATAATGAGGCTCCATATGTACTTTAACGATATATTCTACTTTCTGGATTATTATCTACATGACATTTTTCGCAATCAATTATATATGATCCAGCCCATATCTGTATATATGTTATATATGTAATCACTGTATATAATTGCCTCACACTATGTTTCTTCTATTTTTCTCTAGTACCCCATGATTAAGATCCGGAGGGTCGAAACGTTGGGTATCTGTATATTGTACATATTATTATTCTTCTTTTGGATTGGATAATTTTTCAAATAAAAATATTTTTCTGCATAGTAATCAATTGTAGTGTGCGGTGAATTTTGCTCTTCCTACCACGACAAGGTAGAATCTATTGGCAGAGCCCTACTCTACTCTAACCTCTTAAACATTCGGTAACTTTTTTTTTGTATATTTTAATTATCTTTCTTCAAGGGAATGTGTCACATACATTTTTTTTTAACTAATTGAAATTATATATATATATATATATATATATATATATATATATATATATATATATATATATATACACACTGTATTTCTGATTGCAGATTATTGTATTCAGTTAATGATTGGCCCCATATAATGCTCCATAAAATTTATGCCCCCATAAGATGCTCCATATATTTTATGCCCCATATGATGCCCCATAGATTTTATACCCCCATATGATGCTCCATAGATTTTATGCCCCCATATGATGCTCCATAGATTTTATGCCGCCATATGATGCCCCATAGATGTATATGCCCCCATATGATGCTCCATAGATTTTATGCCGCCATATGATGCCCCATAGATGAATATGCCCCCATATGATGCTCCATAAATTTTATGCCCCATATGATGCTCCAAAGATTATGCCGCCATATGATGCTCCATAGATTATGCCGCCATATGATGCTCCAAAGATTATGCCGCCATATGATGCTCCATAGATTTTATGCCCCATATGATGCTCCATAGATTTTATGCCGCCATATGATGCCCCATAGATGAATATGCCCCCATATGATGCTCCATAAATTTTATGCCCCATATGATGCTCCAAAGATTATGCCGCCATATGATGCTCCAAAGATTATGCCGCCATATGATGCTCCATAGATTATGCCGCCATATGATGCTTCAAAGATTATGCCGCCATATAATGCCCCACAGATTATGCCGCCATATGATGCCCCAAAGATTATGCCGCCATATGATGCTCCAAAGATTATGCCGCCATATGATGCTCCAAAGATTATGCCGCCATATGATGCCCCACAGATTATGCCGCCATATGATGCCCCACAGATTATGCCACCATATGATGCCCCAAAGATTATGCCGCCATATGATGCTCCAAAGATTATGCCGCCATATGATGCTCCATAGATTATGCCGCCATATGATGCTCCAAAGATTATGCCGCCATATGATGCTCTATAGATTTTATGCCCCATATGATGCTCCATAGATTTTATGCCCCATACGATGCTCCATAGATTATGCCCCATACGATGCTCCAAAGATTATGCCGCCATATGATGCCCCACAGATTATGCCGCCATATGATGCTCCAAAGATTATGCCGCCATATGACGCTCCATAGATTATGTCGCCATATGCTCCAAAGATTATGCTGCCATATGATGCTCTATAGATTTTATGCCCCATATGATGCTACATAGATTTTATGTCCCATACGATGCTCCATAGATTATGCCCCATATGATGCTCCAAAGATTATGCCGCCATATGATGCCCCACAGATTATGCCGCCATATGATGCTCCAAAGATTATGCCGCCATATGATGCTCCAAAGATTATGCCGCCATATGATGCCCCATAGATTATGCCGCAATATGATGCTCCATAGATTTTATGCCGCCATATGATGCCTCATAGATGTATATGCCCCCATATGATGCTCCATAGATTTTATGCCCCATATGATGCTCCATAGATTATGCTGCCATATGATGCTCCAAAGATATGCCGCCATATGATGCTCCATAGATTTTATGTCCCATATGATGAGCAGGGGGGGGGGGGGGGGCGGCCACACGCAGCAATCCAACAGGGCCCCAGCCCAGGGCAGGCAGGAGGGGCCCGCAGCATCCACCAACAGGGTCCCCAGGCCCCCTGTTGCTGGATGCTGCGCCTGCGGGCCCCCCCGCCTGCCCTGGGGGCCCATTTGGTGGATGCTGGGCCCCCCCTTCCTGCCCTGGGCCCTGTTGGTGGTGCGTGGTGGATGCTGGCGCTGCGGCTGTCCTGGCCGGGCCCCCCCTGCGACAGACTACTCACCTTGCTAAGCTCGCCTGCCGCCTGCACCCGGTCCGGTCCGCCGCTCCCAGCCACTTGGCAGTGTGTGTCTGGCACAGCACACCGACGTGACACGCTGCTCGCTCTGCTCCAGAATGAGGAAGTGGAGCAGAGCAGCGTGTGACGTCACGGCTGGACCATGATGCATCAGGGCGGGCTGTAGCTTAAAGCTACAGTGCCTGCCCATTTAATTTACCAGCCAGGAGGTCAGGACTGGGGACAGTGGGGAATATAAAGCAGCGAAGTGCTGCGCCTGCTGCCGGACCGTGCTGCCAGCGTGCTCGGGCGGCGGGCGGGCCCCCCTAAAGCACCGGGCCCCATACATTAGTAAGGGCTGTAATGCCCTGATGGCGGCCCTGCAGTTAGGTCCATATATATTTGGACAGAGACAACATTTATCTAATTTTGATTCTAGACATTACCACAATGAATTTTCAACAAAACAATTCAGATGCAGTTGAAGTCCAGACTTTCAGCTTTCATTTGAGGGTATCCACATTAAAATTGGATGAAGGGTTTAGGAGTTTCAGCTCCTTAACATGTGCCACCCTGTTTTTAAAGGGACCAAAAGTAATTGGACAAATGACTCCAAGGCTATTTCATGGACAGGTGTGAGCAATCCCTTTGTTATGTCATTTTCAATTAAGCAGATGAAAGGGCCGGAGTTGATTTGATGTGTGGTGTTTGCATTTGGAAGGTTTTGCTGTGAAGGAAACATGCGGTCACAGGAGCTCTCCATGCAGGTGAAACAAGCCATCCTTAAGCTGCAAGAACAGAAAAAAACCCATCCAAGAAATTGCTACAACATTAGAAGTGGCAAAATCTACAATTTGGTACATCCTGAGAAAGAAAGAAAGCACTGGTGAACTCATCAATCCAAAAAGACCTGGGAGCCCACGGAAGACAACAGTGGTGGATGATCGCCGCATACTTTCTTTGGTGAAGAAGAACCCGTTCACAACATCAACTGAAGTCCAGAACACTCTCAGTGAAGTAGGTGTATCTGTCTCTAAGTCAACAGTAAAGAGAAGACTCCATGAAAGTAAATACAAAGGGTTCACATCTAGATGCAAACCATTCATCAATTCCAAAAATAGACAGGCCACAGTTAAATTTGCTGAACAACACCTCCAGAAGCCAGCTCAGTTCTGGAAAAGTATTCTATGGACAGATGAGACAAAGATCAACCTGTACCAGAATGATGGGAAGCCAAAAGTTTGGAGAAGAAAGGGAACGGCACATGATCCAAGGCACACCACATCCTCTGTAAAACATGGTGGAGGCAACGTGATGGCATGGGCATGCATGGCTTTCAATGGCACTGGGTCACTTGTGTTTATTGATGACAAACAGCAGACAAGAGTAGCCGGATGAATTCTTAAGTGTACCGGGATATACTTTCAGCCCAGATTCAGCCAAATGCTGCAAACTTGATTGGACGGCGGTTCATAGTACAGATGGATAATGACCCCAAGCATACAGCCAAAGCTACACAGGAGTTCATGAGTGCAAAAAAGTGGAACATTCTTCAATGGCCAAGTCAATCACCAGATCTTAACCCAATTGAGCATGCATTTCACTTGCTCAAATCCAGACTTAAGAGGGAAAGACCCACAAACAAGCAAGACCTGAAGGCTGCGGCTGTAAAGGCCTGGCAAAGCATTAAGAAGGAGGAAACCCAGCGTTTGGTGATGTCCATGGGTTCCAGACTTAAGGCAGTGATTGCCTCCAAAGGATTTGCCACAAAATATTGAAAATAAAAATATTTTGTTTGGGTTATGTTTATTTGTCCAATTACTTTTGACCTCCTAAAATGTGGAGTGTTTGTAAAGAAATGTGTACAATTCCTACATTTTCTAACACATATTTTTGTTCAACCCTTCAAATTAAACGTTACAATCTGCACTTGAATTCTGTTGTAGAGGTTTCATTTCAAATCCAATGTGGTGGCATGCAGAGCTCAACTCGCGAAAATTGTGTCACTGTCCAAATATTTCTGGCCCTGACTGTAATTCTGGCATAAACACTTTAGAAATAGGGCAAATTACAGTACGTTCTAGACTTTAGTGTGGTGAACAGTAGTCCTTTCTAGGAAGCTGGGCTTCACTGTAGGGAATACAAAATTGATGGGTACTGCTTTATGAGTAAGACAGCCTCCCAAAGATATGGCTACAGACAACCGCAAACATCAATATTAAAGTTTCTACTGAAATCCAAGGGCAGGAAAAGGAAATTTAAAGCAGCTTTCTATGACCTTGCATCACTTCATGGAAAGTAGGATGCCAAAATCTTAAAGGGTCGTTCTCATAGTACCGCTTCCAAAGGTTGTGACTTCCTGGTTAATTGACGCAGTTAATGCCAACAGCCTGACCAGGACAATCGTTCCTGATGAGTCTATATAAAGCAGCCTTGCCTCTGCAGCACCGGAAGTGCTGTGGGGTTGAAGTTGGGCAGTATTAGGAGTAAACAACGCACTCCAGTGATCCAGCCAGCTTCAAAGCAGTGCTTACAAGCTCAATAAGAGCTTGTGAGCACTGCAGATGTTCCATGACCACTGCACGCCCCCTTTACGAAGAAACAAAGAAAAAAAAACGATAAGTAGAAAGAGGAAGTAAATGGAGGCAGATCGAAATAGCAAGTACATATATAGCAGTTGATGGAGTTTCATAAGACCAGACCTGTCCATTAGCCTCTTCCAATGGTAAAATAGCTTTCTCATGCATAGTGCTTTTCAGCTGGAGACTGATGGACACAAAATCATGTCCCAAAGCATTTGCTAAAAACATAGTGTCTAACTCCTATAATGAGAACTCGAATATATATAGAAATTGAACTTTTTCATATACCGTACTCCTGCTTGTTTATATGGATTGAGAGGTGGCATACTACACACTATGCTGAACGGCTCTACAGGTGGTTAATCTTTTAACGAAAAGATATCGCTGTTGAATCGAGACTTTTAATGAATATAATCCCAATCAAGTAAAATCTAAAGTAATTCTTATGTGCAGGCTGCAGCTGACAACTTAAATCATTGGATGAAGTATTGTGTCTGCGTAAAAAGGCAGATAATGCCAAAAAGGAGGTCAAACTGAGTACAAAGCTTCATGTTTTGCCTCACTGAAGTCAATGGATCAGTCAGAGGCATTTCTGGGAATTCAGATTGACGCTCCCAACAAAGTCAAGAATAAACAGTGAAACGTGATATGAACTCAGCCTGATACAGCTCAAAAGGCTGAAAGCAAGAACTGTTTGTGAATCAAATATTCAATGTTAGAGATACCAAAAGCCATAGATAAATGATAAAAAAGCGTATTCCACTACCAAGAAGCCAAAACCAAGAAGCAGCAGCTGCTCTCATTCTGTGGACAGCCATAAATTTGGAAGGTTACATGTGATGCCACATGAGATATGCACGGTGTAGAACATGAGGAGAAGTTGCATCAGTGTCGTGACCCAACAGGGGATCGGTCAGTGGACGGCACAACACACACTCGACGGGATGGTAAAGGGAGAGGAAGGCCGTAACAATAGGGAATGAGGGATGGACACCTCCTGAGCTCCAAACTGAGCCTGTCCCTGCACTCCATTAATGCCCTAAGCGGGTCCTTCACCCCGCCGCCGTCACGATCATCATCCCTCACTGTCAACTCACACTGCCCTGGCTAGTGCAGTGACCGACAAGGGCGCTAGCCTCACAACTGCAGATGGTACAAACACAGGGGATAGTGACAAGCACGAGACAGACAAGGTAAAAACACAAAACTTAGCTCCAGGCACCGCTGCCAAGCTCCACACCACAGAGGATACGGAAACAGGGCCCAGAAATCCACAGAAGAAGCAGATTCAGCGCTGACAGCAGAGAGCTGCAACTGCAAGGCTGGTCTCCATACAATAACTATCACAGTCAGCTAATGCGTCAGGTGACTATTTAAAGTATGGTGCGAGTGGTCACCACCCACATCAGCTGACTAGCAACATCGCAGCTGCCAGATAGGAAACTGACATTAACCCTTGCTGGCCTGAAAGGCAAAAAAGCTACATTTAAATAATAGTGGAACCAGAGCTGCCACAAATCTAAGCCTGAATCGTGACAATCACCATGGAAGAGAACGACTACCGAGCATTGTATCCCCAGAGAATTTAATAGGCATCTGTAATCTGATAGTTCATCAAGCTTGCCTTAAAGATGAATTTTAAAAATTTTTACAGTGCATTTTGAGTACCAAAGCCCAGTATAGTGGGAGAGGATTACAAGTGGATACTGTTTTATGCAAAGATCTTTTAAACTTTTCTTAATAAGCCATCCTGTATGTGTTCATGAGGAATAACACTATTTCTGATCATTATATGACTTATATGCATTGTTTTACAGTCTCTCTCCTTTGCAAAATCAACTCTGAGCTGGTGAAAGACGAATAACTGCTATGTGGTCTCCTTCACACTCGTACTTGTTTCCTTTAGTAGTGCAAAGAGACAGCAGAGTCATGGAGGAATTTATACAGCAGTACTGAGCAGAGTAGCTGTGAATTCAGGAATGTAATAAGCTAGTTTCTAACTATGCTCATTCTCCTTCCAACCTCCATGTAGATTAGTCTTTGTAATCTTACGCCCCATTTTGTTGACAGTACACCTTTCTCTGAGCAAGATGGATTTGAGCTGCTTGAATTGAGGAGGCTGGGGAAGAAATAATTAATGAGTGGAGAAAGCATATCTGATATACAGTTTCTTATATTCACTTGTACAAAAAATGTATGTACAGTTTGTTGAAAGTAGAGTACAGTTCCCATCTAAGCACTGTATTTGACATTAGACTTCTGATTTCATACACATTGCTTAAAATGGCTGTCCCACAAACAAACACGGATTTTGGTAAGAACTTACCTGTAAAATCCTTTTCAGCGAAGAAGGAAGGGAGACACAGTCATTACTAGTGGGTAGGCGGAGCCCACATAGGATAACACACCTCAGATTAAAAAAGTGTTGACCGGCCCCTCCAGCTATATAGGGCTCCTCCTACTCCAGCTCTCCAGTCGTATCCAAGCTTAAGGAAGAGCAAATATCACCAGCGTAGCAACATAACCCCTTCTGAAGGACTTCAGAGAAAAAACAAGAAGACAGGTTATGCATATAGCCGAAACAACCACACAGTCCAGGTACTACTCACTGAACCTGACCACTGCGATGAGCTGGCAATGCTGGAACAGAGCCTTAGCGCGCCGACCTCAGCCCAGATAATCGCTATCAGAGAAGGGTCACGCCGCATCTGAAAACAACAACACACTTCTGCCATGGGAGGGATCTGTGTCTCCCTTCCTTCTTCGCTAAAAAGGATTTTACAGGTAAGTTCTTACCAAAATCCGTGTTTCAGCTGCAGATGAAGGAAGGGAGACACAGTCATTACTAGTGGGACGTCCCAAAGCAGTCCAAAAATAAGGGTGGGCAGGAAAGCAAAAAAGGCAGATACCCACAACCTAGATAAATGCGCAAACAGTGCTAACTATAAGTTCACAAGAACTTTTAAACTACAGCCGCCTGCAGGACCCTACGTCCTAAGGCCGCATCAGCGGAAGAACTAACGTCCACCTTATAAAATTTTGTAAATGTGTGGACGGAACGCCAGGTCGCCGCCCGGCAGAGCTGAGCTGCCGAGGCTCCTTGATGAAAAGCCAACGATGAACCCACAGCCCTTGTGGAGTGAGCTCGAATCTTAATCGGGCAAGGTTCGCCCTTAAGTCGGTAAGCCTCTAAAATGGCTGACCGAAACCAACGAGCTATAGAATCCTTGGAAGCTCGTTGCCCACGTCGACGACCTGCTGGAATCACAAACAGAGAATCCGACTTCCGAAAATTTTGAGTAATGGACAAATAGAACTTTAAAGCCCGCACCAAATCCAATGTGTGCAAGGCTCGTTCTTTCGCATTCCTTGGCTCCGGACAGAGCGAGGGCAATACAATATCCTGGTTAACATGAAACTGTGACACTACTTTAGGTAGAAAGTCGCCACGTGTGCGAAGCACTACGCGATCTGGGAGAAACTCCAGAAAAGGAGGCGAGCAAGAGAGAGCAGCCAACTCAGAAACCCTTCTCAAAGAAGTGACCGCCACTAAGAAGGCAACCTTCCAAGAAAGCAAAGAAAGGCTAACAGAGTCCATAGGCTCAAAAGGCCCATGTTGAAGAGCCTCCAAGACAAGATTGAGCCGCCAGGGAGACACAGGCGCCTTCCGCGGCGGAAACTGACGGGTTACTCCGCGAAAAAAGGAAAGTACGTCCCTATGCGAAGCGATAGCCTTCCGAAATAGCAAGGACAGAGCAGAAACTTGCCCCTTCAAAGTGCTAACTGCCAAACCCCTGTCCAGCCCGTACTGCAAAAAGGCCAACAAATTGGGAATGGAAAAACTCCTCGGGTTCCTAGAAGAACCCGAACACCACGAAAAGAAGGCTTCCCAAGTCTTATGATAAATTCTAGTGGTAGCCGGGCCTCTGGCAGCTCGCAGAGTCGCAATGACTTCGGCTGAAAAACCTTGACGAGTCAAGATTTCGGTCTCAAGAGCCACGCCGTCAAATGCAGAGACTTCAGGTCTGGGTGACGAACGGGCCCTTGGGTTAACAGGTCCGGGCGAAGAGGGAGTGGAAGTGGAGGCGCTGCCAGAAGCGACACCAGCGTTGAGAACCACATCCTCCTTGGCCAATCTGGGGCTATCAATATAGCCGGGACTCTCTCCAGTCTGATCCGACGCAAAACCAGAGGAAGTAAGGATATCGGCGGGAACACATAAATTAGCTCGAAATGGTCCCAAGGAGCCACCAGAGCATCCACCGCCACAGCCTTCGAGTCCTTGTACCTGGACATGAATGTCGGTAACTTGGCATTGACCCTGGATGCCATCACATCCACTTGGGGAGTCCCCCAACGGGAGCACAGCAGCGCAAAAATTTCCGGATGAAGACTCCATTCTCCGGGATCCATCTTTTCGTGACTCAGGAAGTCCGCTGTGATATTCTGAACTCCTGGAATGTGAATCGCAGAGATGGCTGGCACCCTGGCCTCGGCCCATACCAGGATTCGAGACACTTCCATCATGAGCCTGAAGCTCCTCGTTCCACCTTGATGGTTGATATACGCGACCGCCGTCGCGTTGTCTGTCTGCACTCGGACTGGTAGACCGCTTAAAGGGACCGTCCAGTGTTGGAGGCAAAGGAAAATTGCCCTCAATTCCAGGATGTTGATCGGCAAGACAGACTCTTCCAATGACCATACTCCCTGAATCCAGAGACCGTTCCAGACGCCCCCCCAGCCCGTCAGGCTGGCATCGGTGGTTATGATCGACCACCTTGGAGGAAGGAAGGACTTCCCCAGGGATAACGCTTCCGGACGTAACCACCATTCTAGCGACTCTCTCACCCTGTGGGAGATGATGACACTGCAATCCAGTGAAAACCGTGATCGATCCCAACGGTTCAAGATGAGCATTTGGAGAGCCCTGGAATGAAATTGGGCAAACGGAATTGCTTCCATTGACGCCACCATCAAACCCAGAAGGCGCATACACCTTCGAAAGGACATTGCTGTCGCAGACTTCATACCCTGCACATGGTGAAGAAGACTCGCTTGCTTGTCTGAGGGCAGAGACACCACTGCTCGTACCGTGTCGAACTGCATTCCCAAAAACAGGATTGACTGCGACGGTTCCAGGGACGACTTCTCCCAATTGATCAGCCACCCGAAGTCCTCCAGGAGCTGAAGGGATAAATCGCGAGCCGTCACCGCCTCCTCCTTTGAGGACGCCACAATCAAAAGGTCGTCCAGATAGGGAAGAATCGTAATCCCCTGTCTTCGCAGAAACGCCATGAGAGGAGCCAGAATTTTTGTAAAAACTCTGGGTGCTGAGGCCAGACCGAATGGCAGGGCCACAAACTGGTAATGGTCCTGACCTATGGCAAAACGCAGGAAGCGTTGGTGGGCCCTTCCGATGGGGACATGCAAATAAGCGTCGCGAATGTCGATTGACACCAAAAAATCGTTCTGTGACAAGGCCGCCACAACGGAGCGAAGTGATTCCATGCGGAATTTTCGGGTGCGGACATGCCGATTCAATCTTTTGAGATCCAGAATGGGACGAAATTTGTCCTCCTTTTTGGGGACTACAAAGAGGCTGGAATAAAACCCTCTTCCCCGGTCCTCCGGTGGAACTGGTACCACCACACCCTTCTGTAGAAGGGAATGGACCTCCCGCAGTAGAGCGGCAATTAGCCCGGGCTCTGACGGAATGCGGGATTGGCAAAAACTGTCTGGGGGTCGAGAAAAAAAAAACTCTATGAAGTAGCCTGCCGACACGACCCGCGTCACCCAGGTGTCCGACACGCGGGAAGCCCAAGTCGGCTTGAACTGGAGCAGGCGACCTCCCACTCGAGAGCCCTCGAGTGAGACCCTGGCGTCAGTCCGCTTTAGCGGGCTTTTTGTCAGCTTCCCGCTTGTCTTGGCGGAAGCTCTGTTTCCAGGGAGTGCGAGATTTCTGAGCGCTCTTTTTTCCTGAAAAAGAGGGACGACCCGATCCCCAAGAGGGTTGACCAAACCGTCCCCTGGACCGAAAGGACCGCCGACTACCACCGGCACTAGGCCTGCCAGACGCAGAAGCCACAGCTCTTCGTTGCGGTAAAGCCGTTTCTTTTGCCTTTGCTTTGGCAATCAGCTCCGTGAGGCCAGATCCAAATAGCTGACCACCTTTGTAAGCTAAAGAAAGCAAACCTTGCTTGGAAACCGCGTCTCCGGTCCACTGTCTAAGCCACAGAGCCCTCCTGACTGTGATCGCCGAGGATTGTGCCCTGGACAGCATGGAGGCAGTATCCAAACCTGCATCACTGCCATATCGTGCTGCATCCTCCAATGCCTTGAAAAGCCCCTCTACCTCGGATAGTGGGGATCCATCTTGCCACGCCGTCCGTAGACGGTCTAACCAGCTCAGGGAAGCTTTACAAGCACACATGGATCCTAGCACTGCTCTGAATCCATGACCCGCGGCCTCGTAGATGGATTTCGCCGCCATCTCCGTTTTTCTGTCCAGCGGATCCTGCAGACTCGCCTTCCCTTTAACAGGAAGTAATGAGGATTTGCTAAGCTGGGATAAAGGGACATCCACTTCAGGAGAAGGAATCCAATTAGCAATCAACTCCGTAGTACACGGATACAGCGTCTCAAAAAACCGTGTCCCCTGAAAACGTTTATCTGGACACAGGCGTTCCTTCTCCACTGCCTCATTAAGCTCATCCAGAGATGGTAAGGCTGATCGCGACCTATGCGGCTCCTGAAACATCCGGGCCGACTTACCAGGACGTCTAGTTACCTCCTCCGGTAACTAACGCCTCCCTCATGGCTCCAATAAAAGCCTCTGTACGGCTCAAAAGAGAGGCAGATTGTCCCTGCCGATCCTCCTTATCCGAATCGGATATCTCACCATCTGAGCTTGGAGGAGAACCCTCCATATCAGAAATCTCTGAGTCGCTACGCGAGAAAGATGGCACCGGCCTGTGTCGCTTCCTGCCATGAGAGGATCTAGCTGACACCCAATAACCTAGAAGGTCAGACAGGCCATCAATAGAACGAGCGAGGGCATCCATTTTGGCGTCACTGTAGCCTCCGACCGCTGCGCTTGACGCCGTCGAGGTCTGCGTGTCAGATACGCGAGGCTGATCCTGTAGCGGATCTGGGAGACGGTCCGCTCCTGGACCCTGATCCGACATGCCCTCACACAGTATATGGCAGGTAAAAACCTGTCAGCACCAGAACAGTGTGGTTTTCAAAGGCAAAATGAACGCTGAAGGGTTAAGCTTCTTAAATAGAGAGCTACCCCAGCTTTTGTCTCCCAATAAAGGGTTAACCACCAAAGAAGGGGTTAATGTTGCAGACTCTCCACAACCCTTATTTAATGAAAAAGGTGTGCGAGCCGCAGGTGCCTCTTATGAGGTAACAGCTGCAGGACAGTGTTCAAAAATATGCCACATTAAACAAGAACGCCAAAGAGATCGCTAACATATTGCGCTGAATTGTATATCGCAATACCAAAGTCGCTAAAGAGATCGCTAACCACTTATGCGTCGTCAATGAGATCGCCCACCGTGGAAGCTACTAGCGACATAAAAAGAAACGATCACCAAAGAAAAATGACCGCAAAACTATGCGTCGCCATTGTGATCGCAGCGGGAGCGTTCTGTGTGACAATACCTTGTCCTGCGCTGAGGGGGTCAAGCTTCTGTCTTGACAGGTACAGTTATATGAAAAAGTTTGGGCACCCCTATTAATCTTAAGCTTAATGTTTTATAAAAATTGATGTTTTTGCAACAGCTATTTCAGTTTGATATATCTAATAACTATTGGACACAGTAATGTTTCTGCCTTGAAATGAGGTTTATTGTACTAACAGAAAATGTGCAATCTGCATCCAAACAAAATTTGACAGGTGCATAAGTATGGGCACCTTTATCATTTTCTTGTTTTAAATACTCCTACCTACTTTTTACTGACTTACTAAATCACTTTTTTTGGTTTTGTAACCTCATTGAGCTTTGAACTTCATAGCCAGGTATATGCAATCATGAGAAAAGCTACTTAAAGTGGCCACTTGCAAGTTGTTCTCCTGTTTGAATCTCCTCTGAAGAGTGGCATCATGGGCTCCTCAAAACAACTGTCAAATGATCTGAAAACAAAGATTATTCAACATAGTTGTTCAGGGGAAGGATACAAAAAGCTGTCTCAGAGATTTAACCTGTCAGTTTCCACTGTGAGGAACATAGTAAGGAAATGGAAGAACACAGGGACAGTTCTTGTTAAGGCCAGAAGTGGCAGGCCAAGAAAAACATCAGAAAGGCAGACAAGAAGAATGGTGAGATCAGTCAAGGACAATCCTCAGACCACCTCCATAGAGCTGCAGCATCAACTTGCTGCAGATGGTGTCACTGTGCATCGGTCAACTATACAACGCACTTTGCACAAGGAGAAGCTGTATGGGAGAGTGATGCGAAAGAAGCCATTTCTGCAAGCACGCCACAAAAAGAGTCGGCTGAGGTATGCAAAAGCACATTTGGAGAAGCCAATTTCTTTTTGGAAGAAGGCCCTGTGGACTGATGAAACCAAGATTGAGTTGTTTGGTCATACAAAAAGGCGTTATGCATGGCGTCAAAAAAACACAGCATTCCAAGAAAAACACTTGCTACCCACAGTAAAATTTGGTGGAGGTTCCATCATGCTTTGGGGCTGTGTGGCCAATGCCGGCACCGGGAATCTTGTTAAAGTTGAGGGACGCATGGATTCCACTCAGTATGAGCAGATTCTTGACAATAATGTTCAAGAATCAGTGACAAAGTTGAAGTTACGCAGGGGATGGATCTTTCAGCAAGACAATGATCCAAAACACCGCTCCAAATCTACTCAGGCATTCATGCAGAGGAACAATTACAATGTTCTGGAATGGCCATCCCAGTCCCCAGACCTGAATATCATTGAACATCTGTGGGATCATTTGAAGAGGGCTGTCCATGCTCGGCGACCATCAAACTTAACTGAACTGGAATTGTTTTGTAAAGAGGAATGGTCAAAAATACCTTCATCCAGGATCCAGGAACTCATCAAAAGCTACAGGAAGCGACTAGAGGCTGTTATTTTTGAAAAAGGAGGATCTACTAAATATTAATGTCACTTTTCTGGTGAGGTGCCCATACTTATGCACCTGTCAAATTTTGTTTGGATGCAGATTGCACATTTTCTGTTAGTACAATAAACTTCATTTCAAGGCAGAAACATTACTGTGTCCAATAGTTATTAGATATATCAAACTGAAATAGCTGTTGCAAAAACACCAATTTTTATCAAACATTAAGCTTAAAATTAATAGGGGTGCCCAAACTTTTTCATATAACTGTAGAGGCGACTCACCCAGCTGGCCGTGGTGTAGTGTCTCCTTTCGGTCGGTCGGGGAGAGCGGAGAGTGAGGAGCCCGAGGAGGCCGTCAGTAATGGCCGCCGCGCTAGAGGAGATCTAAACCGGAAGAAAAAAGGCAGGATAAGGCGCGCGCTCAGAGAGCTTCCTGCCTATGAAAAAATGGGAGAGCGCGAAGCCACGCCCCCCCGCCGGTTTCAAAAAAAGCGCGCGACTCACTCCGCTCTCATGTCCTGCAGGCATCCACCTGCGGACAAAAGTACACAATCACCACACTGAATACATGTAGCAGCGGCTGCCGCAGCGGCCGCTGAAGCACTCAAACACATTAAAATGTGGAGTACTCACCCAGCTGAGCGCCACAGGGACCCCTCAGAGATTTGTGGCGCTGTGCCCGTAGCTTCCCCCCAGGGCGGGGAACGCAGTGACCCCAGAAGCGCGGTTTGCGTCCCCGCCAAGGAAGCAATCCTCATCCCCCAGGGCCGGCAGGGTTCTGCAGGGACCACCTTATAGGGTAATACAGATCCGCCAAGGGAGAGGTGGGAGTCCAGCAGCGCTGAGACCCCTGAGACTTCTAGACCATTGGCGGTCCAAGTCTCTGTCCGATTAAAATAAAAAAATCTTCTGAGGAGCTGCTTCCAGCAGCGACTATCCTCTGTGAACCTCAAATTTTAGACTGGAGAGCTGGAGTAGGAGGAGCCCTATATAGCTGGAGGGGCCGGTCAACACTTTTTTAATCTGAGGTGTGTTATCCTATGTGGGCTCCGCCTACCCACTAGTAATGACTGTGTCTCCCTTCCTTCATCTGCAGCTGAAAGTTCATTTTAATTAATAGATCTTGGAATAATAAGTTTCACAATTAATATTAAAAAAGTTCCTGTGCCAAGATAAAAGTTTCACTGATATGTACTGTCTTGTTTCCCTGTGTCCAACCAAGCAGTACTGCTCCAGTTTATGGTTGGCACATACAACAGCTACTGGCCAGTGGAGAAAACATAAGTCACTTATGATAAGTGAGCATACAAATGGCACAGTTGGGGCTCGCATTTACCTGCGTGTTTTATCATAGGAGCAAATGTTTCTGCCGTGCCTCGAGCCCCCTGAGCTCTTCATGGCAGTGACTGAGGAGCCCAAGCGCCACTGAGCTCATATGTCACTGATTTCATTTATGATGAGCACAGTGGGCTGGAAAGTAGGAAGAAACACGCTCCTGTGATAAAACAGGAAGGGAAATGTGTTACTTCTAAGAAAGGAGTATCTGCGAGCCCCCATTGTGTCATGTGTATACTCTCTTAAGCTTCTTCACCAGAACAGCTGTTGTTCATTCTGAATATGAACTGGAGCAGCTCTACATGGTCAGACACCGCTAATGAAAGGGTACATAGCACATTTACATTTATCTCGGCAACATAAGCATTTATTTTTTAACATATTACGGTACTTATTATTCCTCCAAGATCTATTCATGAAATTTTACCTTGATCATGAGACAACCCTTTTAAAAAGGTACCTATGAAAGAGGCATGGTAACAGGGCTGTGGAGTTGATAAGCCATACCTCCAACTCGAGACCCCCGACTCCACAGTACTGCCTCACTACTGAGCATGTACATAAAGTGCAGTACAGATTCATCTCAATCAAAATCCGAGATTCTTAGATCAGGAAGAGAACAGACATTTCATAATAACTTTTCCAAATTTACAGCACATCCTGTACCCAAATTATTATATATTTTAGGAGTAGGTCCATTTTATACCAACTCCACCAAAATGGACACCGACACCACAGCCCTGCACAGTAACGCTCTAATACAAATTATGTTATGATGCCGTTACTTTATCAGTACATATCAATGGCTTTGTTTTGCAATTCTAGTTATAGAAAAGCTTCAAAGTCTAAGCAATGAGAAAAATCCTCATATTAGGTAACTTGCAAAGCATTTTGTGTGTATGGCATGCGCTGATGTGCAACAGACCTCAATGTGACAATAAATAGATAATGAAGACATTAAGTATTCCACAATAATTTAGGTTATTTCTGCAGCCATTGTCAGGAGATTACCATATTGTGCCCAACTAATGTGCACGTTTTCAACACTGGCTCTTGCAATATGCCTTATGATCCAGCATAAATAATGCAGAAGACTTTTCATTCCGAAGAGGGCTTCTTACCCAAGACGTTGCCATACAGATCTCGTGCATTATTGAAATACAGATGTCTAGATTCACTGCTGTTAGGTTACTAAATTCAAATACGGTATTAAATTTCTCACAGCCTAGAAAAATCTGCATCAACTTACAGTTTAAGTGAAAAAGACAATGTATACTACACAGGAATGGGTGGAGGGAACCTGCCAGAAGCTCTAGGGTTCCCAGACAAATTACATTCACGGATAGGGTAATAAAAACAAAGTTCAAATATCTTCCTTGCCATAAATTAATTTGCCATCACTGATAAAAATGTAAGTCTTTATGTAAATGAGGCGTCAAGGATGTGCCGATCTCCAGCACATCCAACAAAAAATGTCCAACCTTTTGGTAGCTTTGAACCACATTGTAAGAGTTGACTTGGGCCGCACAAGGACCTTTAGTCAAGTGACCATGTTGTCATCAAAGATCCTTCTACCCTTAGAAACTACACTGATTATGGAGAACTGGCAATATCAGTGCAGTTTCTCTTTCTCCAAGACAGGTGGCCCAGCGGCCTCTTTGTAGAAGGAGACTTTTGGTAACTAAATAGTTAGCCCCCATCCCTCACCCTAAACACAGTCCTGTTCTGGGCCACCAGAGCAGTGAGCCAGTCTAACAAGGAATGGTGTGGATAGGGCAGCCTAGGAGTAAGGTCATTGCCAAGGGGGTAATAGGGGAATTTGGTTATTGGTGGCCTCTCCTGAAATATTGGCTTTGTCTTTCTTTTGCAATGCCGACTGAAAGGCAGCTTATAGCTTATGAAGCCTCTTTCCCCGATTCTGGCCTCTTTCAGATTACTTCCTCTCCGGTTTCTCCTTTTTGACTTCCTTCATTTGTTTTCAGTCTTCTTTCTCCATGTTTCATGCCTACTTCCTCCTTATTGCCCCCTCAGCTGCACATGCAGAGTCAGGGACAACGCCGATAGTAAAGCATAGTGGGCAATTTGCGATGAGCTGCAGAGGTGTGAAAGTATGATTAATAATCAAATCGGAATGCTTCCTGACTTCAAACCGCCTAGGCCGGAATAGTGTGCAAGATGGAGATCAGACCGCCCTGGAGGAACTTCTAGACTCATTTACATAAAGATTCAAAGTTAATTTTTTCAATGATGAACTATTCTTTCGCTACCAGGAAGGAAGAATTGAATTTGTTTTTTTCATAAACCACACAGCAATGTAATTAGATTGGTACCCCTAAAACTCCAGACAGGTTCTCTGTAAGAGCGCAGTCAGATGGCCGTATAAAGCAGACAGAGATCGGAACGTAGCGCACGGACTGGCTGGCGGCTCTCCCCACCAGAGAGTGACAGCTGCATAGAAATACATGAAGCTGACCAGCTTGTGTCGGGAAAGCTGCCGGACAGTCCGTGCATCAAGTTCCGATCTCGGTCCGATTTATACGGCTGTCTGACTGCTCCCTAAAAGTGACTGTAACTGGACAATTGTTCTGGACTTTTCATAGAACAATAAAGAACAAATTAAACCATTTTTTTATTGATGGCCAGCTCATGTCACCCTTCACATTTAGTCAAAAACATTCCATATGGTGAACTACTTAGACTGAAACGAAATTGCAGCGATAATATCAGGTTTTTGGAAGAGTGTGACAAAACTTGTTCAAAATTAGCACAATGGGGTTATTCTAAAGATACCATAGATTTGGCCAAAGAAAAAAATCATTAGAGTCAAATGGAATAGTTTGTTCATTAATAAAACCAAAAAACGTCACAACAAAAGCCATTTTTCCTCCGGTGTTAGTTTTACTACCAATTATAGTGAGCAATACAATCAGATTGTATCCATAATTAAAAAACATCTACCTATGTTAGATCAAGATAATAAACTAAAACAAATTCTCAGAAATCCAGTGCGTTTTTCAGCAAAAAGAGCACCCACTATAGGGTCTATATTATCCCCCAGCCTTTTCTTCAATAACTCTAAACCATCTGGAGACAATTGGCTTAATACCAAGGGTTCTTTTTAAGTGTGGGGCAAACAAATGCAAAGCCTGTTTATATGCACGTAAAACAAATACGTTTTGCTCCCACATAATGCTTCAGTTTTCCAGATCAAGGATTACATGAATTGCAATAGCACATATGTGATATATCAAACTGAATGCACGGCCTGCAACCTTCAATACATTTGTTGCTCTACATGTCCTCTTAAAAACCGCATCAGGAGACACTTGTCCGATGCAGCGAATCTAAAAGTGATCTCTTCTGCGGCTTCCAAACATTTTGCAAATATTCATAAAGGAAACACTAATTCCTTCAAATTTAAAGGGAATCTGTCACCCCATTTTAGCCATATCAGCTACAGATATGGCTGAATAGTGCGTCCCATAAGCAACCTATCGGTATGTAGCTTATATCCAGATACCCCCGTTTTGATAGCAAAATACCTTTGTAAAGTTCGGATTCCTTTCTGTAAATCAGGGTGGTCCGGTCAGGAGGGCGGCGCTTTCTCTCCCCCCCCCCCTGCTCCTCTGCATCTCTTGCGTATGGCTGTCTGTGAATCGCACAGACGGCGTTCTGCTTCCCGCGATTGCGCTTTTCAAATTCCCCCTCATGTCATCATTTGCATATCTAAATTGTACTAATTGCTTATCCAATGATATTCTTTACACACACTATATATGCATTTGTAGTATGTTGTTGTATTAGATCTTGACAAACTCTTCTAGTCGAAACGCGTTGATCTATCATACGTGATTCACACCCGACTTCCTGTGCCATGTAATATTTTATTTTTTACTGGAATAAAAATTAAATTTTAGCTGCCTTCTATTCCCGCTGGATCCTTCCTTCTGCAGTTCGTCATGTTTGCTCCTATTGGAACCGTGCTGGACGTTAGCTGGTGGTGAGGAATCTCCACAGTGGTGAGCTGATCTTCCCTTTTGCTTTGTGTAATTTTTTTATTAACCCAGACCCAATATCTAAGTCTGGGTTCTCCTTTAGATACCTGTGCTCCACTAAGGATTTTACCATGATATGCTTCAGCACAATAAATTAACAAGCGTTTATCAGTGTCAACATGTATTGCAGAACGACAGCTGACGATCTCAGGACGCTTGGCACTGTGGCGGAACAAGATGTACATGACGGCATGCAGAGCAGCGCAAGTTGCAATTACTGTCTTGAGAAAGATACAGAAGATATAAAGCACATGAACACAATTAATATGGATACCCAGCAGCTATCATGTACAGATCACAGTGTGGGCATATCTTGTCCCATTAGGGATCTATCAGCGGGTTCCCTCACTGATCACTAGAATGACGGGGCTGCAGCCACTCGGATTAGCATGAACAGTTACAGATCTGTAAATTATACAGGACAGATATATTTATTGTAGTCCTGTTGAATTCAATGGAAGTGGAGTCGGGTTAACCTGGAGATATGGGAATCTTGGACCCTTACATTTCATTAAAGATGACATTCTCCGAAATGACTCAATCACATACTATAGATGTGGACCCGCACACAGCCCATCTGTCTGACTGCAATGCACAAAGACATTTAGGACATTTCGATTAAATGGCGATATACGAGAATCTCTCCAACTAGGATAGGAACAGGCACCTGTGCGGTACAGACCTAACCTTTAGGATCAATGCAGGATTCCCAGAATTCAGACCAGTTCTAGTCATACAATTATGACTACTTTTCACCGCCCACCAAAGAGACCCCATATAACCTTCTAGATTAGTGGCTATACTTTTTAGCATCAACTACGTTTGGACACTACTGCAATTTTTTGCATGCCCATATATATATATATATATTATATATGTCATAGCAGCCACTGCCCAGTGATCTCATTTAAAGGGAATCGGTCACCAGGTTTTGCCACCTAATCTGAGAGACGCATAATAGAGAGACACAGACCCTGATTCCAGCAATGTATAACTTACTGATCTGCTTACTGTCATTTGGATAAAATTGCTGCTTTATCTGCTGCAGATCTAGCAGTTCTCTGAAAGCTGAGCTCTGTATAACCACGCCCACACCACTGATTGTCAGCTCTCTGCCCATGCACAGTGTGCGCAAAACCTGCCAATCTGGTGGTGGATTACAGAGCTCATGAATATGGAGGACTACCTAGCAGCAGGCTTATTAGTCCTCTAGTGATAATCTCCTGCTAATAAAAATGATTTTATCACTAGAGGACTATTAAGCCTGCTGCTAGGTATTCCTCCATATTCATGAGCTTGGTAAACCCCTGCCTCCCACCAGATTTTCAGGTTTTACAGCCATCATCCATCAAGCATGCATTCCATTTTCTCGCTGTCATGTTTTAATGACATAGAATAAAGGACTTTTTAAAGGGACGGTGTCACTTTTTCTTTGCTTTCCCAGGATAAAGGTTTATTGATTGTTTTTCTGGTGAGCACCAGAGATCCCATCAGAAGGGGGGTTTATGTTCTGTGAGGCAAGCATGGTGAAAGTGGAGAGATTTTGGTACGTTTTTTTTAACTTTCTTGGCAATTTTAGATATCGTCACTATCGATCAATGAGACTCGCTAAAGATATGTTCAAATTGCGCAGTTTTCCTTTTTATCCCCATTTCTTTGGAAGGAAATATCCAAATTGCTAAGTAAGCATGTAGTTTTGGAACATCAGAAGAAACACACATGAACAATAAAAGTCCATACAAAATTCACGTCTGGTTGCTTGATGCAAGGCCACCGTCTTAAAGCAAAACCAAAGAAGTGAGCCGGAGCATAAGTTGGTATACATGCAATGTGCAAGAACACAGTCACACTGTGGTCATTTCACAGACAAAACCCAAAAAAACCTCAAATAATTATATACCCTGTACTATTTCGATTTTAAAAAAAAAGTGTAAAAGTCATTCCACCGCAACAAGGTGTACCCAACCGGGGCAGTCCTATCTAGTCTCTAGTATTAAAACCTCTCCTTTTGTCATCTGACTTCAATGTAGCCCATGAGAAGCTACATAGATGAAATGTCTAGCTCAAAAGGTCCTGCTCTGCCCTTATTTACATTGAGGTCGGCTGACACAAGGTGAGGTATTAATATTAGAGACAGGATAGGACACTCACAATTGGGTACACCTTGTCGTGGTGGGATGGCCTTTACGCTTTTTTGATCAAAATAGTGTTAACTAAGCAAACCGAGTGATTTACATGTATTAATATTTACTTACTACAGGGTATATGCTCATTTTGTTTTTTCTTGGATTAAGGCCACCGCGTTAGTAGCTTTTTGGCTTCTTTTTACATCCCTGCTAAACAACGGTTCACATACAAGAACGAGTTTACAGATGAAGAAGCTTCGGTTCGTGTCGGGATTCACAATCACGCAGTTACTGTTATTATGTCGACCTCAGTCAGTTCAGATCTAGTTCGCGGGTGATAGCGAACATGAGCTTAATTTTTAAACAAGTTCTTCAAGAAAGGCTGAGATCTGTGTGCTAATGAGCTGTGAAATCTTCAGAGAACGAAGGCACGGATAAATGTGGCATCAACATTTTACTGGTGAGACACGAATACAAACATATCAGCACTGTGACTCCAAGGACGCATTAAAAACAGGGCGGTAATGTGGTAAGCCAAACTTCCGACTCCAGCTCCTTCAGAAATAGGTCATGTCTAATTATTAGAAATGACAAATTTAATGTTGTAAAATGGAAACTGAAATTATATTTTGTGTATTCCTATGAAAGTAATTGTACAAAAACCTTTCTATCCAATAAATTAATAGTACACAGTTATTTTATACGTAATTAGTTATTATACTAAGTTTTAAAGTCAGAGTTGGAGATGATATATGTCTACCGATTTCACCAATCGGTAGACATATATCAATTCTCCCTGTGGCCGCAATGGACAACTGTTAGGATTCAGATGTCGTAAAATGTTTTGTAATATTTTCTTTCCTGTATCAATGTGAAATGGACAATTTTTTTATGGTTATTAAACTGGAGCTTGAATGTGTATATAAAATTGTATTATTGTTACTTTGTTTTTCTTTACTTTGGTTCCCAAAACTTATGTTTTGTTAAACGTTTTCTCCACTTCTTCTATATTTAGGACGTATCCTGAGGATAGATCATCAACATCAGATGAGTGGGGGTCCAGCATCCAGCTCCCCCACCAGCTCGGTGTCGGACTGATGAAAGCAGCTATGGAGCTGAATAGCACAGCTCCGTCCCTGTGTATAGGCCGCGGCCGGGAAACGCACATCTACCCTCTATTCAAATTATTAGGCGTGGACTTGCAGTACCTGACTTTGGCTACTGCACGGTTTTGGACCAATCCTTTAAAGAGGTTGTTCAGTCTTAGGCCGGGGTCACACATGCGAGAAACTCGCACGATTCTCGTGCAAATCTCTCGCATGAACACCCGGCATTGCCAACGGCTCTCGGACCGAAGCGTGCGGCTGCATAGAAATACATGCAACCGCACATTCCAGTCTGAGAGCCGGCGGCAGTGCCGGGTGTTCATGCGAGAGACTCGCACGAGAATCATGCGAGTTTCTCGCATGTGTGACCCCAGACTTAAGCTACAAGTCTGCAGTCAATCTATGACTGCAGACTTGTGAATCCTCATATCACAGGCACGGTGGAAAAAAGGAATTTGACCACAAATTACAAAAATGTTCATACTTTTGGCCACATTCAGACTAGACTGTATCCGGACTTGCTCTATACGCTTGAATTGAGCGAGGCCGTTCGCTAGTCTAAAATCAGGAGGGAGCGGCTAAACCGAAGTAGAGAAGTCTCAGTATTTCTAGTATTATCAGACTAAGTGAAGGTAAAATCAATTAGATTGGAGGCTAGAAGAGAGATCTGTGCTGCTCTAGTGCTTGGATCATGGAGGATTGCATAGACTAGACTTTGGTAAGAATTAATTGACTTGCTATTGGTAAAATTAGTTTTATAGCTGCACTGCCTGCTGGGGTGAATGTAGTTAATCTACATAAGCTGTATAAAGTATAATAAGAATAAGCCAATACATGTATACAAATAGTAGAGTTATACCCATTCTACACCATATTATTCTGCATTTTAAAAATGCTCAACCTTTTCTACTTCTTTTTGCTTCTTCCCCATTTTTATAGTTGCTCATCACTAAGCTTCATATGAGATAAGAAGAGAAACCAGGTAGCCTCAGGACAGATGGGACAAAAGATCAGACATGTTGTCAACACGGGTATTAAGCGCTGACTCTAAAACCGACAACCCACTGCTAAGCTTACTAGCACAAAGCAGATCATCAGTTAACTCCTTAAGAATGGAGATAAGTGCCTCTCGTTCAAAGTGGGGTCAACACAAGAGTTCATGGTGCCATCACTCATCACCTTGGGCTTCCATTAACAGAAGAAACTGAAAATGATTGGTTACAGGACAGTCTTATAATCTGGCCAACGCAAATGTAGGTGAGGAAAAGGCTGAAGATCTATGGGTCACTGTAACAATTCTTTATGCCAACTTCTGATCTCAATATTTTTTCAATCAAGTATTACAGACTTTATTCACAAACTCTTTTGACCAGTATTGAGCAAAAACACGGATTTTGGTAAAGACTTACCTGTAAAATCCTTTTCAGCGAAGGAAGGAAGAGAGACACAGTATTCATTACTGATGGGTAGGCGGAGCCCCAGATCAGGATGTTACCTCAGATCAAAAGAGTGATGACTGGCTGGCCCCTCCAGCTCGGGCTCCTCCTACTCAGCTCCAGTCGTACCAAAGCTTTTAGGAAAAGAGCCAAGATCACCAGCGGAGCAACATAACCCCTTCTGAAGGAACTTCAGAGAAAAAACACAAGGATACAGGTTATGCATGCAAAGAAAGCCAAAAACCACAGAGTTCCAGGTACTACTCACGGAACCTGACTACTGCGATGAGCTGGCGATGCTGGAACAGAGCCTTAGCGCGCTGACCTCAGCCCAGATAATCGCTATCAGATAAGGGTCGCGCTGCATCTGAAAACATCAACACACTTCTGCCGTGGGAGGGTGCTGTGTCTCTCTTCCTTCCTTCGCTGAAAAGGATTTTACAGGTAAGTCTTTACCAAAATCCGTGTTTCAGCTGCAGATGAAGGAAGAGAGCCACAGTATTCATTACTGATGGGACGTCCCAAAGCAGTTCAAAAATAAGGGTGGGAAAAAACCAACAAAAGGCAGAAACCCAACAACCTTAATAACAAAGCGCAACCAGCGCTAAACACAAGTTCATCCAGAACTTTAAACTACAGCTGCCTGCAGGACCCTACGTCCGAGGGCTGCATCAGCGGAAGCACTGACGTCCACTTTATAAAACCTTGTAAACGTGTGGACAGAGCGCCAAGTCGCCGCTCGGCAAAGCTGCACTGCCGAAGCACCTTGATGAAAAGCCCACGATGAAGCCACAGCTCTCGTGGAATGGGCTCGAATCTTAATCGGGCAAGATTCACCCCGAAGACGGTAAGCTTCCAAAATAGCTGACCGGATCCAACGAGCTATAGAACCCTTGGAAGCTCGTTGACCACGCCGACGACCTGCCGGAACCACAAACAGGGAGTCCGTCTTACGAAAACCTTGAGTAATAGATAGATAAAACTTCAAGGCCCGCACTAAATCCAATGTGTGTAAATCTCGCTCTTTCGTATTCTTCGGATCCGGACAGAGTGAAGGCAACACAATATCCTGGTTAACATGAAATTGTGACACCACTTTAGGCAAAAAATCACCCCGAGTGCGAAGCACTACACGATCCGGAAAAAACTCCAGAAAAGGAGGCGAACAAGAAAGAGCTGCCAATTCAGAAACTCTCCTCAAGGAAGTGACTGCAACAAGGAAAGCCACCTTCCAAGAAAGTAAAGAAAGGCTAGCAGAAACCATAGGTTCAAAAGGTTTATGCTGAAGAGCCTCCAAAACAAGGTTGAGCCGCCAAGGAGACACGGGTGCCTTCCGCGGCGGAAACTTACGAGAGATACCTCGGAAAAAGGAGAGCACGTCTCTATTCGAAGCAATGGTTCTCCGGAACAATAAGGACAGAGCAGAAATCTGACCTTTCAGAGTGCTAACTGCCAAACCCTTGTCTAGCCCATGCTGCAGAAAAGCCAACAGGTTGGGAATGGAAAATTTTCTCGGGTTCCGAGAAGACCCCAAACACCACGAAAAGAAGGTTTCCCAAATTTTGTGGTAAATCCTAGAAGTAGCCGGACATCTTGCAGCACGAAGGGTAGCAATGACCTCGGCTGAAAAACCTCTACGGGTCAAGATTTCGGTCTCAAGAGCCACGCCGTCAAACGCAGGGACATCAAGTCCGGATGACAAACGGGCCCCTGAGTCAACAAGTCCGGTTGAAGAGGGAGTGGAAACGGAGGTGCCGCCAACAGCGACATTATTGTCGAGAACCACACCCTTCTTGGCCAGTCTGGAGCTATCAGAATAGCTGGAATTCTCTCTAGTCTGATCCGACGCAGCACTAGAGGAAGTAAGGATATCGGCGGGAATACATAGATCAGCTCGAACTGATCCCACTGAGCCACTAGAGCATCCACCGCCACCGCCTTCGGGTCCTTGTACCTGGACATGAATGTCGGTAACTTGGCATTGGACCTGGATGCCATCAAATCCACTTGGGGGGTTCCCCAGCGAGAGCACAGTAGTGCAAAGACTTCCGGGTGGAGGCTCCATTCCCCGGGATCCATCCTTCTGCGACTGAGAAAGTCCGCTGTAATATTCTGAACCCCTGGAATGTGAATCGCCGAAATGGCTGGTACATTGGCCTCTGCCCAAATCAGAATTCGGGACACTTCTACCATGAGTCTGGAACTCCTTGTCCCACCTTGGTGATTGATATACGCGACAGCCGTCGCATTGTCTGTCTGCACACGGACTGGCAGACCGCTCAAAAGGACCGTCCAATGTTGGAGGCAAAGAAAAATCGCCCTCAATTCCAGGATGTTGATCGGAAGCACAGACTCTTCCGGTGACCATACCCCCTGAATCCAGAGATTGTTCCAAACACCCCCCAGCCCGTCAGGCTGGCATCGGTGGTTATGACTGACCACTTCAGAGGGAGGAAAGACTTCCCCAGGGAGAATGCCCCTGGACGTAACCACCATTCTAGAGAATCCCGCACCGCGCGAGAAATGGTGACACTGCAATCCAGCGATTGCGACTGATTCCATCGACTCAAGATGAACCTTTGAAGAGTCCTGGAGTGGAACTGGGCAAAAGGAATTGCCTCCATGGACGCCACCATCAGTCCCAGAAGACGCATACACTTCCGTAGGGACATTGCCGTTGAGGATGTCATAATCTGTACATGTCGAAGAAGACATGACTGTTTGTCTGGTGGTAGGGAAACTACCGACCGAAACGTGTCGAGATGCATTCCCAAAAAGAGAATTGTCCTCGATGGTTCCAGGGACGACTTCTCCCAATTGACCAGCCAACCGAAGTCTTTCAGAAACTGAAGAGACAAATCCCGAGCCGTCAACGCCTCCTCCTCCGAGGAAGCCACGATCAAAAGATCGTCCAGATAAGGGAGAATCGTAATCCCCTGTCTTCGAAGGAGTGCCATGAGGGGCGCCAGAATTTTTGTAAAGACCCTTGGCGCTGAGGCTAAGCCGAACGGCAGAGCCACGAACTGGTAATGATTCTGACCTATGGCAAATCGAAGAAAGCGCTGATGAGCCTTTCCGATGGGAATATGCAAATAGGCGTCGCGAATGTCGATTGACACCAGAAAATCGTTCTGTGACAGAGCTGCCACAACGGAACGAAGCGACTCCATGCGAAATTTCCGGGCATGGACATGCCGGTTTAATCGCTTGAGATCCAGAATCGGGCGAAATTTGTTCTCCTTTTTGGGAACTATAAAAAGGTTGGAATAAAAACCTTTCCCTCGGTCCTCTGACGGAACCGGTATCACTACACCCTTTTGTAGTAGCGATTCGACCTCTCGCTGTAGAGCGACAACAAGCTCGGGTTCCGACGGAACGCGAGATTGACAAAAAACATTTGGGGTTGAGAAGCAAACTCTATGAAATAGCCTGCCGACACTATCCGCGTTACCCAGGAATCTGGAACGCGAGCCATCCAAGTCTCCTTGAAAAGAAGCAGGCGACCCCCCACTCGAGAATCCTCGAGTGGACCCCTGGCGTCAATCCGACTTTGCGGGTTTCTTGTCAAGTTCCCGCTTGTTCTGGCGGAAACTCTGCTTCCAGGGAGTACGAGTTTTCTGAGAGGATTTCTTTCCTGAGAAAGAAGGACGACCCGATCCCCACGAGGAGTGACTAGATCGTCCTCGGCCCCGAAAGGACCGCCGACCACTATAAACACCAGGCTTACTGGACACCGAGGCCATGGCCCTTCGCTGTGGTAATGCTGATTCCTTCGCCTTAGCCTTGGAAATCAGCTCTGTGAGGTCGGATCCAAAAAGATGGCCACCCTTGTAAGGTAAGGCCAACAACCCTTGTTTGGAAACTGCGTCCCCGGCCCACTGTCTGAGCCATAAAGCTCTTCTGACTGTGACCGCTGAAGCTTGCGCTTTGGCCAGCAGAGATGCCGTATCCAGACCGGCATCAAAGATATAACAGGCTGCCGTTTCTAACCATTCACAAGTTTCCCGTATCTCAGATAACGGAGATTCATTTTGCAACTCCGTCTTCAGACGTGCCAACCAGCTTAGAGAAGCTCTAGCAGCACACATGGATCCTAGCACTGCTCGAAATCCATGACCCGCAGCCTCATAGCTTGCTTTTGCCGCCAATTCTGCCTTTCTATCCAAAGGCTCCTGTAAGCTCGCTTTTCCCTTAATAGGGAGTAGAGAGGATTTACTAAGCTGAGACAAAGACACATCCACTTCAGGAGCAGAAGTCCAATTAGCCTTTAACTCCGTAGAGCAAGGATAAAGTGTATCAAAGAAATGCGTTCCATGAAAACGCTTATCTGGACATAGACGTTCCTCCTCTATTACACCATTAAGCTCATCCAGAGCTGGCAATGTTGTACGCGAAGCACGGGACTCCTGGAACATGCGTGCTGATTTACCAGGACGACTAGTTACCTCCTCCGGTAACTGTAGTATATCTCTCATGGCTTCAATTAATGCCTCCGTACGCTTCGTCATAGAGGAACGCCCCTGCGGCTCGTCCGCATCTGAATCGGATATTTCTCCATCCGAATTTAAAGGGGAACTCTGCCCAATATCAGATACATCTGACTCGCTCCGTGTAGAGGCCGGTAACGGCCTGCGTCGCTTCCTCTGAGAGGAATTAGCAGACACATATTGACCTAAAAGGTCAGATAAGTTATTAATCGATCGAGCGATATCATCCAATTTTCCACCGCTGTCGACCGCAGCGCTAGACGCTGTGGAGGTCTGCGTATCTGATTGCCGCAATGGCACTGGGACGTGATCCGCGGCACGTGAACTCTGTTCAGACATGTCTCACCTGTATGAGCAGGTCAAAGCGGTAATACCAGCAAAAAACTATGCGGTTTTTTTTTTTTTTTTTTTTTTTCAAACGCTGAAGGGTTAACGCTCCACCAAGCAGAGTTACCCCAGCGGTATTCAGTCAGCAAATTTAGCTGGTAGAAATAACCCTCAAAGGGGTTAATATTGCAAACTCACCAAAATATATATATATTTGTGAGCCCCAGCCAATTTTTATGTCTCTGATGAGACTGCAGCTGCAGGATAGCGATCGCTGCGCTGCGGGGTGAGGAATCCGCACTCACCCAGCTGGCCGTGGTGTCTATATGAGGAGAGGAGCGGTCCGAGGAGCCCAGGAGCCTGAGTAATGGCCGCCACAGTGAGGGGGTCGCAGGAGAAAAGCCAGAGCGCGCGTCTTCCTGCTCAAAAGACCGGGATAGATAGGCCACGCCCCCTGCTAGCTCAAATAATGAGCGCGAACTCTCCCCGCTCCTGCTCCCTCTCTGTCCTGCAGCTATCTGCCTGCGGACAAAAAATCACCACATCTTCTTGTAACAGCGCTGTCACAGCAGCGCTGAAGCATACTGACATTACATGTAGTAGCGCTGTCACAGCAGCGCTGAAGCATACTGACATTACATGTAGTAGCGCTGTCACAGCAGCGCTGAAGCATACTGACATTACATGTAGTAGCGCTGTCACAGCAGCGCTGAAGCATACTGACATTACATGTAGTAGCGCTGTCACAGCAGCGCTGAAGCATACTGCATTTCTGTAGTAGCGCTGTCACAGCAGCGCTGAAGCATACTGACATACATGTAGTAGCGCTGTCACAGCAGCGCTGAAGCATACTGACATACATGTAGTAACGCTGTCACAGCAGCGCTGAAGCATACTGACATTAGTAATAGCGCTGCTCATTCAGACGCTAAAGCACTCACACATAATTATTATTAAAATTTGTGTGGAGTACTCACCAGCCAAGGCGCCACAGGGACCCTCAGGGGTTTCTGGCGCAGTGCCCATGCTTCCCCCCAGGGCGAAGAACGCAGTGACCGCACGTGTGGTTTGCGTTCCCGCCAGAGAAGCTCTCCTCATCCCCCAGGGCCGGCAAGGATTCTGCAGGGACTTTGAGTAAATACAGATCCGCCAAGGGAGAGGTTGGGGTACAGCAGCGCTGATACCCCTGAGACCTCTAGACCAACTAGTGATCCAAGTCTCCTGTCCGAATATTAAAATAATAAAATCTTCTGAGGAGCTGCATTAGCAGCGACCATCCTCTGGACCTCAAATCTTAGACTGGAGCTGAGTAGGAGGAGCCCGAGCTGGAGGGGCCAGCCAGTCATCACTCTTTTGATCTGAGGTAACATCCTGATCTGGGGCTCCGCCTACCCATCAGTAATGAATACTGTGTCTCTCTTCCTTCATCTGCAGCTGAAAGCTTTTTTTTTGCCATATGTAAAATGGTCTAGTGACAGCTGCTTCCCTGATTTTGATGCTCTCTTCAGTTTTGTGCTGTGTCGCTGCATTGCAGAGATATTCACATTTGTGGTTTCTGGAGCGCAGTATGTGAAATCTCTGCTTGTATTTCAAACGGAGAGGTTTTTCAGAGTCTTCTCTGGGGCCGTGCTCCTTCAGACGCTCACTGAGAATGTTAGTCTGAAAGGGAAAGGTAAAGGTAAAAGCCTAAACCCTAACAGGAAAAAAAAATCTAGGGGTGCCAATTTGACTTTTTTTTTAAATTTTTTTAAATCACGGACAGACTATATTTTTTACGGACACGTTGAAAAACCATAATAAATTATTATGATAAGTGATAAATGTCTACAGCCCAGAATTCTGATAAGACATCAGCTGCATGTACTGTAAAATGATAAACAGTCATAATAATCAGTATACGTTTCTTCAACAGTTCATAAAGAAAAGAAAATACAAAAAAAACACAGATGCCTTAAAAAAATTTTTGTTATGCACAGGGCAAAAAAAAAAAAAGGCCTATCTTTACGGATTGTCCTGGAATTTCTGGACGGTCGCCAATCCTTGAGGCGTTCATCACCCTAAAGAACCCCATTGTAACAATAAGTACACCATCATTTTCTGGACAGTGATTTGTTACTAATGTGGCCAGAGATATTTAGTATAACATGGCGGATGTGTTAACAGTGTCGGACTGGGGTGCCAAGGGCCCACCAGTAACTAACTCCAGGGCCCCACTTTTCAGCTACATGCAAACATGACATTATCCTATTTATATACCGTAATAATGAACTGGACAGATTGATAAATGAATAAGATGCTGACATTGTATTTAGTGATTCAAGTATATTGTGCCAAGTACTGCTCATATAAGAGGGCGGTGGCCTACTCTTACACAGCGGCCCACCGGAGGATTCTCCTGCTCTCCTGTGGGCCAGTCCAAGCCTGTGTGTGAATAACTGCACAATCATGTAACACACACAAGACATGTTCTTCCTGAGTAGCTGGCTGTTCTGGCTCATAAAGGGGGTTTTGTACTGGGGACCCTCTTTTGGTATCCAATGTCCTATTAAAACATATAATGAAGGACAGAATTCTTGTTATTAAGATTCTTAGGAATAATTCTCTACTATTAAAATCCTCGCTGCAGCTGGGTTCTCTGACATTATATATTATTGCAATTATAAACACTAATTGTGTCAAATGGTGAGAAATAACACAGTAATTAATATTTAAATGAGGGTTCCCAATTAGAATGGAATAAAAAAAAAAGTTTATTTTAAGCCACACGACTGTCTACCTATCAATATTCTAATACCAAGTCTGATTGCACTGCTAGCCCTGATTCCCGGCGTGCTGTAATTACCTGTGCCTTAATTAGCTAGCTGTAAATTCTCCAGCAAGACAGGGCTACAGTGTGTGGTGTCATAGGTAAGAAGTGAGCCTATATATAAATGCAGCCGTCAGAAACTAACAGCCATTAATTAAAGGGGCGTTCTGGTGTTAGACTTTTGAGAAGTTTAAAAAAAAAAAGTCGCCATGGTGGTCTTGAAATAATAAAAAAAATAATTCCTTGGCACTGCTGCCCATGTCCTCTGCCATTCTCCTTGCTCTGTGTCCCAGTGGGAGGCATCAAGTAGAAACTGCAGCCAATGACTGTCTGCAGAGGTCAAGCACAATAAGAACTAGGAAACTTAGCTTCTAGCTCAGATAGCACATAACCACTGCAGCCAATCAAGCTCTGCTGCAGAAAAGTGTAGTGGTAATTGACATCCTCTGCCAGAGGAGGAAAAAGATAGCAATACCGATAAATGGCAATGGCCCGCTATGTGAAATATAATTGTATTCTTTATTTTGAGACCACCATGGGCCCATGGGAGAACTAGTTCAGCTTAGAAATAACTAAAGCAGCATTAATTACATACTGATGAGAAAACACCGCCTTTGAGGTCATGATTGCAGTGGCAGCCACGTCTTCAGCATATGACCGCTGCAGTCAATCACTGGGCTCAGCAGGCTCATGTTGTCTCCAGCAACATAACTGCTGAGCCCATTGTTTGGAACTTCACTGCTGTAGCTATGTCGGTAAAGGCCAGCAGGGAGAATGGGCGAGGTGGCACTGGAACAGCAGTAGGCAAGTTAACTTAGTAAATTTATGTTCTCTGGGACCCCTTCCGATCACGAGAGCGGTTGTCCAAAATCCCACTACGATAGCTACTGCCATTCCTACAGATTGTGAACAGACTCTTCTCTTGATCGGATGAGGTCCTAAAAGAATCCCTTTATGACCCATTATGTGTATAGCTGATCAAAGCTGTTTTTTTTTTTAGACAACCCATGGAAAAATTGTGAACAAACTAAAAAATATGGACTGGACTCTGGGGGGGGGGGGGTTTCATTTTTATGTGTTACTCTTACGGCACAAATGACATGCTAACTTGGATGAAAAAGTGGGAATCTTCTCCGTCTGTCTAACCTCTTAGCTGTCATGGCTGTTACTGACATTGCATCTGAGGGGGTTAAACATCTGAGATCGGAGTTATCCGCTAGACAGCTTACAACCGCCAGATGGTCTGTCCTCAACCCCGGAAAGACCACCATCCAATTGAAGAATATGCAATAAAAGAACAACAGATACTAAGAAGGGAATGATAACATGTAAAATATTCTAAAATAGGTACAGTATGTCCCCAGTAAGGCTAGGTTCACATTGCATTAGGGGCATCCGTTTAACGGGTCCGTTAAACAGATGCGCTAACGCTGATGTCATTTTTAACACCTCTATACCCCTAGCGCTAACGTATGGTAGCATTTTGTTACCATGCGTTAGCCATACAGGTCTATTGTCACGGGTGTGTCGCGACGGAGATCGTCGCGATTGCACACCCTGACTTCGCACAGCTGAGTTTCTGGTGCTGGGTGTTTTTCGGCACTGAGGGAGTTAATTCTTTCTCTCTCGGTGCTGGACTGACCAGCCTCGCCCAGCTGCGTTTGATGTTTTGTTAATTAGCTTCCTTCATATACCTGCTGGTCTGCTGGGGAAGTTGCCGGTGAAAGCATTCATTCAGACCAGCAGAGCGGATCGTTTCTGAGAAGACTTAAGCTAAGAGTGCCTGTTGTGGTTTTTCCTCTCCTCGCTTATTGTTTATCTCCTTTACCTTTTGTGTTCCTCTGTAGTGGAAGTTTTGTATGCAAGACAGTGTTTTCTTTACCCCTTGTCTGTTTCGTTTGTCTAAGACTGTGTGTAAGCTGTGACCTGCCCATTCCCTGTGGTGGTAATCAGGGTCCTTCTCAGGACTAGATTACAGTGGTCAGGGATCTACAGGAGACAGGATTACGCTGGTGGCCTGGACCTCTGTACCATTAACAGTACCTCCAGGTAGAGGGACTAGTCAGGACCCCAGTTCAGGGTCAGCTTAGACCCCGGTCCACCTCTATCCAGAGACAGCGTGACACGTACACAGTATAGACCCACAATTCATAGGATATTATGTCAGGTAAGACATTGCTGGCAGATACTATGTATACATGTTGATATTTTCTATTATATGTAATATAGAATGTTGTCACATTAGATATAGGTTACTATCATAGAATATATCTGTTATACGTCGTGACATTTTCACCGGCCAATCTAAAAGATTCTCCCCAGCTACCATGGATCCAGTAGCCCAGTTAGCTCAGCAGTTGCAGAGTTTGTCCATGGAGCTGACGGACGTTAAGTCCAAGGTTTTGTACCCCCGGGAGCAAACCAGATCTGAACCTAAAGTAGCTCTCCCGGACAGGTTCACTGGTGGGCGGGACAAATTTTTTACCTTCCGGGAGGCATGTAAATTATATTTTCGGCTACGGCCTCAGTCTTCGGGGAGTGAAGATCAGAGGGTGGGAATTGTCATCTCGCTCTTACAAGGGGACCCTCAATCCTGGGCGTTCTCTCTTCCTCCGGACTCCCCGGCTCTCCAGTCAGTAGATCGATTTTTTACAGCCCTGGGTCTGGTATATGATGACCCGGATCGGGTCTCCCTTGCTGAAATGAAGTTACGTAAGATACAGCAGGGAGATCGTCCGGCGGAGGAATTTTCTTCAGAGTTCCGTAGGTGGGCCACGGATACTCAGTGGAATGACCCGGCTCTTAAGAACCAGTTTTGTCAAGGTTTATCTGACAAATTAAAAGATGTGTTGGCTCAGTATGATTCTTCCCCGTCACTGGAGGCCGCTATGGCCCTTGCTATTCGCATTGATAGACGGCTTCGGGAGAGGTGCGAGGTAACTCCGCCTCCTGTGATGACTTCACCTCCTTCTAAAGTCCCTAATATTGAGGTTCCCCTGGTTTGTTCTGAGGAGCCTATGCAGTTAGGAGGGACATCGTTTCGAGGGAGGGGATCGGCGGTGCGCCGCAAGACAGGAAAGTGTTACTTCTGCGGGAGAAAGGGACATTTTGTTGGAGGGTGTCCATCCCGTACTTTGCTGAGCAAGGAGTCGCCGGAAAACTGTTGATCCCAGGTTGTGTGGTGGACGACAATCTGGGAGTATGTATTTCGTCCCCAAGTCCGTCTCAGATTCTCGTACCAGCGGAGGTGGTGGTAGGTACGAGAACTGAGAGGATTTCTGTTCTTCTGGATAGTGGGGCCGCGGCTAATCTGGTGGACGCTCGGTTTGCCCAGGTGCAAGGTATGCAACTGAGTGTATTGGCCAAACCTATCCCTATATTCTCTATTGACGCCAGGCCTCTCGGTCAAGGTAGCTTTGTGCAAGCCGTGCATAACATAGACCTTCGAGTGGGGGCAATACATAAAGAACTATTGTCTTGTTATGTGTTGGAGGGCCTTCCCACTCCTATTGTGTTGGGACTTCCTTGGTTAACTAAACATAACCCAGTTATTAATTGGCAATCCAGGGAGATAAGCCAGTGGGGTGAATTTTGCAATAGTAACTGCATGAACACGGTCATCGGTGCGGTCGTGCCTAGAACCTTACCTCCTTTTCTGGAGGACTTTGAGGATGTGTTTTCAGAGGAAGGGTGTCAAGAATTACCTCCTCATCGTGCATATGACTGTGCTATAAAATTGCTTCCTGATGCTAAGTTACCAAAATCTAGGTTATATAACCTTTCTGGTCCTGAGAGGCAAGCTATGAAGGATTATATTTCGGAAAGTCTGGCCAAGGGGCATATTAGACCTTCATCTTCTCCAGTGGCCGCGGGGTTCTTCTTTGTGAAGCAAAAAGATGGAGGCCTACGCCCTTGCCTGGATTTCCGTGAGCTTAATCAGATTACGGTCCGAGATCCGTATCCGCTCCCACTTATTCCTGATCTCTTCAATCAGATTGTGGGCGCCAAATGGTTCTCTAAGTTGGATCTCAGGGGGGCGTATAATCTGATTAGGATAAAGGAGGGGGATGAGTGGAAGACTGCGTTTAACACTCCGGAGGGACATTATGAGAACCTTGTCATGCCTTTCGGTCTGACTACTGCCCGGCGGTGTTTCAACATTTTGTTAATGACATCTTTCGCCACCTAGTGGGACAGTTTGTTGTCATTTATCTAGATGACATCTTAATTTACTCGCCGGATCTTGTGTCTCATCAGGAGCATGTGAGACAGGTGTTGCAGATCTTGTGAGACAATAAACTGTACGCCAAATGGGAGAAGTGTGTATTCGCCGTACAAGAACTTCAGTTTTTAGGATTCCTGGTGTCAGCTTCCGGTTTCCGTATGGACCCTGGGAAAGTGAAGGCTGTGTTTGAATGGGATCGGCCAGAGGATCTTAAAGCACTGCAGCGTTTCCTGGGGTTTGCTAACTACTACCGGAAATTTATTCGTAATTTCTCATCCGTTGTCAAACCTCTCACTGACATGACAAAAAAAGGGACGGATTTTTCTAGGTGGTCTGACAAAGCTTGTCAAGCATTTTCCTCCTTGAAAAAATGTTTTGCTTCAGCACCCATACTCATCCAACCTGATGCATCACAACCGTTCATTGTGGAGGTAGACGCATCTGACGTAGGAGTGGGTGCGGTATTATCTCAAGGTCCGTCCCCTGGTAAATGGCATCCGTGCGCTTTCTTCTCTAAAAAATTGTTGTCCGCCGAGAGGAATTATGATGTCGGCAATAGGGAACTCTTGGCCATTAAGTTGGCTTTTGAAGAGTGGCGTCACTTTTTGGAGGGGGCAGTCCACCCGGTCACCGTCATTACTGATCACAAGAACTTGCTGTATTTAGAGTCTGCAAAACGTCTGAATTCCAGACAAGCTAGATGGTCGTTGTTTTTTACCAGGTTTAATTTTGTCGTCACATATCGTCCTGGGTCAAAAAATGTAAAGGCTGATGCCTTATCTCGTAGTTTCCCGGGGGCCGGGAAGACGGATGACCCGGTTCCTATTCTTCAGGAGGGAGTTGTGGTGTCGGCTGTTTGCTCTGAGCTTGAGGAGGAGGTATTGGAGGCTCAGGGGGACGCCCCTGTAGGACCTCCAGGGAGACTGTTTGTTCCAGATCAATTAAGACAAAAGGTTATCGAGGCACATCATAATTCTGCTTTGGCAGGACACCCAGGGAGTAAAGCAACTGTAGATCTCGTTTCTCGCCGGTTTTGGTGGCCTAACTTAAATAAAGAGGTGGTAACTTTTGTCGCGTCCTGTGGGGTATGTGCGCGCTCTAAGACCCCACATACCCGTCCGTCTGGGGCCCTTTTACCGTTGAAAATCCCGGAGCGTCCATGGACCCATCTGTCTATGGACTTCATTACGGACCTCCCTCCGTCTTCAGGTAAAACTGTCATACTAGTTGTAGTTGACAGGTTCAGCAAAATGGCACATTTTATTGCTCTTCCTGCTCTTCCTAATGCTAAAACTCTGGCGCAGGTGTTCATTGGGGAGATTGTGAGACTTCACGGGTTGCCTTCCGATGTGGTGTCGGATCGGGGTTCTCAGTTTGTGTCCAAATTCTGGAAGGCATTTTGTTCTCGTCGGGGGATGCAGTTGTCATTTTCTTCGGCTTTTCATCCGCAGACCAATGGTCAGACAGAGCGTCTGAATCAGAGCTTAGAGACATATCTCCGGTGTTTTGTCTCAGAGAACCAAGAGGACTGGTCTCCTTTCTTGCCTCTGGCAGAGTTCGCTCTTAACAATAGGCGGAGCGAGTCCACTGGTAAGTCCCCGTTTTTTGGGGCATATGGTTTTCCCCCCCAGTTTTGTACTTTCAATGGGGGGGGGGCTCTTCTGGGGTTCCTGAGGAGGAACGATTTTCGTCGTCACTTGCTTCAGTGTGGAGAGGAGTGCTTAATAATCTGAGCACTATGGGGAACCGATACAAACGTATGGCTGATAGGAGGAGAGTGTCTGGTCCGGACCTAAGTGTGAACGATCTGGTATGGTTGTCTACCAAGAATATAAAACTTAAGGTTCCCTCCTGGAAACTCGGTCCCAGATTCATCGGGCCATACAGGATCAGTTCAATAATTAATCCGGTGGCTTTCCGTCTTGACCTCCCTCCTACGTTTAAAATCCACAATGTGTTCCACAAATCGTTGCTTAAGAGGTACGTGGCACCAGTTATACCGTCACCTCTACCTCCTCCTCCAGTGGTGGTCAATGGTAATTTGGAGTTTCAGGTATCGAAGATCATTGACTCACGTCGGAATCGCCAGTCCCTTCAGTACCTTGTTCATTGGAGGGGGTATGGTCCTGAGGAGAGGATGTGGGTTTCTGCGTCGGATATTAACGCAGACCGATTGGTTCGGGCCTTCCACACTACTCACCCAGATAGACCAGGTCCTGAGGCCCCTCGTAGAAGGGGGGGGTACTGTCACGGGTGTGTCGCGGCGGAGATCGTCGCGATTGCACACCCTGACTTCGCACAGCTGAGTTTCTGGTGCTGGGTGTTTTTCGGCACTGAGGGAGTTAATTCTTTCTCTCTCGGTGCTGGACTGACCAGCCTCGCCCAGCTGCGTTTGATGTTTTGTTAATTAGCTTCCTTCATATACCTGCTGGTCTGCTGGGGAAGTTGCCGGTGAAAGCATTCATTCAGACCAGCAGAGCAGATCGTTTCTGAGAAGACTTAAGCTAAGCGTGCCTGTTGTGGTTTTTCCTCTCCTCGCTTATTGTTTATCTCCTTTACCTTTTGTGTTCCTCTGTAGTGGAAGTTTTGTATGCAAGACAGTGTTTTCTTTACCCCTTGTCTGTTTCGTTTGTCTAAGACTGTGTGTAAGCTGTGACCTGCCCATTCCCTGTGGTGGTAATCAGGGTCCTTCTCAGGACTAGATTACAGTGGTCAGGGATCTACAGGAGACAGGGTTACGCTGGTGGCCTGGACCTCTGTACCATTAACAGTACCTCCAGGTAGAGGGACTAGTCAGGACCCCAGTTCAGGGTCAGCTTAGACCCCGGTCAACCTCTATCCAGAGACAGCGTGACACGTACACAGTATAGACCCACAATTCATAGGATATTATGTCAGGTAAGACATTGCTGGCAGATACTATGTATACATGTTGATATTTTCTATTATATGTAATATAGAATGTTGTCACATTAGATATAGGTTACTATCATAGAATATATCTGTTATACGTCGTGACATTTATGCACAGCGAACGCGTCCGTTCGCTGTGCGTTAGACCTAATGCACCCCAAAACGCTGTAGACCGCGTTCGAGGGTGCGTCACAAAGTAACGCATCATCGCTAACGCATGCCGAATTTGGCATGCGTTAGGATGCGTTACTATAATGGAGGCCAATGGGTGCGTTAACGCATCTGTTACATAGCGTTAGTGCTGCTATGTAACGGATCCGTTAAACGGATGCCCCTAACGCAATGTGAACCTAGCCTAATCGTCTCCTAGGATATCACTCAGATAAACCAAAACAGCAGGAGATGGGACTTCAAATGACCACCAGACCAAATGTGCAACGCAACGCTACTGGAACCAATGCCCCATCTGTTAGACTGATTGCGCCTCCACAGATTTCATTGGGACCTTAATGTCAATTTGGCCCTTTTCAGTCTTTACAACGCTATGGCAGATGGTGTCTGTAGGCGGACCTAGCCTCAAAATATGGCTTGACCTATTTCTACACATTTTTTCTAAGTCGTGTAAAGACCGCTTTTTCCATTGATCCTATTACTACATCATAGATGTGAGGTCTCCCCCTTTATGATTTGGTGCAGAGAGACACCATATAAAAGCTGCCGTGGTTCTGGTGGACTTGGCCAAGCCATATGTTAGTCAGCCATTTATTTGAACAAGCTGAATTTCTTGCCACACATTTATTGTCGAGGGAAACTAACCCATTCCCTTCTATAGCAGCTGGTCGCTTGGGATTCCAGAAGCCACATCTGTATCAATTTCCTGATTGTCGGAGGCTGACTGCCTTTAGATACGATGTCTTCTTGAGACACGCATTTACTGGTATTCTTTCCATCATACCAAGCTGGAACACCAATATTCCCACAGCACAGGTGACTTATAAAGTTGGATTCAGTATTGCAGTGGTACCTTTTCATGCCCAGGTTTTGGCTTTTTTTTTTTTAGCCTTATTCTTTTAATTTCCAGCTTTTTTAAAAGTCTATTTTATATGTGCCCTCCATCAGTACTCCAGTCCTCCCCCACCAAACCACATCAGTGGTTTATGTACATCTGGATTTTTTTTGCATCATTAAAGCCATACATGCAACTTTTGGCAAAAAAAAAAAAAAGTTTAAAAGGGGTGACCTGGTACCTAAAATGTCCTTTTTAAAAATCTATCTGTACACCCTAACCACTTTTCTAATTAGATTTATTATACAATACCCTTCACTTCTCCCTATACTGCTAATGGTAATGACTTAATGTGTATTTTTTACTTTACTTACTGTGATGTCCACTCAAACGCGAAGTCACAGGAGGCTGGTGCTGCACTCACTCCCCACAATTATTTTTGCATACATAGTTTTTTTCTCTAAACTATTATTTTCTTTGAAGAGTCCATTATTGGTTTATATTCATTTTTAGGAGACTCTAATTAATAATTTTTGGTTATTTTAGTATGGGTCTTTGGATCCAGTATTGGTCATTAATTGTCTGATAGATGCTGAAGGGCAGCAAGTGCAGACCCAGCCTCCTGCGATGTCAAATTTAAGACTCCTCTCAAAAAACATCACAGGACGTGCATTAAAAAAAAACACATTTAGGGATTAGCTAGATAATGAGAAGTGTAGGGTGCTGTGTGATAAAGCTACTTACCAAAGTGGTTAGGGGGTAAGGATAGATATTTAGAAAGGATATTTTAGCTAAAGGGCCACCCCTTTAAAGTAAAAAATAATGAGCATTTTTGATTTTTACGAACCAAGCGTGCCATTTTTAAGTATTTTGTGCACAAAATGTCAATGAATGCCACAAGCAAAAAAAAAAAGTATGATGAATCAGGCCCTTCGTGTTTATCACCTACCTGGCATAGAATGAACTAGGTTCCACATAGAGCAAGGAACTTGGGTTTGGGACACATCTTATTAATGGACTCCACGGCCACTTCCGTTAATTTGATCTCTTCCTCCCATTCATCCCCTCCAAAGTCACATTGGCCAATCGCCCAAGATTTCATGAGCCCAAACTGCGGGTCTGCCCCCTTGGATAAAGAAGAATGGTCCTCTCCACTCCTTCTCGTCATCTCCAAAAAGAAAAAAAAAAAAAGAGAAACCATTAGAATATTCTGCAGTAAGTGGCGGCTTACAGTGATTACATTACATACTAATAATAGGATTCTGAATATTCATCTCCGGGACCTTTAACAAAGATCCAATTATGGAAAGGCTACACTTACTATAACAAAAAAGGAACTTTGCTCAGAACGGTGCAGATCTGGAAGCTGCTGACCTTTCTATTAAACAAAGTGAAATAATTCCAGGCCAGTCAATTCTTTGTGTCTTTTCAGCCTCAGAAATAACCCGTTCCCTGAAAGAGGTGCAGTGACATGCTGAGAAACCAATCTAGCTGTGTATTATTGGTGCCTCCGGCGGGGTGAGGTTAGTGCAGAGCAGGGAAAAAAAGGCGACACCAGCTCCCGAAATCCCAATGCAATGCTTGTTTTCTGTCTCATCCACCTTTTCTCACTGTGTTAATAGAAGCAGATGAAAGTGTAGCTCTTATATCATATAGACAATATATCATAAATGCACATAACATGATTAAAAACAAAACTGCAGACAAATATTGGACAAGTTGTCAATTGAGCTAGTAATTGAACTGACAATATTCCTTGATAACACAAGGTCTTCAGTCACGTTCCTGCGAGGATTACGCTTTGAAAGGGAATCTGTCAGAAGGCTTTTGCATGTAATCTGAGTATGGATAGAGACCCTGATTCAGTGATGTATCACTTACATTAATGGGTGAAGCAGTTATGATAGAGTCACAGTTATCTGTGCTGCAGATTTAGCAGCGCTCAGTTGTCGGCTGTGTATAACCCACACCACAATCTTCTGTGTACATTGTATAGGGACAGAGAGCTACTAATTAATTCTGGGGGTGGGGTTGTACTAGGAGGCACAAGGTGGCTTGTCCTGTAATGATAATCTCCTGCTGATAAAACACTGATTGTATTGAAATAGCAAAACATCACTGGATTCAGGCTCTCTTCGCCTACATCAGGCTGCTCTGCGATTACATAGCAAAAATCTGCTGACATTATTCCCTTTAAAGGTAAGGAAGGGTGGCATTATTGTGACTATGGCACTATACTGTCATTTGCATACCCAAACATCTGGTCAACCCATGCCTGTATGCCCTATTAGTCTACGATGATATAAGAATGAAAGGTTGACTTTAACGAGGGGTATGGTTAACGCTCGTAGCAGTTTTTAATTTCGGTGGTAGATGGCATATGATTGCTGCCGATAGTGTCTACATGATCTTCTTTAACAACAGTCATGAAAATGAAGGCAATAAGTAATTATCCTGGTTTATTTAAATGGGTTATCACAGAAAGGACAGATCAGTTAGCCATAGTTTTGAAAATAAAGGTCTGATTCCTGGGGGAACCTCCGCCAATCCAATGTTCTGCTGCACTGCACGGCCCCAGTGAGGAAGGGTTTGGGTGGCACAATGGTCGCACATGCACACTGCCGCTCCATTCAGAGTCTATGGGGCCGACGGGAGCTGCCGAGTACAGCACTCTTCTGGTACTGTCAGCCCTGGAAAAATTAAAGGAGGCTTTCCCAGAAACGCAAGTTATCCCCTAACCACAGGATAGGGGCTCATTCACTGAATGCTGGGACTCCGAACAATCCTGAGGATAAATCAGGTGATTTTTTTTATGCTTGTGTGAACTATGCCTATAGAAAAGTTAGCAGACAGCTGAGACACTGAAATAAAACACCGTGAAAATGGGTTTTTTTGGTTTTTACACAGCAGCTATAGTGACGGATTAGTTATATCATCCATCAGGACTGCAGTCACTGTGGCTCATATTCCAAATGCCTGACAGTAGCCCCTGTGATGCCATAGATATTGATACAGTAGCCTGTGCGTTTCTCTTTCTTGGGAAGGGGTCAAACGATCGGGTACCAAGCCATAAGCTGCCATTATACAGCGTGCCTAGCGTGCAGTGCTGGGATAGGACCTGACATTTAGCCATATTCTGCTCCCTATAGCATGCCAGACTACAACTTCCAACATGCCCTGATGCTGGGAGTTGTAGTTCCACTGCAGCACAGAGCCGCTGACCCGCAGGTACCAGCCCAGCTCCTGCTCTCTGCCGCCGGGGAATGTCACTACCTTCTTGGAAAGAAGTGAACGTCCTGCCCCCGAGCCTCAAGAACACCTCCCGATCCTCGACATGGCCGAGAAGACGAGCAGCACCCCGCACACAGACCCCGGCACCCGGACAGCTGCCAGCCGCGCTCCACTGCTCCACTTCCTGTCACATCGGCAATTGGCTGGCGCTGCCTGCCAGGATCTGCGCGGGAGAACACAGGGCGGTTTCACATCGGTGAATGGATTGAGAAGTCTGCGGTTGCTGTCTCTCTGGGATTTGCATTGACATCGGTGCGAGCTTGTATCGCCTCGTGTAGATTCTGGGTCCCTTTACCGTGCTCTGTTTTATGCTGCTTGAATAAATGATCTTGTAGATTCCTTGTGCAGAAGTTACTATGGCTGAAGGTTCAGAATGAGACCCCCAAGACTAATGTTAGAGGTCGAGTTCCCGCTCCTGCACAAGGGGAATCTCGAGCCATTCCCACTGCGGTCCCCCCTCCGTCTCCGGCTGCAGTGAAGCCTCCTCAGCAGAGACGTCGTGCTTTGCACCAGTGTGGTCATGCATACCTCCCAACTTTTGAAGATGGGAAAGAGGGACAAAGGTTGCACAAATTGTAGGCCACTGCCCCCCTGACCACACCCATTTCATAACTAGTCACACCCATGTCACGCCCCAACCAACACCCATTTAGCACTGGTGATCACACTGACTGGTACTGGGGCACA